>OX403627.1:16585200-17785200 GCA_948107755.1 Campoletis raptor | reverse complement strand
AATGTGCTGTCGTTGTAGTTTTTATAGAACGGTGTTTCTTGGAAAAAGCTTTAACCCAAAAATAAAACAAATTTATTTTCTTGGAAGTGACAAAAAAAAGTTAACCCTCGACGAGGCCTTTTGAATCGTAATATTGGGATTTCGATAAATTTCTTTTTCTTCGTTTAATTGCAAAAAACGCGCTCTTTTCAAAAAAATCTTATTGATGATTAAGCCTCTGTTGAATAGAGATACAAAATTCAATATGTTATTGAATTTCTGGTATTTGTTGAAAAGTGAAAAATGTTTTCGAGCTGAATAATTTATGTGCAGACCTGCTGGCTGGGATAATATGAAGAAAATCAGCATACTTCACGAAAACTTGCAGTCGATGAAACCGGACGATTATTATCGTTACGTAATAGCTCAACCCACGACGAACAGAAAAGTATATTTATTTTTTATTCTAATAAAATGTCTGACATCGTACGATAAACTCGTATTTGAAAACCAAAAAATTTCACTTTTTTCGTTACATTATGATAAGTATATAATTTTATGTATAAATGTAAGATAAATTATTTCAGTGCGTGGCACGAGAAGTCGAAGTACAAGCGGAAGAAGAGCAAGCGTTTCTTGCCCGGCAACAAGCCGCGTTGTCGGGTCTCAGAGACCCTTCGCGTTCGCCTACGACGAGAAATCAGGCAAGCACGGGGCCGATAATGCAGGTTGTACCATTTATATTCAGAGCATGCTCCCAATGTTGCGTACGTGTAACTAATAGGAGCCGAGCTCTTGGAACAGTATTTATGTGTCACTAATTATCGTTAACGGGATCTCATTTTTTTATGGATATTTGTACCAAATTTATCATCCAAACAAACCCTAAAATGTTATCATTTTTTACAAAAAAAAAGAAAACTTCGAAAACTTCATAATCACGTCATTGCGACGAAAACTGTGCTAATCAAATCGACAAATAATTTTATCCTTCAATGAACGTCTATTTAATAATATTCCTGTGTAATTGAAAAATATTCAAATTTATTCACTAAATTAATTGAGATTCATTGACCCTGAGTGTGAAAAAAAAAAATCGTAAGAAAGCAGAATCCCAACTTTCTCGAGGACGATCGATATTTCAAGGAAAAAAAACGTCACATCTTATTCTGTGCCAAAAAGAAAAACCGACTGAACGATTGACAGATTGCCTGAAAAGATTGCTTTCCTGATTTATTTCGTAAATGTCTCTATGAGATTGTTTTTTTTTTACATCGAGTAATTGACATTAAAATTTCTATGGTTTATGGAATTTACAATTGTATAAGTTTGGTACGAATATTCCATATCGATTGGTTATGAAGTCCAGAAAAAAGTATCGTTTAAAAAAGCATTTTTACACAGTTGTCATAATTGATGTGTAATATTTAACACTCTTGATTGAAAATAGGTGAAGAAAATGGATTTTAAAGATGTTTTTTTTTCCAATAATATTCCTTGGATATAACTGTACATCCTTATTTTGTTCCATTAAATAAACGGACTGGATATTTTGGACGAAAGTCAAAATTTGTCGAGTGTAACACGTTGGGTTATAATTTTGTGTCTGTTTTGTTATTTAGATTGAGAATTGTGATAAAATCATAACAATCTCTTATTTTGATTGAAGAAATGAAAAAAAAATCCTTGTTAACCATTTGTATTTGTTGTGAAAAGCGTTGAAATCTTTTGTGTTAAATCTGTGTACTTTGTTTTTGGTTTTTATGAGAAGTGACGGCATGTTCTAATATACGTGGTATAATCTGGTAATTAAATATTTGTTTTTGTTCATTTATTGTTGTCGTTAATGAACTGTCAAGAACTAAACGTTCCCGTATTAGGTGCTGTCTCCGAATAAAAAATTGGATCCCAAAGGAGCCGGTACGACGCCATCCGGTGAAGGTGTATTAGCCAACTTCTTCAATTCCCTTTTGTCTAAGAAAACTGGCGCGTCACCAGGCGCTCCAGGTTCTCCTGGATCACCAGGAAGTATTGGTGCAAGCCCCGTTCGAATTGGTGAGCTTGATTTTTCGTTCAGCTCCATTTCAACTATTTTTTAACTCTAAGTTACTGCCATTGGGTCATTTTGACCCATGCGAGTAACGTAATTGATGATCAGATCGAATTGCACTTTAAATCTTTGACTGCAGTGGAGTACTTTCCGAAATTCATTCACTCAGAACTTGTTCTATGGATAAAATGAAAAATATGTTGAAAAATACCAATTCCACTAAAAATTATTGGTTTTTTAATTTAAAAATCGACGATTTTTACCATTTTTCTTACTCAGAGTTTCGTCAGTTTGGTTTTTAGCTGATAAAAATGTGATTTTTTTTGTTAAAATTCATGTAAATGACAGTTTAACAAAAATGATTTTTTTTTTTTTTCATTTTCAAGTAGATTCGTTACTTGCAGATGGTGGACCAGTCGACAAAGCAGCGATGAGAAATGATGCAGCTGCTGAATTGGATCGCATAACACGAACGACGAAAGATCCACCGCCCGACCTCAACTCTTCCTCGGAGTGTTAGAAAACTTGAATGGTCGAACTTGGCGAGTTTTTTTGGTAATTTAAAAACGCGCGAGCGTTTAATAAGCTGACCAAAAAGTTGGCAAGTGAGTTAGTAAAACACAAAAAAGAAAAAAACGAAAAAAAAAACATTATCTTTGATTTGACAGCAGCGATCGATTCCCAAGATCGATGTGAAGAGTTCTTAGCTCTTTCTTTCTCTTGAAACAAAATGTTGAAGAAAAGAGTGGAAAGCTTTGAAGTGATTGCTTCGTACGATGTCATTGTTCGTCGTTTTTTCAATTTTTTCGCGACGCAAGGCTTCGCGCTTTTCATACGAAGCGTTTTTCTTCACTATGTAATTTTGCTGTTAAAAACACACACACACACATCCGTACACACACACTGATCCTCTGATCGAACGAGGAAGAAAGGAAAGAAAAGAAAAACGATCATTTTCGCACGCATATGGCGAGAAAAGTATCGACATTGCGAAAAACAATTCGTACGATCGAATTCTACTTAAAAATTAATGATGTATAGAAACTTATATTTTGCCTTTTTACCCTTCGAATGAAACGAATACTCAATGGCTACAAAAATGTATTTTTTTTGCTCCAAGTCGTCGGACCGGAAAGCGCTGAATTTTCGTTATTTCAACAATTATAAAGCCCTGGCTCTCTGTCGTTTTTTTTTCACGTCATTGGCTCTGGATGATTATTTTTGTTGCCACGTTTATCAGTTTTCTCCGATACCCAATAACCAATAATTTGGCCGAGAGAAAAAAAGTACAAGTGCGATTGGCGGTGGCTCAAACGTCGGCTCAGTATCGATGACGAGTGTCGTTGAAACTCGACTGTAATCTTTCGCACGAAAGTATAATGTGCAATACGACGGAAAGCACGTTTTTTTTAAACCTAAATACACAAGTACATATAAATATTTATATTAAAAGAAAAAAAAATATCGCATGAGTTTTAACTGCGTTTTTAAAATCCTCCGGCAAGATCGAGTGTCTCTCGTCCTCAAAGCCTCAATTTGCTCATTTGTTTTTTGTTTATTATTATTTTTTTTTTTACAATTATTTATCAATCGCTCTGTAAAAATTGCAGAAAATTTATAAAGGCTCGTATATAAACTTTTACAATAAAAATTTCGATTGGATACGATGAAAAAATATTTGATAAAATAATATTAAGAATCAATCAAAAATACGAAAGACTTGATTTCTTCTTCAAAGTTAAAAGAGCTGCTTATCATGCGTAATTACTCAAGGCACAAAGTTGTAAGAGATTCCAGGAGATTTACAAAGTCACTGGAAGCGAAAGAAACGATGGAAAAAAAAAAAAAACAAAAAAAACAAAAAAAGTGAAACACAAAAAAAACTGCGAGATCGAAGCAAAGATACACAAAACGCTGCAACTGAACGTCAGCCTTGATTGTTGTGTTTGACTACGACGTATTCATAACATTATGAGACGATGATGAACAGAAAGAGAAAAAAAACGAAAAAAAAAAAAAAAAAAACCAACAAATATTAAATTAATGTAATTAAATATATAATATAAAGAATAAATTTGAATTATCTTACGCACACATTTTGTCCTTGCGCGTGACACCATAGTAAATTATTTAGCGATTGTGTTTTAAGACGTTTCCCGTTTTAGTTTTTTGTTCCCAAAACTGTATTGGAAATAGTTGTTGATTGACAAACCTGTTTTTTTTTCTCTTAGGTCAATAATGTCAAATAATATCGCGAAAGAACCAATGCTGTAGATCACACTTATCTCAAGCGTATTGCAATTTTTTTGTGTGTGCGTGCATGTGTGCCTGAATTTTAGCGATTAATTATCATTTCTTCCTTATTTTTTATAAAAAAAAAAGGCCCTGGAGGGTAAAATTGTAGCTTGATATTGTTAGAACGGTCTAATTTAGGAAATTAATAAAATAGGAACACGATTAAAAAGAGGTGGTGAAAAGTCCTGTAACAGATGAGCGAGAAAGAATTTTATACGAGTTGTATATTTACGTGAGACATAATTTTTCGTTTTTCCTAGCTTTAGGTATAAACGCTTATGAATCAATTAATAAGTTGGTTTTTAAGAAACTGGTTTAAAAGGAACAAAAAAAAATAAAAACGAGAAGAAACAAATTAAATGAGAAAACTAAACAATGTGTGTGTGAGGGAAACGGAAATGTATAATCCTTATTTCGCATGAAACTTATTAAAAAACAAAGAAACAACAAAGTGTGCACCGCGAGGTTGTCTTTGCACGACGACGAGCAAACTGTAATGAAAACTGATTATTAAATCGATCCCTTAATATCCAAATAAATAATTTTTCATACAGTCATCGTTCTCTTCATTGCACGAATTTTTTTAACCTCTAAAAAAAAAAAAAGAAAAAAAAATTGTTTTATGGCTTTCTTGTTTGTGGATTGAAAAAATCGTGTTTTTATTTTTGTAGGTATATATTTTTTAATTAATTTTCTAATTGTTACAGTGCTCAACTAACAGTTTTATTTTGACAGGAAAACAAATAGTTGTTCGTATCGAAACAAATTCGTAGATTTCGTATTTTCTTATTCATATTTTCGTTTAATATTCCTCGAAGAATTTACTTTTTGTAGCAGCACAATCAATGTGTTCCAACGCTTTTACAAAATCCCAATTAATCGCACGTCGCTGGCGGCTCTTAAACTTCGTATTACAGACATTGACGCGTGTACAGTAATCTCGTTTGTTTTCTTAAGTTCTAATCAACTTAGGTCTAGAATTTATTGGGAATTCACGAGGAGCTATCGATGGGGCGATAAATGAGGGTTTTCGAGTATTTATCGTTTTTGAATATCGAATGTAAAATTTTGAGCTCAATTATTTTGCGCTGTTCAATAAATGAAACAAAAAATAAACAACAATTGTTGCAGTTTTGTTCCTGGAATTCTGAGACAAAAATTCATCGATTTGATTATTCATTTTTATAACTTTAATTCTTTCGATTCCTTCGATTATTAACTCGTTAAATTCATCAAATTTAATCCTCGATTGACCATTATGGAATCAACAATAGGAACAACGAATTTCCTTTAACGTTCAAACAATTTGTCATGGCTAAAAAAAAAAACAATCTCTAAATATGTAAACACAAAAGGGAGAGAGAGAGAGAAAAATCTTCTCCTGTACAAGCGTTGAAATAACTTTGTATCAAAATGCACGATACATCGACACATTGATAAATCTCTAACGATTTCTTATTCTTCTTCTTATGACGATAAATTTTTAGCTTACAAGCGCAGAGCTGCAGAATATTATGTCAAAGCGTTGATTAATTCAATGACGTTTAATTGCTGACATTTCTCATCAACCAGCCACTGTTTTTTTTTCACTTAAAAATATGTTTTTTTTTTTTTTAAGAATGATTTTCAACATTTTTAATCCATTTTACAAAGAAATTCCCAACGAGTCGAATTATGCAGGATTTTTGGCGCTTTTACTGCGTCACATAATTTCTTATACGATGAAAAAAAAAAACGTGTTTAAATGGCCACACAATTTTTTTTTCATGATTTATTTCTACAGCTCTTCAAAAACGATGCTTTGAAAAACTTTATCAAAAGGCTCTGAACGAGCCGAATTATGCATTATTTTTCGAAAATTCATCACAACAATGTGAATTAATTTGTAAAATTAATGAAAAAACAGGAGAATAACAAAAATCCATGAAAATCCGTGGCTAGATTGATGTGAAAGTTTTGTAACGTTATGGGGGCGAGTGTCAGAGTCATTCTAAGCAAATGGCATCACTACAGAGATTGTAAGAGTTATTTAAATGCCGAATACTTGTTCAATAATTATTTCGAAATTCGGGATGGCATTTTGGACTGACACAAACAATACAAAGAGAAGAAACAATACATTAGTCGCGAACATATCTGGAAGATACGTTTCGTATTTCAAAAATCAATAAAAAAAAAACACAAATCCCTCGATTCAATGAAGCGATGAATCGTCCAAAAAAAAAAAAAAAGAAACACATGGATTCTTATTATTTCGACGTTAAATAATTAATTTTACGGAAGATACTGAAGTTTTAGAAAAATTGTAAAAAATTCATGGAAAAATTCGTGTCGTTTATAATTTCGATTAACATATATATATATATATATTTTTTTTTTTTTTTCATAAAATGGTAAACAGTTGATTAATAGATGGGAGTTTATCATAATATGTCAAATGCATAGATAATACAACGATTATACGACGTTGCGAAGAAATTTACGTACCGCTACGAAATGTTGCGTTGACGATTCAAAATTTCGATTAAACAGACTATATTACATAATGTAATAATAATAATAATAATAATAATAATAACAATAATTATTATTATCCTAATAACAATAGTAATGGTACAAATAATAATGGTTATCAACGACGAAGAATCCTTTGAGACAAACTCGTGGTGCATGTAGCCTGTGCGTGCACTTTGTGAGTCATCGTACGATCCATGAATCGCTTATCATTTAATAATAATTAATAATAATTCGACATCATAAGATTAATCGATATAATACAAAGAAAAAAAAAATATATCCGAACTATTTGAATCCTTGACACGAAGAACCTGAAATATCATTAGGATTCGTCGATTGCAGGCAGTCTTTCATTTTTGTATTGTTAATTGTTTTTTTTTTGTTTTTTAGTAGAGCAGAATTCGCTTGTCCACGGCTTTACGACATATCGGACATTCGGACATACGGTCTCCACACATTTGACACGTTCCATGGCCGCATAGGAATATCATGTTCTTCAAACGATCCAAACAAACTGGACACATTGTCTGAAATTTTTTAAATTATTTCAATCATTAGATAAATGTTATTTTTCGGTTTGGGTTTTTTTTTCGGAATTTCTTTTGCAATGTTTTTTTTTTTCGATACACAAAATGAAATGGAATTCATATTGTAAGGATTTCTTTAAAGGATGATAATTATAATAACTTGATAATTATTTTTGGGAGATTGTAAATTTCTTAACTACGATTTTATGCAAGAAATTTTTATTGAAATACATTTTTTTTGGTCTATTTTTGAAAATCGGTGATTCTCGGGATTTTTTTGTTGTTTTAGACACATTTGTAAATAGAAATATTCTCACCTGTTCTTTGATGTCCTGCAATTGTTGCTGCAACTTTTGTATGTCACTGTGCGATGTGTCACGGCTACCGTTGTTCATCAAAGCTGCTTCCCCAGTTCCTGTGTTCACAGGTGCAGGTTCTTCCTCAGGATCAGCTTTTACTTCGGAAATGGTACCTAAATTAATAAACAAAACAATTACGTCAATAATTCAAATTCTGATACTGGGACGAATTTTTTTAGGACTCGCTACTAAGTGACGAATAATTGTTAGCAATTTTAAGGAAAATCCGTTCCCAATGACATCATTTTTTTTCCTAACTCTATGCTCTCCGTGCTCCACAATAAAAAATAATAAAAAATCAAAGATATAGATTCGAGAAAAAATTTTGCAATGCATTCATAATACCAAGATTTTTTTTTTTTTAATCCTTAATGAAATAAGGATTTAATAAATTTATTAATTTAATATTTTATAATTTATTATTAAATAAATTGAATCCTTAATGAAAATAAAAAGTCGGATACACCGAATATACGTAAAAGATTGATCCTTTTTTTGAATTGCTTCAAACTGTTATACGATTTTTTTTTGCAGACTCCTCCACAATCGTTTGACACTTTTTTGTTATGACGAACAAACGGAGAATGGAGCGATATGTAATTGTACCTGAGGCATCACACCCCTTAACGTAATTAACATCACCTCCTCCGCCGCAACAGATGGACATCGGTACCATGTGTTGGATCTGGGTACGACATTGAACACATTTCTTCATCAGAGCCGCACAACTTTCACAGGCGCACATGTGACCGCACGGACGAAACAGAACTCCGGCTTTGCGATCGGAGCAAACAACACATTCTTCGATCTATAATGAAATATTTATGATTAGTGTCAATGATTTTATTTACATATGAAAAATTTCCATTCGACTGACTAAAAATCTTTGACTGAAAATAATTTTGCATTTTTTTTTGCTCTCGATATTTCAATTTTTTTTTTTTTTAAATTTTTTCTTCGTTTTCGTACCTTGACTCGTGAAACCACGTTTTCTCGACAAATCAAACATTTCTTTACTCTGGGTCCACACGGATTGCAACAAGCAACGTGACCGCATGGGCTGAAAAGCATTTCTCGTTTTCCGTCCGAACAAACCAGACACTCGTCCATCGCTGCCGATGGTGTTGGAGCTTCGATATCGTGCCTTTGATAGAAATAGATTTTTTTTTTTTTTTTTAATACAGAAAACTGTTAATTAAACGTCATGGGAGTTCTTATGATTTTTATGAGAATTTTATGAATTTTAAAAATAAATTCGTTAAATTTTTTCAGGTAAAATGGAACTTTGGAAAAAAAAATTATTAAATACAATTTTGAAAGGACTTAAAATAGTGTAATTTGTTAATTAAAGGTCATGGGAATTTTTATGATTTTTATGGGAATTTTATGAATTTTAAAAATAAATTCGATAAATTTTTTCAAGTAAAATGAAATTTTTGTAAAAAAAAATTGTAAAGAAAATTTTTGTAAGGTCTTAAAATAGTGAAATTTGAACTAACGATTCTTTGTTCTTGTGACAAGTCGTAAGGGTCTTGCACAAATTAGGATCTGGACAGAGGTTCAACGGGGTCTGTCCTTTTTTGTTTTTGAGTTCCAAATCTGCGCCATGAGCGGCGAGGAAACAGGCAATAAAAGAACTGCTCTTTTTGTCCTGGCCCTGGGCACCCAGGCCCATAAGGAGGCGACCAACGTCCTGGACATCCTGAAGTTGTCGCAGCTGCGACAACGTGTGGTGTCGAAGTGCCTCGTGAAGAGGCGTGTCACCGTCTTTGTCCGCAACGTTTACGTTGGCGCCTTCACGCACTAGCAACTGCAATTGTTCGTTACAATTAATCATCAAATAACGATCTTAAATAATGAAAAAATGAAATTTTATGTAATTTCATATCGTATCGATTCGATTTTTATGAATTTACTCAAAATTCACATCAAAACCTATAAAAAAATAAAAA
This sequence comes from Campoletis raptor, assembly GCA_948107755.1. NCBI lineage: Eukaryota > Metazoa > Arthropoda > Insecta > Hymenoptera > Ichneumonidae > Campoletis > Campoletis raptor. Next base: position 17,775,521 of record OX403627.1, on the reverse strand, counting down.
ATGTCAACAGAATTCAATGAATTAGAAATAATTTATTGCACAAAAATAAAATTGAATTTTTTTTCTTCGATTTAATGCCAATTTGAATGGAGTTTGAAAAAATCTTTTTTTTTACGAATTAAATATTCGATAAATAGAAAAAAAAAATTAAATTTCATAGAAAAATAGAAATTGCGAAAGTATCGGTTACAATTTTGTTGAACGATGAAAATGGAGTGGGAAATTGTGGAAATAGCAGGATTATAGTCGTTCGCGAAAAGGAAAAATGTAAAAATTTGAAAATAAACGAGTTTTGAGTTACAAAAATATATAGTAGCGTATCTAAATATGGTTTATCGGGTTAAAGCGTGATGGGCAGCAGATGGACTGTGGAGTAAGCGGAGACACAGGATTGCCGAATATGATGGATCGCCTTAGTTGCTTGGAGAAAATAGTGGCGAGCGCGAGTGACACGGGAAATAGAATTTCGTAAAAATAAACTCGTCCGTTTATTTTCGGAAGACATAATCAGGCCAGGACCTGGCAAAGACAAGTTCGACGACAGTTTACCGATCGGTCCTAACTTGACCATTTTACCCCGAATTTTTCCATTTTATAATAAAATCATTTTTCAGCCTCATTTCGATCGAAACGATTTTTCGAAACGAGATTTAAAAATTTATTAAAAAATGACATTTCCTCACCCTGACGATTTGCGTGTGTTGACGTTCGACAGCGAGATGAAGAGCCGTTTGTAAATTGACGTTTTGCAAATCCAAATCGGCTTTACCGATCCCGGCCAAAAGTTCAGCAACTTCGACGTGATTATTTAGAGCCGCGAGATGAAGAGCCGTGTAACCATCGTCTTTTTTCTCGTCAACGATCCATGGTCGAGGAAGTTTCGATAATAAAATTCTCATAGCACTGAAACAAAAATAATGGAAAAAAAAAAATCAATATTTTTCATCCACTCATACTTAATTGACAATCATTTCAATTTTTTAATTCATTTTTTTTCAATTAAATCAAAGAAAAAAATTTTATTAAGAGAATTATCGTTAGATTTTAATTTCTATCAGATTCGAACGTAATTTTCTTGGTTTTTTTAAACGACCAATTAACAGGTGTTCAAAATTTCGAAAAAAAAATTTCAAATTTTCGAAATTTATTGTATCCAAGAAGTCAGCTTTGGAAATTAAATCCTAGACAACGAATACGACGTGAGTTAAGTTTTAAGTGACATTTTAACGACTTTTGTTCGTTCCATAGTTTCATTTACGTAATTAAATGGTAAAATGGTTAGTGAAGTCTATTTTCACTCGTTCTATTAATTCATAAATTTATCGAACATCTATAAATTTTCAGTAATTCCATTGTACGTGCACAATAATAATTATGTTCATATAGAAGTTTCATCCACACCGAGTGTTTGAACCACGATCGTAGAAGTTGAATTGCATTTAATACCTCGATGAAGCAATAGTAAATTACAGTTATCCAAACTATGATTATTCGTACTTGTTCGCTGCACGATTCCAATGTGTAACAATTGCGATTAAAACGAGAGGATGAGAGTTTATCGAATAATATTTACAATAATTTAATCATATTTGATAAAAATAATAAATAAATAAAAAATAAAAAAACAAAATTGATTCAAATTGATGAAAAATGTGGAGTTGATTCTGCTGCATGGAGAAAAATCGTCGATAGTTGTACGTTCATTACAATAATTTAATCGTATTCGATAAAAATCATAAATTAAAAAAAAAAAAAAAAATGAAAATTTGAATTGATGAAAAATCGTCGATAGTTGTACTTTTTAGAATAAAAAATTGAAATAATTTGCATTAAAACTGACGTATCGTTGGCGATATTTTTTTTCTCATGTTCTCACGAGTAATTAATCATTGGAAGTTGATGCAGCATGTGTGAGCCACGAGGTAAAGAGAGTCACAGGGCTCGTTGCAATACTGCAGGGACCTTCGAGTTTGAAACTCGACGTTGCAGGAATTATGGACCCCATGGACTGCGGGGCTGTCTCGAAATGAGAGATCGATCTTGCTCGTCAGCATCAAAAGATAGAAAGAGTGAGAAGAGTTCGAAGGAGCAAGAAAGATAGAGGATTATAAAGACGCGAAGGAGGAAAGTGAACATCACGTACAGACTGTATATAAATATACGATATCGAAAGTTTTGCAGCTGTCGTTATAGAGGAGGTCTTTTCCTTGGCAGTCGAAGGAGGCCTCGTGTCTTTGAAAACAACTACCAAGACGACCAACTCTCGTATCCCTGCGTCCATCCTATACATACATATTGTATTTGTGATCGTCAGACATGCCACATATGTTTTATCAACAAGGCACATGTTTCAGTCCATCAACCAACAGCAGAACAAAAAAATCTGTAACTAAGTTTATAACTTTCGTTGCAAGGACCAAATCGATAAGTTTGCAAATCCAAAAATAATTAATTGTTGAGCGTCTGACGAACGAACGAATGAATCATTGATTAAATTATTGATTTAATAAAATCAGGAAATTTATGAATTCATAATGAAGGTAAATTAATGTTTATTATTCATTGATATTGTATTATTTGTTATTATTTAGACTTGAAATCTGCAACTAAATTTATAAGTTTCTTTAGAAGAACGAAATTGATAAGTTTGGAATTCCAAAGATAATTAGTTGTTGAACGAACGAATGAATCATTGATTAATTATCGATTTAATAAAGACAGGAAATTCATGAATTCATAATGAGTTTAAATTCATGTTTATTATTCATTAATATTGTATTATTTGATAAGTGTGTAATAATTTGATTAATCACCGATTAAATAACATCGAGAAATTCATGAATTTATGATGAAATTAAATTAATGTTTAATATTAATTATTACTATATTATTTGTTATTATTTAAACTTGAATAAATGTTTATAAATATTATTTAAATTTTGAAAACAAATAATGATATTAATATCGAAGTAAATAGAATTTTAAGATTTGCATCAGCATAAATTTGTCATTGTTTACGTCGAAAGGTAGCTCGAGCGTTGAAAATAGTTGATAAATATGAATCGATCGGGTATTCTCGAAACGCGTATAGAAAATTCAGAGTGCGCAAAGTGTATGACATAAATCGTCGATTTGGCATAACGTTAAGTACATTCGTAAACAGAAAGAGACAACGATAGAGAAAGAAGAGAGAGATGAGAGATTTCAACTGCAATTGCAACTCGTTATTGCACTTTGTACACCCTCACCCTGAGGAGTTTCTCGTGAAATGGAAGCGCAATGGCATCGAGTACGACACAGTATCAAAATGCATTGTACACGTGCACCTCCATAGGCTATTTAACGTCAAAATTCATTCATTAACATTGTCAACCATTTTTTTAAAACTGGAATCAGATTATTTAGTAAAAATAAATTTTATACAAAAAAAAAAAAAAAAAAAAAAAAAACAAAAATACTGGAAATTGATCGATTATTGACATTTCCAAAAAATAAAAATAAAAATAAATGAGAATTTAAAAAAATAATAATTAGGGAACGAATTAGTCGTTTTTATTGAATTTTCATTGATTTTTCGATCCAAGAGAAGTGTCAAAATATTTTTGGGTAATTGTATAAAATATTTGATGAAAATATACGTTTCGGAGATATTGGAGCTCGGTTTTGACTGAATGGGTCCATATACAGAGCAAAATATGGGAAATATATATGAATGTGTGCGTGTCCTTTATGCAATAACGAGGCCTGGGTCGTCGTCGGCGCCGGATTCTGCGGGAGTGTCGCATATAGCGTGAGAGAACCGCGTCGTCTCGTGGGTAGAAAAGATTTTTAATGGAGATATATATACGGACAGAGCGTAATGACGTGTAATAACGTCGTCGTTGTCCTCCTTCTCTTCTTCCTCCCTTAATATAAATATCTATACAACATTTCGCTTCACATATATATACGAACTTTGCCAACCCTTCGAATTTTCCAAATGCAACGTTATAATTGCTTGCCACGGGTAATCAATTTATTGTTATTAATGCAATAATGCCAACATTCGAGTGCATTTGCATATTGATGGCCAAGCAAAGAGGGAAGAAGAGCTGCGAAGAGACCAAGAGAAAAAAAGGGAGAGAGAGAGAGAGAGAAAGAGAGACGTTGTACAGTCAACGAGTGTTTGCCAGTTCGTTTTTTTTCTCTTCCAATCCTTTTTTTGTCTTTCTCTCTTCTTCGTACTGAAAAAACTTTATTTTCATCTTGTTCTCTTTCAATTTGTTAACATTTGACTACAAATCGTCGTCTCCAGTAGTTTTGACTCTTACACGAATGACTCTTTCTCGATGTCACTCTGTATTTTTAATTGTCACGTGTTTTATTTTTATTTTTTTTATCTAATATTTAGTGTAGAATTTTTGATGAATTTCACTTCGGGGTTTAAACTTACGTTAAAAAAAGTGCTTTCAGAAAAAATTCATACTTCATTTTTGTTTTTTTTTTTTTTTACTGCAGGTACATATGCAAATATCAAAGAAATCGGAATTTTAAGCACTTTTGCATACGATTGTACCTCCTGACCGTTTTTAAGTAAAAAATTAACAAAAAAAAAAAAAAAAACAGAAATTCGATCGGAGATCGAATAATTCTTGATCGTTTGAACACCCTGTATACTAATCTTTGAACATGATCGTTCACTTCGTACTCAATGTACATAGATATATGTATATTAATATATATCTATACACACATTAATGGGATCGTTCGAATCTCGGACAGCTCTCGGATCGGTATCGCATTCACGCGTACAAGCATTTTAGTGACTCAGTGACAGCGAGCCATCAACACTGCTTATCCAACTGCCAACTGTCGAGACCTCTAAAAAGCTTATACCAAAGCGATTCGCTTATTACACCAACACCAAATTGCTCGTACTCTTTTCAATACTTTTCTTTTGCCATAAACACGCATACGGACACAAACAGAGACAGAGATTTTGACGTCAGAATATTTGCAGTGTAATTTTCGTGCTTCTCCATTAAATATAGGGAAATATGGGGCAATATGGACCCCTGGGGAAAAGCGGGATAGTCAAAATTTTTTATTTTTGGGGCAAAGTGGGCTTTTTAAAAAATGAAGGAAGTTCAAATTCGAAGAAAAATTTGACTTTCCATCATTTTTGGGAGAGGCCACTTTGCCTCAAAAATAAAATCTTTCGACTAGCCCACTTTGCCCCAGGGGTCCATTTTGCCCCACGTTCCCTTATATATATGGCAATATATTCGTTTGTGTGTGTGTGAGTGTGGCCCGAATTCCAAACGTATATGAGAAGCATAGTTTGTTTGGAAAATAAATATCAGGATCATATGTGCAATTCGGATGCGCAAACATGACGTGAAAAATCTGACAAAATGTTTTGTAATCCGTGACTCCAACAGATTTCACCATATACACAAATATCGTTGAGGAATAACTTTAATTTTTTTGCCTGTTATTCACGGTATGTAACATTAGGATTTTATTTTTCATTTAAATTCTATTATTAATCGATTTATAATTAATTTTTTTATGAATTTATATGCTTTTGGGATTTTTTGGACAATTTTTATTACAAAAAATATATGAATTTTCATGAATATAAAATAAAATATTGTATTCATGCTATAAATTTTATTTTATTTTATCAAAAATTTACAGGTCACGTAGTAACAGTTGAACAAAAAGTTCAACAAGGCTGTCATTTTTTTTTTTTGGGTTTCTTTTGATTCTTTTTTTTTATGTGAATATTAAAATTTTGTTCTTCTTTTTATTCTGTTTTTATTTCTTCACATCTATGAGAAATTTTTTGAAAAAATCGATAACGAATCTTCGTAATAATAATAAAAAATTAAAAAAAAAAATAAAACACAAGGAAATACGTTGTAAAGCAAATTTTTGTTCCATAAGAAATTCATACTCAGGAAAATCTCCATTGTGACGATAAAAAATGAAAGTGCTCGACATGTAAGTTACGTAAAATGTATTTTAGTGAGCCGCAAGCATAAACGTTTTTCCTCACTGCTTATACACACTTTCTCTTCATTTTCATCGCTTCCTCGAAAATAAGCTGATTTTTTTTTGTGCAGTTTGATCAGCAATCTCGTACGTCATAAAATTCATGAGTAAATATAAATACGGAAATGGTTGTGAAATTAGGTCATTATTTCATTTTTTACAGACGAGCAAAAGCAGAGCAGAGTGTAAATTTCATTTTATAGAGTTTAACTTTGAGAAATAATCAACGTGTCCACTAGTCAGCTTGAGTGGAGTCATAAATCTATCAAAAAATCGAGTCGAGTTTTCTTACAGAAATAATTTGTCAAAATAAACGACAATTGAAGTGAAAATTTACTGTTGTTATTTTCATAAAAATAGAAATATTGTGAAAAGATGGAAAACATTTTTTTTTTTCGTTTTCCAACCGTTTTGGAAGAGAATTTATTTATGAGTTTAAATGGCCAATTAATTATTGAGAAAAATCTGAAAAATTGATCGAAAAAATACTTTTTTGAGAGATTTTTTCAGTTTAAAAATTTATTTCAATTTCGATATTTTTGAGATTGCATTTTGCAGTCTGGCTCGATGCCACGGTGTTGGTTGAATGACGAGAGCGAAACTAGACGTTTCCATAGATATATGTTCATCTAAATAAATACGATGTAACTTCCGGCAAAAATTTTTTTTATTGCAATCGTGGCACACCCAAGTTCTCGGTACTATATGACCGATCAGTGCAATCGTAATTGGCGTGACTTTTAAATTGTCCAAGTAGGACGAGGATGTACACAGGTTCAAAACGCAGATATATAAATCGATTTTTATTTATTTTTTGACAAAATGAGCAAATTCAAACAAATGTTCATGATTGTGAAGTTTGCATCGTCGTTAGAATGCAACGAGACCTGATACGTTGTCTCTTTCTTTAAATTATTTTTTAAAGCTTTTTGCTGCAATAAATTTTGGATTTTTCGTTTGCAGATCGTCCATTATAGACATTTATGAAAATACAACAAATATTTTTAATCCATTGTTTGTCAATTGCATAAATATGACGTATAAACAAATAGTGAAAATTTCTACTTTTTCGTTCTGATTATTATTCGATTTGTGATTTTTGGACTAGATCCAAATTGTGTGTGTTTTTTTATTTTTATTTTTTATTTTCAATTAAGTTTCGTAATCAGTGACCCCAAAAACCTACACATGAAAATTTTGACGCGAACGGTATACGCAACGGAAAAAGTTTGCCTCAAAGGGTTGATGGTTGATTAAAATGAATAAATTTCGTTTACCAAGTACGATTTAATGTTCAAATGAATAAAATCCTTTTGTTTTCTCTCCTTTTTTTCTTTCTTTTTCTATCTGAACGAGAGAAATATATACTTGATTTTAATAACTGTAAACGAAACGTGTGTCACGTTGATTTTGACGTTTTGACAGAAAGTAAAAAAAAAAAAAAACGGGATTTTAACGCAGAGGGGTATGGTCGTTTAAATTCTTGGCCTTGAACTTCTTCAGATCCGTTTTGTTGTAAGAGTCAAAACTTGTTACAAAATTCAATTAATTCATATTTATTTTTGATTATTGAAGGAAAAAGCACATTTTTCAACAGTTCCTAATAAACTTTTGTTTTCTCTCCTTTTTTTCTTTCTTTTTCTATCTGAACGAGAGAAATATATACTTGATTTTAATAACTGTAAACGAAACGTGTGTCACGTTGATTTTGACGTTTTGACAGAAAGTAAAAAAAAAAAAAAAAAACAAGTCACAGAAGAACGAGGAAAAACAGAGAAAAAAAAAACATGATCGAAATGGAAGATGGAGTAAAATTGAAATTCCCCGTTGGAAGCAGTTGGTAAACTAAATCACAACTACAAACTAATTCTATCGAGACGCGACTGCTCGAGCAGGAGAGCAAAAAAGTAAGAGAGAGAGAGAGAGAGGAAGAGAGAAGATTGGTGGTGAATATATGCGATGAAAAAAAGAGGGTCGAAGAGTTTGAATTGAAGGTTTGCGGAAGTATGAAGAGAAAATCTTTGGCGTATATGTAAAGAGTGTGAGGGGGTGAGAGGTAGCGGCGAAGAGTGAAATAGAAATCAGTTAGAAAAGGAAAGAGAAAGAATAAGAAAGAAAGAGAAGAAAAAGAAGGAGGAGAATAGGAAAAGAAGAAGGACACTTCAATCGCAGCACTTCTTGGATCGAGGAGGCCCGGCGCGTATAATTTATGCGTTCAATACCGCAAAACCCCGCGCGTATTCCGCGCTTTCCCTTTTCTTCTTTTCTCATGCACTATCTCGGCCAAGCCGAGCTTTCAGAGTGCAAAAAAAAAAGGAAAAGAAAAAGAAAATATATATATTAATTCTACGCGCGAAAAGCAGCGATTTCTTTCACTCTTTTTCTTTTTTTTTTTTTTTTTAAAGTTATTGCAAAAAGTCGAGGAAGTTTCTGTGCCGCGGCGATGGAAATGACTTCAATAAAATATGACGATAGCTCCGGGCATTTCTCTCGCATTTTGCCTCTCTGCCTACTCGTGCGAATTCTGTTGATGTGCGGGGGTGGCTTGAAAATAAATATAAAAAATAATATAAAATAAAATAAAATAAAAACGAAAGCGAGAATCGAGGCTGGTTTGTGGTTTTCCCGAGCAAAAGGTCTTTTTAAAGGAAATAACTGCGATATGTGAGCACGAAAGAGACAGCATGCGAAATGTAACGAGAAAAACGGAATACGAAAGAGCGCGAAAAATTAATAAAAAATATATATATATACAGAATTTTAAAACATAAAAAATCCGGTTTTTTTAAATTTATTTTATTTTTTATCTATTGAACGCAGTTGTCTCAAATTCGAAGAAAAATGTAACTTTCCTTAATTTTTCGGAGAGCCCACTTTGCCCCAAAAATTAAAAACTTTGGCTAGTCCGTTTTGCCCCATGTTCCCCTAATTTGTTGTACTGCTCGCCATAAAAACGCGTATAAAAATACAGGACATTGAATTCTGAAAAAAAATACTCTAAATCTTGAATCTTAAAAGGAATCTGTAGTCTTCACGAGACTATTGTGAGAATAGAAAATTGGACTGATTTTATTTGATTATACGAATTGAAACTAATGTAAATAATTTTGTATGAATTTTGATTGAAATTGTCTCATTTGTCCAAGTCTTTCCATTGACCCGATGAGTAAGTAAATATTTATATTTGCCAATAGCTCCGTTTATATGCTCGAATATTCTGATTCCGAAGAGTAAACATAATTGACAGGTAAAAATGGTAATGAACATTAATTATATACTTCCTCGATGTTGATCGCATTAACTTAATTACCTCTAGCGTCCGATAATATTAGCACTTTCGTGAAATTGAAATTCGTTTATAAACGGACGTGTAATTTTAGGTGAAAATATTACATTTTGTACTGTTGATAATAAATCTTGTTTCAACGATACAAATGATCCATCGGAGTGGTACTTTATTCAGGAAATAATAAAATCTTTGTTATTCGTTGATCGAAATTTCGTCGATGAGAATGAAATAATTGGATTTTAGTTATTAACAAAGAATTATAATGTTGCAACGTGTTTTACCGGAAGAACTTTGTGGAGGTTAAATTCGAAAATCATTTACCAAATTATCGATAAATTCGTGATTTTTAAGTCCGGAAATCGTTCGGTTTAATCCCATCGAATTCAAAAGCGAGTTAACGACGTTTGCGCGTCATAATTATAATAATAGGGGAACATGGGGCAAAATGGACCCCTGGGGCAAAGCGGGCAATGCAAAAAAAATTATTTTTGGGGCGAAGTGGGCTCTCCCAAAAATCAAGGAAAGTCAAATTTTCTTTCGAATTCGATCTGTCATATTTTTTGTTTCTCTTTCAAACATCCTCGACATTTTCCAACGCTTTTTTTCCATTAGGAAAAAGTTTGGGAAACGGGCTCGTCTGTTGATTTTTTGTTGGAGGATCGTAGACACGTGTGACACATCGGTAACCTCGAGAGAAAGCTTCCCAGGGATTTTAACGCAGTGGGGTATGGTCGTTTAAATTCTTGGCCTTGAACTTCTTCAGATCCGTTTTGTTGTAAGAGTCAAAACTTGTTACAAAATTCAATTAATTCATATTTATTTTTGATTATTGAAGGAAAAAGCACATTTTTCAACAGTTCCTAATAAACTTTTGCAACTTCTCTGGATCTTCATTTTCTCAAAGTTCATACGGTGCAAAGATAAAATATAAATATAAAAGTGTTAAGTGTGGACAAAGTTTTGGCACGGAATGGGCAAAGTCGCTGAAGTGTAACGTGAAAAGGATTACTTCGGCAGCCTTCTCGAGCTTTTCCAAAAAAAATCGACCATCTCTTCGAGCTTCAGCCTTTTATACACAGATATATAAGTGAATGGAAAGAAAAGTCTTGCAGCCCCGTTCCCTTTGCTCCGTTGTTTCTTTTCGCGAAGCAGACGGTGATCTTCTCACCGTTATCAGTCGCGTTCGTTCTTATTTCGTGAAAACAGAACTTCGAAAGAGGGGCGAATGTTGAATAAACCTTTTCCCGATTCTCCTCGAGCTTTTCGCATAATCGATTAACTTTCAATTTTCGCGTTCATCATTCGATTTCATTCATTTTATTCATTTTATTCTTGTAAATCAAAAATAACAAATTATTTTCGCAACATCCAAAAGAGAGATGATTAAAATTTCGAAGGAAAAAGTTCATGGAAAGATTCCTTCGTTTGACTAAACAATAATTATTTATCAGCATTTAGTAAATCGAAGAATCTCTGGAAAATAAACTTTTTTCTTTGTTGCATTTTGAATGACATTCCAATTGAAAGAGAGAAGATGAAAGGTCACGAAAATGTTGGTTCTTTGTTTTTTTATTCGTAATAATAATGTTGGGATTGTATATTATTATTTTTGAAGCTTTAATGCAACTTTTTAAGAAAAGCGCTCAATGCACGGATTTGAATAACGAACCTCGCCGCTATCAGCACACTTTGTTGTTTTTTCTTCCTCTTTTTTATCATTGCTCCACGTTCGTTGGAGCTTCTGGATGTTTTTTCTAACCGAGACATGCCGGACTGCAACTTGATACACTACGTGTATATTTTTCTGTGTGTATATACGTTTTTATAGGGGAACATGGGGCAAAATGGACCCCTGGGGCAAAGCGGGCTAGCCAAATTTTTTTAATTTTTGGGGCAAAGTAGGCTCTTCCAAAAATGAAGGAAAGTCAGATTTTTCTTTGAATTTGATCTTCCTTTATTTATCGGAGAGCCCACTTTGCCCCAAAAATGAAAATTTTTGCCTAGCCGGCTGTGCCACAGGGGTCCATTTTGCCCCATGTTCCCCCTATATATATATATATATATATATATATATATATATATATATATATATATATATATATATAGGTTGGTGCGGATGTGTGAGAAGAGAGAAAAATGTAAGAGGGTGAAAAATGCACAGGACGAGAAACATAGGGGTGCAATATAACTGTCTCGCTAGGATGAGGTTCAAAGTTTTACTGTCAAAATATTAGGGCGCTTTCACGCACGCGGGATAGTCACCACCATTCGCGACCCTGTTTTTATTCGCCCCCATTCGTATTCTCCCTCTGGCAAGCTCCTTTGTACAAACAACTCTCTATAAACATAAATCTATGGGTTTTCCTTTATATGAATCAGGACAAATTTAGTACCAAACGATTTTTTACGGATGTTAATAAAAAGGTGAAGACTGTTTGGATAATTTGAAAAAAAAAAAGGAAAAAAGAACAGATTTTTAGAAAGGAATTCTTCAAAATAGCGAACATTTAGAATTGTAGGTTTTTTTTCAAACATATAACATTAAGGGATGAGGCAAAAATAAGTATTTGCGATCAATTTATCGAACTTTTCGTCAAATTTTTCAATAAATTACGATCGATTTTTCGAATACCAACTTTTGGTTTTTTGATTTTATTGCTGTCAAAAATAAATTAATATATAAAAAAATAAAGAAAAATAAAGTTTTGTCAGGGGGTAGGACGAATCGATAAAAAAAAATTGAAGTAATCCTTGCAATTCGAGATTTTTCTGTTCCACAGATTTTGAGACATTATTTTTGTTTACGGACGAATAATTAGTTCGACTTTTGTTGATGAAAGGATTTGCGAGACGCAGCGGTATGCAAATAAATGTTCTCGACCTCGTACGACGTTTGTTAATGAAAGTCAATGCGTGTTAATGATGAAAAAAGGAAAAGCAAGCAAATGAAACACGAGGAAAAGTCAAAGAGTATGTGCAGACTGCCGTTTGAACCCCCACGTGTGTCAAGACTCGTAGAAAAAATGATCAAGGGAGTACTCGGTTTTCTCGCTTTAAATATTAAATGCAAAGAGAGCTATCACTTTCTCTTTCTTGCCAAATCTTTTTCTCTATCTTTCGTCTCTCATCGCCACGCTCGACTTTTCACAGGCTTCACTCTCTCTCTCTCTCTCTCTCTCTCTCTCTCTCTCTGTTTTTCTCTCTTTTCCTTTTTGTCATTCGTCCCTTTCGTATCGTCGGGGTTACTTAGAGTCTTTGCTGCCTGATGTACTCGCGCAAGGCTATTTTCAACAGGGAGAACTCCAAGACCTTTTCGTAACCCGATACAAGCTACGGGAGGCGCAGAGGGAATTGATGTTTTAGCTCTTGCTGTACACACGCGTCATCATTTATATATACATCGAGAAACATAAAGATATTTGTGTACATACCAAAAAGCCAATACTAATTTAACATGAAAATTTGATAAATTCCAAAAATATACGAAAAATCTTCAAAAAAATTCTTCGATATGAAATTATCGAAAAAATGTGTCCAATTCGTTAAGAAAATCAATTACACACAATTTGGGAGAATTTTTTTCTGAATATTGTTTGTCCCAAAAAAAATGTGGTCGTTTAAGGGCAAATACCACGACGGTGGGCGAAAAAGATTAAATTGATCGAAACAACAATTGTTTCCAAACAATTCCAATGTAGTCATAAAATATTTTTCTTTTTCAAAACCCAACTCGATAGATTGGTAGAAAAAAAAAAACAATTTTGAAAAAAACGAGATTTTTTTGGCAGTAGTGTTCCCCCTTAATAAATAAATGGTTAAAATGATGAAAAATTGTTTGATAATACAATAAAAGGGAGAAACGATGAATATACACTCGTATAATTGTATTTAGTGATGTTTGGTCAAAAGGCAAAGTTGATCGAACGTGAAAGCAGCTATTTTAGGTTTTTTGGCCTATAAAAAGGGTATCTCCCCTGGAGTGTGAACGCGGCATCCAAACGGGAGCTATCCTTATTTCTGGTGTGTCTCCCGATGCGTCTCGTCGTTCGGAGACCCCGTTGGTCATACCCCCGGCTGTCCCAAAATACTGGAGCAAGAAAGAAGAAAAAAAAGAGACAGAAAGGAAGAAAGAGAGAGAGAGAGAAAAAAAAGGACAAGACGAGTATGTACGACGAGACAGAGTGAAAATGATACGAATGTCGACATGGGAGAAAAGGAAGAGCCGAGTAGTCTGACGATAAAAAACAAAACAAAAGAAAAAAAAACGAAAAAAAAACAAAAAACATTAAACATTACTATATAAATGCCTCTCGCTTCTGCGCATCTTTTCTTCTTCTCTCCTTTGCTCGTCGAGTGCATCCAAGACGAAAAGATCTTCTCTCGTAGATGTCTCCGAGAAGGCGACACGCGTCACGCTACCGAAAATAGTGACGGGACACTCTGTTTTTTGGTATACAGGGTGTCCCTGCTTTTATCATGAATAATTCAAATCCGAGTTCCCCCTCGAAGTCCAAGGCAAAAAGAATGCTAACATTTTTCAATCAAGTTTCAGCTTCACAAGTTTTCGATTATACGATTTTAAGAATTCTTGTACTTTATCGCGTATATCGCTGAAACGGTTGAAGATAACGCAAAAATACTTCAAGTCATTTTTGTAGAGAATTTCATTTCCTACAAAAAAGTCTTCGACGAAGTTCTTGTATCTCCAGTAGTTTATTAGATATTTCTAATTCAAAGTTATACTTTTTAGTAAAAAGAGCAGCGCTGCCAGTGGCCAAAGTTTTTTTGAAAATAGTTTGTTATTATTTTTAAGCTCAATAGTTTATGAACTTGAAATAAATAAAAATAAAAAATATTTTCATTGATAATCCAACTTTCTCGTAAAATTCAATCGCAACAATAATAATTGCAGAGAATTCTCACTTATTCGAACGACTCTCATTTTCAATGAAAATTCTCACTGTCAGTTTAAACGATTAGTTGGTAAAGAAGAACTCATTCAGTCGTATTTTGATATTCATTCAACGGTCACCATTCACCTGGATTGGGATTCATTCAGTGCCAATAAATTGCGCTATAAAGTCGAGAACTACTAATTTATTACCTGTTTTCTCAATGGTCAATTTTGGCCTCATATTCAAATGAAAAAATTCGTCAAAATTTCGACACAAAATTTTCAAACTCATGAATGAACAGGCATTTTAATAATTTTATTTTTTCAGTTTTTTTTTGCGAAAAACGAACTATTTTTCGTGAGATTGAAAATATTCCAATAACAAAAAAATCTACACTTCGTTTATTTCTTTTGATAGTTTTCGAGAATTTTTTTCATCGTTAATTACAAATTTGAACTTAATATTTGAAGATTCGAAATAAATTATTTCTTCATTTTTTAAAACAACAATTAACGTACGAAACATTTCGAAATAATTCCATGAAAAAAAAAATACATATCCCGATGTTCATAATATTTAAGTACAAAACGAATTTTCCAGCAAAATAATTAATTGAACGGCATTTGAATTGATTTTTTTTCATATTTATCATAAAATTTATAAAAACTTTGTTAGACATTTGATTTTTATAGATTTTCAAGTCGTTTTGGATCGCGTATAGAAATTTTATTGGAGATGAAGAATAGAAAATGAGTTGAAAATAAGTCTCGGGTCGTAATTCGTTGGAAAATGGTGGAGCACAGCAGTTTGTACGATGCAACGATGAGGATAAGATGCAACTTTTGGAGTTGGGGTGCGATGAGAGGCCCCTCGTACAGTCCACACGAGAAAGGGATTCAAAACGAAAGTTTAACAACGCGCAAGCGTCATTCGTCCAAAGGTAATTTTAGACTGTTGTGTGGCCTTATACATATCAACAGGCCGATTAAAAAAAGGACGTCATACTTGAACTAATGGAAACACAAAGTAGCAACAATTACGCCATTTTCATTCTCAGCGTTCGTTTCGTTGTGTCGAATTCTGTTGCCAGTGAAGACGAGGCAACAATAATGAAAAAAAAAAAAAAAACAAGAAATTATCCCGAAAGTCGAGAGAGTACAAATTTTTCGATTTTTATTGGCTCATCGTCTATTTTCTTCCATTTGTTCACAGAATTTCATCGTTTTTATTATTTCCTCCAAATTTCGTAACATTGTAGAGTTGTAAGCGATAAAAATTTTCTTCGAGTGCACTTTTGATCCAAACCCGCGTTGACACTTTTTATACGTAACAATTTAACAGCATCCTGTGCTTTATTTGTATCGTGAACAATCACCTGGCACGCATTTCTCATGCTCGATAAATGCTGTCGCATTCCTTGAAAACAAATTTTTTGGCAAACATTCAAATAAAATCGTAAATACACGGGATGAGAAAAAAATAATAGAAATTAATGAGAGAAAACACACGAGAACGAATCAGCCAAAGATAAATACTTAAATTATTTCGTTAAAAACTAATTGGCGGGTTTTACAAAAAAAAAAAAAAAGAAAAAAAAACATAAAATTAAATAAACTGAGACTAAAATAATTTCTCATCGAACTAAATTCATTTTTGTTGGAAGAAAAATGATGGGTTACATTTTAGTGTTGTTTTATCAAAACATTGTTCGAATCTCCATTTCCCAGATCGACTAAACTGTATCGTTGAGATAAACAAATAAATAAATAAATTTATTTGCACGATATATCGTCGCATTAATATTAATTTGTTTGGTTACGCCACATTTTCGTTGATTTCGACCAATAACTCGTTCCAGAATCCACAAAATTATTTAATCATATCACAAAAATATTTACATGATTAAAAAATGTAAAAAAAAAACAAAATAGTAATTAATCGTAAAAACCATGTTTATTTGATTAAAAAGAAAAGAAACTTGAATTTTAACGTCGAAAAATGATTGATAAAAAATGTATATAACGAAAGTCGTTGAAATTCTGTAGCACGATCGGTTGAGCCGGATTCATTATTAAGCGGACTATCGTTTTCATGATATCCCATGAATAAATAATACACATGCAAGTTCATAAATACCAGTATATAAAGCTGTGAGTAGAATTTTCAAGGTTGATTAACAGAAGGTCGTAACTTGATAGGAAAATGTTGAAAGTATAAAGGGAGTTACGCCGTAAAATAAGTTGGAAGATTTGGTGCAAAGGTTTTCAGTAAAGCCGGAAAATCTACGCGAGCGTATAATGACGGCCTCACGTGTGTCCCGGCGATTTGCATCGCGTGCGTCAACCATCACACGTTGAGTTTCATAATACACGTCATCGAAATAATATATATATATATATATATAGAAAAGGCGTTGAACGTTATTCAGCGGCTACGATATGCTCTCGTCAGCCGCGAAAATACATAAACTCATACATAGATGAATATACGTTTTGATGTACAATATAGTTATAATATGGAGTACGATTATAATGGCGTCGTTCGAGAAACGATCGTTCGGTTTGGTCGAAATATTTGATAATAAAATGGAGAGGAACAATCGAGTGTTATAATAATATGTGAATTTTCATGTATTTCATTCTGTCGAAAGGGCACTTGGACGATGACATTTGGTGGATAAATTGTGCCAATTGAGGAATTTGATAATGGCTCAAAAGTCCGAACAATGTTGCGTATCAATAACGAAATTTAGTGTCAATTTTCAATATATTTCAAAGTTTCATTAAAATAAGTGGCTATTAAAAAGATTTGATTGAAGTGGACAGTGTGCGATTATTGAATGAAAAAGGAGAGTGCGAGTGGTGGGAGGTTGATGAGGAAAAGAAAAGAATGTTGAAAGGAGGAAAACGTATTTAAAGATGACATCGGTTGATGGTCCAAGTGGGCAGAAGTGGTGGAAAAAGGAGCGCGGTTTTCTTCTGCCATTAAATTTTCCGATTGGTTTGTAAGTGGAGGTGGAAAGGCAACAAGAGTTAAGAAGACGATTAAGAATAAGAAACACGAATACGAAGTATTAAAAAAAAAGGAGGAGGAGGAGAGAGCAGAGTAAAGCTAGGTGTAGGTACGTGTAAGTTGTCAGTTGTAGAGAGTGGGAGAGAGAGAGAGAGGAAGAGAGAGGGAGGAGGGATGGGCCGAACCAGGAATAGTCGCCATGTGGTGGCAGCCGTGGGACGCCTATTTTCGGGTAAAGACAAATTTGGCGCGAGCCACGCTATGCGAGTAGAGTCGGGGCATAGCACATGAGCTCCCGAGCGCTAGTCAAGTGTAAGCTTACATGCCTCTGATCCCAAAGACTTTTATTTCTCTCTTTAAATCTCTTTTTCTCTCGCTCGCTCTCTCATCAGCCATCGGGGGACTTAGGAGGGGCTGTTGGCTGTGACAAGGAGGCCAATGGGATTTGTGCGGCCATTTTTAGAGGGCTCGTGATGAAGGAGTTCCCGTATAGCCCGACATCTCAGCGAACATTCAGTAAGAAGCCAAGACACTGAGGACCGTAGTCATGAAAAAGAAGCCCGGAGAACAGCGAGAAGCGCAAGAGAGTTTAGACCGAGCCGGAGCTAGCTAGCCGGAGGATGCATCATTTCGAGACGAATCGTCATTGGCAATGGCCACTCTCGTACCATTTTCTTCCTTGACTATTATCGCGGGGACCAAACTCTTGGGTCCATGCAACGACGTCTCGATTGATTCCATCATAGAACAGGGAATTGTTTCTTCGGTGGATAATATTTTCATCACGATCATCGTGGAAGTTCCTTCAGGGAATTATCCCCATTGAGGTACCATCAAGAATTTCATGGAATGTGATGAATTATCGTCATCGGTTGGTAACTGAGAAGAACCTCCACCGATGATATTCGGACTTTAAGTGAGTTACGTAACGAAAAATCATTTGGGGAACTTCTTGTGACATCGATAGGTGCTTCGACTCCAAGATTCGGTAAGAATGATCGTGACGTGAAACCGTTTAGTCATTATGAATTGGAACTTGCTGGAAGAACGAGCAATGGAAACATCAAGGTGTTTGCGGCGCCGGGCGACTGTTCCGTGCTTCCTTACTTCCCATAGTAATTACGACGTATGGAATGTAAAGAAGTATGGAGCTGCGCCCAGGCTCATCAACTTTCAGGAACAAAATCATTCGTGTATTCAATCCAAAGAGTGATTCAAGTGTAAACCTTTGCTGAATTAATAACTGCAAGAAAATATTTTTCGCAAAGCAGATTTTAGAGGCTGGAAGAATGAAAAATTCGGATTCTGGGGTTCTGGAAGATGTTGCAATCATCATGAACGTCTACATATTAATAACCGCATGTCTTCTTGATTTACTTTTTTTATTTTTTTTATTTTCAGGCACCACATCATTAGGAATCATCAGATGTAAGTGGATACTGATTCGCAGTGACGTCCCCACGAGGAAAAAAGAAGAGTTGCAATATCTTCGTAACCGTAATTAACATTCGATCGTGTGCCACAGCAGCAAGTTTGAATATATTCGTTGTTGAGACAAGAAATAGCAGAGACGTCGTACGAGCCATAAATAGCGCAGAGTTTTCTGCGTACCAAAGCAGTACGCGTGCCTGTGCAGCGTCCCAGACAGGGACCGCGTGACTTACGCCGCTCTGGCAGACGAAACTACACACAGATCCATCTGGTATCCGTTTCCCTTGCGGAGGGTACACCACGCGGAGCACATGGGAGCCTTGTGTGCAGTTCACGGCTCATGGAAAGAAGCAGAGTCCGGCTCTCATGCAGGAAAATAACGGAAAGAGAAAACGATCTTAAGATCGGGAGAATGGAAGAGGAGGAAGGGAAGAGGCAAAAAGAGAGAGAGAGAGAGAGATGGAAGACTTGGTAGACGGCAGACTTGACGAGCTAGAATGAGAGTACATAAACGCACACACATGCACACGAGCCAGAAACGCTGGGCGACTACGCCAGCCAAGTCAAAAATAGTTTAGCCGTACACTTGCCGCCATATTTCCAGAAATAAGTTCTCCGGTTACCGAGATCTATTTCCGGGCTTGTTCAGCTGCCTCAAGGAACAGAGCAAACGCTTACAAGGAGATCATCATCCATAAGGATTTAAGATTTTTCATCAAATCATTTAAAAGCTTCGAGGTAAGTAACTCGATTATTATTTCTTGTTATTCTAATTAAAGCACTTACTGGTGATAAATGGCACGTCGTACTACCGGACAAATGGAACATTTTGGATGACGTTCCGCTGAAATGTTGGTAAAAGACCTCAATGCCAAGATGGACATGCATGCTCCGTAATAATATCAAATAATTAAAATTTTATGAAGAATTCCTGAAAGTCGTGAACGTGGACAACTCGGAGAATGTTGCAGGTCGGCCTCCTTCAATTGAATCAACTTCATAGCTGGTTCATGAGATAACATTGGATAATGCGATGATGGTAGGAACCGCACGAAAGGGAGCTTTGGTCTCGGAAAGCTCACGTTTCGCTCGAGGCGTGAACCGGATCCAGGGCTGAGCTTTAGCACTCTTGGGTCCACTATAGATCATGAGGTAGCTCTCCGCATGCTCGCCAGGATAAAACTCGAGCTAAACACTCGATTTATGAGTTCGAGACACAGAGTAGTAGTGCGCGCGTGGAGCAACTGCGGAGAACACTACCGCCTAGAGTTCTTCTGCCTAATAAATAATGGGCCGGAGATCCGAGCTAACCGGCGCCGGGATATGCCATGGAGTGAGAAGAAGAGATGAAGAGGCAGACGCGGAGAAAGATAAAGAGGGAGAGGAGATGATCTCTCGTCCACATTTTCATCCGGACGATTCTGTGCAAATGCGAGATTCTGCAAACGAGGTCCGGGACTGAGAAAACCGTTTTCCCTGCTGCATTCAAAGCTCCAACGAAGTTGGTATGGGGCGTTGCTGTATGCACACGATGCGAAAACTCTCTGAGGTCTCTCTCTCTCTCTCATCTCTTGGGTTTGCATTGTTGTCACCGTCATTCGAATTCGTACGTGCCTCTCGTTGTTGGCAAACCAGGAGTAAGCATCAGCACGCGTTCTCGGTGAGATCCCATTGTCGCGAATAATTTCCATTGGGTAATGCGCGTTCAGCGCTAACGGTTAAGGTATTTCGAGTATATATTCCAACACCGCGTTTCACCGAGAGTCTCATGTCATTTCTGACAAAAGGACATTTCACTTTACGATTGCTTTTGGATGCTTCGAAAAATCCACCTTTTACAGACTTTCCATTTTAAATCCATTATCCGGAGGATGATAAAACGAGAGCTTTTTAAAATTGTTGATACGAGCAAAAAATAAATCATTGAATATCCTTTTGAACTAATGTCCAGTCCGATCGTTTAATAACTTTTGTATTTAGGCAAAATTTTTTCTATAACGATTATTCAAGGCAATGTAGAAACATCGGATTTACACGATTCATTTAGAATTCGTTTTGGCTTCGTACGTTCAATAATTTATATTGAACGGCAATGAAAAAGAGGTGGTCCCCGTTCGCGTTGACAGTGCTGCGGAGTGGCTATTAAATTTGTCATTCCCTCAGTAAAATAGGTTTGCGTCGTGGTTCCAGCTAATTCGCTTGATTAAGCCGAATAAATTACTCTGACATTATTCCCTTCAAATAATAATGTTAGCTTCTCGTATTATCGGCTGATGCGGACGAAAATTTGCATTTGGCCAGAGCGCGCCAGGCGGCGGTTGAGGATATTTCATAGTTTCCTCATTGTCACTCCTCGCCCTCTCTGGTCTCTCTCCATCTAATTGACTGCGGAGGATGAACTACACCCTGCTAATATTTATTTATCGCCCCTTTTCACTACAATTACACTCCACAATATATACCGATTGAGTTAGCTCATTAATTTGCCTTTCCCCCGTAACCCCAATCAATTTTTATTCACCAAACATCCGCGTTACCTCGATTTCGACACAACATTGATCAACTCATTATTTCCATAGCTAATAACATTTGCATATATATTTATAACGGTATTTCAAAAAAAATCATAAGAATCGAAAGGAAAACAGCGCATGCACATGCGAATGGGCTAAATTCCAATGACGTATTTTAATGGCGTACACGATTAATTGCATTTCTTGCCGATTTAATCAACACGTACCATTCACCCTAAAAGCAAATTTCACATTCAGCAATTCAATACTCGTTTAGCTAATTTACTTCTGGCCAATTTTGGTCATTTGGACTTTTCCCTACGCGAGGGTCAACGGGTCCCCTTCGTATGGGAAGGGAATTTGCCTTCGGATCTTGCTATTCAACCTCGTAGGCCGATGTTTTGCTTCGAAAAAGTGTCATTCCTAACGAATATACAACTGCACGAGCGAGACTATCGAATATTTACTTTTCGTTTTACATCCACGTGTCTTTCTTTTGTTCCTGCATTTATAAAGTCAAAGTTCCTGCATTGTTCTCTATTCTCTTTATTATATTTTCTTTATCCGTATTTTATCGTTCGATCAGAAAATATAACGACGGCCCATGTTACATTTTTTTTTTCGTTTTTTTTTTTTTTTTTTTTTTTTACACCAAGCTCGAAATTCGTTGTTTTTGGTTCGTCGAAAAATTATTGCAAATTTTCTCAATGGAAAATGTATTCACGCGGATTCATAGATCTATGTACACACAGAAAGCGCTTCGCTACCTCATAATGGCCGCGTATATACCGAAAATATAGAGTTTCGCGCGTATGCTGAACGAAGCGAGTTTCGCGGATATTTCAAAAGGGTTCAATGGTTAAATGAAGAGAGGTGCGAGTGAACACACACACTGACGCAAATTCGTAAAGGGTTTGTAGGGTTTTGCCCTTCCCCACTTCAATTCCAAAGCCCTCAACTTTTGTTCAGATTGTACATATATATTTGACTCTCTTTTCACTCTATATATATATATATAGTTATAAAATGCGTGGTTTTATCGAGAGCACATAGTGACTTTGTCAATTCTGTTACAGATCAATGTTGGTATTGGTACGATCGTTCTATATTGCGGCGTGTGTACACATTTCGCAATGGGCTCAATGTTTTTTACTCTCTATAAGTATACACAGAGTCTAAATGCAAAATATACAGACTGTTACAAAAATCACCTTAAAATCGTAAAAAATGGCGATTAGAAATTTTTTTAAATTCTTAATCCACTGAATTACAACTTCGGTGTAAAAAAAAAAAAAACATTTATAAGAAAGTTTCAACGTTAGATTTTTATTAAAAATCTATTCTTTTAATTTTTTTTCGTGCTTTTGAGAAAATTTGCTGAATTTTTTTTTCTTTGAGTGTGAAATTGCAGGGAATTCAACAGTGAAAAACAATACTCTTGTTTTCATAATTATTCGAAAAAAAATTAATAATTACTGACTCAATTTTCAGGATCACTTTGATCTAATTTTTTTTATTGACTTCTCAATTGAGAGAGTGTCAAATATTTCATATTTCTACATATATTCAAATTTTCAAATACTTTAGTGTAACCTGTTGAAATTTTTAGACCAGTTTAGACGACGATAAAGACGAAATTTTAATATATTTTTTTTTTCTTTAAAATATGAAGATCTGTTTGTCGTTTGAATGTTTAACTCAAGTTTCGAAACACTCTGTATTCATATGTACATCTATAAATGTCTAAATATATAGGAACATTCGATACAACTCTATATATCACGTACACGTTCATCTACTGCGAGATCGTCGTTCTCACTCTAGCAAGCTGTCGCTAGTTCGCGGTAACGTTAACGAATGCCATTTTGGGGCTTGTCGAGCAATGGGATTCGTGCATGGTGCAACCGTGTAATAATTCACTCCAGTAGGACTGCATGCGTTATATGTACGTGTGAGCGTTTATGTATATTTGGAAACAGAGACAGAGAGAGAGAGAGAGAATGAAACAAGGGTTTTGTTAAAAGAGAGGAATGGGGAGAGGGTACGATAACGGGAGGATTCAGCTGATCGATCAACGAGTACAAAGAATTACAAAAAAGGAGGAAAAAAAAAGAAAATGAGAGATGTATGATAAAAAGAATAGAAGAATGAGAAGAATTTTTAGAGTAATTTGATAATCGTAATCGTACTAATTAACCAAGATATAAATAAATAAACTGTGGAGATAATTAGGAATGAATTAGTATAAATAAGACAATGGGACGATATATCGAAGCACTGGTTGAAATTCGAGCTGGTTTTAATGAAATATTTGTAATTATAATACGCCTGATTTAACGAGGAAGCGTTAATAAGACGTAGAATGAAATATATAATAGGAATTCTGTCGAGTACTTTCAGTCGCATCGCTAAATCGAATTGTTTGATTTCTCGAGTCTTACATTGCGATCCATTAACGTTGAACAATATTCCAATGATTGCACACAAATAGAGAAAGAGTATGGAAGAGTTTTCCAACAACGAAATATTCGCATCGAAATACTGATGAAGTAATTCACGCGGTGATAACGAAACCTCGAAACGAAGAGAGAGAGAGAAAAAGAGAGAAAGAGAGAGAGAGAGAGAGGAAAAGAACAAAAGTTGCCTCTTGTATTTTTGTTCTACTTTCGATGAGAGAAACACTGGATAAAAAGCAAGAGAAAAGAAAAGAGAAGAGGATGCTTCAAAGACCCAAGCCTGCAGGATGAGGCTGTGGCTCAATGATTTTTTTTTAAGGGATGGCCGAGGGAAATTCATCGATAATTTCTATACTGACAACAGGGCAACTTCGTTATCGACTCACGAGCACCTTCCTCTTAGTTTCTCTAAAAGAATTAATTCTTTTTCACAGTTTGTCACTAATTGAAGCAGTTTGGGTCCGAGGTCCAGTTGCTTACTCTCTTTTCCTTCCTCTTCTTCTTCTTCTTCTGTACCTTCCTATCGTTCGGTACCTTTAACTTCTCTTCTGTCTCTTTCTACAGATCGTAGCATACCCTGAGCTCTCCCTACCCTGAGCCTTTAGTAGTCCAACGTCGTTGCTCGGGTGTATAACGGCTGAACTCGCCGCTATTCCAATCGTCATAAATTGTCGCTCGCTGTACGTGACCATTGTACAGAACAGCCAATAGCTCTAGTGTCATTTTCGGCAACGACAGTAACCATGAAGAGCGAGACAGAAGGCGATGGTACGAGATGAAACGCTTTTCGCTCATGCAGCCATATCTATAAACATTTCCTCTCTCTCTCTCTCTCTCTCTGTATATACAGGGTGTCCTACCGCAGATGGCCAATCCCATAAACTCGAGACAGACATCATGTGGTTAATGTTATAGGGATAAGCAAAGTATTCCATGTGGACCTTTTTTCCATTCGTACAACCGAAGGAACTAATAATTAATCGAATCAAATGACAACTTTGAACTAAAAAAAAAAACAAAAAAAACCAATGGGCTACTTGAAAAGACCTCATCGACTTGGTGTAGTTTCATCAACAAAATTGATACTAATAATATTCAAATATTTCGAGACAGTATCACGAATTTCGAGAAAAATGTAATCCTTTCGGAAACTAAATCGATTTACTTGATTTCGTAGCATATAATAAGAAAAAACTATAATATTAGCCAAAAACCAACTATTTCGACTTGAAAATTGTTTTAGAACACATTGAAAGCTTTTGTTTCAAAGATTGTTTACTTTATATAGCCAAAAGTTAAATTTAAGTACACTAAAAAAAATGCTAAAGGAAATATAGACCTGGGGTAATTTGGACCCCAAGGTGGCAACTAAGGGTTGATAAATTCTGGCAATATTGTTAAAAAAAAAAAATGTATTGCAATTAAATAATTGAAATGATAAATTCGGGAATATCTTTCGTTAAATAATTCCAATGTTAATAAACGAAGTGCGATAGAGGATCGAGTTTGGGGTGGTGTGGAGAAACGAAGGAGGTGCAAAGGGACTAAATAAGATAATTAATTTGAGGCGACACGAACGTAGGGTGATTATCGAGAGGGCACATCGTCAATGCGAGAGTAGACTCCATGACAAGAGGAGAAGGAGGAAGAGGAGGTGGGAAGGAGGAAGAGAAAGGGTGTGAGAGGAGTGCTCTATGTTCTGAAGCTTCGGTTTGCTAATAATGGGTTTGGTATGCTAGTCGCGAAAGGATCGAGTTCGTCATTAAGCCTCTCGCCAGGTACTTCAATGTACGTGCGGCATCGGTACTAGATTCGCCAAAGGGAACGAGCAATAGAAAAGAAAAGAAAAAGGATAGGAGGAGGATTGAAGAGGGTGAGAAAAAAGAGGAAAGTACAAAAAAAGGAAAATTAAAAGGTAGAGGAAAAAAGGACGAAAAAAGACTAGGAAAAAAAAAGAAAAATTCTTTGGATCCAACCACTTCATTTTCAAGGGATTCGAAAAACCGTCAAAGGCTTTACATCCGTAGAAAATCGTCTTTCGGATCTCATAATTGAAAAAAAAAAGTCATTTTGATCTTTAAATTCACAAAAAACGAGGTAATCGGACAAACGTCAAAAGTTAGAGCCCCCTCGATCCAGTAATGTGAGTCACGATGATTCGGTGCTATCACTGTTTAATCGTAAATTCTATTCCATTCTGTTTCTCCCGCTCAGTTAATCCTTTTGCACCTTTTTATTTAGCCCTTGGATTCTGCTCTCGTGGCAATCTACGTTGAACAACGAACACAACACTGAGATTGTACTAATTAAGTCCCGTATGCCATTAATCGTCAACGACCAAGCCAGTGTCCTCCTGTTTCTCTTGTCGCTGTCTAGTCAGCGTTTGCTGTAATTCATTATTGTCCTTTATGATAAAACGTGTATCGTTTTTACCTGTTAATTAGTCGAATTCAAGAAAACAATATTCTCTTTCAACTTTTTATTGAAAAAATAGTTTTTTTTTAATCGAAGAAAGATATTTTTTATAATTTTATCGATCAGTTATTAAGAGTTGGAGAGAAATAAATGAATTTATGATGAACACGATACACTGGAAAGCAAGAAAAAAGAGATAAAAATAGGTTCATCGTTAAGAAAAATTCAATGCCTCGTTAGAATCCGATCACCATAACCGATCGAATGGTTATTTCATTCCGAAATAGTTCCACGAAATTGCTTTACCGGCTGTTCTCGTTTTAATATCCGCAATATCTGAAGCACACTCTCGAAGAAGAGAATGAATGAGAGAAAACGTATACTGCAAGGGAGTGAAGATACACACACACGTGGCGCAATGGTCTCAGTCAATGGACAACGAAGAGGCAATTTCCGTACCTGCGAGTGAGACAGTCGAACGAAAACAAGATCGTGGGATCGAGATGCTGTCCAAGTGGATATTTTTTTATGTCTATCGATGTACATCGTAGTCCTGATGAATCCGATCGACCAACAATTTAACTGGGAACCAACAATTAGCAGTATCGATCTAAAGACACACGAAAAACTCAACACAAATTCCTTATCGATCAAATTAGTTAGAATTAAATATGAAATCCGTTTTTTCTTATCTGGAGATGATTTGTTATATTTTTCCAATTCAGAAAAGATGAAAAATACGAAAATAAATAAGATGAAGAGAGAATTTTTTTTATTGATCAAATTAATTGGAATTTGACATGAAATCCGTTTTTTTTTTCATCTAGAGATGATTTTTTATATTTTATCAAGTCATAAAAGATAAAAAATATGAAAATGAAGAAGATAAAGAGAGAAAAAAATATGAAACAGAAATTCAGATCTGCAGGGGAGTCTTTTTTTCTTCATTTTTTTCCCTCATCCATCCGATCGTGTATTATTCCACGTGTTACATAACTCGATGGTTACGAATCCTTGTACATATGATCCAAGCTCATCTTTCTTCAAATATTTATTGAATGGAATGACGAGAAGAACAATTCAACGAAGACTGTGAATAAGGTTACAATGAAGATGAAGTCAAGATCCGAGCCTTAACGTGGCATGTGTTTTCAGTATTATTATCTCGTCTCTTTTTATTTTTCTCTCGATCTGAAAAATTTGAGCTGTGAAGACGAAAATCTTTTTTACAGCACTGAGAAAAAAATTTCGTTGAATGAACAAAATTCATTTTGTTGGTTGAAAAAAAAATGGTAAATTTGACTATTTTTTGTGTCGAATCGCGGATTCGTATTATCAGATAAAAAAAAAAAATAATAATTAGGGGAACATGTAAAAATAACAAAATTCGGATTGCTCGGTTTGCCCCAGGGGTCCATTTTGCCCCATGTTCCCCTAATTGACCATTTTTTAGTCCAAAAAAATGAATTTTATTCGTACAATGAGATTTTTTTCTCAGTGAACTCTTGCAATAAGTTTGAGACGTCGATATAGAGAGCCTCGTGACGTTACTTCGGGATCGCCTGCTTTTGGCTTCATATCAGCTTCGATCTTTTGCTTCATCTTCGAGCTCAACCAATTTTCACAATTTTTCAATGGGCCCTCGATCTTCACTTGATAAATCCATTTCTATGAGGTTGTAATATATATATTTAAACCAATACACGTACGTATATGGATAAAAAAATATAAATATATTTTGTAGCCCGGGGAGAGGCTTGCCAGTTTTCTCACGTAAGCGAAACGTCAGCTTTTCGAGTTCCTCGCCTAGTGGAGCTTCATCCACGATGCAGCATCTCTTCTTATACTTCAAGGATGTACTATTGTTGCGATGAGTTGCCGAGAGCGTAAAATATGTATGTGTGTGTGTGAGTGTTGATGTGTCAAAGTTGTATGTGTACCAGTGAATTTCGATGCCTGGGATTGGTTCGTTTGTTCTTGGAAAGCTCGATTCTGGCATTCGTCATTTCTTTCTTCGTTCTAAACAACGCAACATTTCTCGTCTCACTTTTATCTCCTCCTGATGTTTCTTATTCGATACTCGAATCGACCGGATGCTGGAGAGATCTCTGTCTCTCTTATCTTTTCAGACATTTCCATAGTTCTTTCTTTCTTCTCGTTCCATCGACTACTTTTTTTCCTTTTTTTTTTATACTTGCACACATTCTCCTCTTTCTCTCTCTCTCTCTTTCTTCTAGGACTTTTTATATAGCGATCGCAGCTTTATTTCGGGGGCAAGCATCCCCAAGACATTTGCCAGTGTCTTATATACGTTGAAAAGTCGTCGATCCCCCGTCGACTTAACGGAGAACAACCCCCTGTGGTTGGTCGTAAGCAGCTCACGAAGCATCGCTTCCACGCCGATTGAAACTTGGCCCTTTCTCGCATGTGCCAAAGTGTTGAAGTGCATCTTTCACATCTTTTTTTTCCCCCTTCTCTCTCTCTCTCTCTCTCTTGCTCGCTTCTTTGGCTATTTTACTTTTTCTCCTCATTTTATTGCACACTACGCTTTCTCTTCTTATTCTTCTTCTTCTTCTTCTTATCCTTTGCGGAAGTCTTTTTCTACAGTTGAAACGTGAATCGGTGAGCAAGCAGGCCAGTGTATAAGAAGCAAAATCCATGGTAGCAATCTCACGCAATTCTCGCAATTTCGTTCTCACTTTTTGTCCCCCCCCCCCCCCGTCCTTCTATCAAGAGCTCTCTTTTACTTCATCCTCATTCCATCTCGTCGTTTCAAGAGTTTGAAAATAAGACAAAGCGCAACTCTGCTGCTCTCACACAGCAGTTTCTATCTGCGTCGCGGTAACGGTGTACACTGTTTTAGGTGCATGTGTACCCGCGTTTCTTCTTCTTCTTCTTCTTCTTCTTTACGCGGTTTCTGTATGAAAGCCTATTCGGAAGGACGGTCACGCGCCACCGACCCGTCCAACTTTGCTGGCTAATCAGAAAAATCCACACTCCACCGAGCTTATTGAATTGTCGACGGTGATGCGCCCGCGGTGGGGAAGAAGGAGCGGTCATGGTGCGCTAGTCTCGTCTTCCAACATTCTCCGGCTTGTACACCCCCCCAACGACCACGATTCACAAGTGGAAAAAGGCTATTGATGGAAAGGCCAAAGAAAGCAACGGATGTAAACGTGGAATGAGAAGGAAGAACTAAATTTCGCTGCTTCGAGAACAGGCTACGTTTGAAGTTTGTGATTGGTCTATAAACCTCGGTCACGTCCATTCAGACTCGATAAATATTGCACTCGATAATTCCACCCTCAGCATGGGGATGCTTATCGAATTTATATATTAAAACTTATAGTCATGCAAATATTGTCTTTTTTTCTTTTTACTCTCGTTTTTATCATTTGCATATTTAAATTTATTTCTAACTTGAATTTGCCGCATTTCGTTCAAATACCATTGAAAGTTTATATTTTAATGCAAACCGACGACTCATTGAGAGTCAAGGATTTTGACAAATAAATGGGTAAAAGTTCTCTCTGCTCGTATCATTTCTTCAGTGACTGCATATGGATTGGCATTTCTGTGATTAAAAAATCTTGCAATTGTCAATCTTAACCCTCACTTGTCACACCTCGGTAGAATTACGAACTTGCTACCATGGGGTTGATTTGTACTCCAGTGACAAAAATTCTTATAAAAAATGAACTCCTGAATATTTCGACTTGAAAATTCTCTCAGAACATATTGAAAGTTTTTTTTTTAAGATTGTTTACTTTATATAGCGAAAAATTGAATTTAAGTACACTAAAAAAATGCTAAATTTTGTTTATTTTGATACTT
Source organism: Campoletis raptor (assembly GCA_948107755.1). NCBI lineage: Eukaryota > Metazoa > Arthropoda > Insecta > Hymenoptera > Ichneumonidae > Campoletis > Campoletis raptor. The sequence goes on along the minus strand of OX403627.1, from coordinate 17,745,640 downwards.
ATAAGGGAATATGGGGCAAAATGGCCACTCGCTAAATTTCGATTTCTGGTGCAAGTGGCACATAACTACGATAGTCATTTTGACGTTTAATGAAACGACAATAATTAGCTGTTTGGTAAAAACATGATGAAAAATCAATGGCGAATCGTGTATACAGTGAAAAAATAACAAGTTATTGGATTCAACGGTATATATTGAGCGTTACTACACATGCGGAAGACAGGAAGCTTCGTAATTAATGAAAATTCAATATTATCGCCCGTTCCGGGGTCTTGCTATTCAGAGGAAAAAAAAGCCTCGTAACTTTCTCGACATATATCTATTGATTATTAAATATTAACATGTACTTTGCTATATATTGACACACGTGCGGGTCATGCTCAAGCACATAAAGTATAATCTGCAAGTTGAATATTACGATTTTAATTACACAGCATTTTTGCTAGTGTATGGACATTAAGGGCATAACTTATGTATCAAGCGATGCTGTGCATAGCGAAGTTGGTAGATCGGATTATTTATCTATGTAGGGCGTTGGAAAACGATTTTTAATAGACTCTTCATGATTTTATGAACTTTTTTCACATCCCAGTAGAGTTTTCAGCATTAATTTGAACGACTTTTTGGACTAGAATTTCGTAGCGAAGATATATTTTCGTAAAAAATGAATTTGCTCTTGGCCACGAGGGTTAAAATTTCCAAAATTCCTATATCCACGGATGATTCGGAGTTTGAAAAAAAAAAAAAAAAAAAGTAAATGGAGAGAGTGAATGAAAGTATAAACGTTGGTGAATTAGAGAGAAGTAAACGTTTTAATTTGACGCCAAAGAGGAAGTAGATGAGTTAAACTGGTTGGCAATCGAGGCGCATGATGAGAGAATAGAGTAAAGTTTTGGAAGGAGAGGAAGACAAAGGGAGGAGAAGTACAGAAGGAGTTAGGATTCAGAAAAATGAAGACCATTTTAGTGAATCATGGTGAAAAGTTTTAATAGTCGGGGGCGAGAGAGAACTTGAAAAATAAAAAGAATGGTAGCGTTGAGGCAAATTCCGGAGAGGACTGAACGGCCGAGGGCAATCTCTCTTCTCTCTCGACTTTTCCTCCTCTTTTTCCCTCCTAACGCTTCGGCATCGTCGCCATTTTTTTCGTTCCAGCATCTATTCGTCTCCGGAGGTCGTGAATGCCGAGGAAAAATTCACGTCGCTATTACCTAGTCCGGTGTGTATAGTACGCAGTATAATAAAGTATGAAATTACGCAAAAAAAGTGAAGAGGACGAAGAGAAAGTCATTTGCTCTCTCTCTCTCTCTCTCTTTCGTTCTCTTTCTTCGAAATATAGAGACCGACGTTAAATACGTAACGCGCGAGCAAGTATAATATTCGCGTGCTACAAGAGCCAGAGTTCTCGCTTCTGCAGTGTAGAATCTCTCGAAGAGCAACGAAAAAGAAGGAGGGATGAAGGAAGGGGTTGAAGAGCAATGCGAGAGTGGCTGTAACGTTGAGGGTGAAACGAGAGCGTGTGCTGTGTTGGATATCCTCTGGCTCGCGTTCATATATACCCGGGGACTCAAGGAGCAAGAGGACGAAATTCCCAGAGAGCAAGATCGTCGTCAGAGTGTGTGGTACAGGCTTGAGGTATATATGACGAGGATGAAACGAGCAACATAGACCAAGGGGTTGAGACGAGTTAAAGAGGCTTCCAGAATGGTATAAGGAACCGCTGGCTTCCAGCCATCTAATACCCCTTCGCACTCGTGAACCGAGACCTTATTTTTACTATATATTATATTACATGTGTGCGTGAATACTCTTCTCTCCCTCTTTCTCTTTCTCCATATCGAGCTTTTCGTCCTAACATTTCCCATTCTCGTACGCCCTTTTCCCCACCCTCTTGCTTCTCTTGCCAGATTCGTATTGCCGATTTGACACCACTTGGCGAGGAGACCTCTGACCAGCAACGATGCACACGGAGGATGGGGTTGAAAGCTCTCGACTCGAGTTTTTAACTTTTCGGTACAGTAGAATCCCTTGAAAATCATGCAACTTTGACATTTTATGCAATTTTGTAGTTTTATGGAAATTTTTTTTTTTTTTTAACTATTAATACGATTTTGAGAGTAGCGTTTTAGTGAAAGAATGTTAAAAATAAACATTTTAGTAATGAAAATTGATGGAAATATGATGTGATACGAAAAAACTGATTTTTTTTTTTTTTTTTTATGTTGAACGAATTTTATTTTGGTTTTTGAAAGTGCAGTTGCAGTTTCGAAAGTTTGTACTCTTCACAAGCGTTCTGTGTATTATTTTCTCATGACGTCTTTATTCACACGGTGTATATAGTCTGTGGGGAGTGCTCCCGTTGCATTAAAAAAAATCTTCTATCGCACCTGTCGTGTGACATTCGTGTCCAAGATATTTTTCACGAGTATACCGCATACATTTTTCTTGTAACATAATATCAGAGACTTTAACCATAAAGCCAGCAATATATTTTCTGCCAAGATACCAAATATATTTCAGGTTTAACGATCCCCATTATTTTTTTAGTCTATGGTAAAAGTATATTTTTTAATAAAAAAAAAAAAAAAATCATGAATTATTTATGAATTTTATAGCAGTAAAGTTACTTCTGTTTTAATATTTTTTAGTATAAAAATTTAATCATTTTTATTCAACAATCAATCAACCTGACGTTTTACTACTTTCACTTCAAACCAAGATCTTTTTATATTTTTATTATACAAAACAACAACAAATAGGCCTGGGGTAGTTTTGTACCTCAAGATGGCGAATAAGGGTTAAAAAAGGGTGAAATTTTTGTAAAAGGGCATGAAAGATACGCTCTTTATGTGCTAGACTCTCGATATGAGTTGTTAGAGATAGGGGAACATGGGGCAAAACGGACTAGCGAAAATTAATGATTTTTGGGGCAAAATGGACTCTCCCAAAAATGAAGAAAAGTCAAATTTTTCTTGGAATTTGATTTTCCTTTATTTTTGGGAAAGCTCACTTTGCTGCAAAAATAATTTTTTTTGGATTGCCCGCTTTGCCCCAGGGGCCCATATTGCCCCATGTTCCCCTATATAAATCGTTGTTTTAGAGGGGGATTTGGGCCAGAGGCAAAGTTGCACAAGGGAGTCACGTGTTTGAGGTTCCGTCGACGATTCTCTTGCTTTGGGGCGAGGTGAAGAGGGTTGAATCGCGCGCATGACTCTCAATTCTGGCTAGTAGTCTCGCTTTTACTACCGAGACAACCTTCCCCTGCCCTCTCCCTCCCGCTTTACTATATTTGAGCCACGAGCGGAGGGGGTTAAAGAGACCCCACAGTGAGGTCGCCAAGAGAAGGGTAAATGTGGAATGGGTTTGGTGAAGAGTCGGAGGGAGTGAAACTCTGGTTGCGTGTACCGCATACCCAAGGACTCTTCCAACTGATAAACACTCCGTAGGTGCTATACGTATCGTGCGGGATGCACAAGTATTGCACTCTAGAAATCGGTTGCAAGACTGTCACGTAGGTCGCGAGGCCATCCTTGTGACTATAGAACTTGAAGTTTCTTACAAAAATACTTTTTTATTTTTTTTATTGGAGTTTATGCGACTAACTCCTACTTTCTTTTCACGTTTTCCTTTTTTTTTTTTTATTTTTCCTTTTTTGACTTTAATCTCTCGCCCAGGTTTTCTTGGTCTTTTGATTTTTTTTTTGCAACTCCTTCGATAAAGCCTCCGGGGTTTGAGAGAAATGGGACGCTTTACGAATAATCGTTCGGATACGTGTGTGGGCAAGCGTCCAATCGAAATATTGTGTCATCTCTTCGATTGGGAATCGCCCAAGGGGTCGCGGTTACAAATTCCTGTTCCGGTCGAATCGATTTCGTAACATTTTTCGCATTTATGGTACACGAAAACATTGACTTTTGTTTGAATTTTTAATGTTTGCCACGTAGGGGAACACATGGGGCAAATTGGGCCCCTGGGGCAAAGTGTGCTCTCCGAAAAATGAAGGAGCTGTCAAATTTTTCTTCTAATTTGATGTTCCTTCATTTTTTGGAGAGTCCATTTTGCCCCATGTTCCCTTTCATCTCGTTGATTCACCCAACGACGTTTTAAAACGAAATTGCCAGAGAAAATTAAGTTCAAATAACCATGGCGTTCTCATGAAGAAAATTCATTAAAAAAAAAAACACGAAGTTTAATTAATCTCAAAAAAAGATGAAGATGAATGAGAGAGTTTTGTTGTTTTTTAAATTCTGGAAGCAGAGCATAAAATGCACATAAGTTTTGCTTTTTTAAATATTTCAATCAGAACCACACCAGGGCTCTGTTGTCGTTTGAATAAAATTTCTTGAAGCGTGCGCCTCGACAGAATGAAATGGCGCGCGGCATGGCTTTTAAAATGGCCTCTGGTTCTTGTAGCAGCACGATGGTACTTCGTTTTGACAAGTTTTTCAAAAATTTCTTTATTCTCTGACGAACTCACAAAATGGAGTAGTTGAAGAGTTCTGTTTGAATGTCTTATGGGGTACCAAGGCACACTTTTCTATATATATATATAAAGCAAGGAAGCAGGCCATGCGGCAACGTTAACTTTCGTAAAAGTGCCGTCGGCAAACAAACTTGTATAGTAATCCGGGTACTTCGGGAAGTGGCAATAAAGTCGCACACGGGAAGCTTCCTCGTTCTCTACAGTCAAGGACCTCTCGCTCTCTCTCTCTCTCTCTCTCTTTCTCTCTCTCTTTTTCCAACCCGTTTTCCCATCCCTCCCTATTTCTCTTTACTGTTCACGGTTGTACGTATATATGAGTTTGGTTCCAACCACGCGCGCCTCTCCGTCTACGAGGGGATGACGATACACGAGTTACGGAAGGAAGGGTGAATCGCTCCGAGTCGTGAATCGAGTTTATGTGTATTTGTGTGTTTGTGTGTGTGTGGGGGAGGGAGGGGGGGGGGTGGTTGTGCATGGTTTTGCAATACCTTATGCATGCGTTTCGATACACCATGGGTGGTAAAAAACGAGAACATAAAAATAAAGAATAGGAGAGATATATACGACTATCGGATTTTATACACACGTGCATGGACAGATAAATTTGTTTGTACAGGATTTTTCAAAACTTCTGGCTTATTTATAATTACGATGAAAGAATTTTGTAACAATTAACACGAGGAAACAATGGATTATTATATCATTTGGAAAATCTTTAAATTCATACGTCACGATATGGAGATTATTACTTTTTTTTTCGTTCAGGTTTTTCATGGAAAAATTTTGATAAAATTTTCAATTCGTCCGATTTATTGGAAATTGTTGATTTATTTCGTTAAACACTCATCGAATCCGGTTTTGTTTTTTTTTATTTATTTATTGGAGGAATTTTGGGACAATTTGTGATCGAAGCTGATCGAATTTGTGAGATTTTTGTAATAAATGATGAAAAATTTACTTTAATTGTTTTTTTTTTTTTTTTTTTTTTTTTTTATTTTACTGTATTTCGTTGGCTCAACGATTTTTACGATCTTAAAAGTCACCTGGGATTCGGGAATCGATGGACTTTAAAGGAGAAAAATGAAATTTGTCAAATCCGCAGTAAAATGATGAGGGACGAAGATTGCAATGGTTTGCGTGAAGTGGGGAATATGAAAACGTAAAGTTTACGTTCAATTTTGTCAGCACTTGCATTTTTCAGCCTCTATTTCGTATTTGCTGTGTAAACGTTTTATTTCCCCCCCCCCTCTCCTTCTCCCTCTCTCTCTCTTCTTTCTCATTCCCTCTTTTTCCTATTTACCATACAGACAGTCGAAAATCAAATTGAATAAAAATTTATGTATCAGAAGAAGTGCAATAAAACGTAATAGATTTTGTGACGGGGTTGCACGAGCAGATTTTCAAAGTTCGAGCCAAATCTATCAAGCGCGTTAAGGGGGATTTAGAGTATAAAATGAGAGTACGAAATCTTTTGGATTTTTTGTGTTAAGAATTCGACAATGGAATTGAATTTCAAGGGAAAAAAAGCAGAGGCCAGAAAATATTGCACTTTAAGAAATTGCACATCGCGCCTTGCAACTGCAACTATTGTCAAAAATCTGTAGCAAATCTTATAAAACGAAAATTATGTGGAGGTGAAAAAAAAATTTCACGAATTGACATTTAACAAAATTTTCTGATTGCATTTTCCGGACTCATATTTAAATGAAAAAAAAAAAAAAAAATGCAATTACTCTCCAAAATTAGTCGTAACACTCAACGCTTTTTTTTTATTGTAAAAAAAAAGCTTTCAATAAAAACCCTCAATCACTCAACATTTCGATAATAATAGACTTTCCATTCGATCAATATGAAAGCTACTTAATTTCCCTGAGAGTTTACTAATAGTATGCAAAGCCAATGTTTTCACGAGGTTTGTGTATTTTTCGTGCACTCCCTTGTGAAAATCTCTTTTCGAGTCTAGACCAAAACCCTCTGAAGTCTATACATTATGTATCCGAACAGAGTCTCTTGTTCTGTATATTCTCTCTCGGTGTAGTTGATGCTTCGAAGACACTACGCATTTTCATGCATGTGGAAATGCATTTTAAATTGTGAACAAAAAAAAAAAAAAATTAAGGCATAAAAAAATACTTTTTTTGTGTGTTTTATTTTTTATTTTATTTTTCATTTCATTTCAAATGATTTATCAGTAAAATACTACCAGTTAAGAAAAATGCTGATAAGATTTATTTGCTAGCTGTGCACTTTAAATTCTCACGAAAAAAAAAAAAAAAAATTTTATCAACAAGAATAAATCGAATGATGGCTTTCTTTGGCACATCGAAAATTTTCACCCTAAATGGATAGAGCGATTTATCCATTTACTAAAGCCAGGGGTATTCATTGCCACAATTCTCAATAAGCAAAGTGAACATAACACGTTGCCGTTGCTCGTATTTACTAAAACCGTAGGGGAGCCAAAAGCTTTAGCTATTTTCATACGGATTGAGAGAGCGTTATGAAAACTTACCCCAACCTTTTTTTCCCCCATGCATTTATACCTCGCGATTACGAGGATGTATAGAAACGAAAAGTCGGTTAAACGAGGACTATCGTGGATTTAGCAATATTGCATGCCCATGTGATTTAAAACTCCAAATTTCACAAAAACAAGTTCAAAAAAAAAAAAATGAAAAATAATTTCAAACTCGAATTTTAATTGAATTCACTTCTCAATTTTTATTACGAAAATAATTACGAAAAAAAAAAAAAATCACCATGTTCGTTGAAAAATAATTTCGAATTCAAATTCGTAAATTCACTTCGTTGAGACAAAATAAAATTTCCTCAAACCGATGTTTCCTTTTGACCTCAATTTTCATTACGAATCTCCATGAAAAAAAATGAGTAAGAGATATTAGAATAATTTGAAAATTCCAAGGTTGAAAAAAAAAAAAAATACAAAAACAAAAAAAGAAATGTTGTTGTAGGCAATTGAAAATTTTGAATAATTCATATCTTTGTATAATGAGGAATAAAAAGCAAAGAAATGTGAGTGTACATTGGTTGATTTTTCTGAACAATATCGCAGGAGTATTTTTCCCTCATTCACTCGCAATTCTTATTCTTTTCTCTCCTATTTTAGCAGAGACAGCTTTCTTCGGAACGAGCACTTTTTCCATAGACATTTCTATACACAGAGCGTGCAAGTTGAGAATTCTACATAGATAGGCTAGGAATCGGTATGGATTTTCTAGCGGATGGGGTCTCACTTTTTACGAGAAAAATGTGTAAATAGATCGGTAGGAGAGTGAGAGCTCGCGTAGCCGGAAAGAATGAGCTTGCAAGCTCGCGAGCTCGCACGTTTTCTTCAACAATTTATATACATATATATATAAACATATAAAATCTATATACTGCAGAGAACCACTAATGGATTAAGGCTTTTTCAACATTGAGAAAGTTACGCACTTAAGCCAGGAATACGAGGGTTATGTCGAAGAACGAAAGGGAAAGGCTCAGCAACTGGCAGGAGAGAGGAAATATAAACTTTTTCATATAACTATATACATTGGAAACTGATATATTCGCTGATTGGTTGAGGGAATGCGCATTCACGTACGTTTTCCAGTATTGCAGTTATACTAATAGCTGTAAATGTGTGCTATTTGTATGGCACACTCGGGATGTGCGATAAATTCAATGCTAATTCAGCCAAGTTCGTTGTTGTATTCCGTACAGCAATATTAGTTTATGGATTACATGAAAATTTATTGTTCCATTAGTCTTTACTCACCAAAAGTCATATACGAAAAGTTATGTTTGTAAAGACGTACCTGAAACAAATAAAAATCAAAAAAAATTATCAAAATATGAATTTTTCCATCATTTTATTATTATTATTGTTATTTTTTGTCATTAATAATTACTAGAAGTTGAATAAGTTACGAAATAATATTTATTTAGTTCCTCTCGACGTAATCGAATTAATCGAATACTGATGAAAAAAAAAAAGAAAAAGGTTTTATAAAGATAAATGATCCATAATCGTAATCGTAGCCATTCAAAAAGAACGAGGCTATATTTTGGTTTGGTAAGTATTTTTATTATGTTTTTTTTTCTTCATTTTCATCGCTCTCTCTCGCTCTCTCTCTCTCTCTCTCTATTCTTTAGCTCGAAAAAAGTTGTCCCCATCGCTTTTTTTCGTGCTGGCAACTTCCGGAGGGTTCCGCCTTCTCATAGTCTTTCGCATGGGGTCGTTTCACAAGATTGGATCAAGGGTGAATGGGGCCACAGGTTAACGCACATGAGGACTGAATACATAATGTCTAACCATACCCGATGTAAATGAGAGTCAAAGCGAAGAGAAAGGTGTTGGTCGAAGCTTTCGTGCGGTGTTATATAACGGTCTGATCGCGTTGTGTTGGTTGGCAAAATGTTGTTTTTTCGTTTTGTTTTTTCTTCTCCTATATTTACTTCCATTTTTATCCTACCTTACATCGAATTCACCAGCTTTTTTCGTACCGTGCATCCAGAATTCTATGGAAACTATACATAGATATACGGGGTGTCCCATTTTACCCCATCTACGGATATATCTTCGGAATTTGACAATTTCTGAATAAGTGCAGCTTCGAGATCAACTGCAAAGTCAATTTCGGAGTCTAGCCATCGACTGACTCCCTTCAAGCTTGAAAAATCGTCGTGTCTCGAACTTTTTTTTAGAAGTTGTCAAATTTCAAAGATTGTTCGCGTGGATCGTCTAAAATGGGACACCGTGTATATTTATATTTGAAACACACACACACATTCTACGTATTCATCTCCACGGTGATTTTTTTGTTCATTCCCCTCTACCCAGGAGGAGCTTCTACAACATAATCTCATTCGGTGTACCGTCGAGGGCGGTGGTCTCTTGCACGGCGAAATATGATTACGACGATAGCCGAGAGGCTAACGACGTTAACTTCGGCTGACGCAGCCTCCCTTTCTCTCTCTCTCTCTCTCTCTCTCTCTTTCTTTTTCTCTTTTTTCCCTTTTACTGCAAGCCCAGGTACCATAACGTTCGGTCATCCAGTAGCCACAAAACGTGTGCTACGTGTATATGTGCTACGAGTTTGAGTATCGCACTTGCATCCATTCGGCGCTGTACCGAATACCTCCAAACTCACTTTCCCTCTTGACATATACAGCCTTTCTTCCCTTTTCTTTTTATCTCGTTTTTCCCCCAATTCCAATTGTTCTACAGAGTCCTTTATAAATGTTCTGACGCTGAATCGAGTTCTCGTTGATTAACCAGTAATTGACGAGTTCGTCAAAAAGAAACGAATTCAAAGTCAATATTGGTAGGAAACGGAACTGCTAGTCGTTGTCATTAAGAATTTATTGCTCATGGACCTGGTTGATGCATTTTTTAAACGTTGCTAATGGAGAAAAAGACTTTTATAAAGTTTTAGTACGTTCGTGGTGCTCACAGTTACGATGTCATTTTAGGGGTCGAAAGAAATGCTCGTCTTTGTTCATCAGGGTATTGAGGGTTCTTATCAATCAGGATTGGAACTAGTTCGTTCCATGCCGTAGATGATTAACGAGGTTCACGCACCATAATTGTAGGGGAACATGGGGCAAAGCGGGCTAGCCAACATTTTTTATTTTTGGGGCAAAGTGGGCTCTTCTAAGAATGAAGGAAAGTCAAATTTTTCTTCGAATTTGATCTTCCTTCATTTTCGAGAGAGCCCACTTTTGCCTAAAAAAAAAAAAATTTTCGACTAGGCCGTTTTGCCCCAGGGATCCATTTTGCCCCATGTTCCCCTAACAGTATGTACAAAGTAACGGCAAAAAATTGTAAAAAATTTGTAAAAAACTGTAAAGTGTAAAAAATTCGAGAAGGTTTCACCGTCTAGTAATTGAGATATCCAGTGTTTAAAATCGCAACTTTAACACGAGATCTTGTGGGAAGTTACGAAAAGAGACGATTTTTCACAACAAATAACTCGATTTCTAGACGGTAAAACTTTCTTAAATTTTAGCCACTGTTGAGCATTATTGTTAAGAAGGTTCATACGAATTTTAAACAATTAAACTTGGAATTCGTCTAACAGTGAATTCGTAAAAACAGTGAAACACTTTGAAGGATTCTTTAGAAATGTTCAAGTTGATTTATCCAGTGCAATAATTACGCACCTGGTGGCAAAATGTTATTCTTGAAAATACTCTCAAGTACTTCATCGACCTTTCTAAAGCAAAACCCTACAGATCTATAATAGGATCGTACGTTTGCCGATAAACGTTAAGGAGTCTGCTGTTGCGAAGTTGTACAAGAAAGAAGCAAAGATGCTTGCGGAACACCACGACTTCTTGGCATTGAGCTGTGAGCTGTACGCTACGTAGTGAAGGAGAGCAAGAGCTGCATTTGCTCAAGTACATGAACCAAGTGCTTGGTAAGCATAGAGCCTGAATCTTCATGCCATGAAGTACCGAGTGCGAGAGCTTTGAGAAACACAAGACGGCAGTCTCTTCGGAATTGAGGCATAACTCGAACATTTTCAAATTCTCTTTGTTCCCCACAGAGTATTATTATTTCTAATTATTGTGAACTCCAAGTTCCAACATATTTGTCATTCTCTAAAGATAAATAGTCAAGATTTTGCAAAATCAATATTTTTTTGACATTAGAATGGTATTCATTGATTGGTGAGTTGATAAGTTTCAGATCCATCGAAATATCTGTAGGGAAACGAGCTTTGCCCTAGGGGTCCATTTTGCCCCATGTTTCCCTATAATTGCTGCATTTTTTCATTTTCAACTACAATGTTTTTTTTAAAATAATTTCTTCGATGATGGCACCCCTATTTATATCTTCCAGAAGCATCAATAAGATAAGAACCCTTGTGCGAGGAGAATAAAGATGGGAGGTAAGAAAAAAAGGGAAGAAAAGCTAAGAATGACGAGGCTGATGTGATACGTTTGAACGGACGAGTTCCATCAGCCTCGAGTGTTCCAGATAGCAGTAATTTATCTGCAAAAGCCCGCGTGTGGAGCATCGACAGTCATGCCAATGCGAATAAGGTACCTGATGTGCATGAATGGGAGTTTCCACGATGCAGAACATCGAGAATCGAGATTGATACGAGCAGAGGATTCCTAGATATATTTCAGGGCAAAAGAGAAAGAGAGAAAGAGCAAGACGGCGGGAAGGGAGGGGGTGGGGGATGAAAATAGCTTGTGTACGAGAGCAGCAATAGATTTCGCTTGAGCACGTAGCGCTTTTGAGTCATAGTTGAACGTCGGTACGCTAATTGATTTAATTGATTTTGCACACGACGCGTCATTATTGATGCTCGCATAATGTTTCAAATATCTTCTCGACGCCACTGAACACAGGCCTTGCTATATAAGCACAAATTCTCTCTCTCTCTCTCTCCTTCTCATTTTGTATTCCTACGAATCATCAGAATCAATGATTCAATAGAATTGGTATAGAAATTGGTTATAGCACCTAGACGTGAACATCAGCTCGATGATGATGCCACACATAAATATGACCAATTATACAAATTCGAGAGGCAGAAATATCTGATTTGCCATCTCACCTTTACTCGGCTGCATAGCTGGACAACCGTACTCTTTAGATTTTCAGGGAACAAATAGATTTCGTTTGCTCGTTACTCTTTTTTTTTTTCTTCTGGGCAAACTTAAATTTGTAATCTTGGATAAACGAAATATACTTTGTTCGTTGATTATATTGCTTCGAAGAAATTCCACTGACAATTATGTTTTTGAAGTAATAATGAAATTTGTTGATTACAATATGATTTTGATTGTGGTTTGGAATTGCTTGGATCGATAAGGTATCGATAAATTTTGGAATAATTCTGATCGAATAGCTCAACGTTTCAATCTCTAATACACAACTGCGTGATTCTATGATTTACAATTACTCTCCTCGTGATTATCTCTCCTCGCTTGGCTTAAGATTGATATTCCATGTTCGCCAAGCAATGCTCCAGTGTCGATATATATATAGTCCTTTATGTCTATGTCTCTCCTTCTCCGCTTCAAACGTCGGGACAAAATTGCTCGTGCAACTGAAAGCGCATCAATTCCGCGGAATACGCGACGGAACATATAAACGCTAGACCAACGTGCATGCATGCATGCTCGAGATTGATATGCGATGCAATGCGGTGCTGAACGATTTCGTCCTCGAATCACTTTATACGTGTGTATTATATCTATATATGAATATATAGAAACTTGTATATATAACATTGATGCTGATGGTCTTTAGGTGCGTTCTATGCATGGAGGAAAACACATGGATATATTGAAAATCAATGTAGAAGAGAAAGCATGAAAAATTAAAGGGGCTCGAGAGTTTGGGGCAAAATGGACCCCTCGAATTTTTTTTCGGAAATTTGATAATTCAAACGATCAATCGTCCGTGAATTGTAAACGGTGGGTCATTTCATCAAAATTTCGCCAAATGTCAGGTGCAAATAATGAAGTTTCGTGGGATTCCAAAATTCTCGATTTTTTGTCCAACGATACGAATAATTGGAGGGGTTACATTTTTACGCTTCAAAATACTCATTTCCTGAAGAATTTCATTTCGTTCTGCTACAATATTTAACTAAATTCCGATGAAACTATAATTTAAATAAAATAATGTGTGAGTTGCGAAATGGAATTTGGTGAAATAAAGTTGTCTCAATGTTGTTATTTCGTAGCTTTTTTTTTTTTTTTTTTATATATTTTCAGTTAATTTTGGTTGTAGCATAAAATTCGATTAAAATTCCAGAGATTAGTTCGAATCAGAAGAGTTTCGTGACTATTTGGTAAAGACAGGGTGACGGGAAAATTCTAAAATTTGGGTAGCGTAATAACCAGTGACATAGACGAATATCACTGGGTGGACGTGTACGTGAATGTCGACCCTGTTCAACAACATTGTGTCTGATGTGTATGTGTGTTGAAATACCTGGAGTGCGTGCTTTAATGCTCACACATTCCAACCGCGTTTCTCTGCATACGTCCCGACGATATAGCTGACCAGAGGCGAGCGTGCAAAAACAAATTCGCAAATAAATAACGTTATTTACGGTTTTGCATGGGGAATGAGCTGTGCAGGTTTTAAGGGGAAACGTTGCACAGACTCTCTTTTTCTCGTTGTAGAATTGGACTTTTCTCTCTCTCTCTCTCTTTGTCGAGTAAAACCACGGCTCGTTTTGTTCAACTTTCATTGATGTCAACGCCTGGCAGATGAAGTTTACATGCAATATAAAATTACCCCATGCCCGGCTACATATATGAGTCGTTTCATGTGAAACTTTTATTTTGCAACTCTCACAAATTTCGATCGATGGCCATTAAAAAAAAATTTTTTAGGGTTCCATCTCTCCTGCTAATTGAATTTCTCCTTCGATTCTTTGCCACAAACTGTTATTACTCGTGAACAATGAATATTACAGCAAAAATGGAATATAGGATTTACATTTTTCGACAAAAATAAGTCATTCATCTGTTTTTTTACTCTTATTCCAAACAAAGTTCATAGAAAATGAGAAAACATGGAAAAAAAAACGTGATATTTATTACGAAAGCTTGAAGTAATTGGTTACGAATATTTCGACAAAACACGCATAATTGATTGTATATGGGAATAACTTTTTGTGTAAATTCTACATGTTTTCTGGTTGGAAAATTCTTGGAACTCGTACGAAGGTATAGTTTAAATGCAATGACACATATTGTAGCGTATAGAATTTTTACCCGGGGGTTGTTGGCGCAAAAACAAAACCGCGAAATATCAAACGGCAACTACTTTGTCTCTCGTATACATTTATTTCTATTCTCGTGAATGTGTGTGTGTGTTGACGCATGTATCGGGAACGGATTCCAGGAAAACACATCGAGAATCCGCGCGTCACATACTTTGCATCGTTTCTCGCAATCGGTTAGCCGGAAATTCGAATGATTAAACACGTCTCTCTCTCGGTTGAGCTCTATGCACCGTCGTGGCCGGATATGGGAATAGTTGGCAAAAGTTTTTGGCGTCGAGAAAATCACAGCTCCCTGTTTTCTCTCTCTTTTTACCCGACAAACCTTTATATCCACCTTTTTATATCTATGTTTATAAATTCATGTATATTCATATGCACGCAAATATATTTATATATATATATTTGAAGAATGATGCACGTTCACCTACGAGCGAAAGAGAAAACGAACGAGCTCCAAAAGTCCCAGGCCTTCCAGCAATGTTTTCGATTTTCGAAAGAACCGCTTCTCGCGATGTTTCTATCGCATGACTGAAGACGAACGAGGCGGAAGACTCGCTCGAGCTTCCTACCGATCTCACATCTCTATATGTTCTTATGAAAAGTAACGTATAACCAAAGTTGGTGCGAATTTGGACCACCCGCCAAATTTCGATCGCTCGAATTATTTCGCATCCTATAAACATATTTATCTGCATTTTTGCATCTTTAGTAAAATTATTCTATGGCAACTTTTAGTTAACAAACATTCAAGGGGTTGAGTCACTCTGGAGCAAGAAAAATCGACATTTTTTTTAGCGAGATTATGAAATAAATAAAAATTCTAAAGACTGCTATTTATTGAAGTTTTAATGAACTAGGAAATGCCATTTTTGCACTTCATTATTGTTCAATAAACAATTTTACTCAGAATTTTAATTAATTTAATAATTTTCATTTTTTTTTAAACCTCAAAATACATGATGTCTATTTTTTTTTCAGATTTTTGTGATGTGCGTGTTGTAAAATATATGTAACGATGTATAATTTTTGTCTATATACATTTAAACTCCCTTCTAATTTACTCGTGATGGATGATGTCCGTGTTTCAACGCCTCGGTGTCGTGCTCGCATTGATAATGATGACGATGATGAAGGCGCGCGGACAGGAGTGAGCCACCCGTCGTGCAAGATCTCATTATTCCTGTAGAGCTTTTCTCGTAGGCTGCTTCCCTGCTTTTCTCTCTCTCCTCCTCCTCCTCCTCCTTCTGCTGTTCTTTGCATTGCTCGTTTTGTCCCTTGGTGTCGTACTTATTATTATAAAGAGCCCCTCGTCCGGTTACTCGGAGAAACTTCCTCCGAGCTTTCCCAAGTGTCATTATTACGTCGTATAAATATATCACGTGTATTATCCGCGTATATAAAAATAAGTGTGAGGTTATATTTTCTTATATATAAAAAAAAAAAAGAAACAAATCCTGAAAGGAAATGTTGCAAAATTGAAACTTTTCTCTTCTGATTTTGGTATTTTTATAAAATAAATTTGAAAATTCTAAATAAATAAAATAAACTTGAAAAAAAAAGGAGATAAAGATTTTTCCTTGGATTATTCATTAACATGCTGTCGAGTGACGAGTTATGAAAATGCGTAGAGATAAAATGAAATTTTCGATCTCCATATTTCTTAGAGCATGAATGAAATACTGAAGAATTAAAAGTTACACTCGTGGAATTTGAGAATAAAATTTTCGCTCGAAAGGACACGAAGGCTTGTTAAACTTTCGTCGAGATTTTCAAATGAGAGAGAAAGATAGAAAGAGAGAGAGAGAGAGAGAGGGAGAGAAAGTCTCTGGTATTCCGGTTGGCTTGTTGGAAATTTAGCCCTGAGGGCTGTGGATGTCGTTATATCGTATATAAATATATACATATGTCGCGTTATATACGTACGTACGTACGGTTCTCGTTTTGCTACGTATGCGATAGAGAAAGCAAGCGAAACTTTGGGATGTTGATCACAAAGTCAAGACATACGTTTCAAGCAACTAGAGCCAGGGCAACCAGGAAAAGAGAAAGAGAGAGAGAGAGAGAAAGATCGAAGAAAGGGTAACATAGCGTGCAAAGACGTCTTCTGCTCCCTTGTGGTCTTCTCATCCAAGTATTCACTGGAGCCTCATATCAATACACGTATACATACAGG
Organism: Campoletis raptor; assembly: GCA_948107755.1. Classification (NCBI taxonomy): domain Eukaryota; kingdom Metazoa; phylum Arthropoda; class Insecta; order Hymenoptera; family Ichneumonidae; genus Campoletis; species Campoletis raptor. The sequence goes on along the minus strand of OX403627.1, from coordinate 17,729,223 downwards.
GTGTTCCATTTTACCCCATCCACGAAAAAATCTTTGAAATTTGGCAATTTCTGCATAATTTAGACGATATTTCTCAGACGTGAAGGTGGATATCTGAAGGCTACTGCGAAATTGACCGCGAAATTTCACTTTTTCGGAAATGATCGAATTTCGAAGATATTTGCGTGGATGGGGTAAAATGGAACACTCTGTATATATTTGAGGAGTTTGAGGTCCAACTGTAATTCACGTTTTCGTATATATAACTTAAGCGAATTGTATTTAGTATATGATTCGTTCGAGTATATTTATACATAGTGTCATATGAAGATGCTTAATTCAAAGGATTTGAGGGATTGGTACATCCATATAAGTTGCTGGGTGTATTCCGGATGCGATTTAGAAGTCATAAAACGGAAGAGAAGACAAGTTGGCTGGTATAGCAAGAGAGTAAATGAAGAAGATGAGAAAGAACGACAGAAGGAGCGACGAGGACGAGTGAGAGGTTGGGAGAAACGAGAATGTCAGAAGGGTACAAGAGAAACGAAGCAGAAATGAGAAAGACAGCTTTTAGAGCTTAAGCAAGAAAATCCCTTTATTACTTGGCTTTATCCATTCTCCTGCCTCTTATTCCTGCTCCCTCTTAGCCTCGGCTCGTCGTGCGTATACCAACGAACGACGAAAAGAGCCAGGGCGTTACTTCTCATAACAGAAGATAAAATAGGGCGCCCGGAAGTCTGTGTAAGAAAATTTTCCGATGCCTTGTCTAAGGCACTTCTAATTCCCTTACGATTGTTTTCCGTACTATATTTTTTGTTGCCAACAATCATAAATGCTTCTCGTGTGTGTAAGTGTGTGTTTGTGCGAGGACACTGAGTTGTCAGTTTCGTAAATCGATATTACAGGAAAGAGAGAAAATTATTACAGGCCGAAGACAAATATAAGAAGACGGTGGGGAGTGGAGGATAAAGATGGAGATATATATCATTTATATAAATGGGATAATTAAGCCTCCTGGGAACAGAGCTCTCTGCTATTCGTATAAACCACCACCACGTAGCTATATACCTTATACTTTTGCGTCCGGGGAAATCTTCCAACATAGCTGAAGGATAGGAAAGAGAAGCAGATAAATGGATTGAAAATAAACAATGATATTCTCCTTGATTTATTAAAACGAAATAAATTATATTTGACCAAGAAACCACTTCTTTTTTTTTCTTCTTATTTTTATTGAAAAATCGTGGTTGATTGACATTCTGACGGTTCATTAAGCACGTAAACATTATGTTTATGTTTATCAAGGACGCGTGGGGATGGGCATTAAAAATTTGAGAAACATCGAGAGTCTAAGAAGCAAAAAGTTTAAATAACGATTCATCAGAAACTTTCTCACACTCAGCGGTTGGTCTTTCCATTTTTTCTAGTGGATTTAGATTCCAAATTGCAAAACAAAGAGTGTCCAGTTATCGCAGACAAAAAGTCAAGGAAATTCGTTTCCATTCGAATGATACAAACTTCAACATAATTAAGTTCTTGTATAATTAATTTCCCTTTTTTTTTCGTTCAACGTTCGTCCATTCAATGTCGAATAAAAAAAATCTTTATCCACAATGACAATAAAAAGAAACGATGAATACAACAAGTATTCCATCAGGATCGTGTCTCGGATCAGAAATAAATGGTAACGATTCTTGCAGCTTCGAAATAGACGTTGCGGAGATCTTTTTATTCGTTTCTATTTCCATTTAATCTCTCCCTCTCTCTCTCCTTCTCTCTTCTTTTTTTTTCATATCGTTTGTCTCTCACTCTCTCTTCATTCCGTCTTTGCGCAGTAATTCGTTCTCGGGGTTTCATGGGGTTTTGCTGTCTCAGCAGCGAAGTCGTCATCCATGCGATGTCCTGTGCGCGGCGATCACGTCAAGACGACTATTTTTTTCTTTTTTTCTCCTCGACATCGATACAGTTATAAAATCTTGTCAGAATTTCCTTCAGTTCGTAAATGCCATGGTCGGAGGGTCATCAATGCATCGAAATAACCAATAAAGCTTTCGAGGTAAAACACAGACAATCCATCCCTCATTTCTAACTCCAGCGACTCCACTGGTTGGCTGAACAAACGGAAAACGGAAGCACAGCACGATAACTTCATGCATATATATTTATGCCAGTGCGTGCGTCTGTATAATTTACCGACTGAAATATCAACGTTGTAGAAAAATGAAAAAAATAAAATAAACACGAAGACTAAACAAAAATGTCAGGACTGATCGATTGGCCAATTGAAAAAAAATGGAACAAAATAAATGCGAATTATTCAAATCGTCTCAACTCTTACTTGCCACACCTCCGTAGAATTACGAACTTGCCACCATGGGGTCGATTTGTACCCGAGAGACAAAAATTCTTATAAAAAATAAACTACTGAATATTCAACTTTATCACATTATGTTTTTCAATTGGAATATTTTTATATTTCCGATCGATGGAAAGCTGAATTTTTCTAAGTTTTTTAAATAAACAAAATAGTGGTTAAATTTTGATTACGTTACTTTTAATAGTGAATAAAGATTTATTTTCGTCTTTTGATTAAAGAAAATTTGATCACGGGTAGGAACAATTTCGACTCGATATATTTTTAGTGAAAAAAGCTTTATTTTCCGAGTCACAAAGTGCATATAACCAGTGGTCAGGGTTAGACTGATTTGGAAGTCTCATCTCGTCGTCAATTCTCGATCTTACGATGGATTTCCGTATATACCTATATATGATTATTCGGTATTAGAGGATATACATACACGGCTTTGCACCCAGAACGAATTTATGACCAGAAGCGTAATCGAACTGGTGTCTACCGTCAGAGAATATAGTATCAAAAGGATTAGCAATAAAAAGGGCGTAACTAAGATGGCGGTCCACGTTCGATCGTTTGGTTGGTGTCGTTGCAATAGCGAGAGTCTTATCCATGCATTGAGAGCTATTCGTAGTATGCGCTTCTTCATTGCTCGAGAGCGTAAAACATTTCGATTTGCAATTTGTTCGTTTAACTGCTGACACGAGTTCTGTCCTACCGAATAGTTTAGATCGAGGCTAAAAACATTCTGTGAAAGTAATGTTCTTCGACACCGCATATTTGTTTCGTTTCTCATTCCATACTCTACTTTATCCTGCACCTTTTTTTTATCTGCACTTTTTTTTATGTGTGAGTGTTTGTGTGTGTGTTTTTTTTCTTTTCGACGGTGATTCTATGGTGTTTTCGTCGTAAAATTCTTCGTCTACATCGATATCGGCGAATACGTGCGTACGCAGTCACGTTTCTTCTCATAATCACTATACACCGCAGCAAAATAGTTTCTTCCTTGACGTGTACACGTATATTTGGCTTATTTGGAATTATATGGTGACATAAAAGCGAAATTACAGTGAAACCTCGTGGCATTAGTATCGAATAGTCTAGACGAAATAGGATCGATCGCGAACAGCTGATACTGCGATTCTTTTATGTTCGATTATTATTATTATTTGCTTATTATGATTATTTATTCATTTTATTCGCTTGTCTCGGTTTTCTTAAAAAATTTCCTTTGCACGAGACGGCTGAGCTGACTATAAAAGCTCCATCAGAACTTTTCACCATTTTCTTTTTCTGTATTTTTATTGGTGGTTTTTTTTTTTTTTTTCATCGTCACGTTTCATTTATTTCTTTCCTCTTTTCCTTTCATCATCGTTTCGGCTCTGCGTATTATACCGAACCACATGCGCGCGGAAAATGTACCAAAAATGAAGAAATCGAACGACAGAACCGTTCTATAGGGGAACATGGGGCAAAATGGACCCCTGGGGCAAAATGGCCTAGCTAAAATTTTTTATTTTTCAGGCTAAGTGGACTATGCCAAAAATGAAGGAAGATCAAAATCGAAGAAAAATTTGACTTTCCTTCATTTTTGGAAAAGCCCTCTTTGCACCAAAAATAAAAAAATTTGGATTGCCCGCTTTGTCCTAGGGATCCACTTTGCCCCATGATCCCCTACTCGTCGGAAAAGTAATGAGGCAGAGGTGAACGAGAATGAGAAGAATTGCCGCCTCCAACGAGTCTCCCGCTTACACTCAATGGGCTTGAAAAACCAGCAGGAGGTAGTTACCGGCGTGTCTGACGCAGCGACTTTACCTCCCGGACACGTCAAACTTAACAAGGCACATTTCATAGATAACTTCTAACGATGCTCCCACTCGCTCCAGATAAACGTAACCTTCCAAACACTCCTCACCCTCCAACTCAAATCTCTCACAAATCGAAGTCAACTATATCAAAGATTTATGCTCACTTACATTCACGTTTTAGTTACTCTTGTATATTTACTCACTTCGTCGAACAGTTTTGACGACGGACCAAGAGAAATTACCAGAAAAAGAAAAATTGAAAAATTTTGGTGACCATATTTCCTGTAATTACTCCGTGAGCCTCGTTCCAGTCATTTCGGACGAAAATACATCGATTTATATGTTATAGGATCGTTTGTCCGATTTTTTTGATAATTTTCATCAATAAATGTCCATTTGCTTCGATTATATAGGGGAACATGGGGCAATGTGGACCCCTGGGGCAAAGCGGACAATCCGAATTTTTTTATCGTTGGGGCAAAGTGGGCTCTCCCAAAAATAAAGGAAGATCAAATTCGAAGAAAAATTTGACTTCCCGTCATTTTTGGAAGAGCCCACTTCGACCGAAAAATGAAAATTTTTGAATAGTCCGCTTTGCCCCAGGGGTCCATTTTGCCCCATGTTTCCCTAAAGTATACTGTATAAAGTAAAGAATCTTTTAAAAAAAGCTTTCAATATGTTCTAAAAGAAATTTCAAGTCGAAATAGTGAGCAGTTCATTTTTTATAAGAATTTTTCCCACTGTGGTACAAATTCACGCCCTGGTGGAAAGTACGCACTTCTACAGAGAGTTGGCAAATAAGGGTTAATGATCGCTATTTAGGAATTAATAGAAGTTTTAGTTGATCGTTACAAAATGGATAGTCAGAGTCACACGTTGCTGTGTTATTAACGGTTGGATTGTAACGTTGCAACTGGTCTTGTGTATAATATTGGGTCATATTGGCAAGTAGTTTGAGAGTTTGGTATCAAAGCACTATGCCGACTGGTCCAAAGCTCAGTGATTCGTCAAACGTAACTTGGAGATGATACATAGCGATAGATGGACATGTGTATAGAGAAATATAGTTGTGTAGATACGACGTACATGAGAATCATGCACCCAGGATGCTGGTGGTGATGGGATGCATCACGTCACGATAGTTTATCGCCTCAGAGGTTTGTTATCAATATTAGCCAGAGACACAATGAGATGCGACATAATAGTTAGTAGAGAGGACCAGATGAGAGTCGGATACAGAGGCATAATAATATTGGCTCTTGGTATGCGTTCGGGGCTAGTGATATATCCATACGTTCACGTCATCCCTTCCATGCATTATGTATGAGCATTTGATATGAGTGCTGCTCGATCTATCCACCATATATACATACATTAATATAAAAATACAAAAATACAAAAAAAAAAAGAAAATGAACAAGCTTCGATTTATAGAGAATAGGAATAACGTTTATTTAGAAAATATCAATTTGAGTCTCGCTCACGTCGAAGGAGAAACAAAATTCACTGATTTTAATCGATGCAAATAATTCTCTTGCTTGGCGAATGACATTTAATTCAATGAAACGTCAAATTTCTAAGTGTTTGGGTTCTAAAGATTCGACGATTTTGGAAAATTGTTTTTTTTTTCCTTTTTTTTTTCAGTAATTGAAGAACGCTGAGGGATTGTGTGATCAAAATAAATAAAAGATATAGAAATGTTTTGAAATTAATGTTGGAGAATTTTGTGTTTTTTTTTTTTCGAGTTTGCGATTAAATTATTTTGGGATTATGGTGGACTATTCTAATGGACCGTAAGTAATTGTTTCTTGGTTTTTTTTCCTCCTAATGAATCAATGTGCTGAGTAAATATAAAAAAAAAAAATAAAAAAAATAATGAATCGAATGATAGAGGTCACTAGTAGCGAGGGTCAGTAATTGGTCAGACACCTGAGAGTAATCGATACGCGAAGCTTGCACAGCTAACCACAGCTCTGTAACAGACTAATTGGAACATTCATTGTGCACGATCTGGCTGCACAATGTACATATATTAGGTCGACAAGTGATATTTGCATTGAAGCCACGTCATCGATAGCGATATCGATGAACATTTGTAAATTCATATTGAAACGCGAGGATGGTTAGCCAGCCAGCACTGTGAAATGAGAACGCTTCAGAAACTTCCTTCCATCAAATTATGGAAAAATTCTTCTTACCAGTTTGATCGATATTTCAGTCAAATGGTAACAGGAATAACCCTCGTCGTCTGACTAAATTATATGCAAAATACAAATGTAGTCAAAATTTCCTTGGTTCAACCATCATAATATATAAATTATCATTTCTTTCTTATTTATTTTTTATGTTATTTTTTTATCGATATAAAACTCCTATTGTTACTATTCCATTTTCCATTAATTTAATTACTTCACCATTAATTAAAAACAATTTCCTAACTTTTTGCATTTCTTTAAATCGAATTATTATTAATTAAAATAATAATAATAATTTTGTAGAATATTTATCTGCATAACTAATAAATTTCTGTTTTACTCATCCCGATAACTAAAATTTATGGAAATTTATACTGTACAACGAAATGTGGTACGAAATGCATGCACCGATAGTTTCACGTACAACAAAGTAAACTTGTATCGTTCGGCGCCTGCGATTCTCGCACTCCAAACTTCCTCATGAAGCAATAAAAACATAAAAAAAAAATAATGATAATAATAATAATAATAATAATAATACTAGAAAAGATGATAATAACAAGAAGAATAATAACAAAGAGGATAATAATAACAGTAGACAATCAAGTACTGCACGTATTCCATGTCGAGAAGGAAACCTTTTGCGTGGCCTACTTTCAGAGGAATTTTCAAGCTTTGCCAGCATACATTATATTACGAATTTTCGCCAAACATATTTACGTAAATTATGCAATTATGCTGTTTACTTATTTTCTAACAACATTATTGTAGAGATAGTCAAATTTTTCTGCTAAAGAAACCATCGAAATTTAATATTTTCACTCTGTAAAATTGGATCAAAGCATTCATCAGGATTGAGAGAGAGAGAAAGAGAGAGAGTCAGTTATGCACTAATTGGAATGAAAAAACTTTTGGTTTTGAAGTTTGTTCAATGGTGGAAAATGAATTAAAAAAGTATGATAATAATTTGATTCTTTTTGAATTGTTCCAACCATTTTTTACAACTCGAAAACGGATTCTTTCATAAACTCATCAAATTTTTATGGGTGAAAAAGAATCGTGTACGAATTCAGTGACTTTCAGAGTCGAAAAGTTTCATAAATTTTATATTTGGTGTATGAATGAAATATGTAACCTTGGATCTCGAAATGACTGTATCTATGAATGAATCAACGAAGTATGTTTTTTTTTTCCTCTTTTTTTTTTTACTCGAGGATGTGCGAGGGTCAACCACCTCGATTCCCTTGATACACGTGGGACAGAGAACACGCTAAAATGGCCTAAATTCGAAAAGCGTTAGCAAAGGGCCCTGAAAGGTCGATCGCTATTCATTCATATCAATTTATTCTTCTTCCGGCTTCGTGTACAGTTACTTTCTATTCTTATAGACACTTTTGCATGTTTGTATGAAAGAATCGAAAAAAAATTACGCCCCCGACAAGTTTTGTCACTTGAACAAACGAAACTTGCGATTTTTTGTTTAAAAAAATTCTAAAATTCAAGAACAATGAGGTCGTATGTGTATTTTTATCGTTACTCACTATCAGACAAAACAAATAAAGATAATTATTCACTAGTCCCAAAGGTTCGTGCCGGAGTATTGTCTCCACTGACTTTTGCAGATTCATCAACGTCGTGAATAATAATGCCTTAAGGATAAAATAGAAAATGGTTGATACAGATCAATATTCAGGGGACCATGCGGCAAAATGGACCCCTGGGGTGAAGCGAGCTATCCAAAAGAAATTATTTTTGGGGCAAAGTGGGCTCTTCGAAAAGTGGAGGAAGATCAAATTCGAAGAAAAATTTGACTCTCCTTCATTTTTGGGAAAACCTCCACTTTGCCCCAGGGGGCCATTTTGCCCCATGTTCTCCTACTTGTGAATGATTCTGTGACAATGGAGAACAATAAAAAGACAAAAATAGGAAAGATACGTAAAAATATATGCAATCGTCGACTAGGAGGTTTTTCTTTTGAAAAAGCTATTGCACGTGAAGCTTCGTATTGCATATTTACACAGTATAGTTATCGATATATTGTTACACGAATAGCTACGACAGGTAAACATCGAACAAGATATCCAATGCTGCCATATTCTGGGCTGGAACATGTCACGTATTTCTACCATCTGTCCAGTATGTATACGTATCAGAACATTTGTGTACTCGGTTTGTATGCAGTCCAGTAGCATCGCGCAAGTAAATAAAGGACATTAACCTGACATCAAAAATTGCAATTTTCTCATAAGGTTGAAATATCCTTAAGAATGAAGTTCTGGTTGATCTATTCCAAGGAAAACCTTTTAGAAATCACAATTTTTTAAAATGTCTTTCACATTTTTCGATTCGAAAGAAAAACATCAACTTAATGTTGAAAAGTCATAAATACGTGTTTGTTTGACTGGAAGAGGATAAAAATATGAAACAAGTATCGTTTTATCGTGAATATTTATACATAGGGGAACATGGGGCAAAATGGGTGCCTGGAGCAAAGTAGGTAATCCAAATTTTTTTAATTTTTGGGGCAAAGTGGACTCTCCGAAAAATGAAGGAAGATCAAATTAGAAGAAAAATTTGACTTTCCTTCATTTTTGGCAGAGCACACTTTGCCCCATTAAATTTTTTTTTTGGATTGCCCGCTTTGCCTTAGGGGTCCATTTTGCCCCATATTGTGCTAATTTTTGTTAATATTAATGAAAACAGTTTTGGAATAATTAATTTTCTTCGTAAGATAGTTATTCTTGTTTGAGAGCTTTGCCCAAAGAGGAAAAAAAGGAAAGGAGGAGAGAAAGAGAGAGAGAAGAAGAGGTGAGAAAGTAGAGAGAAGGTAGAAGTTATGCCGGAGGTCTGAGTTGCGTAAATCAAGCGGAATGCTTGAGAATTGAGTTGTGGTTCTCGGGGGGTTAACATTGTTGGTCCTCTTATGCCGCAAACTACGGCTTCAAGAGTAGTTTTAGTTCTTGCGATGGTGTTCTTCCCTCTTGCGACTATTCTTGTACCAGTGATGATACGAACATGAAGAAAGTAGTTGAAGAAAAGGAGGAGGAATAAGAAAGGGATGAAAATGAAAAGTAGGAAGAGCGAAAAGACGAGGGATGAAAAAGTGGTTTTTGGTATATGAGGAATAAAGTTGCTGGACCTCTTTGGACTTTCCATCTGTGTTCCAGGATGGAAAAAGGTCACGAGGGACTCGGTATGACTAGTTAGTATCCAGCTATATATGTGGACGAAAATTGGAAGGGAGGAAAACGAGGACGTTGACCTCATGAGTTAAGACTTTCTCCTTCATCTTCGTCTTTATGCTTTAGTGTTTTTTTTTTTTCATTCTTTTTTTTCCTTTTCCTTCTTCCTCTCTCTGTTATAGAGCCGTTTTTCATACAGAACTATTACTCCTTAGCGAAGGAAGAAAAAAGCGAGGGTGAAAGAGGCAAAGAGAGAAAGAAAGAGAAGAAAATAGCTGCCGGAAGTGTTGCCCGAAGCTATATACAGCGTCCGTCTTTACTGTCACGATAATTTCAAATAGCAAAACCCGGTAAGCATTATGCGCTTCTTTATTTCCTCTTTCCTCCACAAAACTCTTTTCTTTTTGGCAAAACCTTCTTCGAAAGCAACTGCGAGCGAAGCTTCGATCTATATAACACACAACTGCTTTATGGCTAAAGATATATATTTTATTTCATCGATATCGTGAAGCCACTAACGATTTCGCATCAATTATTCATCAGCGTGTTCCATATTCTCCTATATACTTGCTTTATGACTTATTTATAGGATTGCAATACATCAGTTTACTATATAGCACACCTACAAACAACCGTTTGCTAAATTTAGATAAAATCTATCGTTCAGAACCAACTGCTCATAGAAAGTTAAGTCTAAGAGACTTCAAACCATATTTTCAAAAAAGAAACAGAGTTCGTATCGATTCTTGAATATTTTTTATTTTCAAAATTTGTAAAGACTTGATTTTAACATGATTTTGAAACAAGAAAAAAAAAGTTCGTAATTATATTAAAATGGTGGAAAAAATGTACACGAACAAAGTAAATTCTAATTACAATTATATACTTTCTGACTTTTCACATATTTTATACACGTGCGCGCATATATGAGCTTGCTAGAGAGAGAGTTTGAGCGAGGGAGTTTGCAAAAGCTCACAGCAACGAAAACACCGTGTTTATGTACATACACATATTATGTTGCCCGGATATTCGTAGAGAGAGAGAGAGAGCGAGAAAGAGAGAGAAAGAGAAAACTAGAGAGTGAGTGCTTTTGCGGACCACAACTGACCGCATTAGTCGGGATGAAAGTTGTGTTCGCGAAAAGCATCCGCAATAGCATTGGAAAATGCAAAAGCTCTCAAGAGTTGAAGCTACAAATGTGTATCGTACCTGGACGCATGCTTTAAGAAGATTTCTATAGAGGGTGCAACAGCAAAAAGAGAGAGAAAGAGAGAGAGAGAGAAAAAGGAAGAAAACTCGTCCATGTAAAGTCTGACAAGCTCCGGTACAGTTATCAGGAGAATGTTTTAGGCGAAAGAGAGTACGACGAGAGGAGGGGTGTGAATGAAGGGTACGTTGGTTGGTGGTGTCGTAGAATCGTTCTAGTTGGTTGGCCAGACGGCATAGCTTTACGCTGTGTGTTTACGTCGTTAGGGTGTACTCCTGGTGATATAAATGCGAGAGTCCAAGAGCTAGCAGTAGGACGAAGAAGAAATAAGGAGTCTAGGGGTATAGTCGCGGGTTAAAATGGCAAACGAAGGCTACGCCGATTCCCAAATGGAAGATGGGGGAGTGAACGTGGGCAAATGGGGGATTGTTGGCGTGCCAGGACAACGAGCGGCACCCCAACCCATTCTCGATCAAGAGAACCCTACGAAGCTCTCTTTTACCGAGCAACCCCTTTGCCTCATCCACTACAATCTTTTACAATATATATATATATATATATATTAACGTATTCTACGCTCAATACTGAACGAGGGCCAGAGAGAGAGAAAGGAAGAGAGCGTTACAACAGCACCGGCTGGTACCGCACGTACCAAGTGTAGCGCATACACTACAAGTACGTTCGTAACATTCGCAAAACCGCGCCCGTACGTACGTATATATATACAGAAAAGCAAGTTTACACCGTGGCGATCGTAACATGTACGCAAACCTGTGTATGACCTGGTGCGGGGTACACATTCGTGTTATCCTCGTTCGGAGACTCGTTGTATACTTGTGAATATATCAGGACAGATAGAAAATGAGAAAAAAAGGCTTGGTTCGTAACATATTCCATATGGGAAGCTCTGCGAGTTAAGCCCTTTCACTTTTTCATTATTATTATATATATAGAGGAACATGGGGCAAAATGGACCCCTGAAGCAACGCGGACTAGCCAAAAAAAATATTTTTGGGGTAAAATGGACTCTCCCAAAATTGAAGGAAAGTCAAATTTTTCTTCAAATTTGATCTTCCTTTATTTTTGGGAGGGCCCACTTTGCCCCAAAAATAAAGAATTTTGGATAACCCGCTTTGTCCCAGGGGTCCATTTTGCCCCATGTTCTCCTATATATATAAATAAATATATATAGAGGCTCGTAGATACGAACGTGAATGAGAGAGAAAGATTCGAGTCCAAACCCATTCTCCCTCGACAACGTAAAACCAGCAAAGTCCTGGCGTCCGCCATCGTGCACAACCAAAGAGAGATAAAGGCTATTTATAGGTCCCTAATGATCGTATTGTATCTATCCACCATTCGTGGGCTCCTCTCTGTTTCTCTCGCTGCTGAATCGTGTGGTATTTCGCTTTTACCTCCTTATTTTCTTTCCTCTTAATTTTCTTTCGACCTTTGATTGCTGTATTTTATTTTTTTTCTTTCATACAGACATATGGACGGTGTTGGAATTCAGTGGAATAAAGTTTGGTAGGAAAAAAGTTTGACAGGCTCAATTGATAACTACTATGTTTGAAAGGAAATGAAATTGTTTGAATTTTTATTTCACTCCTCTTTTTCATGAAGAACAAAAAATAAAATGAAATTATATCGTTTTCATTATGACATTTTTAAAGTTCGAAACGTTGTACTGTGAATTTGATAAGATCTAAAAGGATAGACGCGTCACTAAATTCACGAGGATGTTTAAATTCGAATTTGCAAGAAATACTAAAATTCTCGTACTACCTGTGATGTTGGTCTTGTTCAACTCGTTCCTATGGTATCCTTCACTGAGTCAAGGCTTTACGCTTGTACAATGTCTCACTATATTCATCCCTCATTTTGCCTCTTTATAAAGGTAAAGAGGATGCACCGTAAAGTCGGTAATCACGCGAAGTAAATGATATAGAGCAAGTAAGAAAGAAAGGCAGAGAACTATAAAGAGAAAGAGAGGGAAAGAGAGAGAGAAAGATAGTAAAGGAAACTGGTCTGAGTTTGAGGATAACGAGAAAGGAAACTCAAAGTACTAGAAGGACCGGTTTTCACTCGTCCTCTTACAAGATCTTATCTTCTTCTTTCGTTTTAAATTTCTAGGTTCAACCAAGTAGATATAGAGTAGGAGGAGACGAGCATTGCTCTTCTTCTCTTACGTCGCAAAGGAACGAGAAAACGAAGGTTAAGGGAAAGAAAAAAAGAAAATGGAGACCGAGGAGAGGAAAAGCAGAAAGAGAAGAAAAAGTTTGCAGGAAAAAGAAGTTGGCTCTGTCACCAAGCGGAAGGATGAAGACCAGAGATAGAATGACAAAGTAGCGTTGATGGCAGAGGCAACCAAATGTGCTTTCTGTACACGTTTGAGAAAAAAAAAAAAAATTAAAGTGATGCGGGTAAGTGGGCCTCAATTTTGAGATGCTGGTATCTCAGTTTGAATTTCGTGTGTTTTATCGATTATTCAAAGTCCCAATGAGCTTTGATTCGTTGGAAAAGCGAAAGAGAGAGAGAGGTTGCTCGAAAGGAAAAGAAAGAATGAGAGTTCACTTGGAAAACATTAAAACGAAGAGTTGGTTAATTAAGCAGTTGTATTTGCGCAATTGTGAGATTGTCCAAGTATTCGATCCACAAAGTTGCGTATTGACATTTCGATACTCCACCATCTCTTTACAAGTTTGCACTCAAACGAGGCTTCGATCGTTTTCAATTAGAGCAAAAGTGTGTCAATGACTTGGAAAGATAGCTCGTGGAACAATGTACAAACAGCAGGGACAATGAAAGAGAAAAGTCAGAAACTAGAAATGAGGCAGCTCGATGAATCGCTGGTTGGACAACTGGACAAAAGTAGTCTCCGGTGTAGTGTACAGGAGAACGTGGGGCAAAATGGACCCCTGGGGTAAAGCGAGCAATCCAAAATTCTTGATTTTTGGGGCTAAGTGGGCTCTCCTAAAAATAAAGAAACATCAAATTCGAAGAAAAAAATGACTTCCCTTCATTTTTGGGAGAGTCCATTTTTTTTGCTCTGACCGTTTTGCCCCGGGGGCCCATTTTGCCCCATGTTCCCCTACTTTTTTTTTCTCTTTCTATCTTTTCACTCTTGTATCTTTTCATGCGATGTTATATTATCATCGCGAGATAATAACAAGGGAATAATTTAACGAGGGAAGTAGAGCGAAGAAGTTTTGCAACTCTCGGATCACTAACAATAAAGAGACAGAGAAAGAGACTCGGAGCAATGAATCCAATGGTCGCTTTCTTTTTTCGAATTGACATGAATAGAGGAAGAAAACAGAAAAATATAGCGAAACCTTTATGGATACACTATGCTTCGTTACTACATTTATGTCCACGTTATAAATGGAATAAAAGTCTTGAAAGGAAAGTCACAGTCCCGAGAGGGTGAGAATTCATCGTCCCTGTAAACTCGCCATTTTTCCAACAAACCGAATCTCTCAATTGTAGATATAGGGAATTCCGAGCAACAACAGGAAACCTTTATTCGTTCAGCAATGACGTTTTGTAATATAGAAAACATTATGCTGCATGAACTTTTAAAAAAATATTTTCCAACAATATCTGTAATTTTTTTTTCCTATCGAACATAAGCAGAAGTTTATTTTTGATCAGATGAATACCTTTTTCTTAAAAATCTCGTCATATTCAAAAAAATATCATTTCCAACGAATTGCTGGATATTGATCTCGAAAATATGATTTTTCAAATAAAATGTTCACTTTTCCAAAATATATAATTTTCAATAATTTTTTACAACAATAAAATCCAATATTTTTGCAATTTTTATGATGCACTCGTATCAAGGAATGTTTGAAGCATATTCTTGATTTTTTTCAATGCAAACCGATCACAGGGATGTTAATGGCAAGCGAATGAAGTATGTTCCGGGTCAAATTGACCCAGTGTGTAAATGCCATGGCCAAATTTGAGTGTGAATGTTAATGGAGCTATAAATAAAATGTACCAAATGCAGGGATGCAATTTCGTTTACCCGAAACGTTGCATTTTCGATAGAAATTTGAAAAAAATCGAAGAACTTCGAGTTGGAAAACTATTTTCGTAAAACTCTGTTCAATTTAATGTGAAAAAGCCTGTATATGTGGAAACGTGTATATGTGTCTGTTTCCATGTGTTTTGCTTGACGACAACGAAGCGAGGAAGCAACAGCTGCGTCTACGAGGAACGCGCCGTCGACGACATTGGAACTAGAGGGAAAGGGCGAGCAGCCTCGAGATGAAATCGAACTATTCAGCGGCCGAGTCGAGCATGTCACATCGGCACACTAGTCGTTCTCCAATAAATACATACACAAACATATACACATGTTTCTAACTATTTTTATACTCAGATGCGAATATTTCTTCGTTCCAATTTCTAAACCTTTAAGTTTGAAAAAAAAAAAAAAAAAAAAAAATGCGCAAGTGCAATGCTTTTTAAAATAGGATGAAAATTTTTCCATTGATAGGGATCAAGAATTTTTTGAAAATTTTGAGCAACCATTTTATTATAAAACTACGTGCAAAATTTTGGAAGGAACACCAAGGAAAATATTCAAGAAGATTTTGAAAAAAAAAAAAAAAAAAAAACAAAACAAAAATTAAATAATTATTGAGTAAAAGTTCTATAAACGGAATAGTAAACATTTTTTTTCTTTTTTTTTCTCGAAAACGTGATGAGACGAATTCTCAGATTTAACAAACATTTTTGCATTGTTAATTCGTAATTTATTATTTATAAGTCTTCGTAACTGCGTTTTTTTCGTTTTTTCGTTAAGTTTTTGTGCTGTTCGTAAAAGCAAAGAACTATCTCCGTTTGGGTGCAAGAGAAGGATATGTATTGTCGAGGAGGAGCAGAACGAAATACGCTAACACGATATATATGCGAGTTCGGGTAATATGCTTTCGTTGGAGCGAATTGCGAAATCGCTATACGCAATATTGGAGTTATATTCGGTATACGCGAATGACGTCCAATTTCATGGAACAACGGTCACGGAGGGTTGGAAAGGTGAAGGGACAGGAAATTCAGTAGAGAAGGGATGAGAGGCGAGACGAAGCGAAAAGGGCAGTGGAATCTGCAGCCCAGCATACACGTTGCAGCATTCTCAACCTCTATTCCAAATCTTCGTTTTCTTATTCGATAAAAAGAGACACAAAATTCCATCGTCCACTCGACTTTCTATTTTATTCCCTTGCATTAACTTCTTGTTTTTTTTTTCGTTTTCTTCTTAATTTTGTTTTTATTTAATATTCAAGACTTGGATGAATCCAGAAGTGTCAAAAATGAGATTAATTTCAATTTTTTTTTGAAGGCATTTTGTTGTCAATGAAAGTGGAAAAAAATGAAATTTCTTTGTTGAGGCCGAATTTTTTAATGGCTCGATGACAAATCGATGACTTTTTGACTTTTTTTTTTTTTTTTAGATGCATGTAAGCCTCGAAGTTGTTTTTCATTATTATTTCTATTACATTATGCATCACTTTTTATATTTCTCGATTTTTCATTTCTGGATTGCTTTTATTTTGATTATTTATCGTTAAAAGTTTACTTTGTACCTCGAAATGTGTTTTTTTTTTTTTTTTTTTTTTTTTTTCACTATTGAATGCGCCAGATTGTAATAAATTTATACGTTCAAAGATTTAGCATTTCGAGCACTCTCTCGGTTTCCTCTTTCTCTCTCGCTCTCTCCGAACCACAAAGTTACCGCACAGTAAATGTGTGACCCTCGTGTGCACTTCACATTTATGCTTTTCACGAACTTTAGAACTTCCAACTTCCCAATCGCGATAATGCGCCATCGAAAATTCCACTCCCACTGCCATTTGCAAATTCAGCTCAATTTCGTGCTGCAGCATTTGTTTTAACAGCTTAAATACATTAAGGATTTCACGAAAGTCAAATTTATCTATGACGACAAAAAAAAAAACAAAAAAAAAAAAATAACAATTTTCCAAAAATTTCGTAAGTGCTTTTTTCTCTAATTCTACAATTTAAATTAATTATAAACTGACAATAAAATCAGATTTCCCAAATGAAAACATTCCTACAGAAAATTCGATTAAAAAAAAAAAAAAATACTCCAAATTTGTAGTAAATCGTAAATTCCGTTTATCCGTCGTAGGGAAAATTTATTTTGACCAATTTCACGCAGTTCTAAAATCGAAAAGACATTTTGAAGGCTGTAAAAAAAAACCGGAAGTGAAGGAAAAAAAAAAACTTAACGTTTACGTAGTTTTTTGAGACGAAACAATGAAAAATGTCTCTCGCATTCAAAATAACACGCATGACGTCATATATCGACGAATAAGAAGAGAAAGAGAGGGAGAGAGAGAAAAGCAAGTAGGAGACCAAAAATGGGCACAGCATCCGGAGATTTGGGTGGCTGAGCAACCGTAACATCGAACGAAAGTCTCTTTCCAAGCGACACTCTGCGCTACACTGCAAACAGTGACAAAAGTTATCCCTTTGATCGGTATATAGAGAGAAAGCCCGTTTCAGCGAGAACTTTCGATGGTCTCGGTGCTGCTGGTCCGAGACTCCCTCGGAATCGAGTGTCACCGCAGCCGCTTCGAACCATACAAGTTAGTGATGGCAAAGCTCCGAACGGATATCGTGTTTCGAAAGTATAATCCTTTCAATATATATAAATATATTCTTTATATAAAAGAAACAAAACAGTGTGAAAAAAAAGAATAACCTTATTGTTTAGTGGCTCAAAAGGAATACAATGGATGTAGAATTATTGATAAATTATTTGTCACAATTTTGACGTTTCTGTCAACAGACTCGAGGGAAAAAAAAATTTTATTAAAAAAATTCGGCACTTTAATAGCCAGTATAGAATTTTTTGTTTTTTTTTTTTTTTTTCAACCAAATGTTGGAAACGATATTTAAATGCACGTAATTTCTATATAAACAGTAAAATATCTTTTTTTTTTGTTTAGTTAACTTTTTTCTTTACATGAAAAATAATTATTTTTAATTGTTTTTTTTTCTTCGTTTTTTCTCATTAAAGATAATTTTCCAATTACTTACGAATCCTTCGATTTCCATTTTTTGTTCTACGTGTCACTGTAACTTTTTGCGAAGACTCACCTGCAACAGAAAATATAAAACGGTATGAAGATCTGATATTTTTCTACGTCTTCGTGATTGAGTAATTTTGTATTTTTAGTAAACATTTAATGGACAAAAACAACGTATTGGATTATATGAAAATAGAGTTTAATTTTCGCTGCGGGGTAGAGGTTTTTGTGATTAAAGTGAAAAATCATCAACACAAATGTTTAAAAATATTTTTATTGCCAGTAATTTTAAAATAAATTGAACCAAGAGCGCTGTGGGAAATTCTTTATTGAAATTTGTTGAAAAATAAGAAATTTTCGATGTACATTTAGTTCCAAATCGTAAAGATAAATTTTTATAAAAATTTGTTAAAATTTTTTTTAATTTTAAATGAATTTTTATAAAAATGAAAGACAAAGTTGACGAGGTTCGTTGAATTAAACTGAATCGCCTCGTACACAAAAACACTTTTCTCTAGAAAAGTAGAAAAGGCTTTTCCGGCGAGCCCAGCACGGTGGAGTTTTCAGTTAGAGAGCGTGATTTGTTTTTCTGTTGTTCCAATGTGTTTCCTTCCGTCTTGGGTGCGCGTGTCGCGCACGTTTTCCCCACCAACCATATATTTTCCCGTTGCTTTCTCCACACAGCGTCCCAGCCATCTCTCTTCACCATCTATTCCTTTCTGGCCCTTTTCCACTTCTCCTGCGTATATACGTGAGCTTCTATATTGATTTGAGAAAAGGAGAGAAATACGTAGAAAACCGAAAGAAATCAAAAAAGAAAAAAAAATCAACGAGATGGTGCACGGGAAAAGAATCGCGTCTCGCCAATACATCGTGATTCAAGTTTGTGAAACTACAATTTCTACTAAATTTATCCACTCGATTAGATTTTAAACTCAGCAATTATTGTGATTAAGAAATTTTGATCCAGAAGTTTTTTTTTTTTAAAGATAATCGAACGTTTTTTTTTGCAACATCTGTCAGAATTCTTTCGAAGGAGATATAGGAAAACATGGGGCAAAATGGACCCCTGGTTCCATTTTGCCCCATGTTCCCCTATAATGAGAATTCGTCTTCAAAATCTTAATATTCGGATTAGCGACGTATGAAATCTCAGCAATAACACTCGAGAATCGTAATTTATTACTTTTAGGGCTTTTCGCGTTTCCACATGACATTTATGTAGCATTAGAGTTCCTTCTATTATTGCATGCACAGGAGAATATATATATGTGTGTGTGTATGTGTGTAAAAGTATATGTATGTGGTAGGAGTAAACCGCTAAGAACAGCCAATGGATCTTCGTAATTGGTCGAGCAATTAAGGTCAGAAAGCTCGAGGAATTAGGAATGAGGAACCATAGCATACTCTCTCGCTTTGAAAGAGGATTTTGTGTATTTATGTATATGTTTGAAAGAGAAAGAGAGTGAGAGAAAGAGAGAGAGAGAGAGAGAAGCAGATTTGCTGAAACAATGGTCGGCAAAGCGACCGCAATGTTCCCAAATTACGTCTGTCTTTTGCTCTACTCGAGCTTATGGTTGCTCACACCAAATAACCCCCTCGCGTTCTCTTTCACTCCTTCCATGCAACACGTCTAAGAGTTATGAAGGGTCTGATTCTTCGGTCTGATTCTCTTTCGCGATTCCATAAAACATTGTAAGTATTTTCCAATTTTAATGGAATTACGAATAGAAGTGAAAAATGTAATTTTTACTGCGGTTTTTAGGCTGCAAAAGAAAAAAATTGAACTTGAATTTAATAAAAAAATAAAAATTCAATTTACAATTGAATGAAATTTTTTTTTTCACTTCTGCAAACTGTTTTTTGATGCATTTTTATATATTTTTCATTCCCTCAATTTATTTACATCCAGTAAATTTAATTTGCAAAAAAAAAAAAAAACATTCGCATGCCATGGATGGAGGAAAAATTAAAAGCAATTGTGAAAATCGAAACATTCGCAGTTAGGTTTTAATTGAAATAAAAATATATATATACGTATATATTCTGCGTGACTGATGCGAAACTATATATTTTTTTGCGTGTACCCAATCGTTGATGTGGAACGTGCAATGTTTGATTTAATGTACTTCTCGGTACTCTATTACTGCACGCTTTATACATTCAAAATTTATATAACTAACGGTTATAGGAGACATCGATTAAATTGTGTGTGTTACGGATATTGTATCTGTAACCGGACAGGGATAAATCATAGCGACGCGTCATTGTTGCATGGCATGCTAGCGAGTGAACTGTATCTTCCGTTCGTCCTCAAATATCTATGGGGAGTTCTTTATTACAAGAAAAAAAAAAAGAAAAAAAAAAAAAACAAATACAAACTTCATCAAAGTTATCGATTTAAGTCAAGACATAAAAAAAAAAATGACTAATTATGAGGCACGTTTTTAAACTTTATTCAAACTCGTAACTCTGTATTAAAAAATCATCCATTTATACAGTCTTGAGAAAAAAAATAATAATATAAAGAATTAAAAAATGAAGCAATTTTCCTTTTTTTAATCACAACTCGGTCTCACGAAACAGAACACAGTAAAAAAAATACCTTTTTTTAAACTTTCTTTAAATTTGTAACTCTGTGTTAAAAAATCATCCATTTATTCAGTCTCAAGAAGAAAAAAAATATTTTAAAGCAATTTTAAAGAATAAAAAAATGTTTTTTTTTTATACAGAGCAACCCATATCTTTCCATACCCACATTTTCGTACCATCCTACTTTCCCATCAATTTTCCATCTCTTCCTGCGCTCCTCTCTCGTAGGTTCTCTTGTTCGTTTGATTCACACCCTAAAGCTAGAAATATATTACAAGGGAAATAGAGAGAGAGAGAGAAAGAGAGAGAGCGAGAAATGCAGGTGTGGGAGAGTTTCATATGCAGAACTGATGATGCAAAAAGCATGTACAGTGATTGGACAATGTCCCAATGATTCACAGAGTTTCCTACAGACGTGGACATTCATTGGGAACAGAGAGGAAGAGGATTTGAGGCTGCCAATAACTATTTATTTTTCGTAAGCTTACGTTGCCAATGACAGGATTGTTTCGTGTGGCCATACAGGATAGAAAATACAAGAGGAACGAGAAGTACTCTGGACATAACCGACACCAACACTCCTCTCAGCACAACTCTTGTTTTCGTACCAAAGTCCATACACAGAGAATGCTTTGGTGCATTGTTAAAAACACCATTGTCTCTTGGTAATGGCTATGCGGCTGTGTGCTCGATTCGAGAAACACACCACTGGCTCATTTAGTTTCTGGTGAATATATAGGCCGCTAAGAGGGGGCTGGACCAGCAGGTTATACTTCATATTTTATGGTCACAACGAACGATCCTTTTCAATGTTTGTTTCTCATTCCGCATCGTACAACTTTGATCTTTCGTGTATGGGGGAGAAATTAAAGTGAATAAATGGCAATAATTTTTTATTTACAACAATTTGAAAAATAGTTTTTAGATATTTTAACTGTACGAGGTCTGTTCGTAACTTTTATTTTTAGCTTTCAATAAAGATCAATTTTATTTTTATTTTTTTTAATCCAAAGTGGAGTTTTTTCAAGAGCAATGAACTTTTTGGTGCAAACGTCATTTTTATACTTTTCTCAATATTTTCACGATTCAAGGGTTTTTTGCCAAATGTGCATTATAAAAGTTTGATGCTTTTTGTGACATTTTTATTATTCGAATTGAAACTTTTATTGTTTTAACGTGTATAATGAACGAGAAACAATTCATGACTGGAGTAAACACTGATTGCCTCGTCTTGACAGCTGTGAGGCCAACATTTTGAAACGTGTGCATGAAACAAGCATCTCTATTATATAACGAACAGAAACGAGATGCAAGTATGTCAAAGCTTAGAAATAGGAAGAGGGGACTGAGAGATATGTCACTATCACTACTAAATATATATATAACTATAATAGGGGAACATGGGGCAAAATGGACCCCTGGGGCAAAGCGGGCTAGTCAAAATTCTGGATTTTTGGGGCAAAGTGGGCTCTGCCAAAAATGAAGGAAAGTCAATTTTTTCTTCGAATTTGATCTTCCTTCATTTTTCGGAGAGCCCACTTTGCCCTAAAAACAAAAAGGTTTGGCTAACCCGTTTTGCCCCAGGGGTCCATTTTGCCCCATGTTCTCCTATATGTATGTATATATTTATATAAATTCCCTTCAGCTTGTGTGGGCATACTGAATCTCTAGAACGTTGAGGTCGCGATGACGTTTTGCTCTTGGGGTAGACGGAACGACGACCCGACAGAAGAGAAAGACACGATAGAGGATGACGTCGTGGATGAGGCGTTCATTAGCATACAACACAACTATGTCAGGCATACGAAAACTCGATGCATACCATAACTTATATAAATATATATATATATATATATATATATATATTATATTTACATCAACATTTGTACGTGCTTGAAAATTTTAACAACATATACATGCATTTTAGACATGAAATTTCTAAAGGGTGTTACATACAAATATTTCGCTTATAAATCACCACAGAAATTTGGTCAAGTATCAACGTAGTGCTGACAACATTTTATCGTTTTTTTAAATAGATTTTCATTAGAAAATTAATTGAAAATTCAAAGACAGAGAAAAAAAAATCATATAGTCATTCAATTTTCAATATTAAAACCATTTTTTTGTTTTTGTTTTTTTTTTTTTCATCAAATTATTGTTCGTAGCTACTGAATAATTATATAAATTTTGTTATCTAAAGATTACAATAATTTGATAGCATTTTTTAGTGCATTTTTATAAGCTAAAGATATGAAATTAAATGTTCACTCTCTATTTACTGGAAAATATATTCATGTGTTATAATTTATCACTCTTTAGTTATAAATATAAATATATTTATACATAAATATATGAGTGAAGGTTATATAGAAGGTTAAATAAAACGACGAGTCTGGAGACTGGGTAAACAGCGTAAATTCACTCTACAACACCTGCTACTTAGCGTTCTCGTGGCATGTTCTCACACTCGTCTGCCCTTTACCGCTCTTCTGCTCTCGTCTTCCTCTCATATTATCTTATATATATATACACATCAACCAACAACTCAACAATGTATATAACGTATATATGAACAACGTTGTTACAAATGAGGAAAGGAAAGAAACGTTGTATAAATTATTCATCGAGTTTCTGTTACTATACCAGAGAGAAAATATATATTTGCTGATTCCTGTACACATCGCAAGGATCTTCTTCCGTCGCTCGGCATCTTTCGGTTTCTCTCAATTTATCCTGTTTTCTTCATTTTCAAAATGCTTGAATTACGGTCTTAATTAAACCACGAGAAAATAGCAAGTCTTTTGTAGCCACGGTTATGATGCATTTTTTATTTTTCTTTCATTCTTTTTATTCACTTTATCAAGAGATTTCTTACAATGGTGTAAAATAAACACAACATGTTGAGATTTAATTGCAGGTAATTGCGATGCAAAATGTGTTTTATTATCTCGACGCTTGGATTTTGGAGAATTTTTATTTCGAGATTATGGTTTTTAATAAACTTTTTAGTGATTTATTCAAATTTTCATGGTCATTGCTTTGACACAATGGGTCAATTTGACCCGGAATCAGGGTCAATTTTGATCCCGGAATGCACAACCAAATGAATTTGCTTCAAATAAGAATATTATTTTTCATGTTTTTATCTTTTTATTTTCACACGGACAATTTATATATATATTTTTTATTTCTTTTCCCATTCATTCGTTCAATCTTATATCCGAAAGTTATTACCATCGAGGGCCGATTATCGGTGGCATCTTTTCCATGCGCGACATTTCAATTTCGCGATTCGCTCGTGCATCACTCCGTTTCCTCATTCCGGGACATGGCATTTCGTGAGAGATTTTTTCTCCGCTCGCTCTTTCTCGTCTTTTTTTCTCTTTCGCTCAGTCAATGGAGCTCGCGTAACTTTCATTTATGTCTTATCTATAGATGTGTTTCTTTTTCTTTTTTCCTTTATTTTTATTTTTTTTTATTTTTTCATGTTCCTAAAGACATATTGAGCCGACGATCGTGATGGTACAGTTTTTATACTTTCGCAAAAATCTCTCGGAGCAGAAAGTCACGTTGGATTCTATATATTTATATTTATGTACTACGTGTATGAATATTTTGCTCGATATTTTGCTAAAGGAACTATTTTGACAACGCGTGTATCTCTCTCAGAGCGGGCTGCGATTAGATTTGGGTCATGCGATAAAATAGAGTTTTACTTTTTGATTTATTGTCCTGTGTCTCTTTCGATTTAGCTCGAAATAAAATTTCTACGTGTGAGTTACGTCTCGGCTTAAGTGTCCGAAGCAAATGTATCTACGATCTAAAAATATCTGTGATTCTTTCTGTTATCTATATATTTTTAGCATGAATTTTCATCGCAACGAAATACCATTCGATTTGCGAATAACCAGTTTTTTCTGTTTTTTTTTTTTATTCGAACATACACCGCATTCGCTCAAAATTAATTCGTGTATTTTTTCGACCATTGACTAAAAACATTTTGGCAATTAACATATAATTAACCAACTCTTCGAGTTTAATATTTTTTTTTACGTGTGCAGTTGATTCGAACTGATTACGAATTTAAATTCGAAATTTCGAAATTTAAAATTGTTTGTTTCTTTATTTGTTTTTTTTTTTTAATCAGTAGAAAATGAATTTTTTTCAACAAAAGTACGAAATTCGACTGTTTATTTATAGGAGATATTTGTGCAATTAACTTTGACTTTCGATTGAATTAATTGAAAATTTTTAATTGATTTTAATTGGAGTTTAATTGACTTTCGATACTTTTTTTATATTTATAAATATTCCAGGGAGCACGTAGAACCGAAGAAACTTGATATTTGCTGTTGAAGTTTTGTATAAATAATAAAAAAAGTTCGACAACATGAGTTTGGATAATTATTTAAAAACTAGAAATTTTTATTAAGTAACTATAGTCATTTATTTATATTCTGTGAAGAGTTTTATATTTCGCGACTACAAATATTTTATCATTTTATGCATTTGAATATTTGCGTATAAAAAAAGTAGTAAAAAATGAAAAAAATTTATACCGGAAATGAATAAAAACGTGAGATTTTCGGTGTCGTGAGATATCGACGAGTTTGAAAAACCCCAACGTGTTTTGTCTTCGGTGTAAAAGAGAAGGATTTTTTAAAATTACGAGCGATGTTCATACGCAGTTTTTTGGAGAACAATAAGAGGAAAAGGGCTCTCAATATAACGTGTAAAATTTGACCAGCATATATTTTTATATATTTTTTACTTCTTTCCCACATACGTCGTAAGTAGACATAAATGAGGGTAAATTTGTGTTTTCGTATGAAAAATGTGAACGAGAGTCATACACGACATTTGGTGTTCCGTGTGCAAAATTCGACCAACTGTTAAAGCGCGCGAATCTCCATGAGAATTTTTTTTACACGTTATATTGCCTTTTTTCTCTCTCCCTCTCTTTCTTTCTCTCTCTCTTTCAAACACAATTTCTTTTGTCATTTGCGAATACTTCAGAACGAAGCTTTTACGAGAAAACTTGCTTCAAATCCTACTTTGCCACACGTTTTGCCATCATATTCGCGTTTTCCTACTGTTTTTTCGTTGGAGCGATCTTGAAAAAAGAAAGAAAGAGAGAGAGAGAGAGAGAGAGAAATAACGCAAAGTATATATACGAGTAAAGAAGTGACGATAGTGTAACGTGCGAGGATTCTTCGTACGACGCTATAAAAAGGACGTCGTTTTATGTCACGTGATGGAGGAGGCAAGAAATAGAGAGTACAAAAAAGTTAAACGTACGAAAAAAGAATAGCGGACTGTAGATAAAATGAGAGAGAAAAAACAAATAAACAAAAGAAATTTGAAACATACGCGAAAAATTCATTGCGTTTTTGTTCCCCTGATGCGCCACTTGGCACGCTGTACGACGGAAGATCTTCTCTCGATATATGTGTTACGTAGCTTCGCTTCGACTTTTTTTTACACCGCCTACCAGCTTGCTATAGAAAATTCGGCAACGAGATAAAAATCCTTCTTGACGAAATATAAAACGTTTCGGGGTGAGCGACAAACCGGAAGGAAAAGTATATCGATACCTGCTCCCCCTTCCGTCCCACCCTCCAATATTTTATACTCGAATTTTCTTATTTCACGTTCCAATGAAACTCCATTTCGTATACTTCTCAACATATTTTTATTTTTTGCTGATTTTATGGTTGGTTTTTAAATTCTTCTTATTATAATTCGACTCGGTGGAATGTCGGATTTTAATCAAATTAATTTATTAGCTTGAAATGTCATGTTTGATTAAAATCACAAAAAATTCAGGTGTTTAAAAAATAATCATTTCATTGAAACGTCGATTTTATATTTCACAAATGATCGAACCTTTTTTGTGACTTATCGAAGAAGAAAAAAAATTAAAGGTCAAGGATTTTGAAAATTTCAAAAATTCAAGGATTTTCGAAATTTTAACCATAAACATAATAATTTGCTTCAGCTTAAAATAAATAATAAGTGATTTGTCACTCTCCGAATCAAAGTTTATCAGATAAACGTTTTTTTGAAACTTATTCATTCAATTGACCATTTTTTTGAATTTTATATTCTGATTTTTTTGTAGATCATAATATTTCAGTGTGTAAAAGATTGTCGGAAATTCGAACAGATTTTTCTTTCCTTAGAGATTTTTGTGTCCAGATAAAATGATATTAAAAAAAAAAAAAAAAAAAATGTCTGAAGATTTGTGAAAAAATGTAATCGTGTTAAATTTGATTCAGAATGTGAAGCAATAATGAAGAGTATGAGCGATGGGCGTGTGTCACGAGATGTTTGTTGTAAAAAGTTGTTAAAGAGTAAAGAGTCTTTGTTTTACGTGAAAAAGTCCTGGAGGCTGTGAAATGTGGTCGCACGGGATAAGGGGACGAGGGTAAAAGGGAGAAATGCTCGTGAGAGGAAAGAGACGAAAATGGAGTGAGTATAAGGGGCAAATGAAAAAGAACGAGATGGAGAAAAGGGGAGAAAAGAAGAAAAATAGAGAAAATAAGGAGGTGAGATGCGGACAGGAGAGAGTAGAGCCCGTGGACATAGAGTACAGAAACAAATGAATGCAATAACGAGGCGGCATTGTCACGGCATTGTTGTGCTTCTTTACGCGAAGAATTATCTTCTATTCTCTTTCGCTCGCGGCTACTCTGCGACACCACCCTTTTTTCTCACCCTCCGTACTTATTTCCGTATCTCGCTTGCTCTCGCATTTACTTTTTCTCTCTTCTTCTCTTTATTCTCGTTTATTCTTCCTTAGAGTCTTGCGCCTCTTGCGCGCAGCACAACGTGAGAGAAAAGTGAGACAATGGTCGACGAAGCTTCATCCTAAACAGCACACCGTGGAGTTTCAACGAGCGTGCGATAAGTCTTGCCACTTTATTAAGATGACGCTTTGAGAAAAATGCTTCTTGCAGAAATGACGATGGAGACAAAAAAAAAAATAAGATAAAAATTGTGACGATCCGTGGTGCGATTATCAGCACTGAAAACACGGATTTTTTCCACAAAAAATTACACAAAACTTTAATATAAGAATGTGACAATTATAATCAAATGATTTATAAATATATATTTTATAAAATAAAACATTTATAAATCTAATCAAAAGTTTCATTCTCTACGCATGTTTTTTTCGCTGTATTTCGAGTATAATTTTAAACAACTTTGTTACAGAGTTCTATCCTTGAAACAAACAAGTTTCCACGACCAGGAAAGCCTCGTCTGACTATAATGGACTTGTACTACTTCACTCCACTTTTTTCTACTTCTCCTTCCCATACATATTAGTCACGAACTTCAAAACTTCTAGACTCGGACATGGCGAGAGTGTGAAACCCAAGAGTTCAAAGCTCTCCGTGTGGAAGAACTGCTTTGCCATTTTTTTTCTTTTTTTTTTTTTTTTTTACTTCACTTAACACTTACGTACGGCATTCGCAGCCGCGAGTGTTCGGTGATAAAGCATAGGGAAATGGAGAGTTGCCACTTGACGACACTACGGGGGGAAAGCCTGTGCCAAAGTAGACACTCGAGATGGCCCACATCGAAGGCTACCAGCGTCCAAAGACGTTCATACAAAAAGCTAACTCTCTCTTTCTCTCTCAAGCAACTTCGTGTCCCTGTAGACCCAGTATAAAATGCATATGTACGAAAGAACTTGGTATTCGTTTCGTATCTGCACGAGGTATTCATTCTCGGGTCGACCAAACCCTGACCTTCGTTACTTTTTAGTCAATATTTCTAAAAGTCTCCTCCAACGAGTTGGAAAACATTTTCGCGAATATTTTAAATCACTGTTTTTAACGATTCACGTTTTTTTATGTTTTTCTTACTTTTTCTTCGATTCCGAATCCTGTATTTTCGTCATACACCAAAAATAAAGAAAATGTATTATCGAGTAGTACAAAAAAGTTGTGAATCAAGAAATGAAAATGATGAATGGTATTTTTTGAAAAATTTGGTTTCTGGGCTCAGGAACTTCGAATGGAGCACAAATCTATCAATTTGCGACCGGAATACATTTGATTTTTCGCTGTTCCTGATCCCGGATGTTGCTTTCAATTTGATTCTCAAAATTAGTCCATTGCTCGGTAAAATTGTCTGTCAAAAAAGTTAGTAACAACTTTTGTAGCCGAAATTTTCAGAAAAATTGTATAAATTATGAAAAAAACAATAATTTTCGGGTTTTTTTTTCTTTATCTTGAAAATATCCGATCGATTCAGCACGGAGTGTTTTTTTGAGATCAAGTAGTACAACTTGACGAACCGGATACGAAGCTTTTAACTAAGATTTCTTTGAGATTCCATTTTTTTATTGCCATTTCCAGAGGATTAAAGAAAAAAACGAAGAAAAATCGAAAAATGAAATTCAGACCCAGGAATATGTGAAATTTGAAATAGTTGCGAACAGGTACAGAATGTCTCGTACATTTTGGTGGAGGGAAGCTTTTTGGCTTCTGCGAGATCGTTGGGTTGCGCTACAAAATCGGCGTTTTGCTGGCTTATCCCTGAGCTCTCGGGACGGCAGAGAGCACTCAGAGTGTCCCAAGCTCTCTTGGGCCTTTCGGGAGCGTAGGTATCCACTCTTTTGGTCGGCCGTTTCGAGCGTAGTTCTACAGCAATGCACGGATGAAGGAAGCATACGTTGGAAGGGCGAGAAGAGAAAAAGGAGCGGGAAAAAAGAGAGCAATTTGATGTGCCTCGACGCGAGCGACTATCTCGATCTGGGATATAATCCCACGGAGACGACATCGTTCTTTTTCCCTCGCACTCACATCCGCCTATGCTCTCTCGTGTATTAGGGCCTCCGATGTCTCGAGGCTTCGATATCGAACAGACGCTCGACCTTATTCCGATCTTATTTTCAGTGAATTATTTACCAACTTTTCATTCCTTCATATATATGTATAGATATATTTAATAAAACTCTTCTTGCAACCCGATCAAAGTGAGAAAACCAATGACGTATATCTATGTCTTGAAAACTCTATTCGAATCTTTCTTCTTACCGATTTTTCATTATTTTTATTACAACTCATAGCTTATTTAATGCTCAAGATATGAATTCGTACGATGCTCATTCAAGCCGAAACTTTGTGCATTTACTTTTCGACGTCAATTCTTTCGTCGATGAATTTTTTTTTTTTTACAAATATTGAAACAAAAAAATAAAGGATATTTATGAGGAAGAAAATAATTTCAAAATTGATCGATTTGTCACGAAAACTTGTCGTCCCTTTATAATTATTTGTTTATTCAAGTATATCTTGAAATTGAATAATTTTGGAAAAGTTGATGCGTGGCCGACGAATGAGTTCGTCGAGACGTAAGAAAAACTTGTCCATAAACAAAAATGTCATTTTTTCAGTAATTTTGAGTAAAACATCAGTCATTCTTCAGCAAACTTCGACATTTTGAAAACTTTTTTTCCCTTCAGGATTATCCTTTATTGCTGACATTGACATTTATGTTTCAAAAGGTTCAGAGAAACCCCGTGGAAAAATGTAAAGATGAATAATTCACGAGAAAATGGCATACGTGCCTATGTTAGCAGAATTTCCACCTATAAATATAAATACATATGGGAAAAGAAAAAAATATATATATAGGGGAACATGGGGCAAAATGGACCCCTGGGGCAAAGCGGGCAGTCCAAAAAAAATTATTTTTGGGGCAACGTGAGCTCTCCTAAAAATGAAGGAAAGTCAAATTTTTCTTCGATTTTCATCTTCCTTCATTTTTCGGAGAGCCTACTTTGCCCCAAAGATCAAAAATTTTCGATTGCCCGCTTTGCCCCATGGGTCCATTTTGCCCCATATTTCCCTATATATATAGAATGGATGAGAAAAAAATCCAATTCGTTACACGTACTCATGTGTGCAATGGGAACTCCATTTTCGAATATAATGATAAAAATATACTGGGAGTTGACATCGATAGTTTTTGGAAGAATTGAACTCGAGGGGGTTGTCGATAACTCAATTTTTTTTTCTCTTCTCAAATCGAGGCTAAACTTCCTCTTTTTTTTTTCTTTTCTATTTAAACTCACACAAACGATGCAGCTTAGCCAAGATGCCTCGGGCTCGTGTGCTTTCGCCTAAATGCGTTCTCAATAGAGATTTTCTAACGGAACTGGAACAGCTCGACCTTGACCCAAAGGTTCTTCGTAAACTGGCAACGTTTCGCAACCCCGATTTCATAAGAATCACGCGAGGAAAATCCCTTCACATCGAGGATTTACCTCTCGACCTATACGCCAACTCAAACTCGCGGATACTTAATCGGCATTTTATCACCGTTCAAATCTCTCAACGTTACTTGCGCAAAGAGGCCCATTACTCTTGCTTCAGCAAAGGTATTTTTACGTGTACTGAAAATAAAGTCATGACATATATAGCAATCGCTTTGAAACAACCTCCGGAAACTTCTCTAGTGTTCTATTCGACTTGTCAAT
Source organism: Campoletis raptor (assembly GCA_948107755.1). Taxonomy (NCBI): domain Eukaryota; kingdom Metazoa; phylum Arthropoda; class Insecta; order Hymenoptera; family Ichneumonidae; genus Campoletis; species Campoletis raptor. The sequence goes on along the minus strand of OX403627.1, from coordinate 17,698,342 downwards.
GTGAATAGAAGGTCATTTGTTAGAATTCATGTGAGATTCTCGATATTCAAATTGACCATTTTGCCAAATCATCAGACGCTTATAATTGCATGAGAATTTCATCGAAATTTAAATTCAATAACCAACTCATTGGAAACAGAAAAAAATGTTCTCTTCTGAGGAAAATTATAATTATCAAAAGAATAATCTCATTTATTAATCTTCCATTAAGGGACACATCAAATTTTTATTTAAATACACTTGTGGATGTCAAATTTTTAATGATTTTTTTGTCGATATATCTAATAAAATAAAAAATAAAATAGAATTTAAAAAAATGTAAAACAAAGAGAAAATAGAAATTCTCCCCAAGGAATGTCCCTTGTTATGATAAAATCAACAGCTTCACGGAGAAAAAAAATTTCCGTCATTTTTAATGGGAAAAATCCCCAAACTGCATAATTATCATTAAAACAATAAAAAAAAGGGAATAACACGCGGAAATAGTGGTTGACAAGCTTGTTATAAATAATAAGTCGTTAGTGTATAATTAGTTGCATCTGTTGGATGATAATTACTCGTAAAGTGATTCATTACACGAACATGGCAAACGTGTAGGTTTCTTGTCACGTCAGATTCAGATTGTGTTACGAGACGGGTGGTTTTCGTCGAACAAGCAACAAGGACCTTGGAGAAACAACCTCGGATTATTCCTCGTCGTCCTCGGGTTCACTCGTCCTCGGCTTTTGATGTAACACGTGCGCAAGTTCAATTGGATAGGACGGTACAAGGATGCAGTGAGTGGGATGCTAGAAACCACTTATAATGAGCTGGGGCATGTCACGACGTCTGTACAACGCAAAATGGATTGAAAATGACGAAGGAGCAGAGTAAAAGTTAGTCGTTGAATTCTAAGCTTTATGTCAGTGCCAAATGGACTATGAATTATTTATGTTTTATTTATAAATAAATATGATAATTTTTCATATTTTAAAAGGATAATTGAAAGAACGAGGATAGCGAGTGGACCCGGAGTTTCGAAGCATAAAATCGAGTGCATAAATTATCATTTTCCATTTAAAAGACTTAAGGGCAGAATTCATTTAATTTCGAACCTACGTTGACGTTAATACCGTCATTTTGCAACGAGGAATTCATATTTGAAGAATTGCCAAAGCTCCGGACGGGAAAACGATCCGTAATAAGAGCTAAGGGCGTGTAACGAGATTTTGTAAAGTTCCAGGATCAAGGGATAAAGACGACCGGAGTGAAGGAACGAGACGAACGGATCTTGTGTTGTTACAACCATAATCACCGTAACGTATGCCAAGCGGCTTGCGTCAATGTTGACTCCTTCGTGGTTACGCATATAGTGTATTCGTGCTTCCTTCATCTTCTCACCAACCTACCCACGTACGTAGTTTCCGAATTGGTCATTCGCGTTCTGTTATACATATATAGGGGAACATGGGGCAAAATGGACCCCTGGGGCAAAGCGGGCAATTCGAAATTTTATACTTTTGGGGAAAAGTGGGCTCTCCCAAAACTGAAGGAAAGTCAAACTTTTCTTCGAATTTGATCTTTCTTCATTTTTGGGATTTCTCACTTTGCCCTAAAAATAAAAATTCCAGATAGCCCGCTTTGCCCCAGGGGTCCATTTTGCCCCATGTTACCCTATATATACAAGTGTATATTTGATCTGTAGCTGTAGATTGGTATGACACATGGGAGAAGATTTCGAGAAGATTAACCTTACAGGAGAATGGGACCAATAGGAAACGTTCGTAACCAACTGCATCCATTCCCTGATTCGTGTTTGTTCTGTTTGTCCTCATACCGATAACTAGAAATCAGAGAAATAATCATAATGGACAAGTCTAAGAGCCAAGTTAAAGGTCAATGACTCAAAGATTAAAAAGAGAATCAAAAGCAAATGTGATGAAAAATATAGAGGAATATGGGGCAAAGTGATATTTTTCGATAGGCGTTTTTTTTTTTTTTTGGTTTTTCGAAGTAGAAATAATTGATGAATAATACAAGACAAAATGTAGAGGTTTTCTCTTTAGTTCAACATAGAAATTCTTAGTGTTTCTGTAGAACTGAAACTTGCGATGGTGACCGAAGCACTAAGTCGTGCGGCATCGTAAAAGGATCGCTGCAAAAGATTATGCTGACGTTCCTGGCGAGTGGCTTCCCTAGTGATGCACCCAGAGTAGTATAAATGTATCTTTACGAGCTGAACGTCAGTGCGGTATGCAGCGATATAGTCCCTTTACGATGGGATGATATCTCTCTATCTTCCTCCCTTCTCTTTTCTCCTCGACTTCTTTATCTTTTTCTATCATACTAACGCAGTCCTAAACTTCTTCTTCTTCTTTGCGTCTCTCGTCCTCCTCATTTTGACCTTACGGTAAAGTCGACCACGATATATGCGTATATGGGGGGCTGAATTTAAGCTCAGCTTATAAATAGGTGCGTATGGCCGCGTTGTGCAAACTCGTGAAGCGATAAATTATCTTTTAACTCGAAGCTTTACTTTTTAGTATGTACCCTCGTCAAATTTACGTGAATAAGTTGCCAAGATATATATTCGTTGATGAAATTTAAGATTATTTTATCGCCTCGTTCTCTTTCTAATTCATTTCATTTATTTTTATAACTCGATTGAAGTTTAAGGCTTTTCTACATCACTAGTCATTCTTTAAAGACTTTGTAATTATTTAAAAAAAATTTCAGTACTCGAGTATAATAGATAAAAAGACTGTAGAAAAAGAAACGTCAAGAATACAAGAAGTTGAGCTCATCAGGATATTGGATCTAAAAGCTCCAACAGCACTTGCCTGCTCCTTATTCGAAAACTGCTTTCCATCCTGGTGCATTGACCCCCAAGGCTATAAGGTGTGTTTGGCTGTTATCTACTAAAGTGTCGTTAACTATCGTCTCTTGTATCTTGCTCTATCGTCAATTCTATCCATAATAGGATGGAGCAAAAGCTCTCGCGCTCTCGTCGATCTATTCCATTAAATCTCGTTTATGGGAGGATGTGCACAAACTCCTATACGTCTTTGAGGTGTCCGGAGTAAAAGCCCTACGGATATACCTAACGAGGGAAGAACCTGAGGGTTTATTACCTTAACTCTAAATATAGAGCAGCAATTACCTCGTGTACTGTATCCTCTTATTTTCTGTCACAAGTGCATATCAAATTTTTCAATTATTTATTTTGTTTTTATAAAGCAAACAAACGGAAGGATTTATTCAGGATTTTTTTTTCCTGTATTCATGAGAATAGTGCGAGTCAGACTTTTTAATTTTTAATTGATTCATTAATGTGTGGACGTGGGTACAAGTTATTTATCATTAATCTACACAGAGCTCTCAGCATATTCGACCATCAGATTCACTGGAAAAGGCACGTTATCCGGGGCTTACTAACCCATTTCGCACAAAGTGAACGAACACATATTTCTATGCCTCCTTTTGTGTCTGCAGCTTATCCCTCTCTTTCTCTCTCTCTCTCTCTCTCTCTCTCTCTCTCTATTATTTTCGATGTAACTCTATAAGATATCAACTGTCATCACCCTCAGCTTCATCCGCAAGCTATAGACTACAGAGATTTTCCTCTTTATTATTCTATCTTTCTCTTACTCTCGTATTCTCCTGGCGACACATACGATTCATTGCCAATCAACCCCTGGTCTTTATTCTCCCGGTAGAAAAAACCATTTCCTCGACAAAAAGCTCCGGACGATCCTACATACTGAGTGGCCCATTTCACGAGGAACTAACGCGACAAGAGTACAAGATATATCGTCAATCCTCTTTTTGGATCTACGGTTTCTTTTTTCTTTTTTTTTTTTTTTTTTTTCACCGGCGTAAGAAAGACTACTTGGGACAAAAATTTTTTGCTACGTCTTTCTCACTAACAGGACGTACTTTTTGTGCGTGGAATATTCACGATACCAAATTGTTAAGAATTGTTATTTACAATGTTATGAATGACAGTGGAAAGATGTTTTTTTTTTTTTTTTTTTTCATAATAAAAATTTTGCTTCCCCCATTGAGAGAGAAGTTTTATAGAATTTATAGAATTTGTTGTCACGGTTATTCGAGGCGTCGAAGTATAAAAATGAAACGAATCATTCATTATTTGTTGAAATAAATAGAGAAAATGAAAAATCAATATATTTTTTTATTTCTTGACTTTCGAAATTAATTATCGAGATATTTATTGCCAATTTTGTTTGTTTATGTACAATGTTTTAATTTTTTATATTAGTTTTGTGGCTTTTATAATATTATTTTTTTTAATGTATGCAATATTATGAATTTCTGGGATATTAAAAATGATAAATTTCCCATTAACAGGCGTGCATGAATATTGAATAATATGGTGTGTGGTTTTTTCATTGAAAAAAGCGAATATTCGATATTGATAAACTATTTATTAAAGTGATGTCAAAATTGATTATTATTTATTCCGAAAAAAATTTAACTGAGAAAAATGAGGTGCGGATAGCAATGACAAGCATTTTTTTCGACCTCATTTATTTGGAAGTGAATGAATTTGAATAAATTACCACGCGATTGATAAATGACTGTATAAAAAAGAATAAAATCGATATCGACAGTTGATACTACGAATTTTATAATAAAAATGAAAACGATTTGAAAAATCAGGATAAAACGATTTTAGGAAGAAATGCGATTAGGATATGATTGAATTTTTTACATCCTCGTTTCTGCAATAATAACGAGAATATTTTTCGTGAGAGCTGGTTTAGAGGTAGACCGTTTAACGCTCTGTATTTTTTTTTCTCTTCGTATCTAGTGATAGGGCGAGATGCACAGCGCAGGGAACAGCGGTTAGAGTCAAAGTTCCTTATACGTAGTCGTCTATATGTGGACTGTAAAAAGAGGCAGAGGACGAAACCGCTGATGCAAATATTCCATTCAATTTTTCGTCCTCGTAAAATCGTCGTAAAGGCGTAAATGCTCGTTTTAGCGAAAGCTAGACGAAGAGAGAGTAAGAGAAAGGTAGATTTTCATAGAGAAAGAGAAAAAGGGGATGAAGATAGACGAGAGCACGTGGAGAACCGTTTCGGAATTAAACTCTCACCCTCGCTAGATGAATTTGCCATTTGTATGTATAAATGTGCTTGTCAGACGGGAGTAAAAGGGCGAAAGTGAGAGATTCGAACGTATGAAATCATTGGTATTATTCCCTTTTACCTTTTTTACAAATGTATGTCTATATATTAAAATGCTAACGGATATTCGCATGCGTATAAACGGGGCCTGGTACATCGGAGCCATTTTCGTCGTGCCTCAATATTTTGCGGTGCAAGTCATAACCATTTCGTGAGAACGCGGTTGAAACGCGCAAACGTTAATACGGCCAAATAACTTTGGAAACCTAGTCATCCTTCAGTTCATATGACTGTCATATATACCCATAAGAAGCATATAGGAGAACATGGGGCAAAATGGACCCCTGGGGCAAAGCGGACAATCCCAAATTTTTTATATTTGGGGCAAAGTAGGCTCTCCCAAAAATGAAGGAATGTCAAATTTTTCTTCGAATTTGATCTTCCTTCATTTTTGGGAGAGCCCACTTTGCCCCAAAGCTAAAAATTTTTGAATTGCCTGCTTTGCCCCAGGGGTCCATTTTGCCCCATGTCCCTCTATACATGGGGATTCAATGTAAATATACATATATGCGATGTTTGTTATACCGTAGCTAATATTCATCGGACCGTAGGGGTTTGGGATAACGACCGGCGTAAATATATATAAGGAAAGAGAGAGAGAGAGAGAGAGAGAGAGAAAGGAACGAAGTATATTGTCAGCAAATGTATAATCTACCTTCCGCAATAGAATTGCGTGAAAAAGCACGAGAATCGTATACAAGAAATAGGGTAAAGACAAGACGAGAATTTTAATGTTTTCCTGGTGGAAATTGGCGAAGAAAATAATCGTGGATATTAAATATCAGTTACCGGCAGACTGGGATAAATTGAGACAGAAATGAAATCGGTTTTTGTTGTTGTTACGTTATGTCGTAGCAATTTGCAACGTGGTATACAGAGCTCGAAGCTCGAATATCGGTTTATAGGAGTAAAAACGTGAAAAATAAGAGAAAGAAAGTATCGACTTTTTCGATATTGTTATTATTTTTTTTTTATCATACTGTACTAACGTGTATTTATGTTTGTATATATATATAGATATGGAGGAGGAACAACCTGATGGCTGCGAAGGAGAGCCAGCATCACCAACAGAAACAGGAGCACGCCTCTGCTGTTGCCGGTGTCGATGGCGTAATCCAATTTGTCGTTTACCGCGGCTCTGACCGAGCAAAGCTTCACCGTTCCAACACTTGCACTGTATACAGCTGCGTATGGTGCCTTGGTAAACAATATATATCGATATTTCAAGCTTCCAATGAACGCTTGAATTGAGTGCAAATACGTGAGAAAAAGTCTTGAGCTTTTGGTCACCGGTAAAACTATTTTTTCATCAAATTTCATATTTTATTTAATTGGATTGAAAAATTGATATAAACGGATCACGAAGAAAATCATTCTTCATGCGATGATCTGAAGAATTCTTAAAAGATTATCATCTTCGTCGATTGCTCTTTCATTCAAGACGAAAACTAAAGCATTCAGCGAAATGGTAAATCGGATAATACGTGGCATTTATAAGTGTACACATGTATGCATATATGGGCATGTAAAAGCTCTTGGATTGTTGGCTTATCGCAAAACTTTACAGGCTAAAAGTTGAGAGCAAGAGAAGTTTCGTTTTTCTCGACGATTGTGCGCGAGATTCCTACGAAGAGATAAGCGAGATAGACAGAAAGCAGGAAAAAAGCTCAGCATCCCTTATCTCCTGACTATATCCAAGGCTTGACTTTAACACTAGCGTATACAGAACGCGGCGGCAAGAAACAGTTATAAGAAGCGTTGAAACTTTGCGACCATTGTTTTCCGGTACTCTACTTTTTCTATCTTTCTCTTTTTGCATCGTTTCGCACGGTTGTTAAGTTTCATTTTTGTTTGTAAACTTTCGGAACGAGAAAGAGAACAGAAAAAAAAAAAAGGTTTTTGTTCTGCCCATTGTTTAAATTGTTAATATATGTGCATCGGAATAAGAACGGCAAGATGCCAATTGTTCTTCAACAATCATTTCAACGTGGTAGATTAATTAATTATAATTAAGTCAGGAAAGAAGATTGACTGAAATGAATTGTAGAATACAATCACCAATATCAGTTAAAAGAGGACTCGATGGGTTCGTGTCACGATAGTCACGAGACCATTCCTTCATGGAACCTTCTCTCGCTACATTTGGAAGTCTGACTGTACTACGGTGACTGCTATTACTACTGTCCTCCGCAATCTAGCTCCCATTTTGTCCAGTCCCATTTCCATTGCTGGTTGAATGGTCTTCTTGGTCCGCGCGACCATTTCACGCGTCCCGAGTGGTACAGACTTGGGTGGCGTCAATAGTTTGCCACGCGAAGCTCACGCGACACTAGGCTAGGATGTGAAGGGTATCACTAATGCAGTCCTCTGTCCAGTTGGAAGGAAATTGCATCGGAGGTCCAGCGGTTGGTAGGACTAGGAGTGGGCTCTGGTGCGAAATCTCCTGCCCGAAACGTTCCACCTTCTTCTCGTCTGCCCATTCTCCTTGCTCCATCTCTTCGGGTTCTGGGATTCTGGGCTTCGTCTGTAGATCCACTTGTGGTTATAGTTATAGAAGGACGTTGGCTGGGCACAAAATGTACAATGGCAGTGCGGCTATATGCCGGAACGAGACAAGAGCAAGGGAGGAGAGAACATTCTGGCCATCAATTATCTCAAATAGTGCAAGTTAAACCGACCCATTGAAGCGAAGCTCAGAAGCTTTACTTCTACCTCGTTCTCTTGGCTGCCTTCATCCAAACGGCTACCAGTTTCGTCCATTATCATCTGCTTTACAACTCTGCTCTTTCGTTTAATTCAGCTTTGGGTTATTTTTTCGTGTTATTTAGGTGTTTGATGCGGCTGGTTGTCGTATTTGTTGGTTATTGCTTCATTTGCAATGATTAATATTGCAGTTGACTAGTTTTTCATTATTTACGGAAATCCTTCCGTTTTAATACTCACCGAGTATTTTCCAATTTCGACAATGCCTGGAATGTTGAATTACGACTGGAACTGTAAGTGGAATACGACTTCACGTCAACATTCTTTTCTCCTTTTTTGCTCTTCTTCTGTTGCAGCTCGCTTGAGTATTCCTTCTCATTTCGATTTTCGTCCTATTCTGAAGGATTCAGTTCCGGACCCGAAATCCGATAGATCGCGAGTAGAAGCTAGGCACCCGTGAAAAAACCAAGGACGAGGCGAGATAGCTTCGATATACCTTCTTCTTCTTCTTCTGACTTGTGATTGCTTCTGTAGCTGGCCAGATGCTCCGTGACCGAATCAATAAGTTATTTTGCTTTTCGTGTTCGTCCTACTATTTTGCAGAAGATATCAAATCTCAACCACCAGCTCATTCGGCTGAATCAGGTCAGATTTGAAGCAAAGCTGCAGCTCTTCTTCTCAACCAATTACTTCTCACCACGGAACTGCTGTGGGTCGTGTTCAAGCGGAACGATTTCACGTGTCGACCACCGATCTATTTACAAATGCGTGATGAGACGTGACCCTTCACTTTATTGCTAGATATATTCGTTTCACGTGAAAACGAAAATGCGATCAATGTTATCACCAGCATTCAGCATTGATATTCCTTTTGGCACTTTCCGCGTTGCCAGCGGAAACTCTCGCAGAATAAGTTTGTTAGCGAATCCCTGCGGATATACCTACAATATGTGTATTTTATTCGAAAAAGATTTTGCGATACACGTGACTTTCCAAGGACTCAAAGGCTTTACCTCTTGCACAGCAACGCGAAATCCATTCTTGATTTTCTTCTCGAATCCTCGAAAAAAGAGACATTTTTGGAAATAGAGAAAACATATGAATAACAAGAATACACTTATGAATGTGATCGTGTCAAAAATTCGTCGGAATCGTGTAGCAATATTATGGAGATCAATACGATAGTCTTAGCTATTTAAAAATGAAGCAGATCGTAATAAGAATCGGAAGAAAAGAGGATAATTGTCGATTGCTAGTCCAAAGACCTTGAAGCAAACGAGCAGGCTTATAACAATAGGAAATTCTAGTGAGAACTTGTACATTTAACGAAACGGCGTTAAGCCTACGCGACCTAAACTTGCCCCTAGGCAGACAGTGAGCGAGCTAACAGGTACCTGAGGCGTTTTCGTCTGTCGTTCAATCGGTCTGGGGCAACCAAGCCACTTATAGGCTGCGAATAATAGCCTTTTCACTAATACACTGTGGAGCACGTTATACCTAGCCGGGCAGATACTCTGCGAGCATAGGGTCCGTTGAATTGGTATCAGATTTACATGTTTCGCCAGTTCGTTCAAATTAATGGGAAGGCCACGGCTATTACGGGAGACGCCGAATGAATATGCATAAAACTGCACAAAGTGAATTGGTGGGTGGTTTCGGTACAGTGCTTCGGTTACCCCGCACATGACCAGGAAACCCAGACGGGTACGCGGAGTGTCTGGGAGAGAAAGGGAGAGAGGAATATGGAGGTTTGGTCGGTTCCCTCATTGCACTAGCGCAGGGTTGTGAATACTGGAGGACGAGCTAGCGAACACCTAGTGAGGGGTGTAGGAGAAGCATAAAGAGAGGGAGGGAAGGGTGAGTGAAAGAGCGAGAGAGAGAGAGAGAGAGAGAAAGAGAAAGAAAGAGGTGGTTGTATGTGAAACGAAGGGATCGCGATGAGGCCGCGAGTGGGGCGTGGTTACACGTGACGTCAGGGCCCCGCACTCACAAGCATCGTTGTTCTATTTTGTTGAGGGTGGCCCGGCGGCATGCTGTGCGGCATAGCGGATGGCTGGGGCGTTCGCGAGAGAATGGGGACAGTATACACGCTCGAGAGAAACGAGAGACGGAAAGAGAAAAGAGTGAATGGAACTCTGAACGAGTCAGAGTGAGAACCGTTCGCACTGTGTGTGGCCGCGACGCGAGTTCTGTTGTGTTTTGTGTCTCTGGCATGCTTCATAAATCAACGAAACAAACAGTACGCCGACATGCATCGCGCGCTCGTGAGGCTCATGGGATCATATGTATATACAAATATATACTAATGCACACACACACATTGATAGAATATATGTAGATATCCTTTTGCGAAATCCAACGAACAAACGAACGCAAAGTCCGGTGACTCCTGCTCCGTCCCCGATAGCACTATCCTCGTCTTGTCCTGCATTCTTCCGTTGCTTCTCTTTTGACTGCGATCTCGACTATCCACTCGCCACTCGTTGTTACGTGTGCTTTTCTCTACCGCACTACTGCTCTCTCATATCATGTGAACGTATAATTTCATTCTACGACGAGTAGCAGAGAAATTTGTTTTGGATCCATCCCGTGGAGAGTATCACTCAAAAAATACCGGATAGTATAAAAAAAAAAAAAAAAAATGGTAATATTTTCATTGTACGGATGGTTTTATTTCTGGATGTTAAATTGTTCACCTCCGGTGATCGGTGTTACATCTGATTGTTGGGAGTATGTGCAAATAAAGATGAAAAATTGAGTGTGAAACGCCATCCGAAATGGGTAGATTGAAAATCGGATGATATGGAATCATTTTTTAAAGTTAGCATTAACTCTTATGAGGAATAATGTTGATATTCCAATAGCAAGTAAATCCTATGCTTCATGGAGATGATTTAAATACCGTACAAGCCTGGAGGAGTCTTGTTCAGACTTCTACATCGCACCCTAAGCAATATCCGTAAGCAACTCGTCCTCGTTCCAGCGCCCCCCACAGAAACGCCTAATTTCAAACGCGGAAGTTATTCCCGCATCGTAGGTGCGGGGAACGCGAGGAATTCGTGGTCAGAGTACAATACTATGGACGTGACGTTGCGGAACACCCCCGTGGTGGCGGATTCCGAATACAGAATCGAAATCCGTTCGTCAGTACTGCATGCACGTCGGACGGGCATCGAAACGCCAAGGATAATGGGATCGAATTCGTATCGATTCGACAATTCCCTCTATCGAAACCCCTATCCCATCTATCCTTCAAATATCTATATGCGCATATATATATATATGAGCCAGGGTATTTTCTATACATACATATACAATTTCTCAATTTGGTGTTTCGCTTAAATTTACTGCCATCCATCAATCCATTGATCCCTTTCTCTTTGTGGCCGATCTAGCGAATAATTCGGTCAACCCGTTTCGATTTCATTGGATTTCTAATCTACGGCTGCTATAACTGATTCCGAGGCCACTCACCGCATCCCCTACTCGTTTTATGGAATTAGAATATTTTCAGCGTTCACAGTTTCCATATTGAGCCTAAATGCAACAGAGCATTGTTAATAGTATCGAATACGTAATTTTGTGCGGTTCACCTAGCATCGCTCCCTCGGAACATTGGAAATGGATTAGGTTGATGGTGAGGTCGAACGATAGTTTGAAACATTTCTCCGAGCGGAAGTCTCGGATTGTTGGCAAATACCCTAGCGATTTCATAAAATATCCTATGCAATAATACCCGCATACGATACATGCATGTATATAATATTCCGGATTACACAACCCCGAACATAGCATCAGGTGTTGCCAGTGAATATAATCGTCAAGCTTACGGAAACAATTTGAGCTTCGTGAGTTCGTTACGGCTCTTGTGTCAGGCGGAGGCATAAATGTTCCTTAAGGTAGTATTTGTCGTCGTCTATTGCGATAGAGTGACTACAGCGTACCTAAAACTATATGTGGGGATATACATCTAATGTGAGCACTAGAACGAGCAGTGATCACCAATGCATGCATTTCATCGTCAGTCACACGAATTCAGCAGGAGTTATAACAAAGGAGTAGTTTGGCGTTTATCAAGAGGTCTTTGGTCTGGGCGCAATTGCTCCGTGGGTTTCCGGGGACAAGATAGGATGACAACTTGACACCTCATGAATGTAAAAACAACTTCAGCAGTGGAACAAGGTGAATTGCGCTATTACGTTTTCCAGCAACATCCAAACAGAACATCCAAATCCCTTGATTCCTCAAATATGTATTATGTGAAAATATCATTCGATTGGCTTTCGGGCCTGGAATTAGGATACTCAGTTTGATGGGATGAACCGTGTATGCGTAATAGACCCTAGCGCTTCGATATTGCTCTGATCGAATGGTAAAACTAGCCATTGCGTACTCTATGCAAACGAAATTGAGTCGAGGAATCTCGAAACATGGTGAAATTGTGGATTGAACAGGCAGCAAACGTTTATCGATGCAATGAGATGTAGCACACACTGTGCGGCGTCGACCACTTCCACATTCGACGCATTCATCTCTCTACTACTCGTTCCTCGGAACGTATACGGTTCATTATTCAGGGACTGCCGGGATGGAGGCGTTTACATGGTGTGTACATGTGAGGCAGATACAGTTGTCTACAAATCCTGGTGGTATTTCCTGTGTGATCGGCTAGCTCGCCTTCCGCAACTGTAGTGGATACTGGTGACGAGCCAGGGTAGAGCAGCACCGAACAGTTGGATATGAAGAGAAAAGGATAGTCGGTGAAGCCGACGAGGGAGAAAGAGGAATAGAGGGAAGTTGGTGAAGGGATCCGCGTCCTAGATTCGTAGTCGGGATGCGGATCACTAGCGCGAGTCCGTTGGCTCGTCTGGCCTTCTGCTTTTGCTCACATGGACATAACATACACATGGATATCGGGATTCGACAGCCTATACGAGTGCCGCTAGTACCAGTCATATTTAGGGTTTGCTGGGTTAGCCACGTAGGTCAGTTGGCGCTGAAGTGTCCAGCTTTGCTGTCCTTTGTGTATATGCTCCACGTGGTGTACACGATATGCCAAATTTAAACTTACGTGTATGACACATCCGTACATATTACCAGGAAGCTCCCAATGCCGAGCGTATGCATGCAAGATTTCATCTCTATATCCATACACCCGACGTAGATATCATCCTCGGTTGTGTCCATGTCTCTTCATCTCCCACGATCATTCACATACATCAGCAACTAATATCCATACATGTGGCAACGTGATCACGTAGATCTGTGTTACTCTTACCCTATCTATATACGTTTGCTGGTCAGCTTGCTGCGGACCACACGACCGGTACATATCCACTCTTGTTGGCGCGACCTGAAGACCCGTCAGATTAGACTAGTCTGGGCGTAGGGATGTGATGCAGCTCTACTGCTGATGCCAAGCAGAATCGATATGACACACGCGACATACCGTAACCCTCTGGCACGCATGCATCCATATGTAGTATTTACTGTGCCCCCTGGTTGTGCATACAGGACGATTGAGGCTAAATTGGACCTCGCTGTTATGTGAAACCGGGTTAAGACGAAATGAAGCGGAATCTATTGTATTACTTTACAACAACGAGAGTAATTTTGAAATTCATGTTCCTGGATGTGGCTTCGGATGGCATGAAGCGGAAACTGTTGAATTATTATTTGCAATTACGAAATCTACATACCAATTTGTATATTCAGAAATAGGCATCTATTCTGAATCTTCTCTTTTGCGTTTATTATACGAATTGTAATGTATGGTAGCTTCGCGTACCTGCCTATCCAGCTATCATTCAATTTTTCGTACCCTACTCTGTTAGAGGCTGAAAAATAACAAAAAAAAGAAAAAAAAGGACGCCTAGAATCATTTTGCGTCACCGAAACGAGAATGCAGAGCCAAAGAGGCCAGAATGACCTTTTTATATGCGCATACATAGATCTTGGTGGGTGTATGCAATAAGGGGAGAAAGTGGAAAAAGCGACAGATACGAAGGGTTATGATAGTAGTACTTTGGCCCAGCGGACTAGCGGAATAAAGGGAAAGAGGCAAAAGCGAGTCATATCGATCGGCGAATAAAGCCAGTGGGCTCAGGACGCCGCAGCGCGCTCCACTACCACCAGGAAAAGCATCTGAATATACCGTCCAACCGGCCAGACCTATTTCCTCTGTCAGGAGAGAGCTCGTGTGTTTGCGAGCTGCCTACACAGTGTTTTGTGATGAGGATTTTGGCCGTTCGCCAAACTCATTTCAAATGGACGTATTATACATCATGAGTTTAGCGAATCAATGTTTTGTGTGTCTCGGCTACGAGAGCGGAGTAATGCGGTTGATGGTAGTCGTGAGCCTCGATGGACGAAGACATTGACAGACTACCTGGGATCGTGTGAAGACATGAGATTTCGTTGCAAACATTATGCAATTATTTTCGCAGGCCAAACACTCTTTGGATTATGCTGAATTTTTGGCTGATCCAATTAAAATGTTGATAAACATCAGATCCTTTTTTTTTGTCAATACAGTTTGAGCTGTAGATGGCTTAGAATAATTGAGTTTATGAAAACTCATCGTAATATGAGAGTAAATGGACAAAGTTCCAGCGAAAGACAGGAGAGGGATGGAAATGGAAAGCTAGAGGGAAATACAGACGTTGGAGAGATAAAAATTGTGTGTCTGCTGGGGTCGTGGGCTATATATCATCGATCGACACCCCAGGATTTATGATTTCTGTGGACCAAGGACATTGAGCGTTACGGTTGTGCGCTATCGAAACGTATATGTATATATCAGAGCTTCTGAATTGCCAAGCTCGATCGCCTATTCCGCTGTAGATGCGATATACGGTAGATAGAACACCGAGAGTGCGTAGAGTTCGTTTCATTTCATCCGAAATATAGTTCGACTCGGATTGAAAAAACATAAATAAAAAGAAACTTGTCCGCCATCGTCGAATCATCCTATCTGTTATGCGTAGAAATAAATTACTTCTGGTTTTCACCCCTGCACGACGAGAAAAGCCAAATCCCGCGTTCGGTTATGTTTCTTTAAGCGTCATAAAAAATTGCTCGCGGTCACGATTACGAAGCTCGGGGAATAAAAGAGGGATGAGTTTACATTTTCGCGTATCTCTCTGCCATCGACGCGTTTCGCTTTAAATCCAAAGCCACGGGAAAAAGAAAGTGGAAGAGAAAATGCGCGCGCGGTTGGATAAACTTTGCAAATGGTTTGAGCTCAGAAGGACGACGTTTGGGGTCGCGGGGCGAGAGTGTTTTTCGTCTGTTTTTCACCATCGTTTTTTACTCCCTTACAGTCCGTCTGGTTACTAACCTAAAAATACTAAACTCTCTCTCTCTTCGTCTCTTCCTCTGGAGTCCCTCCATTATCGTTTTTCGATGACTGTTGTCCCTCTTTTTTCTTCCTTTATCCCCCGGGCCCAAAAAGTTTCCTTCCGCGATTAATTTGTCAATGCCTGACACGCATCCAACCAATTGGTCGACGATGGTCCCGAAACGCCAACACAACACGAAGAGAGAGAATAGAAAATGGAAGACCAGCAACGTCCTGGTTCTGCGAAGGACAGAGTGCGGCAAAGAGAAGGAGTTTGGAAGGGGAGAGTATCGGGTGTGCTTGCTGGGCAGCCGAGACCTAATTGACAGACGTGGATAATTAATGGCAACCTGTTGTTCCTTCGCAAGGGCGTATCTGGAGTAATCTATAGCATGGAGTACACAGTATATGAAGTAACTGCCGGAATGATGTACACCGTTGTTGAAAGCTGATGGGCAAGCCTTTGCATCAAGTCAGAAAATGGGCTGGTTGCTTTGTTGTATTACGCCGACGATCTAACGTTACGTGCTTAGCGAAACTATTCAACGGTTTTGCTACTTTAGAATGCAACGTAACAATCACTGCGTATGGATACACAAAGGAACTGTTTTTCTGACATGTTCTTGCATTCCAAACCAGAGATAATTTCAGACTAAAAAAACCAATGTCTGCCATGACGAGCATTAATACGTTTATTTTTTTCGAATACGGACTCTCTAGCATTAATATGTTAAAAAAATGAATTTCATTGCGGTTCGCATACTGTTCACTTGGATCCTAAACCATTTCTTTAGGAAATAATCCATTGATACTACTATTTAATTTTCTTCCTAAGGAAAATGGATCAAGGTGATTGATTTGCTTGCAAGCCGCTTTTAACGCTTGGTCGTCTCACCTTGCTCATAGATGACCCAACAGATGGTCGGGTACGGAGTGACTATAACTGACAGTGCATTCTATTAATACCTGAAATTGTATCCGTAATCTCAGCCGGTTTAGGAACCGTGGGCACAACATCGAATGGCCTAGAGGGATAGAGGGATCAGCACGCAATGGTTCATCGATATAACAAGAGACGGTTCTGTGATTTCCGGGTTTGTGGAGAAAGGAGGAGAGAGACGGAGGACTAGAGAGAGGGGATTAAGAGAATTTCAGGTATGAGGGTCATGATTGCGGACTACGTCGATCTCCACGAGGAAACTAGCTCATGTGCCCGAGTGTTCAAGGATATTTGAATCCCACACATCTATATACATATATATCTCATCCCAAATCACGGGCGAATGCATTTGGATCTGTTGCATAGTATAAGGGTCTCCGGAAACGTAATTCTACCTCTTATCTCCGTTGACTTTGTGTCCATTTCCGATATTGATTAAAATTAAACTGACGAAGATGCGGGGATTGTTGGAATATGAAAAGATTGTTATGACAATTTTTATATTATTGTCTCTAGATACACATCCATGGCTGCCTTTCCATAGAGAATAAAATCAATAAACTGCTCCAGGATGAAAATGAGAATTCATCGTTTCAAGATCGTAATGAAATTTTGAAATATTGTTTTTGTTTTTCTCGTATGGAAAATAATGAAACCACAAAGCTTTCAATCGATGGAAAAAATTGGTCGAACGTATGTTGTATCTTTGTGTATATCTTTGACGAGTAACTGGATTTGGATAAAATTATCCAAGCCCCAATTATCTTTTCATATCTCTGTACCATTAGCGTTGATAGGAAGAGCGAGAGGAATGAAAAAAAAAATGCTTTTCACCCCATCCCAGTAGGTTTTGTGTCGAGAGAGGGTGAACGCGGTAAATGAAATTCAGCCAGGACGGATATTGGAACGATACGTATATGTATACATAATTATTATGGCGTATAAAACCTGGATCTTTTTATCATTTTATAGCGCTGCTTCTCAATTGGTACTAGTTAACGAAAAAATTGTAGCAACGCCCGAGGAATAAAGTTTTATCAAGAGCATAGATGGTTTCTGTGCAGTTTGTGTTTACGAGAATGTTGATACAACGTTATTTGATAGACAAAAAGAAGATTAATGGTTAATATAACTTCACAGTTTTATGACTTCAGGGATTACGAAAGTACAAGAAAGCCGTTCGGCTCAATTGCATTCAAGTATCACGTGTGCTTGAAAAAAAATAAATAAATAAAAGGATATTCTTCCAGAGATTTTGATACTCGTTGCAGTAGAGTAGAAAAAAAACATGTTGAGGATGGAGGGTCGTATATTTGAAGGAGGCAAAAAAATGGGGGGGGGGGGTGAAAAAGTACGAACATTTGTTTGTTTTCTTTTGCACTCATTTTTTTATTTCGGAAACCGCGACGCTGGAGAATTAATCATTAGGCTGAGGGAGTGAAGTTTTCGTGAGTAAAAAAGTGAGGGTAGGAAGGGCGGGATTTGTGAGAGAAAATAAATAGGACGTGATAGCTAGAGTGTGCGGGATATGGAAAGCTAGGCCAGCCCTTGACGAGCGTTGCGAAGAAAGTTTTTGGTGGTCCAAAAGAGAGAAAAAGAAAAAAAAAAAGAAAAAAGAAAACAAAAAGAAAAAAAGTGTTTTTTCTCCGTAAACATTAATTAGTAAAATTGGTTCTCCGGAAAACGTTCGTCTTGGAGCTTATTGGAAGTTCGAGAGTTACGAAAACACGTAATTTACGTTCTTTTTTTTACTTTTTTTCGTCGTGGCCATGTTAAAGTTACTTTTTTACGGATGTGGTAGGGAAATATCGAGGATTTGGAGGTTAGGGGGATGAAGCAAAATGTTTTTCATGGGTGAGATGCATGAAAAGGGATTCGGATTGCCGGAGGAATTTTTCTGCTTGAAAAGTGTTTATCCTGGCTTAGTTATCGTCCCCCTTAGTTTCTTACGTTTTCTAATGTATATAATTCCTTGCATCTCCCTCTTTTGGCATTTATAAGAGGAAATTGATAAATTGTTTTTTGAAACTTTGGTATAGGGTGAAATTTGTTTGTCATGGAAAGGGCATGGTAGCAAATGAATAGTACAAAAATAAAATAAAAGTTGTACGTAAGGTTACGATTTAGAAGAGAGTCTTGAAGAAAGTGCCGCCCAAATGCCTACCTGGCATATCATCGCAGCTCTTTGCTTTCTCTCATCCTCCCATTTGCTTTTACGTTCTCTCATTTCTTCAATGTATAGATTCTTTCTAAGAGTGCAGCAGTGTACTGCTCTTCAACACTTGTGCCTTCATCTATTTTTTCTTTCTCTCTCGCACTCGCGTTAACTTACTTTTTCGAGAAAATCTCACGGAGAAAATTAAATGACCGGAGGCAAAAGTTCGTTCAAAGTTTTAGATTAATATTGTTACGGGCAGTGGTAATCGTGATAAGATGGCGCTCAGCAAGCCACCTCTCCCGTTATAGGTAAGAGAATCCCGCAATTCTCGTGGAGAAGCTCGACCCCTAACCATATACATAGCTGGCCTGCCCTCTGACGGTAGCGTCATGGAACCACAGCTTGCTCTTGGCTCCACGCGCCCCCTTCCAACATTTCTATATAAGACGCGATTCATTCGAGAATGAATTTCCTTTAGCCACTGGCATTTTAGTCGAGTCTCGAGTAGAACGATAGTGAATATTCCCAAAGAGTCTGAGAGAGAGAGAGAGAGAACAGAAGAGACCTCAAACTGGTAATTCTAGTCAAAAGAAAATGCATCAATTTGCAACTTTGCTTTCTCTTCTCTTCTGGACAGAGCTCTTCGTGGTCTATGAAAATGAAGACTCACTTTTCATGCAAACTTAGCAAATATATACTGAAACTTGTGCCACGATCTCACTGAATCACTTGTCAGTGAAACTGCGGCGAACGAGCTTCAACTTAAAATATCACGACAATATTTGAGTAATAAATATTTTTATGATTATTTATCATAATTAGTGCTTTAAATGAGTTTTCTTGAAAAGTGAGAAGCAATCACAATTGACAAATAGGTTTGAATAATTTAACCAAATATATATATTTGTTCTTTTTTTTTTTTTCTTGTTTTCACTGCTTTTAATAATTGCTGGGAAAATAATGTCAACCGGAATTCCCTTTATCCATAGTTTATATAGTTGATTCGGAAGGCCCGTTTGTCTCAACAATTAACAAGCGTTACGTGCTCTGGTCGAGGATAATCGCTCCTGTGCCTGAGAAATGTCAACGCCCTACTCTCCTCCCTTCTTGAATGCCGGTAAATTCGAACTTTGGCCACAACCAAGCCCGTGCAGTAGCGGCGATGCTAATTGCCGTCGACGTGCGCCGTTATAACAACGTTGAGTAAAACGTGTGACCACTATTACGAACTTTCGTCCCCGAGGTCACAGAGACGTGGGTTGACGCTTAAATGATGATATTTATTATAATTGCTGTTGCGTGGATTATTAACCAAGGTGTGAGGTCCCATTCAACGGATTATAAAGTTAAATATTCAGACCGAGGCAAAATAATCATTTGTGTTGTATAAACTTTGAATAAATGATAACTTTTTCCACCACCATTTCAACATTTCTATGTACTTGAATTTCAATGTTGAAATAAAATAACGAAAAAAAAAAAAAAAAAAAAAAACAAGTTTATAATTATAAATTAAAATACAAAAACATGAGGCTGAATATAAATTTAATATTTTGACATATTTATTGACACGTCACAAACGCAACATTTTAATGCATAATTTCCATTTTTTTTTATTTCACTGTTTCGAAGTTTCAATTATATTATTATTCGTACTAGATCGTGAAAGACTTTTTGATTTAACTAAAATATATAGTCCTATAAATACTAGAACTGTCTGACCAAAAGTACAATTGCATGATGGTCATGGTAGACAGGAATTTATTTCCTAATCATTATGGAAACGGAGAGCACTATTTTCAAGTAACTTATTCGCAGGTTCTTCTCTGCATGTATTAAATGGTGATGGCAAACGATTTTGCCATTACGAGGGATGGATATACGGTTGTCCTGATTCTTCATTCCATGTTTTCCGCAGGGTTGTTTGTCCTGGGTATACCCAAAAATAGAACAGGGCTTGGACAGGAACTAGAGAAGTGTTTGGAAAGATTTCAGAGTAAAAGAGAGAGAGAAGAAAAAGAAAAAGAAGGAGAGAAGTGGTCTGCGACAACAGGGAAGAGTCATAACGTCAGGGAGAAACTGTCCGGAGCTTGCTGGGGATGGAAGAATAGGGTGCTTTGCGTGGCGATGACAAATTTGCTTTCGTCGACTGTGTGCAAAGGCGAACGACGGAAATTTTCGGTCCCTGCACTCAAGGAACAAACCCTGTCGAGGGGAGATGGCCGAGGGAGAGGGAAGGAGCGAGTAAAGAGGAATGGGATGAAAGTTAAGAGAGAGATAGAGAGAGATTTTGTGTGCGATGTATATCTATATATGGGCCGAGCTTGCGAGAGGTTTCTACAGGCGCCCACGCCTGGAACTTTGCCACGTGAAATCAATTGCCTCTCGGCGTCGAGAGAAACGTCGTTACTTGAACATTCGAATCACGCGAGATCGAGAGGGAGAATCGAAGTTAAAGCGGGGGGAGAAAAAGGCATTGACGACCGATCCGTCCACCAACGATTTTACTCTTTCATCTGTCGTGCATATTAAAGAAAATAAAAAAATATAAAAAGACAAACTTCACTTTTACGATGTATTGATGCTGTAGATGAAAAAAAATCCTTTTTTCATGCTTACAAAGTCGTTTGCGCACGATCATAAAATCATTTTCTTACATTTATCAAATGATTACTTGGAAACTTGGAACTTTAGAGATACAATATGTCACAACTGTCGAGTATCTTTGATTTTTTCGGTTTTGAAAATAATGACACCCTTCTTGATAGTCCCACATGGAAGAGACGCTTCTTCGTCGCAAACAGTAACTCACGGAATGATCGAGCGGTACATAACCCCAACGAGTGCCTCTTCCGTTCTCTCTTTTGTTTTTTTTTTTTTTTTTTTTTTATTCAGCCTATTTTTCTTCACGATGTTTCTTTTGGCACTTAATTTTCTTGAAAAGCATGAAAGAGTTTCGTACGTGGATGCTCGATCGTGAGAAAAAAGGATAAAGAAAAAGCTCATTGTGAAACAAAAAAATTATCGAGCCAAGAAAATACAAAGATTGGTTTTAAATTTTTCTGAATATTGTGCTTGTTAGTTTTTTTTTTTCCATGAAGCCTGCATTTTCATTTTTCGTTTACTCGAATTACGTTATAGACTCGCGAAAATGTTCAATAAAAATATGATAAAACGTAATCGTTTTGTCGATAAAAACACGTGTAAACCGTTCATCGAAAATTGCCAGGGAACTGATAAATTCTCTCGTTTAGTGGGACGAGCACGTGGTGTTGTTACGTTATCTGTCAGTCCTCATCACTCTTGACAATTTCCAAAAGCTATACACATCCCCAACACCCACGCAGGATCAAGGCAGAGTGGAGCAGCCTTGATCGACGTACAAATGGGATTGCGTTAGTTTAGCCGCAAGCACATTTGCTCGAAGAGGTTTAGGGATGAGCGGAAGGGGTTGAAACACGTGTTTTTGTAATCCGAACTGTCAGCCCTCGGCTTCTCATTACAGAAATCATTTTAAAGATGACAAAATGAACTGTAATTCCAGTTAAAAGTTCGATGGTCGACTTAACTCGATGGAAATGACGTTAAGCTGTCAAAACTCATGTGAAAATCCACCAGAAAGTACTTTTTCGAGTTTTTATCGTTCTGTTACGAATTCTAGGGTTGAAAAAATAAAAATGTGCTTAGATATCGCAAGTTTAGCGAACTTAACATTATCGACTACTGATCTCAGGACACCCTGTATAATAAATGAGGGGCGTGAGATGAGAATAGTGACTCGATGAGGAAGAAGAAGAAGCAGAAGAAGGGGATGAAAGAAAAATCGATATCCTTGAGCATAAGACGTGGACACGCACAGAAATGGGATAGAGAGTAAAGAGGAGCTGCTGGCTCGATATGTCGCGCAAGCGGAAACCTGCTTCGAATACAAAGTCGGGGCTTTAGATTAAATACCGATACGTTCGCAGCCCCAGAGCGAATGTTATGGCGTACATATATATTCCCTATTATATCGGACCTGCTAGAAATTTCAAATCACATAAATTACATGAATTTTTCATATTATCCCAACATACTGATTAATTATTCAAATTTATGGGAGCAAATCTCTTGAGAATGTGAAAAAATTTTGATTTTTTTTTTGGTAATTCTGTAAAAATAATCGTTATTTTTTATGACGATTTTCGGTACCGATTCATTGGAGTTTTTACCTTTAACATTTTTTGACAGTGCATGTGTCAAATTTGTACTTTATCGAAAAATGGAAATTTTTTTTATCGAATTCAACTAATTGAGGAAATTTTTTTCGATTTTTCTCCATCGTGGGGAACAATTATGGCTGTTTTGAAATTTTTTCGACAAGATCCGGTAGAAAGGACAACATTAAGGATACAGTTGAAAAAAAAAAAAATAATTCGATTTGAACCGAGTCAACGATTTTTTCTGTTTTTCAATCGCCTTCGTTGTTTCATTTCTTCTTTCTTTCTCTCTTTGTTTTTTGTTTTTGAGGTCACTATACACAAAGGTTTATGAAGAACTTGACGAGTATTTTTCGCCTCCACGTTTATTTCCCAGTTGACCGTGCATCGCAACCATATTTTTCGTGGCAATATACAGCGAGTGAGAAACAGGAGGAAAAATCGTGGGGTGATGATATTTCCGAGATACACATGTACGAAAGAGTGTCACAGGAATAAAAATCAGAAAGGACTATTTCCTGTCATTCTTTTGTTGAGAAAAATCGATTTATAAGATATCGGATTTTCATTTTAACGAAAAGTATCTCGTAAAGAAAAAATAATCCAGTTTTCCTACGCACCAGTGAAAAATCTACTGAAAAACTTTCCATTTCTTTCTGAAAATTAATTTTTGACAGAAAATGAAAGAAAAAACAAAGTTTATTGCATTTTACGAGCGGATTTAAAATGAAAACTTCTCTTTGTACTTTTCTGCATATATTCTCATCCTTAACCCTCCATTTCAGCATGAGGCTATGTTATAATTCACCTTAATTGCTGAGTATATATGTAAGCAGCGTGTTTGAGACGAGGATGTTGAAATTCCTTGCTTTTACGGGCTTCCACCCTTCTCTATTCTCGCGTCATACAGTTTCACTACCGAAGACAAGGCTACACACAGTTATATAATAAAACCGAGTGTGCGAACAGTCCCCGAGTTGGCAATCGTAGGGCTTGGTATTTTCAAAGTGTCGTAACCGCTCGACGAAAGAGCTACCATATCGCACAGAATTGAGAACCAGAGAATACGAACTTATTTCAAAAGCGTTTCCTTGCAACATTTCGAAATCTTCTTAAACACATAATTATTTAGAATTCATAAATTCCATAAATCATTTAATTTGTATTTAAAAAAAATTGTTTATTTTCATTCGATTGATAAAAAAGAAACTTTTTGCATTATTCTATTGATCGTTTTTTTAAAGTAACAGCAGGAAAACAAACCGTTTCTCGAATTTTGAAAAAAATAAAATAAATTGGGGCAAAATGGCCACCCCCTCAAGTGCGGTGGAAATCCGTAATTGTCAATTCTCGCTATACACACGTTGCAATTTCCTCTTTCCGAACGAAACATGAAGGCTTCGATAGCGAAAAAAGGAACAGGGCATAGTGGACCCTCCCACGGATGAAATTTAAAAAAAATCTTCCGAAATATTTTGCCAATTTTTTATTTCATCCGCAAAATAAAATTTCGGTCCACTAGATCGAAGAACAAATGACCTTTCGCCTTTTGTTGAGTCCCAAAGTTGAGTCACTTTGCCACAGAAAATGAAATTTGGTGAGTGGCCATTTTGCCCCATGTGGCCATTTTGCCCCATGTGGCCACTTTGCCTCATATTTCTCCGTAAGGCAATCTTTTTTTTTTTTTTTTAAATCTACGAACTAGCAAGCGGTAATAGTCGAAGGCCTAAAAAGAATAAAGACAAGTCGAGGATCAAGAGCACACACGTGGGTAAGTTTGGATGAGTGCGAATAGGGCGAAGGCAGTAAAGTCTCAAACGAGTGTAAATATATGTATGGGTTAATGAACGTGGTACAATTGTGTATGTAAATTGAAGAACGGTGAGTGGTCGAGAAAGGGTTTAGAACGAGTAAGGGAGTATTTTAAGGGGATTGGGAGTAGTTGGTGAGCTTTTACAGGGGATAAGGTTACCGTAGATCAGTATTTGGGGGATGATAGAGTCGAGATAAATATATATATATATATTCATATATATTTATATAATACAAAGATATACGTCTGTACTTTGTAAAGGAGAGAAAGAGAAAACATAGGACTTTGAGCTCTAGAGGGCACTTTGAATTTAACTGTCAGAGAAGCTTAAGTGTCTCTCTCTCTCTCTCTCCCTCTCTTTTTCTGTCTGTCTCTCGTGTACTTGAAAACTAAGTGACTGTGAAAGTGGTCTATAGTTGTATATATCTATGTTTATATCTTTATGTATGTCCACATGTAAATGTGTCTATACATATTTGTGAATATATATATAAATGTTCGTATGCGGGTGTCGACTCTAAGGTGTAAGGGGCAGAAGAGCTTTTGAGCCTGGGCGAGCCACCGAAAGACCGAGGATTCTTTTTCTCTCTCTCTCTCTTTTGGTTTGCAACATTCACGCACCCAGGACTACTTACACAAACCATTTATATAGCCATAACGCGCTATGAATAAAGCCCACACGCTCCATGAATATTTTCATCCCGTTTTATCGTCATCCACCTCTATGGCCGTTTGAGCTTCGCGGTTTATACATTATGCGTAACATGAAGCGCGAATGATAGGTAAGTGACCGTGCAGACGCACCAGGAATATATTTTGTAAAATGACTATTTTATCTGACGAAATCCTCTTTTTTTTTCGGCCCAATTTATAATCAAATTTTCGACTTAGTAGAGTTTCGAACAGTTTTTTTTTCGATTTTTTCATCATAAAAGTGAAAAAATTAGACAACTCGTGTGATAAACTGCGAGGAATAATTATTGATACACTCACCAACCGCCGATCGAACATGATAAAACATTGGAAAAGTCCAGTGAAGCTTACCTGAAAAATAAAAAAAAGTTTTTTCGTCAAAACAACTTACGAAAATAGTGGATAAAGTGTCAAATTTTATTTCAAAGTAAAAAAAAAAAACGTAATGTATCGTTCAAGGAAAATAATAAAAAGTTGTTTTTGGTTCTTGGCAAAATGTTTCATACGCGTTTTACAAAAGCTTGGGATTTATTTTCGAGTATAGAAAACAAAGTCAAAGAGGCATGAGGGGGTTTCGTTGCACATTTACACAAAGAACGTACTGTATAATGATGCCACAACGTAGCGGAATAAGGACGAAGGAAAAGAAAGAAGAAAAAGGATGGAAATAAAGGGAAAGAGGAGGAGAAACGTTGGATATGGTTGGCCGGTCAGCATCAATGGTGAAATGAAAGAAATACTATGTGCGTTGGATCTTGGGTTCCATTTTCACCCACACACACAAAAAAACGCAGACAAATCGAACTTTTCTGTTCTCCAGAAAGTAAAAAAAAAAGAAAAATTGGAAATCCATGGGTTTCGCACGAAAAATATGGTTTTTCTTGAGTGTAACCTCTTCCTTTTCTGGGCTCACAGTCATTGACACGTCAGCATCTCTTTGCTGCGAAAAACTTTTGTCCTAACGACTGCCAATGACTCCCATCGATGGATGACAAATAACTGTACCGGTTTCTCAATTATTCAGCGCGTTCTCAATAAAGCTCGTAGTCTGTTTATAGACTGGGAGAAGGCGGGGGAGATGCTTCATGGCAAATACGTTGCAATTATCATATAAAAGGATCAGTCGTACGTACGTAAGAGGAAGAAACTGCGCGAGAGGGTTTTCTCTTTTGCTATTTATATTCTCCATCTTTCTCACTGTCTTTTTCTCTGTGATGCTTGTGTGGAGATTGAGGGGTAGTGAACATTGTATAATATAGCAAAGCGTTGAACTCGAGCGGGGGAGCGAATGGTGAAACTGCAAAGACCGAGAGAGCTTCGAAAGTACATAAGAGAAAGAGGAAAAGAATGGGCACAAGGAATGAAGAAACAGGGGGAAAGAGTCGATCAGTGGAAAGGGCAGCTTTCTATTTCTCGTCTTCTTATTCCCATTCTTCTTATTCTTCTTCTTCTTCCATCGTCTCTTTGATAGAATGGGCATATCGATCCGTCATCAAACGCCCCTCGACATTATTCAAGCGAAAGAGCTTTCTAGCGATAAGAGAATTGAACGGGGTTGAGAATGCGATCGAGAAAACTTTTTGCTTTTCAATTCTCAGCATATTAGCTTCGTTCTTTTACCATCTTTCAAGAGATACTTGAAAATATAAAAAAATTAATAAAACATTTATAAATACATCGATATTACATTTAAAAATTTATATTTCTTAGCCAAAATAATAAATTGTGTCGTATTCAAAAACAATTCATGATTTTTCTAAAGATAGGGGAACATGGGGCAAAATGGACCACTGAGAAAGTCCATTTTGCCCCAAGAATATTTTTTTTGGATTGACCGTTTTGCCCCATGTTCCCATAATTGGAATAAAATACTGAAGGCTTGATGTTCGAGATATAATTAAATATAAAAATACTATAAATTTTCTATACGATGCTACTTGGATTTTCAGTGATGTATTATATTACCGCTGCAGATACTTTTTTGTTGTTTTCAGCAACGTATAACAGGAGCCAAAAAAAAAAAAAAAGAATATATTTGGAGAGGCACATTGGGAGTTTGCAGCAATTTTGACGACGTGGCAAGTTTCGGCAACGAGCATCAAGCCTGACATTTATTGCAATGCCAGATATTTTCGCGCTTCTCTCATCCAGCCCTCGTCCGCTCTTTTTTTTCTCCCGTCCACGCTCCTCGAGTCTGCTGTATACGAAGGAGGACGAGAGAAGGCACTCGTCGCCTGGACCGAAGCTTTTTCGAGAGTACTACGAATTTCACTCGCGTCAAGAGTGTAGAAAAGTCGAGATAAAAAAAAAGGAATATAAGAGCGAGAAGGACGGTGGGGAATGGGATGGAAGAAAATCTCAGGCCAAAAAGGATGTTTGCTGGTGGCGGGGGATGAAAACGTAAAAAAAAAAGAAATGGGAGAAAACGAGTTGCCACTTAAAGTCGCATTTGAACAAATTATTCGCGTCACGTCGTCGAAGATACGAAAACGTGAGCTGGGCCGGTGTGTTTTCGTTATATCAATTTGCCATTAAAATTGGAAAATATTCGAGTTACGAATATAGTCCAAAAAAACAATCTATCGTCGTTATCGGGATCACTTATTTTTTCAAACCATTTAAACTTTAAAAAATGTTGTAGAACTCTTCGTTGCCACACTGGGTCATTTTGACCCCGACTAATTCTTCAGCATCAATTATCGCTAGATCCTAAACAATTGCGAGGATTGTCAACGCTTTTTCACCAGAATTCCCAGTTATTATTTTCCAAAAATATTCAATAATTTTTTTAAACAATTCAATTTTATATTTTCCAAAATTTTATGATGCACAGACATTTAGGAATGCTTTGATTGTACTCCCGATTTCTTTCAATAAAAACTGATCAAAACGCTACCGATGACAACCAAATGAAATATGTTCTGGGTCACATTGACCCAGTGTGTCAAAATGCAATGGTCAAATTTTTCATTCGACAAAATTCATTCTTAGGCATATAGAATAAGAATGTTAATGAATTTCTATCTCAATTATAGCACCAACCAGAAATTGGACAATTCACTATCCAAGTCTATAAAGCATTGATGGTTAAAGGAAGATCTCGTATCCGTTAAATTGACGCCCATACATGGGCACTATGTCAAATTGATGACTAACGACTAACTGCCGGTTAAGGGGGTCAGGTAATAGAGAGAGAGAGAGAGAGAGAGAGAGAGAGAGAGAGAGAGAGAGAGAGAGAGAGAGAGAGAGATAAAGAGAGAACGTGTAGTTTCGCGATCGACCTCCGTTCCGTTTAATACCGGAGATTAAATCTTTAGTCGTCTTGGAAGATGAATTTCGAAGGAGGAAAGACTAGGGTATATATATCGCGAGATAAGATATCGCAAGTTCTCTTATAGCGTTGAAAATCGACGTTGAAGAACCGCACAAAGTAGCTATCGAGTTTCATCGATTGAACAATAATGGAGGCTTGTTTAATGTCATTCATTGACTTGATGACGACGATGAAGATAAAAAATAACCGCTAAGCAAGAACAAGAAGCTTCTCTTGTTTTTTTCTCTTCGGTTTCGCTCAAATCGTTTTTAACAAAATGATAACAAAACGAAAACAAAAACAGTGCCAACTGTAAGAGCGAATCTCTACTGACAAAACGCTTTTCTAAGCAGTCATGAGTAAGATTTACTCGAGGGATCGACACGTGGGGCAAAATGAACCCCCAAAAAAGATCGATTGATCTTCTTTGGTGATTATTTTGCGTCCGGTTTGTTCGGACGACTGAGTCAACGATTCGGTGTAGTGGAAATGGAGATATGTCAATTTATAGGCTACGAAGTAACAACGTTTAATCTTGTTTGATAAGCGAACCTTATCGGTTGCAAAGAGAGTCCAAAATCCGTGGCTAATCCTAAGAGATTTTTTAACTTCATTTTAACCTTTCTATAGCATTTTTATTTTGTCATGACGTATATTTTTTTTTATATCCAAGTCCGGTATTTGCGAATTGAAACTACTTCTCGATGTACAACAACGACGAGTGCTTTACGTGTTCTACATAAACACACACACACATGTATAGATATATTAGTAAATATGGGACAAAACGTGGGGGAATGTGAACGAAGGGAGGGAAATAAAAAAAGGGTAAAGTCGAGGGGCTGTTACGTCCCCAGACCGTGAGATATGCGATCTTAAGGGTCTGGAGGGTGGCACGCGACGAACCGAGGGTGAAATTACCGAGGAGAATCAAGTTGAGCGCTCACATGGTTTTAAATTCTGGGGTAATGGCGTATTTTCCCCATTTTTTCTTTTACTACCGCTTGCTACTGTTTGTCCTCTTGAAAAGCGTTCCCGCACTTTTATATACACATTTTTTTTTAGCTCCGTTAATTAAGTACAAGTCGTCAAGTATTTTGAGCTCTTGAAAACTAAAAATTGTAGATTTTATCGAAGCGACGAGTATTTCAATGAATATTAACGTTTGAACAAATCTCTGTTTATCAACAGCGTTTTTCTCATTCGTAATAAATATTTAAAAAAAAACAGAGTGAATCTTTGATTTTCAAAACATAAACATATTAGCCAGGCTTTTTTTTTTTAAAGTCAATTTTTTCAAATATAGCAAATTCCATAATTATTTTGATGCGATCTGAGTGTTGAATTGTTGAATTGATTAAAACACATCGACTATGCCATCAAAGACGACTTTAATGTATAAATATCAACATCTGTACGAATCTGCATATGAAAGAGGATGTTTTAGGCCAAAAGGATGGAAAATGTGGTATTAGAAAGTACATATGAATGGTTAATGTAGAAAGGAGAGGTATATATATTGTTAAGGGGGTTTGTATGTACGCAGGGGAGTTTTGTGAATTGGAGGCTATCTCAAATTGAATCTTCCGCCAATGCTATTGCGGGAGTTGGAATATGCATAGTTACGTGGGGGTTGCAGGGCAGCGTTTTCTTCTTCACAGGCTGTGTGCCCTGTGGAGTATACACACGTTGAAGTCAAAGATGCGAACGAAGAGTGGAAGGACGAAGAAAGGTACGAGGAAAAAGCAAAGAGAGGGCCATATCAAGCTGTAGGACTGGAATAAAGGGTCCGGGGAGAGTTTGCAGAGAGATTGGAGAAGGACAAAAACGATGGGGAGACTTTACGGATGGATGAGAAAAAAGGAAAAACAGAGATAAGAAGAAAGAGAAGAGAGTTATCTGCGGATGAAGGTAAGAGAAATGCGAATGCTGCAAAAGAGCGGAGGGACGGACCGAATGACTAAAATAGGGAATTCGTTCCAGCACTGATGCTTGTTTTCATCTCTGCTTTCGTGCTTTTACGTTGTACATGCAACTTGCCTTGCTTTGTCTACTCCACGAGTTCAGTGTCAGCCCGCACCTACGGTTTGCTACTTGAGCCTCCGCCCTCTTGCCGGAAGAATGCCTCTTTTTCTCGACCAACCGTATAATATATAGGGGAACATGGGGTAATATGGACCCCTGGGACAAAGCGGGCTATCCAATTTTTTTATTTTTGGGGCAAGGTGGGCTCTCCCAAAAATAAAAAAAGATCAAATTCGAAGAAAAATTTGACTTTCTTTCATTTTTGGGAGAGCCTACATTGCTCTAAAAATTAAAAAAAAATTGCATAGCCTCTTTTGCCCCAGGGGTCCAATTTGCCCCACGTTCTCCTATATATATATATAATGTAAGATACGTGGAAGACGATGCACCTTTCCCTTTGATCCCAACGTGGATAGAACTCTCACGCTTGTTCTTTCATCCACTCTTCCTCTCTAGATTTTCTATTTCTTCTCCAGGTCAATGAGACGGAAAGAGAGAGAAATATAGCTGTAAGAACGAACAATGGCTTGAGACGAGGGAAAAATGAGGACGACGTTGCAGCCTTTTTAATGTGATGCCTTTACTCTGTACAGAAAATCGATACGACCCTGTTTTACCGTCCACATTTTATCGTTCAAGTTTAAGCTTCTGCTTTTTGGTTTAGGAACATTAATGTTCCAGATATTAAACAATTAGCAAATTGAAATTAACGTCTTTTTTTTTTTTCACTGTTCCTATGAGATTTCCTCAAAGTTCTGCCTATAGCTACACTTTTCTTATTTACTGCATTTTTACAATATAAATAATAATAATTATATTGACACCAACGACTGTCTTTTCACTAAATATCGATCGGTTATAATCGTCTGAATCTCAGAAAAAAAAACTGCCTCCTGCTCAACCATTAATACCCAAGCCGTTGGATGACTAAGTGGTCACCCAACCAAGTATTGACCTCACGATTCAATCTCTCGTTTTTTTCTCTTGACAAAGTCTTTTCTACATTGCAAAAAGATTATAATTATTTTTTTATTTTTTCGTAAATTCTAAATAGGAAATACCGTCTACCGACAAAGAACGAAAAGTTTGTAACATCACGACATGTGAAATTTCGTGTTTTCGTTGTCGTTCACTCGTCACTTCGTTCTGTTGTACATCCGAATCCCCTTGAGCACATCTGTATAACACTCCCTAGAGATATCAGTTTCGGAGTTTACGAGTTACGGGGCTGTATAAAATCTGATTCAGTGGCTCTTGAATATTAATATGACAGCTCACACACATGAAACTCTATACATACTAATAAATATGTGCTTTCGTAGTGAGTCTATGCGTGTGAGTGATAAGTCAGGATATATGTAAGTACTGGCGCACGTCTCCATACTATAAACATGTTTATGACGCTACAGATTCTTTACTACACTTACACACGTATATGTAGAAAAATATAGGAATTTTTTTTTGTACAGTAAGTTCGAAAACAATTGAACGAGAAACACTTTTTGCGACTGTTTTAAAAATTCTACACGTTTCCAAAACTTTGGTTTATTCCAAAAAACCAAAAAAAAAAAAAACGTCAATTTTGAACAAATTTTTTCAACTTTCGAGTGAAACCGCTTGCGTTAAAAATGGCGGAATATCCGAATTTTTTAAGCTGTCAAAAAGAATCATCGTCTTCCAATCGTTTTGGATGTGACTGTACGAATTCGAGTTCACGTGGCTCAAGCACTTTGAACCTCACTATTTTTTTATAGAATAATAAAAAATAAAAAAATAAAGTGTGAATTCAACATTTTTTTTTATATCGTATTCAGGACGAATGTGAAAATATTTTTCTCAAAATGTTGATAATCTCACTTGCTATTTTACGATTTTTCTAAAATGGAGGAAATTCGAAAGATGGTCAAAAAGATAATATTGATCATTGTCAAAAAATTTTCGAATTAATGGTTTTAGGAAAAAATGCAATCGAGAAACGTCATCGACTCAAAATAACATTTTTTTTCTTTTTTTTTTTTTTTTTTAAGTTTGTGTGATTGCAACATCGCATTTGCTCTTTCGCATCCAAATCACCACCATATTTTACGCCCTTCGTTGACATTAAAATATACGATTTTTCCCGACCTTTACTCGTGCAAATCGACGACCAACTTTCCTTCTATAAATGTGACACTTGCAGATGAAATAGAGAAACTTTACTCTCTCGTGCCATGAGAGTTAACGCGAGACTCGCTGAAGAAATAACGGAATGAAAATAAGTAAAAAAAAAAAAGTGTATGAACGAAAAAAGTGTGTACGTGAAAAAGATCGTACATTTCGCACAGCCTCGAGGAAATAAACTCTTTCTGTTGCACGAGCGTTCACCACGTCTCACTTTTCAACTACTTGCCCTATTTTTTTTTTTGTCATTTATTCCCGACTGTAACTTATTTCTGTCCTGCAGTTTCAATGAAAACTGAATAAAAAAAAAAAGTAAATAAAAAAAAAAAATAATTCATTACATTTAATTATTTATTTT
This sequence comes from Campoletis raptor, assembly GCA_948107755.1. NCBI lineage: Eukaryota > Metazoa > Arthropoda > Insecta > Hymenoptera > Ichneumonidae > Campoletis > Campoletis raptor. Next base: position 17,665,452 of record OX403627.1, on the reverse strand, counting down.
CAACTAAATCATTAGAAATATTCAGTAGAAAAGTTAAGAATTCTGAATCAGTCTAAAGTCTCAATTATTTCTTAACGAAAAAACTTTTGTATGGAGTTTGAAAAATTGTCGATTGTTTTTTATTTTACTCATCACTGTAATGCCCAAAAAAAAAAGAAAAAAAAATCAAATGGGCCATTTTTCTGTGAAATTTTTAAATTGACGTTTAAAACGTCAACGAGAAATCATCAAATATTAAAGACTCAAAGAGAAACGATTTTAGATACAGGATATGTGTCTCGTTCCTTGGGATGAAACGTTTAAGAAGTCTCGAAGAAAGCGATGGTCCTTCCATGATAAGACATGTCTCTGCAAAGAGAGCGAGTGAGAGAAAGAGAAAGAGAGAGACAGAGAGAAAAGGAATAAAAACTGTGGCTTCTTTGGTAGAAAAAAAAAGACAGAAATAGAGAAAAAGAAAGAGAGAGAGAGAGAGGAATAAAAAGAGACTTTTTTGCAGGCTAACTCGAAGACGGACTTTCCTCGTGTACGGTGCTGGCTCTGGAGTTGGTTCGCCCCAGTACACTGTCAGTCTGGCGTCTCTCCTCCTGTCGTGGGCTCGTTCGGGTAGACTGAAGGAATAAGGCTCTCCCGACGAAGGATAAGGTGACATGGGGCAAAGAGAGACCGGATAAAACGTGAGCCACATACGTAAGCTTCATATACGTGCAGTGATTCTCAACTTCAACAATAATCATGTTCTCCCTATACATTGTACAAAAATATACAAAAAATTCTATTTAAAAAATTGTAATTAATCATTTGTTAAACAATAATAAAAAAAAACTATAAATATGCTGGTAACTATTTACAACGATGTGTCAAAAAAAAACGACACTAAAAATCGATAAAAAAATTTCATGAAAACACACAAAACAGGCAGAAAAGTTTGACTGACAGTTTAGAAGATTCGATGTAAAAATTGTCAAAGCCTAAATATTTGTCAAGACTCAAGAAGGCTGTAAATGAAAAAAAAAAGAAAAAAAACGAGAATAAACCATTGTTTCGAATGATTTATTTTGATGTGACATTTTTGTCTCTTCGTCGTTTCATTCATTTTCAAAAAGATCAAATTCTCTTTTCAATCTTTGTAACTAAAAGTTCAGAATTTGTAGATTATGGAAAAGACGAAAAGAGAAACGATTGTTTGTTGATAAATAGAATATATAGATAATCAATAATAATTGATACGATAATAATTGTGATGACGTTTCTGTGGACGAATTTTCTAATCTAATAGCCTCTGAGAAGTTTTGCTTGTACGAGCAGATGTGTCGAATGAGTCGTATCGTTTGTAAGCATCGATAAATAAGTTGGATGATGTTGCTGTGTGGAATTAGGAAAGAGAGAATGAGAGAAAAGGAGAAAGAGAGAGAGAGAGAGAGAGAGCGAGAGAGAGTGAGAGTGAGGGAGAGAAATGAGAAGGTTTGGAGGATGGAGAGGATCGTATGGACCAACGAGCACAGGATTTAGCCAGACATTTCCAATCATACCGGTACTGATCAGCTTATCGTTTAGTAATCCTCAATCGACAGTCGTAGACAGCGTAATATCCCGCTCGAAATCCCGTTACAATCGATACAAGTTGCACTCAACATTATATATACGATGTATATATAAACGTTTACGTTCTACATAGTCACGAATTGCGATCATCAAGAGTACGAGATAAACACTTCAGTTTGTATTATTATTAGGGGAACATGGGGCAAAATGGACCCCTGGGGTAAACGGGGCAATCCGAAAAAAATTATTTTTGGCACAAAGTGTGCTCTCCCAAAAATGAAGGAAGATCAAATTCGAAGAAAAATTTGACTTTTTTTCATTTTTGGGAGAGTCCATTTTGCCCCAAAAATAAAAAAAAATTGGATTGATCGCTTTCCGCATTTTATAGTTTTTGTATCAGATTCTCAAAGGTCTTAACTTTGTGGTACTTCCGGTTAAAATCGAACGAGTTTGTTTTTTGTTTTTTTTTTGTACTTTATAATATCGTTAGCTTCTTCATCTCAAATAGGCCATTTCTGTCTCTCGCTTTCACCATTTTCCTGATGGAGCACACTTTGCGCCTTTGAACTGGATTATTTTGCAATTCAAAGCACACACTATGAGCACTCGCGGGTGTTGCTGCCTACGGATGCGAAATCCGGTCTCTCTCTCTCTCTCTCTCTCTCTCTCGTCGTGTTAGAACTCTCATGTATTCAGGATCATATATACAGATAAAGGGAACGGAGCGTCATGCCACAGAACGCGGAAGCGGTGCATAATCCTTTACGTTTCCGAAGACCACGAAAGTTTGTAATGGGAAGAGATGAGAGCGCATGAACGTAAATGCTCCAGGGCCCAACAGAGAGTCAGCTACTGCATCTGCAATTTCCTACATACATATTTCTTCTATTTCTAAAACTTTTTTTTTCATCTCACTTTGACGTTCAACCAAATACATGGAGAATGAAACTTTATCCCATTAATAGCATGTATGTAAATTTATAGGAAAAAAACAAAAAAAAAATATAATTCTTCGCACAGTGGAATAGAGATTAAAGGAAATGAGAAAAATGAAAGAAAAAAGTGCCAAAGTCAATTAAGTTCATGTGCAGCTCAAAATTTTTTTTTTTTCCTAAATTTTTACTTATTGAACTTTTTCGTATTAAAAAAGAATTCTTGATTTCGATTATCGTGAATGTTTATATTTGAAAGTTATTAAAAACGATTGTAAAACCAATTTCTAGTGAAAAAAAAAGTTAAAAATTTTGAGGATCATTAGCAAGAATTATAAAAATTCAATTGAACGATAATCATACAATGATAAATATCTTTTTGTTTCTCATTCAAACGATTTGTATCAGCGATTAAAAGGCAAAGTATGTCATATTGTCATGTAGTAAGAATGAAGAGGAGGAGAAAGACTTTAAAGAGCAGACGATGAAAAGGTAGCACGATGATAAAAGACAGTAGTGTATAGCGAAAAGGGGTCGGTGGGGTGTGTTACACGCGAGAAAAGAGTGAGAGAGTAAGCGAGAAGGAAGAACGGGTTGGAAGCAACAAGGGGGCAATTAAGAGTCTTATCGTACGGTACCGCAGACGATGTTCTCCGTTATCATTTACGCGGGGCTTACACACTGGAGAAGGCTCTCGATCTGCTCTCGTTCTTGCTGCTTCTCTGCTTGTTCTACTTTCTCGTTACCCTCTCACGAGATTCCTAAACTGGCAATCCCTCTTTCTATCTCTTTCTCTCCCTTCTATACTCTGAACACACACACACACATATCAAAAATTCATATTCTTGTCAGGCTACAATTTACTCTCACACGTAAGCATCGACTACTACTTTGTTCTCAGGCTTCAAATAATTATCGGCCATAACTCATCCGGACTCGGGCTTGTAGGGTAGTCGGAGGTTGTAGGGAATGGAACACGTATAACGAACAACCCTCGCCCTCGATTTTACCCTCCTTCAATCTCGCTCTTTCATTTTTCTTTTTTCTCTCTCCTCCTCCTCCTCCTTTTGCTGCCATATTAATTAATACCTTTGGCACAGACGCGATTTCTGTCAATTTTTCTTTTTTTCGATTTTTTTTGGTTTTTTTTTTTTTAAATAAACTGGAACCTTCCAGGATTTAAGTAACACATATTCATATGAGCTCACGATCGAGTTAATGTTTTTCAATCAAATGTAGACATTAAATGATGTAGATGGCGTTTCAAGCAAAAAAGAATGAGATATTCGTGAACGCTTAAGTGCAAGAAAATCTTACGAATATATATGTGTATATATATATATATATAACTTAGAGTATAAGTGAAACGTATAAAACCATTATGGTTATCCCTTTCGTACGTGGCTAAAGCCGACTACGTCATTAGGATATCTTGCGAATGGGATTCTGTTTTCCGAGAACAGTTGCACGTACCAGACCATTCAAAATTCAAGACCATTTCGGTAAAAGATTTTTTTATATTCCATCCTCGTTCGTAATTCTAAATTTTATCATGAAAAAGTCAATAAAAAATTGTTTATTCAGCGACCGTTGAATATTGTGTTTATAGAAGAAATATCATGATAATCAATTATCCCCAAAATTCAATATCACTTCTCTATTTATTCGAACTTTTTGTACATTTTTAAATTTAATAAAAATATTGACGCCTTTATCCGCTGAGTTTCCAACAATTTTCTTCAAACCTTTTGCAAATACAATGTCCACGAGAAAAAAGTGTGGATGTGAGAAAAATTCTAAAGGGCAAACTATGTTTTTCGTTTTTTTTTTGGTTTTTCAAATTTAAAAATTCCATTAATTTACATTAATATAATTATTTCGTAAAAAATCATTTTTAAGATTGATTATGAATGATCCTGTAGCCCTGTTATGTGTGTGTGTGTGTTTGTGTGTGTGGAATAACATGCTTTTTGGATGTGCTGTAGGCAACATCAGGCCTTCTCCACCATACCATTTTCCTGCATTCAATGTGAGTTTTATTTTTACTTTTTTTTTTTTATTTATTTATTTTTTTTATTATTGCCAGTGAACACACGGTGCGAAGCTCTCGCGAGTTGCCTCAGGCATCGTAATACTTTTACATCGTTGAAATACTCCGAATCTATAAATATATATATATATATGCCACTGTATCATCGTTTTATTGATAATACGAAACATAATAGCCCGACAGAGAGAGTACCTTTGCTGCATCGATCGCTTTTCCATTTTCTTTCACTTTCCAAAAGCTTCACATGGACTATTCGATTCGATATTAAGCGTAATAATTTTCCATCGATACGATAAATCTTTCATTTTCAGAAGCAATTCCAATCAAATTAAAACATCTTCATTAATGGTACAACGAAAAATAATTGTGAATTTTTAATTTTTTTGCTTAATTGCATCAATTATTTTTGCTCATATCGTTCTTGCTCTCACGATATATTTTCCTTGTATTTAATTAACATAATTTCGTTTTTAATTAGAAAAAATATATATATATATATAAAAAAATGAGAAATCAAGAACCTTTAATGATGCAATCGATATAAACGTATAGTTTCCTCCTGAAAATCGTAGAATTTACAAATAGAAAACTGAATAAATATCGCACGTGGAATATACTCGCTAAGGGAAATAAACTTTTCCATTTTATGAGCGATGACAATTTTTTTTTTTTAATTTTAATCACTCAACACAGCAGAGTCATAACTTTTTCTTTCCTTTTTCTTGTTCCTTGATTTATAAAAGTTTTTAGCTTATTATAATTGTCACATTAATTATAAGCTGCAAGAATTTCTATTGTGCATCGAATGATATTTGTTTGAGATTTTAACGATTTACGTGTTTGTATAAATATCGAAAATCAATAATAATTTCGTGATAGATTTATTGAATAGAGAAAGAAAGAAAGAGACAGAGAGAGAAATGAAAAGGAGAATTGGGCAAAATTGAGGGTGTGCTAAAAAAGAGAAAAAGGGGAGAGGAGGGTTGTGCATAGTCTGTTTTCGCAGTTTCCACCATTTCGGGGTTGTTTGGCAAAAGGATCGAGATAGAGAAACGTATATAAATGTTCATTCATATATACACAAAACTATAGGGCCCTGTATCCAAGCTTGCCAATTAAAGAGCGTTTTCCCCAATGGCTCGTTTCTCATAATTAAACCGGTAGAGTTGGTGTTGCGGTGGTGGTGGTGGTGGTGGTGTGGCAACAGTTCGTATACGCGTTTCGTACCTTCGCTACTCTTCTCCTCCTTTCCCTCGCTCCCTCCCCCCGCCTCTCGTCTTTGCCTAACGACTCTTGTCTCGTATCACAAAGTATTCATCTCTATTGTTCTTTTTATGTTTTGCAATAAAGAATTAAATATTTTCTATTTTTATCGATTCTTTTTAAATTTGTCAAAATATTCATTCGTTCTTTGGACTTCAAATTTAATTCGTTCAATCAATTTGTTTTCTTTTTTTTTTCTTCATTTAATGCTCAATGAACATATTTTTATTAGAAAACGTTTTGAAACTGTAAATGGAATAAAGTTTGAGATTTTTTCTGTTCGAGTCAATTTGTGACTCGTTCTATTGTAGATTTTAATCAATCGATAAATTTCTTGTTTACTTCGAATATATTATGATAATAATATTAATTATTATTGCTCACAATTTCGAGAACCATGTTCCATGGTATTTTTTATTAATTTTTTTAACAGAAGTTATTCTACTGTTATTATGCACAGACAGATATTGATAATTAAGTACACTCAATATATATATTTATATATATTGTTTTTTTTTGGGGAGAAAAATAACGACCACAACTGTCGGTCATTACTTTTCCATTGGGGAGCATCTAGGAATAAGGTTTCTCTTATTTTTCCTATCTCCGTTGCTCGAAAATCAGGACTATGGCTTGATTTATATTTCATTGCACAGAGAGCATATTATTTTCTCTTCTATGTAATTTGAAACTTTACTCGTAGATCTGTTTCATATACATGATTCCAGGAGTACGATTTAAGAGGCTGATTTACGTGGGTGCATTGAAGACAGAAAGAAAATTAATGAAAAGCCTTTATTAGATGAAAAATTTGATTTATTACTATTTCTCTTGTTGTTAAATTTGATTCTGATTATTTGAAATTAAAGAATTCAAGTTTTTTGTTTTTTTTTTCGTACTTTTTAAAATTGATTGCAATGACTTTGACAAAATAAAATCAAAGTTATTTCATGTTTTTAATTTTCCCATTGATTTTTCATTCGCTGATCCAATCCAGCCGTTTCATTTGATAACTTTTAGTGTGGAAAAAAGTTACATGTCCCTTTTAAATAAAAATCTCTTTGGACCACGCGATTCCCAGGGGTATTTTTCCACGATTACTGATACACACGCAAACCCTATAAAATAACATCAGTATCCACCGATAAGTTGGACCAAGCATGGAGATGGTATCTATAGCGGAAAATCGGCCATTTGGCGGATGAAAATCCATTTTGGTAAAACGGCCAGCCACAGATACCGTAACAAGCAGAGGTGAAATTAAATAAACGTGGAATATGAGAAAAGCACGAAATTTTACGTTGATAAATAGGCGTAATTAAAAATAGCCAAGTTGCGCAAATACGTGGATTATTTATTGAGAATATAACTTATATTAATTTATGAGCTTTTTGCTAACGTTGTGTAATGATTTTTCGATGCTGTATGGGCTTTTTTATGCCAGAAAAACAAATTTCAACATTTCTCACCAAAAATATCGATTTTATTATGTTTAAAATATTAAATGTTCATTCAACAATAATTTCATTCAAAGTTTAAATAATAAATGAACGTTGAAATACTTCGAATTAATTGGTAAAGCTCTTTTAATTTATTTCGCATATCGTTAATTATTAAATTTGTTCCAAATGTTATTTTTCACTGTCAATTATTTTTTAATATCGTACAAAAAATTGCACATTTTTAATATTACAAAAATTCGTTCAATAAATTAGATTTAATGCGATAAATGTTAATTGCACGATTTCGAAAATGAGTGAACTGCCGATTACTGATAAATTTTTCATTAAACTTTTTTATCTATCGACCGCAAATTCGATAGGGAATTCGTGATGGATGATGTGAAAATTAGAGCTTATACTTCACGCATGCAGAGTGGATTTGTTCGTCCGTGAAGCTCACCACTGTATTCCTATTTTCGTGATACAAGGCCAGCGAACGTGCAAACCCGTAAACTATTTCATTTTGTGAAAAAAAAAAGTAATTAATTTCGTCACGCAGGTTCTATTTACCAACTGGTGGTTGGTATCGATGCATAGACCAATCGGCATCGTACAAAGAGTGAACACAATAGTAGAGTTTGATTCTGAAACGAAATTGCGTTGACGTCCATTGAAAAATACTGCAAAGTCCATAGCGAATTCTCAATTAAACGATCCTCACTTTTTTTAAGGCAATTCAATTTTTTAAATATAAATATAGTGACAAAGCAACGATTTCAAAGTAAAATTTAAAGCATTTTTTAACGTCAAAATCTCGTATTTGTACCAACAACGTCACAAAAAAAAAATGGATAGTATGTTGTCGATGTGTAATGAAAAAACGTAATGTTGAAATGTTAGACGAAACATTGGAAACAAAGCATCGCATTATGCCTGAGCACTGTCACGCATAAAAAAAAATGAAAATTACGACAGTCGAGATTTAAATTGTTACCGACACGTGTTTACTGTAAATGCATCAGAGACGGGAATGTGGAACGATGTCTCGCAGGGAGTGAACGAGGGTGAGAGAATGCTTTACCAATGAATTGCGAAATGCTCTCTCGTTCTCTGTATGACAATTGTTCCATGCAATAGTTTAACTGTCCAAAGGGGATGAAAAGCGTTGTATGAAAAGCGCCGGACATCAGAAGTTATACACATATAAATATATGTATATAGGGGATGATGGGGCAAAATGGACCCCTGGGACAAAGTGGGCAATCCAATAAAAATTATTTTTGGGGCATAGTGGGCTCTCCAAAAAATGAAGGAAAGTCAAATTTTTCTTCGAATTTGATCTTCCTTAATTTTTCCGACAGCCTACTTTGCCCCAAAAATAACAAATTTTGGATCTACCGCTTTGCCCCAGGGGTCCATTTTACCCCATGTTCCCCTATATGTTTAAGTAGAGAGAGATAGAGAGCAATATATATTAAAATGTGTGTATAAATTGGTGGTTGAGGATTGTTGGATGACAGGGCGGACAAAGCGATTACTATTCGCTGCAAGTGACCAGCTGATTCATAGTAATTGTATACGTGGATGTATATAATTTCCGTATGAATACGTACCTACTATACTGTTCAATCGAATATCCATAAATATATCAATCCTTTATTATTAACGTTTTGTATTCACGGTACAGTGACAAATGATTAATCCGACACACATATACTCAATTGTGTTGCAGTCTCGTCGAGTACGTACACATTTGTGCTAAAACGTATTGTTCATACGAATTGTTATAAAAATACATAATCCATCGCTCGTTATACCAATGAATATGCAATTTCAATGTATTTTTATTTTTCTATAAGTATTTATTATTTTATGTGAAATAGCGAGAAATAAAAACATTCGATGTTTACATAAATTTTCGTTTTCTTATTTTCTTCGATCTAAATATTTTTGTACCAATGCAAAATTTTTTTATGAAGAAAAAAAAACATTACATTATATTGTTATTGAAGCAGATAGACATATTGTTGTTTTTAATTTGAACAACGAACGAACGAGAAAATTGAAATTCAAGTATTTTTTTGGGAAAAATTCCTAATGCGAGCGAATTTTTTTATTTTTATTTTTTTGGAGCTTAAAAACGAAAGTAAAGAGGAAAGTTTTCAGGACTCGTTTCGCCGAGAATAATTGCTTATTTTTCTGGGACATAGAAATTTTCCATTGGGTTTTTTAATGAGCAATTAGCAACGTTTAATATCGTTGACACAGAGAGTGGAATTAAACTTTTTTCAAGACGTGTAACAATAAAAAAAGGAGTAGAAAAAAAATGCCAGGTGAATAAAAATAAAGCAGAGGAAAGAAAATTAAGGCGATATAATTCTTCGACGAATTGCCAGCTATACATTTCACTCGTTTTTAGACCAACTTTTTTCGCATCAGCAGATATAGGGTACGAACAAGATTGTCTTTTCAGGATCAGCCAGAAAATACGTTTTTTTTTTTTTTTTTTCCACATTTTCTTGCATTTTTATCCCCTAACCAAAGTTTTAAGGGTATACGTTTGTGTATATTCGCAGGTGAGTGTATGTGAGTGCATGAAAGAAGAGTATTCTTTTTCATGGAAGAAACTCACTTTGCGAGAATGTCTAGAAGCCGTTTAAAAAGAAGCCAAGAGCCGCGGATAAACCGCGTACATTGGATGGCCTTGCCGTTGGCAGTTCGAAAGAGTGAGTGAGAGAAAAAAGAAGAAAGAATAGAGTGAAAGAACCGAAACGAGAACGTTCATTTAGATTAAGAATCTTAATACAGCAGTTATCTGCTGCGACTTTTTTGTTGCATCTTTCTCCCTCTCTCCTTATTCTCTCGTTCATTGTCTCTTTCTTTTCGTTTTTCTCTTTCCGGCTTTTTCCTCGTTTCCCGTTCACGTACTTTCTTCTCTCTGTTTTTTTTTCTATTTTTCTTTTTTTTTTTGTGTTCAAACCCTTCTCGAGAGTGCCAGCGAGGCTGCGAGCTCAAGTATAACGAAGACGTGCCAAGGTGGAGAACCGCGCACGGTTCGCTACGCGATTCACAGGACTATCGTGATAAGGCCGCGCGAGCGACGAAACGATCTTATTTTTCTTCGAAAATTCACATTTTCTTTCCCTCCCTCCTTTCGCCCTCCTTCTCTTCACATTTCTTTAGACTTCGTTTACACACGTACACAAAGATAATTTGTTTTTCTTTATTTACACAAAGATTCGTAGCACGTGACTTGAAAGAATCATCAGGACAAGAAAAAAGAATTATGAAGTTACTTCGAAATCCAGAGAACATGCAAAAACTTAAAAAATTGTGTTATCGTTGCTCGTTAACAAGTTTTTTCCAATAAAGTCTCAATAAAAATACGAGTGCAATCATATGTGCTTTTTACTTAGATTCTCGTATGAGGGACTAGAGAGAATATTAATTAAAATAATCAAGATGTAGAAAAGCGTCACGTCTCCATGCAGGGCGCGTTTATCGTGTAAATAGAAAGAAAAAAAGAAAAAAAAAATAATTCGCTTATTTTCTACGTTTCTCTCCTTTTTATCACAACTGCTGTGACCCGATTATTTGTTTTGTTTGTTTGTCACGAAAAACTTGATAGATTTATGCAATTTCTCGAGCCGAGTAGAGCGCATGGTGCTGCTCGCACGTGTTACCTCTTTCTCTGGCAATTTACTCAGGTGCATCAATCTTATTCTTCTTCATTCGCTTCTTCTCTTGTCCTTTCTCACTCTCTCGCTTTTCCTCCTTCTCTTTCTCTTGGGAAGTCCTTCTCACCGCGTATGCCATCAGTATGAGAGCAACGGCTGTGGAAAGCTTTAGCTACCTTTCTATAACGCAAATAGGGGAACATGGGGCAAAATGGACCCCGGGGACAAAGCCTGCAATCCAACAATCTTTATTTTTGGGGCGAAGTGGGCTATCCCAAAAATGAAGGAAGATCAAATTCGAAGATACATTTGGCTTTCCTTCATTTTTAGGAGAGAATACTTTGCCCCAAAAATAAAAAAATTTGCCTAGCCCGTTTTGCCCCAGGGGGCCACTTTGCCCCATGTTCCTCTACACACACGAACACAAACACACCAATAAACGCCAAGGGTTCTGGCAGGTCTCTAACCCTTATATGAGCTTCCCTGAATCTTCTCTTCTTCTCTCTCTCTCTCTTTCTCTCTCTTTCTCCTTCTTTTTCCTTTTTTTTCGCTATTCTCATACATACATCGTTTTCATACGTGTATATAACACACCTTGGCCCGTTTGCGCATTTTCTTTTTCCTTTTTTCCGTCCGAAGTACCGCCTCATCTATCAGCACAGCCGAACCTTTATGTAATCACGTTCCTCTCGTCGGTTACTTTTTACACACGTTTTAACAGAGTAAAGTGAGTGATCATCTTCCCTCGTTGTCGAGGAGCAATTAATTCTGGCACTTTCTTTCTTGCCTTCCTTAATCGATTGCCTACGATGGCTTCCCATATCACGCGTATATGAAAAATATCGATTTTACAACAATTCTACCACTTTATTTCGCTTTAAAACATTGAAAAGAAAATTTTACGCAGGTTGAAGAAGACGATGATCGAAAAAAAATCAAAATCCAGTTAATTGAACGAATTCTTTATGATTTTTGAAAAAAATATTAAATTCTGTTAGTTTTTTTTTTTTTTTTGGAACTTGGAGCACGAGCTTGATAATGGAAAAATTTTCATTTCCATCTCAGTTTTTGTGATGAAAAAAGAAAAAAAAATTGATGATAAAATGAATTTTTCACTATTGATTCTTGCGAAAGGCAATTGCAACTTCGAGTCCATTAAGTCGATTAACTATGCACATGTGAAATCTATACATATATATTTTCTTGACAGAAGAAGCAGGTGGTCCCTTAATGCAATATCGAAAAATATATTCTGAACTTTGAGATAACCATGAGAGCTTTATGACATCAGTATTGTATATGGACGCGATGAGAAACGTCGATAAGTGAATTGATCAGAGCAGTTGCATCGAAAAATTCGTTTTATGTTTTGATGCTGTATTTTTCTTTTATCCGCAACATTTTTCTCATACATTCTCTCTTATGCAATCGAGTTTATTTTGCTTTTGTGTTGATAAATCGATCTCAAATTTTTGAACAAACACGCGTGTTGTGCTGTTGGGCAAATTTATTTATGTTTTCGAGGCTTTTTATTTATAAGACGAGAAAAAAAAAAAACGATTTGCCAACGGAGCTGCTAACTTTTTCAATTCATTTCAGGACTGTTCTCCTGACGTGTATCCTCACACCAAACGCCACAGCAGCAGCGACCTCTCGTCTTGTTGATCTGCCAGAGTGTGCCAGGACTTTTGTTTCACTTTATGCCATCGCATCTGTACATGGTGTGCATCAACAGTGAAAAAAGTGTTAGACATTGTGCAACGAAATGGAAAAGCCATCTCGATCTTGCTCTTTTTATACATTCCTTTTTCTGTTTTCGCGTCTTATGGTCTAAGAGAAAAAAAAAAACAAAACGTGTGTATTTTCATCTTCGAAGTTTTCGTCTTCTGCTCGCCTCGAACTCGAGCTTTCCATTTTTGACAAAATGAGTTGTGTGATATTTACGAGAGTGCATAGTTGAAATGGCTTGACGACAAGACGAGTAAATGTGCAATTTCGAAAAAAAAAAAACATTCTAATGAAAATAGTTCATAAATAGGAGAACATGGGGCAAAATGGCCCCCTGGGGCAAAACGGGCTATCCAAAAAATTTCATTTTTGAGGCAAAGTGGGCTCTCTGAAGGAAAGTCAAATCTTTTTCGAATTTAATGTTCCTCCATTTTTGGGAGAGTCCACTTTGCCCGAAAAATAATTTTTTTTGGATTGTCCACTTTGCCCCATGTTCCCCTAATAATAAATAAATAAATGAATTCGATGTGTATTAAAATTGTATTAAAAATATGACTTTGGTCGAGCTTTTTGATTGTAATAATAAAAAAAAAATAATAAAAAATAATAAATTCATTGAAATAAATAATCGTACTGACATAACGTATTCTTTTTCATATTTTTCATTCTTACGTTGCGGTTTATTCGTGTTACTTTCGGTTCAACAAGTAATATTCTACGATTAATGAGTCTCGTCTCGTCTTTCTCACAGAGACGAATAAGAGAATGAGAGAGAAAGAGAAAGAAAGAGAAAGACGGATTGCACGGTTAATTTTCTCATCTTCCATCCCCGAGCCACTCGCCATCTCATCCTAATGAATTATTTATTAAAAATTCATCACAGCTCGATACTCATTCCTCTCTCTCTCTCTCTCTCTCTCTCTGTCTTTTACTTCTCTTCTGTACAGTCTGAGTGCTTCATCTTTATACGACGAATGTATATACTTATCTAAATATATATACTTATATATATGTGGAGAGAAACTGACGAAAGCTTTCATTCCATGCTCACGAATTTTGCTGCGCTGTACTGAGAAAGAGCCAAGAACTTTACCACAGGAATTTACATTTCTACGAACGTGCTCGAAGCTCCAGCGTCTTCTTCATCCCTTTCCTCGTCCTCCTTTACAATAAGTTGTAAACGAAAGAGAGAAAGAGAAAGAGAGAGAGAGAGAAAGAGAGAGAGAGAGAGAACGTACGTGCAGTTTGCCTAACAAAACCAGTGGAATTTTCCACAGAAACCACACAGTCTTGACACACAGCACACAGTTACACATAAACGTCCATAAAATCTATCTTGACAGTTGAATGTATAGAATATGGGGATCACATGTAATATGAAAAATTATTGAGTTGTATGATGAATCTTTATTTAAAGAAATGTCGAAGAAAAAAAAGAGGAAAAACAAAAAGAATCACTCGTTTTTATATTCCATTTGATTGTTCTCTGGAGCCTAAAATTTGAATGATTCCAGTAACCGAGGTAATAAGAAGCATTAATTAAGGATAAATATAGAAGGACGGTTATGAATGAAATGAGGTAGAGAAGTTTGAAGAAAATGTCTGATGAAAATAGAGTATAATTTTTTTCTCGTAACCTGCAAAGTGCTTTCGCGATGAGTTTTCCATCCGCGCGTCTACACCGACGATCATTTTCTTTCTCTTTCTTTTCCAACGCATTCGCACCCGGGTCTCACAATTCAAGGAGTTTTGCCCTAACGAAGGACTTAGCGAAACTTTGCCTCTGGAGAGAAGGAGAGAACGAGCGAGAGGACCTCGTGTCTATTTATATATATATATATATGTATATATATGTAGAGTTTACGTTAAGATAGTGGGAAAGAGCCAGAGAGACAGAAGGAATATACAAACGGAAGTTAATTAACCGAAGGTACAGAGGAACGAGAGGAAAAGGAAAAGAAGAAAAGTATGCAGTACGAAAGATCCAGGGATTCACTCAACTACATTCCGTTCGCGTCTCTAAGCCAATCTCCAGCAACAGACACCAGTCAATCTTTAGTAAAAGTCTCAATAAGTGATGCTGTCAGTCTACGATACAATAATACTTACTGCTTAAACTTACAAATGGAACACAGAGAAAATTGCATACATCTCAAGCTTTATGCTGTTTCGTATTTTTTTTTTTTCGTACCAAACACACATTTGCAAAGGTTCATTACGTAAAGTTTTTTTTTTCTTGTTCTGGATAATCGATGAACATTTTTGAAGGATTCAGATCCATTTGATGTTTTTTAGAATCAAAATATGAAGATTAACGAATTTAATTATATTGTAGGGGAACATGGGGCAAAATGGACCCCTGGGGCAAAGCGGGCAATTCACAGTTTTTTTTATTTTTGGGGCAATGTGGGCTTTCCCAAAAATTAAGGAAGATCAAATTCGAAGAGAAATTCGACTTTCCTTCATTTTTCGGGGAGGCCATTTTGCCCCAGGGGTCCACTTTGCCCCATATTCTCCTCTATTTTTGATTTTTTTCCACTCTTATTTTAACTGATTGTTTCTTCTTCGTGTTTAGGATAACGTGGAGTTGCTTTACACTGGACGAATGAGTCTGAAATATTTGAATCTAGAAATTGATCAATTACGAGTCATGAGTTATGATCTGGAAGTTGAAGGCTCGTGTTTTGATAATCGTTTGCGTCACGAAATGTAACTTTGATAGAAATGTAGGAGAAAAAAAAATGGTTTTGAGCTTTGCGTGGAATATCACGTGGACTCGCGAAAGCGACGGGTAAGGACGAGAAGGAAAACTTCGTTTCTGGCTATCGTGTCCAATGTTGGGGCACACAGTAGTGTGCGGTCCTCTAGTAACCATGATTTACATTTTTCCACGGAAATAGGTTTTCCGATAAAAGGATTTGGAATAAAATTTAGCTGTCGGTGTTAGTGTACGGATGCCGACCCCAAAGAGAGAAAAAGAGAGAGAAAGAAAGAGAGAGAGAGAGAGAGAAAGAAAAGTAACACATACACAGAAAAACAGAGTTCGTTCTAGGGGTATTTTGATTTAGTAGTCGTTCGAGAGTTGGCAAGCTCTTTGGAGAATCGCCAAAATTTTTATGTTATTCCCATTCGGTCTTCGTCTCTTTTCCACACTCATTCTCCAAAAGAGAGAGAGAGAGAGAGAGAGAGAGCGAGAATGAGAGAATGAACATCCTCTTTCTCGCTTTTTTCCTATTTCTCTTTTTATCCTCATTTTCACATTTTGCCCTTTCCGTTTCTTTCTCTTTTCATTCCCTTCGATAACTCTTATACGTGTAACAGAGTCCAGTGAGCAACGAGAGAAAATAATTAAAAAAAAAAAGAAAAACAAAAGTCGAATTAATCGATAAACCATTTTGTACCCCCCTTTGCCTTGTTCGAAGAAGCCAATTACCTGAAAAATTAGTTTCATTAGTGGCATTCATTCTGAACGGAGTTAAATTAGTATTTCGTACGTCCATATATCACGAACGTATGAATCAACCCATATTTCTTTTTTTTCCTTTTTTCTTTCGTTCAATCGTGTGTACAAATATTATTCGATATAGCACTTTGCTCACGCTGTTATGATTTCCATACAAAATGTCCCTTGAATTTCAGGAATTTTACAAAAGCTCAAACGATATTTCGTTATTCATTACACATGCGGGGGTTGTCCAAACACACACACTAACACACACATTTATGGAGCTCGAAATAAAAAAATGTTCTGGAGTGAGTTCCGATTTGTCAAAACAATTGCATTGGTATGCAACGTAACTGCGTTGTTAGATTCGGACAGTGCATGTTATATTAGCTCGATGTTCGGTCACTAACGAACCATCTGATTTTTTGCATACTCGACAAGCTTTTATTTTCACAGAGGCTGTAAATCGTTCCCAGTTTTCATTCTGTGTGTGTGTGTGTGTGTGTTTGTGTGCAATGAAATAATTACGATTGAATTAAAATAAAAGAAAGAGATAAAAATTTTGAATTAATGTCTCGTGGAAAATCATCTGCTGTTGGAAATAACGAAAGTGCATTCGTTTGGAAGGAAATTATTTTCATTCGTTCTTTTTATTAATTCCTGTACTACTGTGGCAAGTAAAAATCAATGAAATGTTTCCCTACGTGCTCGTAATTCATTGGATTTTAAATAATGAAGTGAAAAAATTCAGAGATATTTTTCTCCAAGCATTGGAAAGGAATTTGGAGCAAGTTTCAATGGCTCGCGCATGACAGAAACAACAATTTAAAAATCAAACGTATTTTTTGAAGCACCGAGAAAAATAGCTGCTGAAAATTATATGTTAGTTTTTTTTTTTTACATTTTTACACGAATAGGAAATAAAAAGTTGTTGAGAGTTGTTGTTTGTTTTTTGCTTTTTCTGTCGCTGGAAACATTGCAGAAAATGTTGTTTCCTCGGTTGAGAGTTTATATCGTAAAGTTTTACTTTTATTTTGTGTTTTTTTTTTTTTTTTTTTTTTACTACCACATAAAATCTTCGCGGAGAAAAGAGAGAAATGCGACGTGAATGTTGTGCATACGCATATGAAATCTCTGCTTTCATAGGGTTGTTTGAAGGAGAAACAGAGAAGGATATTGATATAAAGGAAGAAGAGAATGAGATGGAAAGATAATAGTCTCGATGAAGCAAACAGACGATAAATGTGTAGTCATTTATACCTCAAGTTACCTCGTTGTTTATGTTTTTATCTGACAAGTTTTATACCATCATTAACGTATCGTATCGACGCTACCGATATATACGAGCACTTTCACAATTGTCCCACAATATCTCGGAACAGCCTAATGAACAAAAGTGAATAAAACTTCTAATGTATTCAACCGATACACGCCGATCAGACATAAAGACATAAAAAATAAAATTTTGTTTTTCGCGATTTCAAACACCATTCGTTTCGTCATTAAAATAGATATTGGATGCGTTCGATTAATGGACAATTTTGTGATAAGAAACAGTGATAATTAAACGTTAATATCCGATATTTTATTATAAATATTGACGAATAGGGGAACATGGGGCAAAATGGACCCCTGGAGCAAAGCGGGCAATCGAAACTTTTTAATTCTTGGGGCAAAGTGGAATCTCCCAAAAATAAAGGAACATCAAATTTGAAGAAAAATTTGACTTCCCTTCATTTTTTGGAGAGCCCACTTTGCCCCAGGGGTCCATTTTACCCCATGTTTCCATACTTATTCGAGTTTTCTAAAAATACAGATATTAATAAAATTGGTTCACGTGACTGTGTGACGATTGACAGTTGACAGGTCGTTTTATCGTTGAAATTTAAAATTCTACTGAAAAGCATGACTTTTCATCGTCACAATATAGATCTTGGGCTCAACTTGTTTATTGGTCACGACACTGACGATGTATACATGTATATGTTGTGTATCTATAAACCAATAAAGAGATATACATCGACGTTATATATTTATATATATGACATGAGACGTCTCCGGTTTCTCGTTCAACCTCAGTTTCTTTCGAACTTTGTTTCTTGCAACACGTTATCCTTTTAGCGTGTCTCGAACTCGATATAAAGCGGAAAGAAGGAAGGAAGGAAGAAGAGAGAGAGAAGAAAAAACGAAAAAAAGGAGACTGGTTATTGCACGCGCCGGACCCCTCGCCAACCCAGTGAGGCAAAGGATCGCTCGCGAAGCGAGTGAACCACAGACAAATGGATCACGACCGAGAATATCCCATTCGGTATCTGAGAGGATGAGTTTCTCAGTATTTACACCCGCGTTCTCACCAACTCTTTCCCATTTTCTTTCTTTTCACGTATTGCACTTTTTTTTTCCTACTTTATAATACTTTTGACGTATTTTGTGAAGATTATTAAAAATTGAAGTAAGTAGCAAAGATTTTCAGGTTTTCTAAAACCATTTTAATGATCGATTCATTCGTCATAATATATTTTTCAAAATTTTCATTTGGAATTGTGGAAATTTAGACCGAAATAAAAGTTTTTTTTTTTATCAATTATTCTTTTTATTTAACAATCACGAAATATAACTATTTCGTGTCGAAATATTGAAACAATTTTTTATCCAATCAGAGACATGGTTCTTAAGGTTTTTTTCTGAGCCAAAAAATAGAATTTACACAGAAAAAAATGAATTAAAAAAAATTTAAAAAAAAGATTTTTAAATAGAGTTTACATAGAATTTAAATAGAAATTTATAGAATTTAATTTAATTTAATCAAATTTAGATGAAAATTTGGTGTAACAGTGATGATGAGAAAATAAATAAGAAACGTGGATTTAGAGGGTCGTTTTTGAGGGAAATTCATCAGACACGACACGGCGTGTGTCAAGGACAATATGTTCCTGTTAACGTCGTCACAAGTGACGAGTGACAGTCGTTTGAAAAAATTCGTTACGCTTCGTTGCCATAAATTAAGCCTCATCGTATCTCCAGCTGTATTGACGTATTTTTTTTGTAAGCTCTATGGACCGAGAGACTAAAATACGAGGAGGTGACTCGTCAGTGAAAAAAGTATAGTTTCTCGTCTACGAAACTAGTCACGTTTTTGTCACTCGTCATCCTTTTAGGAAGCACAACATGAGAGATCTGTACACGTGAGTGGCGTAACAGCGTCTGTGCGTTTGTCACATATGTATATGTATAAGGAAGGAAAAAAAAGCGCAAAAAAGAGCATGAAAGATCGAAAAAACAGCATATCCGTGTCTCTGGTTTGGGCGTCCGAAGGACAAAAGCTGCGGCCAGAACGGACGAGAGGTTGGCGCGGAATGAAAACACAAGATCAGCAGAGCATGGTGACTCTTCCAGACGGACATATTCCTCAACATAACACAAGAAAAAAGAAAAAACATCAGCAACAAAAAAACAAAATAAAACAGGATGTCGAGTATACTTTCTTTCGGACAAACTAATGCTTCCGTTTTGGTCTGACGCAGGACGATACGAGCACTTTTGAAATTAAAGGAAAAGTTTAAAAATAAGTACGAAAACACATAGAAACTTTTTTAGGTGAAGTGGATAAAGAAAAAAAATCTAATTAGAGATCGGGAGAGGTTGAAATTTGAAGCAAAACGAATTTGTTTATAATGTTATTTTTATAAATTGTTGAATTGATATTTTTAGTTGATTATGAGAGAAGCTAAAAACTAAGAGACTTAAAAAAAAGTATGAAATTTTTGATAAACATGGCATTCGAGAATAATGAAAATGTAGATGAATGTGAAATTAAAGGAGAACATCAAATGTGAGCTTAGGAAAAATGCCAGGAATTCCAGTTCATGAGAATCCTTTTTTTTCGAGTTTTCCCAGTGGGAAAGCTCCGGGTTTGCAGGAAGAGACGGTCATGGCAGAGCATCGTCCTGGTAATTCCGAATGGATGAGTAAACGAGAGAACAAGAGAGAGAGAGAGAGAGAAAGAGAAAGAGAGGAATGAGAGAGAGAGAGAAGGAGAGAGGAAGAGAGTGCGAAAATAAAGTGAAAAACAATAGAGTGAGAGAAAGAGGAAAATGAGAGTTTGCGCAGATGCGAGTAGGCGTCGGCTGAGGGTGGAGGGATGAACGAGTGGTAGGACGAAAGAGGGTGCACTGTGGGAGCCTCGATCACCTCTCAGTGCGACATCGTCCGTCGCTGCAAACGCATAAATTGCGCCAATATCTCTTTTATTTTATTTTATTTATTTTTATATATTATTTCTTAAATCCTCACACTTTTTCGTTATGTACAACGATATATTTACATTTTTATATATATTTATATTCAAATAACTTCAAGAACGTCATATCTCTTTTTTTCTTAACATTGATCGTTCTCTTTTTCACAGTCTTAAGACAGCAGCGTATTCTTTTTCTACCTTCAGGGACTTTAACGTTGCATGTAAAAGCGTCAGACTCGTGATATTTTTTGCCAATATATATATATATATATATCTGTATATATAGCTATTTTCTTTTCACTGTAGAACACCTTATCATTATTCTCGCGTACATCTTCCACGATTTTTTTTTCTCCCTTCGCTCTTCTTTATTCCTCCGGTACTTCACGTTACTTCGACAATTTTTCTTCGCCTCGCTGGTTCACCGAGCACGCACCACACAAGTTTTCTCACTCGTCTCTAAAGTTACATTCTCCGACATCATTTTACGAGCTTTTCTCTCTCTCTCTCTTCCTCTTTTTTCTCTGTATCTTTTACGTTGCCTAACATATTACCTTCGTCGACATTTACCAGTTCGCTTTCTGCACTGCTGATTTTTTTCCACCCCTTTGTTCTCACGTCGACCCCACCACCCCCCATTCCCCGCTCTTACCTCGTTCCAGGATATCAAAATTCTTCTTTTTCGTGCTATTTTTTCTGTTACCCTTGTTCCATACGGTTCGTCACGTCACAGTGATGCGGAAGAGAAGAAAGATTTCTTGAAAAGCGTCTCATCTTGACAATAACCTCCTCATCTTCTACAGCCCTCGTCCTCGATGTTTTTCTCTTCAAACTTGTTTTCCAACGAATCTCACCTTCCTGACGAACTATCGAAAGATCGCTCAATTCTGTTATAACGAGCGATCCAAGAGTGCTGGGTTTTAACGAGGCTCAAAAAATCAGCGAATGCTATATGGGGGAAAATGGTTCTAAGTCACTTTGACACAAGAAAACGTGAATAAAACCGTGAAAAAAAAATGGAAATTTGGTTTTTATAGTAATTATCGCGTAGTGACACACAACGTTGACTTTTATGACTTTGAAACAACGAGTTTTTACTTCAAATCAACGAAAATTTATTGCCGAATTTTGCAAAAAGATCTTTTTCCTCTTTAAATGACAGTTGCACTTAGAAACACTCGAATCACACAGCTTTCGTGAATCAAAGATCAAAAGAGACAAAAAAGTACGCGAATCGTAACGTCACTGCATTTATATTGATCTTTCAATCAGCCTCTCTCTCTCTCTCTCTCTCTCTTTGTCTCATTCGCTTTGAACAGTAACTTTTCTCTCGTTTTTTTTTTTCATCTCTTTTACCAATTATACTCCAGGGGAAAACAGGTGGGAGAATAAACCACAAAGAAAACAAAGAGCAAAAAAAAAAAAGAAGAATAGGAAATAAATTGAAGGAGGGTAGTTAGTAGCTTTCGAACGAAAAGCTCGTCAAATTAGTTACGGCCGGTATGGAACGAATTTTATCGGCACTCTTATCAGTCCACTGACCATTCAACGGCAATATCAGTTCGAGGACAAAATATACAAAGAAAAAACGGTAAGAGAGAAAGAGAGAGGGAGGGAGAGAGAGAGAGAGTGAGAGAAATACACTGGCGTATACGAAAAAGGATCGAGAAAAAATTCGCACGACTAAGCAGTAACGACGACGTTGAGTAGCTGCAGTAGAACAGGAGCAAGTAGTAAAAGCACTGTGCGGTCAGACGTGCGCCGCTCGTGATGTGTATGTGTGTCTCTTCGGGTGTGTGTATCGCGACAACGAGAAAAGGAGGGAGGAATTGAAAGGGGAAGAGAAAGAGAGAGAGAGAGAGAGAAGAGAGAGAGAGAGAGAGAGAAGAACTGTACAGCCGGCGGTAACTGACCATTCCTTACCGAACAGAATTGCCATTCTATAAATTAGTATCGTCGTAAGTTCAGTAACAAGTAACTATTCCTTTCCATCGTTAAATCCTTCATCGTGTGTTTCCCTTCGTTATAGTGTCGTGTAAAGAATAAAGAAACAACCGCTACTCTCTTTTAGAAATTCGAGAAATCACGAGTATTTAACGGGACTTTGGAAACATCTTGATTTATTGTCGCACGTTCGTAAGATTTATAGCCAATTACGAAAGTCATTAAGATCTTTTTTCATTTCGTTCTTATAACGGCTGTCACAGATTTTTTCAATTATTTTCTACGTTGGTTTTTTTTTTATTATCAAGATTCGATTCTTTTTAGCGTATTTTTCGATTTAACGAATTGACCTAGATGCGTTAAACTGATTTGTACAAATTGATTTAATTAAAAAATGTCATTAGAGCAGAAATTTGAAATTTTTTTTTTCATACACAAAATGCCTACAATGGATGTTTGAAAAATCTCTTATTTTGTTTCCACATGGTTCTTTGTACTGTTTATCAAATTGACGGTGTTCTATCTTTTTTTTTGTTTTTTTTTTTTTTTTTTTATATTGCAAGACCAGATTGCCAAAGAGATTTAGAATACAAGTTTATCTTTTAGAATTCATGAGAACTGTGGTTCGAGCTGGCATGTTGTTTGCTATACCGGTTCGTTTTTCCAGAGCAAGAGTTAGAGATCCTCGTGCCACGTCTGCTTTAATCGCAACGTACACATTCAAGCTAGGATCGTAAGAGGGAGAGAGAGAGAGAGAGAAGGAGAGTCCACGGTTGGAGGGATAAAGCTCTCGGGGTATCGTCGACGCAAACAAAATCCCACGCGACCGGAGTAGTATTTATTTCGTCGTTGCTAATACCGTTTTATTGGGATGTAAAATGAGACGATTTTACGCTGACGCTTGCTCTTCGCTTTACTCCCGACCGTATTATCCTAGAAGTGGGGCAAAATGGCACCGTCTACAATTTTACGGCTCGATTGCATAGCGAACCGCTTACAGACGAATATCCAACAATTTCCACAGCAGTTCACCTAAACATCAAACTTCACCCTTTAATTGCCAAGAAATTTACCTTCTAACGATCTTATGAAATAACGATGTTCGCAGTCCTTAAAACGCTACTTATATAAGAACCACTTAGAATTACCACATCAAAGGATCATTAAAAGATCATTAACGAAAAAAATAGACTAAAATCGAGCAGATCGTTACTAAGCTTCGTCATTACTTTTCAACTTTAATATCTTTCTTCGGATTCATTTCGAGGGAATAATTGCAAAAAATCCTGTTTCTTTACTTTATTCGGTTCTTATTCAAGAAAATTGAATTTGACTCTTCAAAGACACTCTTAATTTTGGCCAAAAAATTATTGAAAATTAATTTTAAACATCATAACTATGAAGATTTTCTACAAAAAGTATTTATTTGACCAAGTGAATGTAGACCAAGTTTCAAACGAAATAAAAATCTTTAATTCTGGTGAAAAAATTTCAGCATTTTTTGAAAAATCCTTAAAGTAGGGATGTAATTGTCATCGAGAATGAGATTTGGGTGAAAATGGCCCAGTGAGTCAACGAAGAGGTTAAAATTGACGAATTAATTTGAAAAGAGCGTTCATTCAGTCGTCGAGGAAGAGCGTGTGCTTCGTATATAACTTGAAATAACATATGAGCCAAGAATAGTGAGAGAGAATAACAAAGGAATGAACTGTCATGTGGTTTAATACACGAAACGTGTTCCAATCGAGCGAGTTTTCATTTCTCACTCAGAAACGTCTGCAGTCTTGTTTTCTCTTCATCCGAATTTCATCAGTCAACCATCTTGCTCATCTCACTCTGTCAATCTTCCTCCTTCTCATTTTGTAGTAAAATTCAACAACATTCGTATAACCTTATCCACATATTTGTATGTACATTTAGTCAATGAGTGTGATTATTTATTTTGGGGAATGTGAACTCACGATGTTACCTTACTTGTCCCTACTTTTGGGGCACTACCCACATGAATATAGGGGAATATGGGGCAAAATGGACCCCTGGGGTAAAGCGAGTTATCCAAAAAAAATTATTCTTGGGGCAAAGTGTGCTCTCCGAAAAATGAAGGAAGATCAAATTCGAAGAAAAATTTGACTTTCCTTCAATTTTGAAATAGCCCACTTTGCCCCAAAAATACATTTTTTTGGCTAGCCCACTTTGCCCCAGGGGTCCATTTTGCCCCATGTTCCCCCTATGTATATGTATATATTTATGCATGAGCCAATTAGCATACAAACCTATCGTATTTGCGTTCATATCAAGTCTTGGTTCACCCATGAGGGGAGGGAGGATTGACGAGAGTTCTAATAAGCATATATTTCCGTTGCAATTGCGAGGAGCCGTTGCGAGTTCACCAAAAACATATTTCACTGTGTCGGAGTGATATTGAAGTTTGAAGGTGTTGGAATGCAACACGAAAAAAATTGTCATTTTTTATTATCTTTCCAATGTTTCAAATGGTGCACATTTTAATAGAGAATATTTTGTTTTTTATTAAGGAACAAAATATTATCCAATTATTCCAAACGATAAAAACGTCAATTTTGTGCGTAAAAAAACCGAGTTTTCTTTTTTAATTTAAAAAATAGGGTACAATTTTTCAGGTTGAAAATTTGGAAATTATTACAACAATTTGTTTCCATTTTTTGTAAAAACAAAATATATTTCAATTATTTTCTTTTGGACATCTGTCAGTTTGAATATATTTCTCGGGTCTTTTATTCTTGACGTGAAAAACATATTTTTAGCTCAATGGCTCGTTGTGGAAGGCCATAAAAATAACGTTATGAGGATTAATCGCTTTGTAAAAAAAAAAGTCAAAAGCACAAATAGCAGCAACTCCTTTTTATTCTCGATGAAATAATACTGAGCTTCATTCTCGAGTGACATGCAAATATTCCGCTTTTTTATGGCCAAGTGACAAAATTTATTCTTGAAATTTGAAAAGTTATAACCTCTCTCTCTCTCTCTTTCTCTCTTTTTCTCTTGCTCTATTTATCTGTCGCTGCTTGTTCAACGAGGCTAACGAAACATATCGATATTCCGTACGAATATACACAAAATTCTAACGGGCTGTTTCTCGATGCGAACGCATCACGTACCCGAGAGTTATACTCAGACTTCGACTCGATAATCGAGTAACCTGATTTATAACATACAAAAAAGCTGCTAAAAAAAAGTTGGACTCCGGAGGCATTTGTATAGTTTTATTTTCTTTGAACGATGGAATGTTTGTAGTAACAAAAAAAAAAAAAAAAAACAAAAAATTGAATAAATTTCATGCTGATGTTAATCAACAAAAATTTCAATACAGAAGCGAAACCGGTTCGTTTAAAATGTCACTTTATGTTTAGTCAAAATTCTAAAATAACAAAACCGTTTGAACACATTTTCAAAACATTTTTCTATCATTTGTGAAGGAAAAAACTGAACAGAGAATAAAAAGATGAACATTTGGAACCAAAAAATTTGCCATGAGCTGATTATTGTCAAAAGGATGAAAGTTCAAGAGATCTGATTAGAAAAAAAAAAAAAAAAAAAAAAATGAAGAATTTAGGACATTAAAACTACATTTAATGATATTACATGGACGTTCATTTATTAGAGTCTTGTTTTATCGTCTTGCAATCAGTTCATACATTTCCTATAATAGTATAAACATATAGTCATAAATACATAAATATATAGGTGAAATATCACACTTGGAACAGGGTGGAGTTCCAATCACTTAGCTAATCACGCTAGTCAGGTAATCAAGTCAAGAACAAGGTAAAGACAGTAGAAAATCTTATTTCCAGTTCCTTAGCGCACCTTTTCGATCCATCCTATCCGTAAGATACTTTTATACTTATGTGTATAAACGTCGTATCACATGTCTGATTATACGACAGCAAAACCAGAACGTGATTCTGATTATTTTCGAAATTTTGTCTATTTTTTTTTTTTCGTTGGCTATCAACATCGGAGGGAATTAATAATTCGAATCAATTTCCAAGATTTCTTGACATATTCTACAAATCTAATTATGGACGAATTTTATAATGGACACAAATTCCGAGGGCAATACTTGGTTGGGTGACCGAGAAATAGATTTTCAGGGTTTCTAAAGTGCTGACCAACAGAAATGCAGGGAAATATGGCCCTCGAAGAATTTTCCTCATCCACAGGAACAATGGAAGAAAAATAGAAAAAAAAAAGATAATTCATAGTTGACTTGACAAAAAAAGGGTAAAAACCAATAAAATTTTTATATTGTAATAAAAAATAATAGAAAGAAGAAGAAATAGATGAAATTTATTTGGATAGGCTGTCGGTCATGGCGCAGCGAGGAAAGACTTTAATAAAATACCGAGAGCGATGTTTATATACATAACCCATGCAGTTTATTTCTGTATCGGATGGAAGAAAGTACACACACACACACACCCATAGACACACAAACACGTGGAGACGAAAACTCGCACCTGATTTGGTGTAAGGGTGTGTACATCGGAGCCAAGTGCAACGACAGTCTGACGTGTTGGTCGGTTCTCGCCGTTATAAAGCTTTGGCTAGATCTCTCTCTCTCTTTCTCTCTCTCTTAACCCCTTACAAGTTTCCTTCTCTCGTTTAACCCGCGGGCTTGTGGCCACCTCTAAATCCATACCTAGAGAGCGTCGCGTATCACGTTCGTAACTGCCGCTCGGTGCTCACTCTGCTTTACCAATATACACCCCATCGTAATGGGACGAGGGGAGTGGCAAAACGAGAAAGAGAGAGAAAGAGGGAGATAGAGAAAGAGATTGAAGGATGGGAAGGGAGAAATGCTGCTAGGAGTGTGCGTTGCCAAGTAATACCTTATCGACCTGAGTTAAAGGGTAGTTCTCCGCATCGAGGTCTGGGCTTTCCGCTTCCTTCTGGGTTATGTACTGAACAGATTTCTCGAGTTGCTATTTTTTTTTGTATATATGTATAAAGAGAGAAAGAAAGAAAGAGGACAGAGAGAGAGAGAGAGAGAGAGAGAGAGAGAGAGAGAGAGAGAGAGAGAGAGAGAGAGGAGAGAGAGAGAGAGAGAGAGAGAGAGAGAGAGAGGAGAGAGAGAGAGAGAGAGAGAGAGAGAGAGAGAGAGAGAGAGAGAGAGAGAGAGAGAGAGAGAGAGAGAGAGAGAGAGAGAGAGAGAGAGAGAGAGAGAGAGAGAGAGAGAGAGAGAGAGAGAGAGAGAGAGAGAGCATATATACGTAACAATATACCGCAGCAACTCTGCCAAACGCAAGGACTTTTCAACCTCTTCTGTAGTCCGCGCACGAGTTAAAGCACGAAACCGTAAAATTTAATTCCTTCTTATTTCTATTAAAAAGAATACGCGTTTTCAACCTCGATTTTTTTAATGAGCGCGCTAATTCGTGTGTTTGAATTTAAAAAAAAAAAAAAAATTTGTTGCAAGCCAATTATTACGAAACTAGAAATGCGAAAAACTTTATTCTTCACCGTTCAGACTGCTTTCGATTTTCTTGCCAATCCAAGCACGTAATTGTTCGGGGTTCAAGAGCATTAAAAAAAAAAAATTTTTTTTTTTTTTTTTTTTTTCAATTCGAATACTAAATTTCAGCTGCGAATATTACGATTTGGATTTGAAACGTGTTCAAGCACAGTTTCACCCTATCCGAACACCAGTTACTCCGACAACCGGTTCATTTTGTATTTTCCTCCAACTATTATTCCTCTCCGATATAAAGAGAGCCAGAGAGAGAGAGAAAAGTTGTGGGTGGATAGCAACGTGAACAAGGATGAAAAAAAGAGGTGGTGTTTCGCCAAACGAATTCGATGCATGCAAGAATTTAAGCTGCAGTATGTGCACGAAAATTAAGGGTGCTTTTGGCGCGAAGCTCGAAGTTTCTCGTCGAGTACTTTTCCACGAACGAACAATTGAATCGACTCGTTAGGCAGCGACGATTGTGATGAGGGACGGTCAAGGGGAGAGCGTGAGAGAGAGAGAGAGAGAGAGAGAGAGAGAGGGACCACACCGCATGGAACCCTCGTGTATTTAATTATTCCGATTCTACTTTAAATATTTTTTTTTCTGCCACTTCTGTGCTCATGGAATTTTTTTAAGCTCCCTGAACAATTATTGTTCTATATTTTCGACAGGTTTACCGGAAGTGATAGAGAGAGCGAGAGAGAGAGAGAGAAAACGTGAGTAGAAAAGAAACACCGCATCAATTTCGATGAAGCTTCATTATAAATGTTGGAAAATGAAACGAAAATTGCTCTCATAAAATTTGCTCATTCACTCGTCTAGGCAAAATAACACGATATTGAAAAGCATCAAGTTTCATACGGTCATTATTTATCATTAATGGGATATATACGGATTTTCGAGTTTTCATAGAGTTTACGAGGCAAATTTTTAGCCCAGATGTCTTTTCTAAGACGTCAAATCGTAATAGTCGTAGTGTAGAGAAAAATGAAAATAAAAAAGAGATTCGTAATTAATTAGAAAGTTCCACAGCCTGTCAATTAAGGGGATTCAATTAATGAAGGAAATAGGAGAAGGTCGTATCTCGGAAATGATATATACATGCGTGTATAACTTAACGAGAGAAAGCTCGTTTATTTACACCTCGATCGTAATTAATCGTCGCGCGATTGCATAACCAATGACAAGGGTCGAGGAAGTTTGATACTTTTATAGATTGCTGAAATTCTTATCGCGTAATCGAGCGTGACAGGTGATGCTTTCAACCCTTTCAACCATCGCGTATCTTTCTCTCTCGCTCTGGCTTATTCTTCGCGGGGTTTTCATATGTAACCACTTTAACCGCGTCGTGTCCAGAGAGGTGGCGTGTCAAGGGATGCTTATCGGTATCCCTGCGCGTAACACACGCTCGTAACATAATTGCACGTGATTTACATAGAATTTTAATTCGAGCTTCACAAAGATGGGTGAAGAGGATGTTAAAAAAGAAAAAAATAGGGGGATATGGGGTAAAATGGCCACATGGGGCAAAATGAACATGAAATGACATGTTTCATTCGGGACGAGAAAATTGCAACGTGTGTATAGCGAGAATTGATAATTATAGATTTTTACCGCACTGGAGGGGGTGGCCATTTTGCCCCAAACTTTTTTTTTTTTTTCAAAATTCGAGAAACACGAAGGTGGAATCATTTTTGGGACTTAAAAATAAGTAAATGGCCCTGTGCTTACCGATGATACTCCCTAAATTCCTCAAGTAGGCCAATTTGCCCCATATTCCTCTACAAGGCAAAGGAAAGAAGGTTTGAAGGAGGCGAAGAAAAGGGTGTTTTTTAAAAAGCGTGATATTATCATAAATCGTTTAATATCCTAACGTCATCACGAGGTAACGAAATCACGACCTACAAATGAGAAAAAACAGGAAGAATAAATGTTGGTATATGAAAAAAGTAAAAACGTAAGAATGTTCGTCGAGGGTAAATACACCAGATGCAGTGATTATAGAAAAAAAAATGATCTTTTGCGGAATGAAAATATGGAAGAAAATCGCGCACCATCGCAGTTTTCCATAGTGAGTATAAGTGAAAGAAGGAATAAAAAAAAAAAATGCCCATTTTGTCGAGGTCTCGAAAACCACATGCCCCATGAAGAAAAAATAAGATAAAAAAAATAAAATAAAAAATGGGTCACATTAAAGGTTCATTAGGGCACGACGGCTGGTATCTGACCCAAATTCATATTTTCCATAGTGACGGCGTCGGCGTCGCGGCGTTAGCTCTGACTGGTGGCGATGGTGGTGGTGGCGGTGGTGGCATCAGCGGAGCAGAGTAAAGGGTGGTGTGTAGCGGCGTCGACGGTGGCAACGGTGACGGCAGCGGGTTACGTATACCAGGGACGTACACGGAAGAGAGGGAGCGGCGTTAAGGGGGAGGGAGAGAAACGCGGGATAGAAGTGTCGAGGGGATGAAGGGGAGGGAGAAAAGGCCCGGAGGAGCATCAGCAGGGCATGGCACAGTGAGACGCGAGGAAGAGGAAGAAGAGGAAGAGGAAGAGGGAGGAGGGAGGAGGGCTACGGGGAGAAGGGATGAAAGGTGAGGGTGGGCTTTGGGGTTGAGTCGCGACGCCGAGGATGAGAAAGAGTACGTTATAGGAGCGAGTACCTTACGAAGTTTCGAGTACGAGCGAGATAGGGCAACAGGGTTGAAAAGGGGATGATAGCGGTGGTGTGTTGCTCGGTGGGTTTTCGGAGATAGGACAGGGTTGGTGCGTTCTGTAAGGGTTCGGGTACACCAATCGGCGCAGGCGTCGGGGGTATACGCGAGAACGAAAATCTCCCACCCTCGAACGTTGAGGGACGTTGTGCGGCGGAGGGTTGATGCACAGAGCCCCTGCCGCGCGGGGAAGCGTCGCGACGCCTGCTGTCGGCTGCACAGTGCGGGCCCGGACGCCCATCCAGTAGTACGTTCACGTTTAAGTCGGACGGTCGGAGCGCGGAATCTCTTTGCTCTCACTTACTCACTCACTCGCTCGTTTCTCTCTCTCTCTCTCTCTCTCTCTATCTCTTTCTTTGCTTCTCTTTCACTCTGGATCTTTCTCTCTCTCTCTTTCTACGTTTCGCTTTCTCTCTCTTCTCTTCTTTCTTTCTCTCTCTTTCTCTTTGAATCACTCTCTCGCTCTGTAGTTTTCTTTATCTCTACAGATTTCACACTTTTGTCCCAAATTTTTGACTTTACTGTTTTTCCAGTCCTCGTCCTTCGCGTTTACTAAACCGAAGAGGAATCTGCGATTTTTCTTTATTGGAATTATAACAACGTTTCTATCGTAATCGAAAACTCGCGTTGATTTTCGTATTCCGACAAGTACACAAGTGCATCGCGTGTCTCATCATATAACTACTGTTGGTTACCATCACGAATAATACTACTTCCAACAGTAGTAACCTTTCGTCTGACTCGTCACAACTCAGCCAGTAGTAACGGCTGTAAAAGTCAGACATTCAGAAAAAGTTCCTTAACTCTTTTGGTCGAGTACATTTTTTTTTTGACAGATAGGGAAATAAGATCAAAAAGTACAAGAAAAATCGTGCAAAGTGCAGACTCACACTAATACGAATTTTTTGTGAATGAAAACGTCAAATTTCAGTCACAAAAAGTTGCTCAATTTATTGAGCACATTTATTGAGTATGAAAAAATTTATAAAACAATTATTTCAATAATTTGAAATCATTGGAAATGAAAAAAATTTATTATCAATTGGAAAGGATACAATTTTTTGGTCCGGACCAATATTTACCATCAGTGTCATAAAATTTAATTGCTTTTTTTTTTACTCTTGGCTCAAAATCGTTTCGATAAAAGTAACCGCGTGGTGAGCTCGCGAACGTCGAGTCCAAAGATGAAATTTCATCGAGTGGTCAGACTATACTCTCAGGAGTTTTTTTTTACACGTCAGATAAATCTCCCCTCTCAATATTTCTTTATCTTATCGGAACACTCCGGAGGGTAGAACGATTGTACAAAAGGGAGACTTCGAACGGTTGCAATACTTCGTTACCATTTATTTCCCAACCGGAAGCAAGTTCCATAGATTTGGGACGTGGAGATAAGTTAATGAAAATATATTTTTGACGTTGCAATTAAAGAAACAAAATTCATTGAGAACAATGTTCTTTTGTTTGATTAGATTTTTTTTTCGCGTCAACTCGACAATAATCTAAAGGTAAAGTTGCAAAAAAAAAAAACAAAGACTTTAGATCCACTTCGATACGAAAATGACGTTGCAATTTTATTTCCAATTTCTCCAGAGAGCCCTTTGTATCGGGATTACGAGAACGATTTTGTTATTCCACTAACACACTGTCCACAGCTAAATAGGACATTGGGGTTGTGTAGGGTTAAGATAGAAGAAAAAAAGGAAAAAAAATTCTCTAGTGGATCGTTCTGAAGACTCGTTTCTCGCGAAGCTCTCTTCGCGGTTATCTCAACGACACGAGAGAGTCTCGAGTATTACATCGCTCCGGGGGCTCTTGCACACCATTCCATAAACGAGAGAACGGTGAAGAGAACATCCCGAAGGAGATCTTTGGGAGTGTGAGAACTTGCTTACATTTCTTTCTTATTCTCTGTCTCTTCGAGTCTCTTTTTATTTTATTTTCTCGCCTCGTTCGTTTTACGATCTCGTGGCACACGAAGTAATGCAGTCCGGAAGAAAAAAAAGGAAAAAGAAAAAAAAACAGTTAAGTGCTGTAAAATCGTCCAACACATTTCAAAAGACTGAATTATTCGACGATAAAAACACCAAGTAGAAATTTAAAAAATATATAAACAGAGGTGTGGCTATTTTTTCTGTTTTCATCAAGTTTTAGACTTTTATTTTATAGCAAAGATAATTTAATGTACGAAGCAATATCGTTTCGATCCTTTGCCTCGTACAAGTTGGACGAAACATATTTCGATTTTGTTCATCCTCCTCCTCCCCCCCCCCTCACCCCGTCGTTTATAAAGACTTTGTTCTTCTCTTTCTTTGCTAGTTCGTTGTTTTTTTTTCTTTTTTTTTCTTCACTTCGTCTTTCAACCCTTGGCAAACACACAGTCTCGTAAGAACCCTCGTCGGGAACCCTTGAACGCGAAGAGAAGTCTCGTTTAAATTCTTAATGCAAACCTCCTTGATTTACTGCGAATCTAATTTCTCAGTTAACGTCGTTAGGTGCGTTAACTTTTCTTGTTAAGAATGATAAATTAAAGGAGGTTCAAAAGACGACGCGATCTTTCGATTCTTCATTTTTTTTCTTCTTCTTCGTCTTGTGTCTTTAAACTTTCTTCTAATTTTCATTAGTTGCAGTGACTCATTTTTTAGACTCAAAATTGACAATGGAAGGAAAAAAAACATGGAGTCTTTGATTTCGAAGTTCGTAAAAATGTAAATAAAAGGAAAAATTGTGAATTGTTGGAAAATTAATTTCGTGGACAAACGATCGAGTCTCGATCGCAATTTTTTCTCTTTCTCTTTCACGACACAGTCGACATTTTGTCGTGATCTCCGACGACGAAAATATCGACGTAGGAAACCGGAACTCAGGGCTAAAGTACGAAAGGCACTAACGAACTTAGCAGCGAAAACTTGTCTCTGGCAATTTGATAGAAAAGCTTTGAACCGTCGGGAAGCAGAGAATATTTTTCCCTCTTTTATCTCTTCTTTTGGAGAAAGATTGTTTGAGATTCAAGACGAAAGAACTTTTGGTCCAAGTTTTTGATTCGCGATATATTCGATTTGGGTTAAAAGTTACGATTTGTCTTCGAATCTTCGAAGAAAAAGTATCTTTCGACTTTTTCTTCTTCTCGTTCAACCCTCCCCTCGTTTTTTTTCGTCTCATCACGACGTTCACGTTGCAATTTTTTTCATTCCCTTCGCGTGGCCTTTTAATAAAAATAAAATATACGGAATTTTTATATAAAAATTTTATCTTGATCGATTTTTCGATGAACTCGAACGACTTCGTCGAATGACTTTTCGACATTTTAATCCTTTCGTTCGATCGTTTTCTGGAAAATGGATGAGAATTTTTCTCACATGAAATAAAAAAAAAAATTATAAAAAAAAAAAGAAGGTTTTATTTACGAAATTAAGAGAGAAGGACGAATAAAAAAGAAATTGTTCGATGGGGACCGCGAAATTGTGTGTTACCGGTGTTAAGGTCGGTCGTCATCGTCGTTGTCGTCAGGGACGCTGAAGAGGGGGCGGCGTGAGAGAGTTAGAAGGAAAGAAGGGGCAAGGAGGGGGAGAGGGGGAGGGGTCACGGAGAAGAGGTTGCATAATTTCAACTAAAAATACGCGATAAACGGGAGCTCGCGGTGAGGATTGCGCGAGCTTCGAAAATATCGTATCGGTTAGTATACTTCGGGACACGGGAGACGAGACGAAACTCTTTCTCTCTCTCTCTCTCTCTCTCTCTCTCTTTCTCTCATTTAGCCTCATTCTTTAACTCTCTTTCTTTCCCTCTCTCTCTCTTTCTTTCTTTCTCTTATTCTCTTTATATCTCTGTGGGTTATAATAGTAAAAGTAATTTTACTCAGTGAGTCTTGTTGAATGTAAGTTTTTGGCGTGCTTCAGGATAAAAATCTGAATGCAATTATTTTGCGATCGAGTGGAAGAATTAGTGTGTAAAATTGATCAATAAATCGATCGAAATAATTTGATTTTTATTTTGTTCTTTTTTTTTCTATTAAACTTCTTGAGACTCTTGTGGCAATTTTTTTTCCCTTTTTTCGTCATCGTCAAAACTCGGAGTTTCTCTTTCGCTCTCTCTCTCTCTCTCTCTCTTTCGTGACGCCTCTCGAAGAGTGCGTCGTACGGAAATAAACTCCGACATCTTCTGCTGCCTTCACTCCGCAGCTCTCTGACAGGGAGTCGGAGCTTGGCATTTATTTTTTTTCCTATTTTGTTTTTTTTTTGTTTTTTCTTTTATTATTTTTTTTTATAGCTATTTGAGTGAAAGAGGGAAGCTTTACGAGCGCGCGAAAAGAAAAGAAAATAACGATAAAAAAATGAGAAAAAATTCGAAATCGCGAAACAGAGAGTTCGTGGCAAAGACCGGAGGGAGTAGGAGCTCGAAAGAGCGTCGGAATTGTCACCTCAGGGTCGTCCGTAGTGTCGTCGACGATATTCATTCATATTCATAAATAATAAATTCATTCGAACGAAACAACAATTAAATTAAAAAAAAAAAAAAAAAAAAAAACACACACTTTTCACAAACGAATAAAAACAGAACTACAACAAAATTTACCAGACAAAACAATTCTCATCGAAAATGGTGTACGAAGTGACACTTTATCACGAGAAAATAAAACAAAAAAAAAGTGCGAGTCTGAAAAAAGTGATTTCCCAGTGATTGGATCGCGATTTCTTGTCTCAACTTTCTGGATCCGGATCTTTGGTGTGCAACAAGACGTCGAGAAGTCTCATCTGCTTTTTTAAAAGTAAATAGCATCCTGCGATGACAACAATCATCATATTTTCGAGGTACGATCAAAATATATGAAATTTTTAGTGTTTAACAATCGGAACGTGACGTTTTTTCGTGAATTATAATTCATTCAATAGAAAAATTCATATCGAAGAACATTGAGACTGATTTTTGTGACGTACGAATGACAAGACGAGCCGTCAACGAGTCTTCAAAGTGTTTATCACTATTTACAGCATTTTTATAATAATAACAACAATAATAATAATGATTTTATAGTGTTGTATGTGCAAATTGATACATATGTGTATGTACTTTAATACATACAGACATATATATATTTTTGTGACAAGTTATCTCGCGTATGCGTTCTGTTCGCGCAGCCCAGCATCCATAACCGTCCATTGGAATGGACGCGGGAACTCTCGAGTATATCTCACGACGAGGAGATTCACAGTAGAGCCATATCGGCATAGAGTGTCAGACACGATAGTTCCTCCGAGCTTTTTTCTCCATCAGTGTTCGTTTTTATATATGTTTGTGTGTCTATGTGTGATTAACTAGTGTGTTGTTCGCCCTTTTCTCATTCGGCGACGATATCGGCAACTCTTCGCAGTCTCTCGTGCTGGATATATTTAACACTCTCCTCGTCTCATGTTACTCGGAATATCTGTGCGTTCGCTCTCGAAATAGACTTCATTCCGCACTTAAAACGCTCGTGTTCTCTCTCTTTCTCTCTCTCTCTCTCTCCGCTGCTTCAACGGTTCACCGTTCGACTTACGGATACCGGGACATTTTCTTTTTCCGTAAAACACACTTTTTAATTGATTTTTTTTTACTAATTATTCGACTTTTTGACGAATTTTAGGCAAAAAATTGACAGGAGGAAATATGCGAAGGGGCGAAATGACGATTTGGAAAGAGGGAGCAATGTTCGAAAAGGAATTTGACACTTTTGAGAAGATTTTCCGTTTGGGAATATGAAAAAATAGAAATTTTTCGAAATTTTTGTTTTTTGAGACCTGACAAAGTTTTAGGGTGTGGCTAACCCTTCGACAACCGAGTCTGACTGTGAGGAAGAAACACTGTATGCAAATGTGTAAAAAGACTGATGTTTTTATGAGGAAAATGGAAGAATATAATGATTATTGAAAAAAAAGGAAGTTTAGGAGTTTTGGTAACTTTTGGAATATTTCGTACGAAATTTAATACAACATTCGTCTTTATACTTAATAGCTAAAAGCTTTATATGCGGAGTGACTAAATCCGTGGTAGACCGGAATTCAGGGCATTTGTAAGCTCTCTTCTCACCGGATACATATCCCGGGTATTATGTACGTTGAGGAAGGAAGAATGTTGGAGCATTGTTAGCTCCTTAATGCCACTCTTCCAGCCAATATACCCTTCGCTAACAATGACGTCGTTGATGCCCGGAAAATGTCGAGAGAGAATACACAAAAGAGCTTTAAACTATAATGGCAAACAATGTCAATGAAACTGTTGCCATTATTGACGACAATTTGAATTTTTATTAAATGGCATAACTATCAAAAAAAAAAAATAATAATAATAATAATAATTTTCAAAATAATTTCTATTTTTTGACAATTGATAGAATTTTTTATTTCTTTCTATCATTTCAAATTGACTGATAAAAAATCTTTTTATTGTGACGAGAAAAAGAGAGCAAAAAAAAAAAATTGTTCAAACGATACGATTCTGATATTTTGTGGTAAAAATAATAAATTGACTATTATCTAATGTTCGAATTTGCGATTGGAGACAAAATCTAAGTGGATTGTGTGAATTATGCTTTGGTGAGAATGTCGTCGACAGAGAGGAGGTTACAGAATCGTCAAGGATGATTCATGGTGATAAAGTGACATGTATAGCTATAGATATATATTGGTGATGGCATTCGTGGGTGGTGGCTGATGCGCCTGGTGGACTTCTGCGGCCGACGTTTCCGCTCGTCCTATTAACTACGAAAATGGCTTGTTGGATCAACCGAGAAAATCCTACTGATGATCGTCTACTATTTCTTTTTTCTTTTTTTTCCTATATTTATCAACGAAAATCATCAGCTCAAAGGAATACGAGAAGAAATCCCACATCGTTCACCTTCACTTCCTGAAGAAAAAAGTGACAACTCTATGGAGTCCTCGCTAACACGAGGATACATTAATGTTAAGCTTAGCTGGTTGAACCCGGGTCAAATATATCGCACGATTGACGCATTTGGTCCCCTTCAACCAGCTTTAGTTGACATTACAAAAAACATCATTTTACATCACAAAGAGACTACTACAACGCAGCTCTATCGACATCCTGACATCTTTAATCGTCGTTACTTGTTTATTTTCTTCATCATTGATACAAGTTTTTTTTATTTTATTTTTTTATAAATATTTTATACCAATATTATGTCAAAAACTGATATTAATTATTAATTGTATGGTAAAATGAATGGTTTTGATGAAATTCTGGAACAATGTGATATTTTTTTTTGTATTTGATTTTCAATAATTAATTGTTAATCCTCTGTCAGTATCCATGGGTTTTGAAGAGACTGTTGAAATTTCGAAATGTTAAACCGAGTCAAATAAAAAAAATTGGAACTCGAATATTAAATAATTTATCGGACACTTTGGTGGATAAGTTGAACTCTTGCTTGACTTTTTTTTTTTTTAATTTTTTCAAAACACGAAACACATGATAAAAATGGACGAATTCTGTAATTTCCAGAGTGGCAGTTGTTGGCAGAAGATTAAATTTCGAAAAAAATTTTCATGAGATTGTTGAATCGAGTATGAAAAATATGAAAAGTGTCAGGATTTGAAAAATTATGAGACAATTGAGGATTTTGTGGAAATATTTTTTGTTTCGTTAAATTTTTAAAAAATCTTGAATCTCCTGACGAATTTTTGGAGTTTTTTAACACGAAATGTACGAATCTGACGGAGGAACAGTTTGAAATGATAAAAATAAACTTTTGAAATGTGTGACAGCTCAATTTTATGAATAGAGAATGTAATATGTATCGAAATGTCTTTTTTTGCTATTTTGTAAAAGGGATACATGATAAAAGGATTTTTTTGAGATGAAAAATTTCGAAGCGTCAAATTACTTTCAACGTCACGAGTTTTAGTGAAATAAAAACAAAAAAGTTAGTGTAAAAAAAAAGTTAGAAAAAAAAACGAGTTGAATGATGATACGCTGTTTTTAAAGCCTTTTACACATGTATTTTTTTCTCTCTTTTCTTCACTTTTGGAGGACAGCATGAACGAGGAAGCGCAAAATTAATTCGTAGCATGCACAAAGTTGATGCTGCACGGTGTTCCTTCTGTATGAACTTTTTTTTGTGGGTCGAGCGCGGCTTCAGCGTCAGACTCACAAATGGTACTCGTTTAGAGGGTTCTACATACATAGAGAAAAAAAACGAGCGAGAGAGAGAGAGAATGAGAGAAAGAGAGAGAGAGCGGGAAATTACATTGCACGGTAGGAAAATCACGACGAGGCTCTTCCTCGCAAATTAGCAGCTCTATAATCAGAGCGCACTCTTGCGCGAGTACCAAATGAAAGTGCTGCGCTTGCTGTTTCATCGTTTCGAGGCGCGGAGTAGAAATAATAAAAAAATAAAAATTGTTAAATAGAAGATTAAAAAAAAGCGTTGCCTCGAATTAGAGTGAGTTTCGTTGAGTTAATGCCATGGACCAAAAATTTTCTATAGAGAAGGAGAGACGACGAGGGATGAAAAAGAAAAAAAAGAGAGAGCACCGGAGTATTCCCCTCAGCGACGAGTACCATTATTTTTAAATTATTCTGTCCAATAACAATTATTACTCAAATTATCCGACGAGCTCTACAGAGGCGTGGGTGGTACAGGAGAATTTAATTGTATAAATTTGAGGCTGCAGCGAGGAGCTGGGGGGAAAATGGTACTTGATGCGGTGTATTGTGTCACAAAGCTGTGTGTTCATTCGTCAGGACAATTTCGAACGGCACTTTATATTTGTAGCCGAATTTTCTATGCATTGCATTTCCCCTTGCACGACTCTTGCATTTTTGACATTCTTTTATTTTTCATAGATTTAAAAATAGACTTTATACGAGGATTCTGTTTCGTTGGATAAATGCATTTTTTTTCTGGTTTGTTTTTAAATTACGCGAGAAAATAGAAGTTATTGCAGGCGAGACTGACAGCAGTATATTCTCGTAATTAAATTTGTGATCCTATTTGCTGACGTGTTCATTTTATTTCTTTTTTACTAATTATTATTATTATTATTTTTGTTTTGTTTTACTAGCTACTTGCTAATTTTAATTGTTTCAGGAGATAAATGACGTGATTAACGAGATACACGTCGCTGGTGATTCATTTTCGATGCAATTAAAAGCAGTAAAGAAAGCTCGCGGTGCGGTAATTGAAAAGCTCTAACGCACTCAGTCATTTTGACATGAAACGTCGTTTTTTTTCTTGTCTTTTTTGAATTTTTAATAAATGGCACTCGAGAGGACAAAAAAAGTGTTCACCAATATTCAAGAAGTCGAAAATACCGACGACAAGATGAGGAGCCAACTTTACGGAGCTACGAGACAAAACGAAAGTTGGGCATGAGGAAAAAATTCATCTTTGCATTGCAAATGCAGTACAAGCTCAAATTGCGGGAAGCCAGCGATCCGCGAGAGAGAGAATGAGAAAGTAAGAGACCGGCTTGAAAATGAAATGCCGGGAGCGGCAATAATGTCGGTGCCTCGCGTCTATATATGACGCGACGTTTGAAAGAAACATTATGCAGAAATCGATTTCTTCGAGCCAAACCTTTTCGCCACCATCGAGGCTGCTGCTGATGTCTTCGACGAACAAGAACTCAAGTTTACCCTTTCTCTCTCTCTTCAGCCCTTCTTCCATCTGCTTTCATCCCCTTGTACCTATCGCCGCGACCACGACGTAGTAATATATTGAAATTTAGCCAAAGACTTTGCCCTCGCTGAAAACCTTCTCCTCTGGCACGCAATGTTTGCAAATCGGATAACCTTTTATCACGAACTAACCAGTCGGCCACCGGCTCCAAGGCGTTCATTATTTCCACAAAAATCGACTTTTACCTCCACGGCAATGTTTTTTCATCGATATTCACATTATTTTTTATCATTCAGCATAATTAAATGGTTACGAATTAGGATTTATCGAAAAATCGTAAAAAGTATGATTTTTCGTATTTTGAGAGGAGGTTCACGCGCCATTATTGTAACAAAGTAACGACAAAATCATCAGACGCAATGTTTGCGAAAATAATTTTTTGAAAATAGGGGAACATGGGGCAAAATGGGTCCCTGGGGCAAAGTAGGCTCTTCCAAAAATGAAGGAAAATCAAATTCCTTTGATTTCAAAAAAGACGATTTTTCACAATAAATAACTCAGTTTCTAGACGGCAAAACTCTCTCAAATTTTACCTACAGTTAAGAATTATTGTTAAGAAGATTTATACGAATTTTAAACAATTGAACTTTGAATTATTGGTCTAACGCTTGCCGAACGCGTGAATCTCCTTAAATAAACAAAATCTGTAAAATAAAAATCTGTAAAAAAACAAAAAAATATCTGAAAAATGAAAAAATAAGGTCAACGATAAAATATAGTAACATGCAACATATAAATCTCTATACTCGTTATCTTTTGTATTGAAAAAACGATTAAACGGCATTTAAAGGAAAATTTCGATGACACAAGTTTAACATGGTACGAAAAGTTAAATATCTAGAGAAAGAGGAAAAAGCTGAGTGTGTGGTGAGACAAAAGCAGATTGAGTCGTCAAAGGAGGTCGTTCTCTGTGAAATTCCGTCACAGAAAGGTATATGTACACAAAGAGATAAATATATCGCATTTGCTTGGAGAGATAAAAGAGAAGGCATTGCGGCACTCGAGGATACGTACGTGTGTGTGTAACTCTTTGTATTCGTTGTTGCGTGAGTGTGTTGAGTTGCGGTTTTTCTTCGGGGGTTGGGAGAGAGGTTGATCTAAATAGGGGTTGGAGAGCTCGTGAGGCAAAAAGAGGGGAAGGGGAATAAGAATGAAGGACAAAAAGTGTAAGAGCTAGAAAACGAGATAAAAACATAAAAAAGAAAGAAAGAAAAAAAGAAAAAAAACAACGTTGGGAAAATAGACCATGAGAGATCGTGTGCTCCAGGAGAAGAGGAAAAGACAGAGGGAAAAACATGATGGAAAAAACAGGAGACAAGAGTTTCAGACACAAATTAGTTTGAGTGCATTTCAGCATCCCCACAAAGTAGGGTATCCCCCAAGAGGTAATGTAATCTTGTCGACGATGCTACTTGCCATCCTTCTCTCTTTCTCTTCTCTGTGTATTTTGATGCTAGCCACTCGGTCGATGCTTTGGCTGAATGTTTTAGTGGTGATGTTTTCTGCTCGTGACAGTCGTAAGTGGGTGAGGGTGGCACCCCGACAACATTTTATTTTCTTACTCTTTTCGTTCATCTATATATATAGATATAAATATGTAGAATGTATCACTGCTTGTGTATTATCCCCTTCAACTTAATTTCATCATCAAATTCCAAGTTAAAGAAGTTAACACCGTTATTTGACCTCCTGCTCATCGTAATTTATTAATTTTGTAAACATTTTCAAAACATGTGAACTTTTACTGCCTGTACTGTCAAAACAATGGGAGATAGAGCAAAAAACCATAGGACCAATCTTGTAGAGCATTAAATTCTTTACAAAAAAGTTCTCGACTACAATTTTCTATCATTGGTTATTTGGTCCTGAGAGCTGTTTGAAAGAAAATTGGTTTTCAAAAGTTATTAGTTTCACAGTCTTTTTTCTAAGTGTTTTTTTGATAAAACTACTGGAGATAGAAAATAACAGAATGAGACTTTTTTGGAGGAAATTTTGTTCTCTATAAAATTGTTCTCATCCATTTTTACTGTATCTCTAACCATTTTGACAGTATGAGCTGGAATAGTGAACAGTTGATGATGAAATTAAATTAAAAACCATGATCTTTGTAGAGGAACACCAGACATGGATTAGGTGATCGTTGAATGTGATGGAACTGGAGTTTCATGATATGAAGATGAAAATAAAAAAATTTTGATCGAAAATTCGTGGCAGTCGTGTCTACACGACAAAATTGATTAAATTTGATTTGAAACTCTTGATTTTTGAGCAGTTTGTGCTTAATGGCTAAACAATGTCCTTGTGTCCATCTGCACATTGGATTTTAATCCTTTTTTGTTGAATAGGGTTGCAACTGGAACGTTCCCAATCCCCTCTTATGGAAAAGGCGAACGATTCAGTGGGCCAATAAGCGGATCGGCCTTGCACCCCTTTTCCCTCCTCGTCGTCTCTCCGATAACGGTCAGTGTTTGACTTCCGGTTCGGAGAAACTGCATATGCATCGCGTTCGTCGAGGTTATTCGCGTTTGAATAACGACTACGGAGTATATGCCGAATGACCAGAGGTAAAGAGAGAGAGAGAGAGAGAGAGAGAGAAATCGAGTGCAAACGCCTAAAGCAAACCGCAAGGGAGTTGTTACAGGACTAAAGTATGGATCGAGTCCTTAAAATTTTTTTATACTTAACAAAAACATTCCACTACTTTTACTACGTAAATAAATAATCTCAATATTAATTTATTTCAATCTCATTCAACAGTGATATTAATTAATAAACTTAATGGAATTTTTTTTCTAATTATTCCAAAAATTCACTTACCAGCTGTCGAACGATTTTATTTTCTTTTTCTCTTCCTTCTTGTGATTTTTTTATTTGTTTAAAGGATAGAATATTTGAAGAAGAAAAAATCTCGTGGCCTTTTAAAATGGATAATAATAAGACAATAATAAAAAATAAAAAAACATTATATTACGAAGCACATGAACGGTGTATGAAATGGAAAAGGAGATGATGGCGTATGTAGGTCGTTCTATCGACATAATACGTCGTTGGAAGATTGCATTATTAACGCTCGTTATACTCGTGGCATTCTCGTGAGCCCGTGTATATGCTTCTTTCGCTTCATCAACGTCGCCTATTTATTTAACAAATCGGTTGAAACACACGAAACACAATGACGCGAAGGAGATCAGGGTTAACCTGAAAGAGCGATAGCGAGAGTCTCGTATCTGATTGTTGGACAGAGACTTTTATATAAAACCTTTAGAAATGTGGAGAACGGTGGTAAGTTTATAAAACCTTCGTGTTCGGGGGATCATTACGTGTGCACATAGGTCAGATTTGAGGCAGTTATTTATGTACACGTTATACATCGAATATTAATAATTTGAGTTGAAAAATTCTGCAGTTTGACTGCAAAATAAATTTTTTACATATTTTTCTTGTCAAATTGAACTTTTAGGGGAATATGGGGCAAAATGGACCCCTAGGGCAAAGCGGGCAATCCAAGAAAAACTATTTTTGGGGCGAAGTGGGCGCTCCC
The DNA here is from genome assembly GCA_948107755.1 of Campoletis raptor. Lineage (NCBI taxonomy): Eukaryota > Metazoa > Arthropoda > Insecta > Hymenoptera > Ichneumonidae > Campoletis > Campoletis raptor. Next base: position 17,621,767 of record OX403627.1, on the reverse strand, counting down.
AAAAATGAAGGAAAGTCAAATTTTCTTCGGATTTGATCTTCCTTCATTTTTGGGAGAGCCCATGTTGCCCCAAAAATAAATATCATTTGATTAGTCCGCTTTGCCCCACGGGTCCATTTTGCCCCAAATTCTCCTATATGAATTTTTCTACAGAACTGCGATGTTCATGATAAAGAGAACAATCAATTAACCTCGGTTTCGAACGAATTAAAATTAAATTCATCGGACGAACGTTTCGGTCAACTCTCATGTTCCAGTTAATTTTGGCCACGATGTGGTTCGTTTACAACTCTGGGCCAAACTTCAGAAGTCAATAACATATATATAGATGCATATAAATATAGGTTCATGCTTGTATACATTTATGTACACCAGAATGAGGCTTTTGCGTACATCTCTATTGAATTTAATCTCCAGCAGAGCTGTAATAACTCTTCAGCCTGGCTCATGTCAAGTATCCTTTTGAATAAAGCACTTTGAAAAGTGTACTCATCATCAAAACTCAACCACAAAGTTGTTTCCTAGACGAGGTGTAATTTCATATACGTTTTCGTGAAGCTCATGAATGAGGTTAAAGGTGTTATCGAGTATTAAAATTTTAAGTACAACAGTTGTAAATGTTCCTCATTCGCAAGTTCATCCTTTGAATTACATAATTTTGATAAAATTATTTAAACATTCAGATTTGTTGCATTTCCTTTGGGTTTGCGGCAATTCCTGAAAATCTAGGGGTTGAAAATGAAGAATAAGAATTGGTGGTTCCAGCAGTCAGTGGAAAAAGGAATGAAAGAAGAAAGAAGGGTGTGGAGAGAAGAAAAAAAAAGTGACATGACCCAAGTGGCCACAGAATTCTAAAGGGAAATGCTAATTTTATGAAGCGTCAATGAGACATTGCGTGGATGGTAAAAGGAAGGGAAAAGATTGAGAAAGTTGTGGGAGCGTCTAGGGATTTAAGAATTCTCAAACGAATGTTTGGGGCAGCGTGAGAAAAGTGAGAAGATGAGTGGGTATTTGGTAAGCAGTGATAGAAGTCAATGGTTCGATCAGACACGTAGTGATTCTTCTTTTGAATAAATAGGAAGTGTTCCAAAATCGTAGTGCGTTGAAATTTTTCGATCAAGTCCATAAAACCAGTCCAGTTTGTTTGTTTTTTTAGATTTTTCGTTTTTTCAACGTTAGGGAACTGATAGTTTGGAAAAAAATTCATAAAGAATGGTATTACGTCATTGAAATGACGCGAACGAAAAGGGTGAAGTAAATAAAAGAATAATTTATGGTATTTCTTCGATGTATTGTAGATGTCCATCTCATATAGGGGAACATGGGGCAAAATGGACCCCTGGGGCAAAGCGCTCTGTCTGAAATTTTTTATTTTTGGGGCAAAGTGGGCTCTCTCAAAACTGAAGGAAAGGCAAATTTTTCTTCGAATTTGATCTTTCTTCATTTTTGGGATTTCCCACTTTGCCCTAAAAATAAAAAAATTCAGATAGCCCGCTTTGCTCCAGGGGTCCATTTTGCCCCATGTTACCCTATATATATATATATTTATAAAACAGTTGGTTACTCATGGTAGCTGCGTAAGATATAACAAGGGTTGTATATCAAGAAGCCACGCCTTGCACGAGAACCACTTCCGGTCTAGACACGCGAGCTTGCCTGCCATCAAGCCTGCAAGTCAGGATGGTGGATTTAGTTGAGGGGGAGTTACGAGAAAGCCCCGACGACTTGAGTGTCGAAGCTGGTTCCCAAAATACGGTTTGCTTCTACAATTCATCCCCTTCGTCTCTTAGCCTGACTCGAGAAACTTCCTTCCTCGCTATATTTTCCCTGTAGATGTTACATTATTGTGTATGTTTTGCTGCAGTCATGCTCTCCGACAAAAACTATTCTTTCACGTAATGCATTGATGCGAGCAAAACCGAAGGATCTCAGAAAAACGAGCCACAGCAAACTTTTAAATCGAGCACGATTGTTATTCAACATATCGATTCAAAACGTAAAGCCCGAATTACAATACTGAGTCGCTTCTTCCACGAAAAATATAACTTTGCGAATATCTCGCAAATGCTTTATCGATACCAAGAGATAAAATAACGAAGACAACCATCACCACATCGTATATGAAGATAAAAAAATCTATCCTCAGACTTATCGAGTCTCCATTAAGGGAATCGCGATGACGCGTACAATTAATAAATTATAACTCAACACTCACCAATTCTGCGTCAAAATGTCGATATTGTTTTTATTGGACTCACCTGAAAGAGAAAAAAAAAAGTCAGCTATTAGTGACACGAAGAATGGTGTTTTCAGGAATACATTTATTTTCAATTTTCGAGATTAATAACTTGATATAGGGAAATATGGGGCAAAATGGGCCCCTGTGGCAATTTTTATTTTTGGGGCAAAGTGGGCTCTTCCAAAAATGGAGGAAAGTCAAATTTTTCTTCGGACTTAATCTTCCTTCATTTTTGAGAGAGTCCACTTAGCCCTAATAATATTTTTTTTGAATAGCCCGCTTTGCCCCAGTGGCCCATTTTGCCCCATGTTCCCCTGAACTCATGCAAAACGTTATTCAAAAGAGCAGAAAAAAGAGCTTGGTCAAAATGACCCAGTGTGTCAACGATGACTTAATCTTTTGAATCTCTTCTGCGATTCTCTTGTGCACATATTTTTGTAGTTTATTCTTTGAAATCTAATGTTTAACATCTGAAGGGGATAAGAATTACGGAAATAAAAGAGGAATGGGGGAGGAGGAGGAGGAGGTTGTTGCATTGATAATGGGAAAGAGGTTGATCGTTGAAGTGTTGAGAAAAGTACGTCAGGGAGTGAAGAAGGGTGAGTGTGATAAAGGGGTGACAGGATTGTTACGAGAGAAAGAACGAGAGAAGAAAGGGAGAAAAAAAGGGAAAGGGAGAAGGACGAAAAAGGGCGCGTTGTTGAGAAAGAAGTATTTGTTAGAGAGTTGTGTGAGTCGAACGAGCGTCAGTCACAGCCGGGATCCTCGGTCTCGCCACACCCCAGCCCTTTCGTCCAACGTCGTTCAACCCTCCCACGCGCTTAGATTAATGTTTCCCTTTACTTAAAGACCACCTTGCTTCTTTTGTTGCGATTACGAGAGAACAATTTTGTTTATTCTTTGACGCAGCTCTCTTATTAACGAGTACCTAATAAGAAAAATGTAAAAAAAAAAAAAAGAAAAAATACAAAATTTTTGTATAAAAGAGAGAACGAAATATCCTTTAAAATTTCTCTCAAGAGAATTAAGGGCAGGTTTGATTTCCAGCTTTAAAAAATGAACAAATTGTACAAATTGTATTTTATTTGCTACAAAATTAAATTTCCTATAACATTGAACATTAACTTTGCACTTAATTTAACGAGATTTCGCCAAAAATCCAATAACCTCGAATTGGTTCATTAAAAAAATATGATAATGGATCAAAATAATTATAACAGAGATGAGAAAACTTGTTGAATAAGTAAAAAAAAAAATCGTATATATTTACTGACCCAATTATGAGATGGAAATATACGTCACAGCTCAATATCTGCGTGGCTCAATAAAACAGAATATAACTCGATATCTGGAATAAGGTATGTACATTGGGAGAGAGAAAGAGTGAGGAGAGAGAGAGAGAGAGAGAGAGAGAGAGAGGAAGGGTTCGGAGCACGAGATATACGAAGTATAGTTCGTAGACGCTCGAGGGTGTACGTTTTCATGCCAAAGCTCTCTCCCGCTGTTACAATATCTCTCTTCTCATAGCTTCCACCTCCTTCGTACCATATATATATAGACAGATATTTGTCTGTACATATATATTGTCTATTCGAAGTTGTTCTACCGGTTGCTCCCTCGATGTGGAATCCGTAGCCAGGGGCTGCTCACTCCACCTGCCTTTATTTATGCCGTGCTGCGAATATCGATGCGCGTGTCGACGACAAGCCTCGTATAACTTCTCAGCTTCCTCGTGCGAGCCACCTCTATACACGTTCGGTCCATCCACCATTACGAACATGGCCTACTATGTCTTTCGACTGTATATACTTTGTACTGTACGCGCGCCCAACACATTGGCTATGCATCGTAATACCAACGCCGTATACGTGATACAATGTGTATATATATCATACATATTTTGTTTCATGTCACATATATATGTTTTAGTAAAAAAAAAAAAACAAAAAAATCCATCGAAACTCTTAAATCTATATGTATATCGATCCGAGTGCTGATAGATCGGTAGACAATTCAATTTCTTGAGTTTCCCTAGTTTCGTGATTCCCATAACACGAATTTTATTCTCCTATCGCTTTCTCGATCAGTTTCTTCTTCTTTATTCTACGAATAATTTTATTCGTCATTTCGTTTTTATTTTTTATAAATATTTGAAGACTCTATGGAGAGTTTCAACTCTCGGAATCGTCATTTTTACCAAAAATTCACTATAAAAGACAGTTTTTTTTTTTTTTTTTTTTTTTTTTTAGATATTAGGGTTTATGCAAACTATCCCAAGGATCGTAAATAGTGGAGGTCAAATAATGAATATATCGAGTGTTAGTGGAAGAGGTGTCGAATCGAAGAAATATATCGTATGAACGAGCAAGTTCTTATCCTCGACGTGAGAGAGTTCATGGTGCTCTCCTCCGGAGGATTGATCGTTCGGTGCCTATAACGCACAAGTTATACGATATATCGTTCGTCGTTTCTATGGATTCTCGAGGGACGATGATACGGCGATATAAGGGTTATGGCAAAGTAATCGAAGGGATATATCGGTTATGTGTGAGCAAGTGTGTGTCTGTGTGTGTGTGTGTGTGTGTTTGGAGACGATGTGTGGCAACAAAAGTACGTGAAGTCGTAAGAGCACGAGCAAATACTAGGGCGGGACTGACGATAGTGTTACTCAAGATGTAATCTTCGTAGAGCACCTCAGGGAATGAGGATATGTGCAAAAAAAGTGCATTCCCTGGATTCATAGATTATTTCCATCAAGATATCAAGTAACGAATCTATTGAATGTGATATTGCGCGATAAGATAGTCGTTTGGGAAGGATTCGAGATAAGAAAAAAAATGAATTGATTATTATCCATTGAAGGAGAACTGTAGTGTCGATTTTTTTTTTTTTTTTTTAATCGAAGATTGAAAAAAAAAGTATCCTTATTTTTCAGATTTTAATTAGTTAACCATTTGAGATAAGAATCTAAACTCGAAATTTCTTTTTTATGTTTTTTTTTTCGATTTGTTGATATTAAAAAAAAAAAAAACGAAATTCGATTATTTGTTTAATTGTGGGATTTGAGCGGTTCGTCATAAGAATTTTCCTGGGACCACTTTCTTTTTTGAAATAGTATAATTCAACATTAAATAAAAAAAATTCTAATATAAAAAAAAAAAAAAAAATGGACCGACGTAAGTTTTACCAAAACTTAAAGAATTGAACCGTTTTAACACTTGGAATAAAATGAAAAATATTCGGAACAATATGATCTGAAAACACGAGTATAAAGACGAAGTGGGTTTTGGAAATTGTTTCATTGGAAGATCGATAGCTCTGTGTGGGGCTCCTTTGCATGTTGAAATTTCTGACAGTTGATGTATGTACTAATAGATATTAACTATATATATTGACTGTACATAGATATATACATATATATAAATTCCTCGTCAGCAATAGTGGCAACTAATCACTCCGGTGATCTGCGGAACGGGGTTTTGATTGCGTCGTACACGCAGGACACGCTCAGCCTTCGAACTTGAGCTGATAGAGGCTTTTGGTTTGTGTACTATACCTTCGCATATTCCACCTTATTCCTGTTGATTTTCGTACGTAGATTGCTGGGATTGCAGGCTCTAAGATTAACATTAGAAACTCAAGTGAACACAGACGTGTCTCTACCACATCAAAAATCCTTTCCTTCCTTCCTCCTTTTCACCAAAATATAGTCGATGTCTCAATTATTAACTCATTTCATCAACATTTTCGTCTGCTCCTTCTTGCATTATAGAAAATCCATGACTTAAACACATTTTGATATTTCTTTTTTCCATAAATTGCTTTGTTTTAGAAGTTGATTTGCAATCAAAGTTGACTTTTTGTTGATTAAATAAATGATTCGTTAAAAGCTCCTCCCTTCTTGCATGATAGAAAATCTATGAATCAAACAAATTTTGATATTTCTTTTTTCCATAAATTGCTGTGTTTTAGAAGTTGATTTGCCATGAAATTTAACTTTTTGTTAATTGAATAAATGATTTGCTAAAAGATTTCTGATTTAGACGATTCCTCGCACAGTTCCAAATGTGACAGAAGTCAATGATCAGAAAGTCTGGAAGTTGTGAGGCGAGGAAACGTTGAAAAAATGCATATAGTTTGGTGTGTCTTGGTTGGTGAGCTCATTTGTGGTGATCAGAGCCAGACGTAGGAGCAAGGCAGTGTGTGATTGTCTTTGAAACAGTGATGTGCCATCGGAGGATTGGGAGGAGGAGGAGGAGGAGGGCAGTAAAATGGAGAATCCACGAGGTTGGATGGGGAGAACTTCGACGAGGAAAACATGGACGTGGACACAGGCACAGATAGAAGAGTGGAAGTTGTTTATATAGTGAATGGGAGGAAAGAGAAAATGGGGTAGAATTGGAAAAGGGGATGGAGGGGGGTTTAGAGAACTAGAAGGAAAAGAGAAGGTGGTGAGAAAGAAAGAGAGAGCAAGAGGATATAGAGCGGATGAGCTGCTCTTTACTCTTTGACGACAACGCGACGCGCCACACAGCAGCACATCGTGCAGTTTACCTTCGATAAACAGGAAAAACCATCACGTAGCAATCGCGTGGGTTACGCTCCGATGCCCGATGGAACCACAGCCGTTCACCAACGGAGCTAGCTCTCGATTTCTCGTTCAAACTCTCGATATTTCGTCCTTCCGTTCACTTTGCTCTCTCTCTCTCTCTCTCTCTCTCTCTTTCACTCGCTCTCTATACATATATATCTATGTATATATTATTTCAGTCAACATGAAAACTGCCGGTCTCAGTCTTCACTGGCACTGGCTGGATAATCCGATATACGTATATAGAAAAAAACATACACGATAGACTCAGCATCTCGCCGAACCTCCACATTATTTCTCTCTTTTTTTTTGTGTACCATCGTGTGCTCAAAATATCAACCACACGAGTATGTCAAAGAGGTACTAAAAAAAACCTCAATCCACGCATCACTTCGAAATTCCCAGTCATATTTGTTTTCTCGCGTTTCACCATTTATTATGTACGAAAAGAGATAAACTTTAGTTAATATTTGTCGATCAGATAACCACTTGGTGTTACATTTTTACTGTACCATCGAGTGATTACATTTATCGCAAATTTACACATTTTTTTTTATTTTTGTCACTTTGAGGTGTTCTGTTTACTTTTTTTTTTCGAATAAATTTTATCATGAGTTTTGATCATGATACGCAATATTTAATTCGGAGTGAAGGCAACTCGACGCAACGGTAGATTGCACTCGTATGAATAATCATTCTCTCACCCCTAATCCGACAGATCCTGCTGCTGCGTTTGTACACGTAAATCGAAAGTGAGAAGGGGTACGCCACGGTTCATGACTCCTGATGCTTTCTATGTATGTAAATTCATGTTTGTGTCTCCTGATTTCAGATGAGATACATAAACACATCAGGGAGAGGCGAGAAAAGTGGGACAGTGGGGCAAAATGGAACACACGTCGAAAAAATCATTTTTTGACGGGTGTTCCATTTTGCCCCACTTTGCACGCCTCTCCCTTATATATCTGTTATTAACCATTAATAAAAAGGGCGTGAGTCCTTGTTTACGTCGGGTTCTATCATTTTCAACATTTTGCTCGATAACAGTCGATCTTTATACGTTTAAACAAAAAACTATATACATTTTTATATTATAAATACTCCGTGCGTAACGCTCTTCTAAAACCTACCAGTCAAGGACATTCCATGAGCACTTCACTTTTATTCACATTTCCTGGCTGGTAAAACGTACGCATGAAACCGGCTGCGAGACAGTTATAGGCACGAAACTATGTCGACGATAAATTTGTGAGATCCGACATGGACACAGGCACGTAGTCCGCTGTATGAAACCCAAGCTTGACATTTATTGTACTAGCAACAAATTCGTATATAAATTTCATCATTTATATAATATACGGTGTTATAACACAAGGAAAAACAATTTACCACAAATGGAGGTCGGGAGAATGAATGTTGCGGAAAATATTATTATTATTTCATATTTGTTGTGATTCTGTGTCATTTTTAGTGGAGAAAACACGGGCAGAGTTAATGCTTCGTTGACGCCTGGGCCATTTTGCCCCACATTCATATTCCGGGCTCATAATTACATTATTTTAAAAGAATTAACGATTCTCTCACTTCGGAAATAAGCGAAGTTCACTCGTACAAATGAATTATAAATCAAGAGAGTATTAAAATTTCACAAATTTTGATTTTAATTCGCGTATGTGTTAAATCTTCTTAATTTAAACATTAACACATCTATAATATTAAATTTGCATCTAAATTAAAAAACATTATTTCGTCTAAATCATTTCTGAGAGTCTGGAATATAATTTGTAGCAATCATTTGGACAACAGATACAAATATTTATGTATCTATGTGCGCGTGTTTTGTTCTTGTTGATTTTCCATAGACATTCATGATATAAATGTATGAATATCACGAAAGAGACGAGCTGCAGAACCATACGAAGATAATATCATATCGCGTCGCTCACTCGTATACCAGCAGGTAACGCAAATATGAAATTACGACGTGTTACACGCGGAATATATGTGTGTATACTTTTGTGCATCGAGAATACCCTGAAACCCACCCCTCATTAGCAGTGCCAACACATACAGCCCTTAAGGGTTTTAGTTCCATTTAAACACTGATACTGGCCGACAAATACTTCTTCATTGTTCGTGTCACAATATCGTTAACTGTATGAAACAAAGATATAGATACGTGATATGTGAAGCTGATATACAGGAAGAATATTTGTAGCGATAATATCCACTGCGCGACGGTGGATGACGCGATGGATTATCAAAACGCTGGTAAATTTGGTCCAGAATTATACGGATCAAAAATTTAGTGACAATATGGCACCGTAATTAGCCTATTGATGAGATACAACATGAAAATATACAAATGTGGGGTAAAATGGCCCAATCACAGATAAATAAACCGATAATTTTGTAATTTTGGTGAATATTTCAGAAAATACGAGTGTGTCCGTTTGTCGATTTATTTTCATTCGCAAATGTAACAACTGCACGGTGTATCAGTTAAATGAAATGTCAGTTAAATAGAGAAATATCGATAAATCTGTAACGAAATGCGAAAAGCGACAAATTATTCGAGCAAAGCAGCAGCACGAGAGAACTGTCAAAGTACTTGTCGACCAACGCGAATATCCGCGACGATATACAGTGCGAGAACGAACACGAGGGTAAATTTGTGTGCTCGAATATCGGAAGGATTTTGGTCAGCCACGAAATTCAAAGCTTTTGACAATCGTCCGAGGATTCTTCGTATTCGCTAATGTGGAATGTCTATAAGAGAGGGAAAAGCTAGAGTGTGGAAATTTGTCGGAAATTCTCTTAATCGAAGAATGGAAGCTGGGCGCAGTAACGTTTAGCCATTATTCGTTCACGAAGTAGAATTCATGTGTGGAGATGAATTAAAGAGACCTTACACATGTGTACACACGTGTGTGTACATCTATAGCTAACAAAACTCTCATCAGATATCAAGAGACGAATTTAACTTCCTCATATACCTGGTTGAACGAGCCCCATTGTGCGGTATGCTATCTAAATCTAAAAGCATCTTCCTCGTCACACATTTGCACGATTTTCATGCTTATCACTGGTCCACACATACGTAACTTGCTTTTCCAGAATGTTCTTCAGTTCTACGTCATGGAGAGCTCTACAAATACGCAATCTATCCTCCTCCATTCAATTCCCTCAGCTCCGAACTTCACCAGCAAACACACAGACACACAGACACACACATACATACGTTTCGTTTCTTCTCTTTACTCGGGTGTTTCGTTTCTCAGCAATGATGACGCTCCATCTCGTTCAATCCCTCAGAAATGTCTTTCTCTATCCCCATTCGACGCTCCCGATAACACACCATCGTTTTCAATTCCTTTTTCTTCTCCATCCTACTCTCTTCTTCGTTCTCGCCTTAAAAACGCATTGCTCCGGGTTGTGTACATAATCATCAGTGAAATCCATTAACGAGAAGCATCGTCTGACGATTCTCCTTCAATCGCGATGCACACATCGATTTCTATGCCGGATTTATTTGACTACAAATATTCTTGTACAATCTACCAATTTAATTGGACTATTATGCAGATATCGATTATTATTGATTTTACTAAACTAACATATTCTTTAATATTTGGAATGTAAAATTATTACAATATTAATGACTCGAATTATTCATCGAACAGTGTAACTTGAAAATTTTTTTAAAATCAAGCAATTCCAGTGGAATTCATGATTTTGGATTTGAATATAAATTTAAAGGCGATAATTCGATATCTGTTTTAATCCTCCGTTGAAAAGCAACAGTGGGCCATATTAACCCGAAATAATTTTTTTTGGTATTATACTTGTCCCTACCGCTTAAATGTTTTCAAAAACCGCCAGTGTCGACGAAGGGTAAGAAAATGAATTCCAAATAACCCTCTAATCGGTGATTTGAAGGATAATTCAATTCGTAAATACAAAATAAGGAGACAAATTGTGTGTCAAGTGATTTTGGAAATCGGTATCCATTGGTGGGGCCAAAAGAGATTAAAACATTCGAAACGAAGGTTACTTCAAGCATCGCGTTACTTTTTCCGTTTTTTTTTTTTTTTTTTAGTATCTACGTGCACTCTACGTGCATTTCCAATCGGACGAGAGTGGCCACGGGCGATCGGAGCTTTAAAGTGGTCAAATTCTGTTACGCGATGGTCAACGTTTTTTCAACGTTTCTCATTGGCTTGGTTTATCTTGCTGTTTTCTTTTCCTATATGTTTTTTTTTTGTTTTTTTTTTTTATCTACCCGAGTATGTATATCACGAGATACACTTTTTCGCAATTTTAACGTGTATCTCGAATCCGCTCAGTTCGTGGGCCACGGTTACGCTTCGAAGGGGAGCGGAGGGCGAAGAGAAAGTTACGAGCAGGGTTGTAATATACATGCCAAAGCAACCTCCGCCCCCGTTGGTGGATGCATCCTCGTATACGCGATGCATGGAACCTGCAGAAATACCTTGCTCTTTTCCTCTCTCTCTTATTTTCTCTTTCGAGCGCAGTTGCGGTACGTAAATTTTACGTGCATGTGGGTCAGGGCGATCGTACACTCATGTAGGGAAATATGGGGCAATATGGACCCCTGGCGCAAAGCAGGCTAGCCAAAAAATGTTACATTTGGGACAAAGTAGGCTGTCCCAAAACTGAAGTAAGATCAAAAATTAAAGATGAATTTGACTTTTCTTCGTTTTTGGGAGAGCCCACTTTTTTGGCTAGCCCGCTTTTCTCCAGGGGTCCATTTTGCCCCATGTTCCCTTACTCGATGTGTTCGTCCAGTTACCAGTTTTGCAGGAATGAGTGCATCGATTAAAGCGGAGTGGTTCGTGCTACAGAAACGCGTAAGGACGGATACAGGAACGAAAAAAAAAAACAAGAAAAAAAAGAAGGAAAAATAAAAGGCAAGGATGAGTAGAATTTAAGTGATTTATGCTACAACTAAATTTGTATGCACATATCAAGATATTAGATCACACATTGTTTACGACCATCCTTCATCGTATTTCATGGGCGGATGTTAAATTTCCTACATCTCGTGCATACAGAAGATTTACTTCATTGAAAAGCCTTGGAAGTAATTTTATTCATTCATGCAACTAAAAACATCGTTGATTTTTAAAGTGACTGTTAATTGGAGTCGATTCTGTTAGTTTAGCATGTAACGATAACAAATTTAATTACGTACTGCCTTTTAAATATTGATCAATTCAAATGATGATATTTGCATTTAATTTATTACCGAATCATTAATGAGAAACGGTAAGAAAAAAAAAAAAAAAAAAAAGATCGAAAATCGATAATTCGGTGTATAAACGACGACGAATTTGACTCGAAAAATTCAGGATTTTTTATAACTACTTCACACCATTTTATTTCACCTGTTCAAATGCCAATAAAGAATTTATCGATTATCATGCAAAAGTGAAAGAAGTCCCGGAAAAATAAGAAAAAAAAAGAGAAAATAAATGGTTTAATGAAACAGAGCAAGATTCCGTGATCGGCAGTCAGGATCGCGGTTACAAACGTCGTTAGTTACTCTCATTCACAATTCTCGTCGGAGATGAAGTAGCCAGAGAAGCAATGGTGCATTCCACTTTAGTTTGAATAATTACAATGATCAAAGGGGTGCGAAATTCATGTAACACATATACTGATGTTCGGTCCACTGTATGATCAGAACACACATATTATTGATTGAAGGTAGAAATTGCAGTAGTAGGTGAGCTCAGCATCAGGGGCAATCGAGATCGATAAAGCTCAAACGAGAGTATATTCATGTTCGTGTTTGTCTCTATTAGTCTCTCGTTTAGACGAATCGATATTTCGATAAATTCTATTTTTTATTGTCGAATGTTTTATGAGTTTTTTTATTTTAATAAAACGATCAAATTTGACCATTTATTTGATTTCTATGACGAAATGAGTCCTGAGGAGGAGGAGGAGGAGTTGTGTCAATTAAATAATTTCGAGTTAATCAATAGAAATATATAGATTTTTTGTAAATTTAAATTCTTTTTTTTTTTTTTTTTTTTTTTTTTAATAATGAATGTTTATTCGTCTTGAAACGACAAAATAATTGTGATAACCGTGCGAAAATAATGATTGAATAAATCTGATGAATGTAATTGCTATGAGTATAAACTTGATTCAAGTGGAAATGAAGATTTTGCAATACAAATTGAATTTTTGCTACTGTCACTAACGTGGCATGTTAAATGTACGTACTCTCGTACATATAAATTCGATCATGCACTAAATCCGCGAATTGTGCGGTCGGTTATGCCAATACCGATAGGCGGTATACTAGATTATACTAAATTCGATTAATTTACTATAATATTCGACAGTAAATGAGAGCAGCGAGAAACCAATGATGCCCTTAACCACACAATGTCAATGTATCGAGGGTTCGTCTGCTTAGTTTAATATTTGCAATAAACACACACACACACACATGACACACACTCAAGGGTGCGTTGTAGATGAGAGATCGTTGGAATTTAAGGGTTTGGTATACGTGTTCGTGAAACATGACGAAGTCCCGGTAAAGTGTGCAAAGAGAGAAAGAGAGAGAGAGAGAGAGAGAGTCGAGGGAATTGGTTGACTAGAAATTCGATCGATACATTACTCGCTACGCAGGGCGAACTACAGAGATATTTTCCAACGGATGCACACAGTCTCTGTGAGAGACTCGTAATACATGGATGACTTGATCGATCGATCGATTAATAAAAAATTTAGTTTCCATCATCTATCCGTCGACTGATTCGCCGGGGGTTTTGTGGTAAATGCTCTTAAAGCGTTTTATTTATCTCTTTATTGCTCGAACGACATGAACGTTTTAGACGAACGATCTGTCACTTTAAAGTTGAAGTATAAATACAGCAACAAAATAAAAACAAAAAAAAAACTAATTTGGCCGATGATTGCACGTTTGAATACTTTTATTGGTGAAAATTATTTATGATTTGTTCGTTATCATACCTGGGTATGAGTTTTAAACGAAATAATTGTCAAAAAAAAATAATGACAGGTGTTAATAATAAACTTGAAGGGAGAGACTTCAAGTTGCAGACTTTCCTGTGGGAAAATTTGATGCACAGGAGTTCCATAGCGAATAGTTTTTTTCTCTGAATATCTCTTTCTCTCGTACACCGTTTCGGATGAATGTTTCTTTCTAGGCAAAAAATCGAGCAAGGACTGTCGAGTGCGCGCGTGGCACGAGCGAAATACATTTAAATAGAAAGTAGAAACTGGTGGACAGGACGATCGTTGAGAGGAAAACGAAATACAGAACGAAAGGGATAAAGGATAAGGGCATAGACAGAGATTCTAAGGGACAGGGAATCCGACGAAAAGGAAGAGAGGGAGGAAGAGAAGGAAATGAGAGTACAACAGTAGTTTGAGATAAGGTTTAATATCTCTATATATTCAAGAGAGAAAGAGAAAGAAAGAGATGGTACAACGATGCTTCCGGTCAGCAAGTATCACAATGGCTGGACCGTCCAGGACGAGAGAACAGTTCGGACCGCAGAATCCATCCTTTTCTCTTATACCTACTGAAATTTGACTATACGTTGATATATGCATAGGAGAAACGAGAATACGTATAGTTGCTACTACTCGTACGTCTACTGCTGCAGCTCCTTTCTCTGGTGATAATTTAACCCTGCTTTGCATATAAAAAGCAACAATGGCCCACTTCGTCCTTGCTATTTCAACGTCGCTTCGCACAAGCATAGCGACTCTCCCATGGAACGACGAGGGTTAGCACTATTTCTCTTCACTCTCTTCTCTCCTTCCCGTCCCTGGCCACTCTGAGTGAAAATTTGATTTGTCGTTTCTACTAGAAACCCAGGGCAGCAACCTCCCTCCCTCTTCCCCTCTCTCCTTCTCTTTCTTTCCAACCACTGTTTTTTGTTATTCTCTAGTGTTTTTTTTTGGCTCCCAGTGCACAAGAAATAAGCTTTCTTCGTATGTGATGTTTAAAATTCTTTACCAGTTCGAATCTCTGGCCATCTTGCATTTTCTTCTTCGTTTTTTTAACCCGTTGCTTTTTCTAGTCTATGTGGATACTGCGAATTTTTACACAACTCGTCTCTACGAAGGGATTGCATATTCTTAGCGTTTTTAATCCTCTTTCTATGTCATTGTAGTGGAAATTTTTATTCTTTTATCTTAAGGTTGGATTTGCCTTTTGTTTAAAATTTTTTTTACACACTTTTTTTATTTCATTCGCTCCCGAAGCTTTTGGTCCTGGATGGAAATTTGCCTTTAGAATTTTGACATTGTCTCGAACTTTTTAGAGGTGTGATTTTTATACGTTTTTTGGAATTTTTCGCGTAGACCATGATTGGGAAGCAGGGATTAGGCGGGAAAAGTGACACAGTGGGGCAAAATGGAACACCCGTCGATTTTTTCGATGGGTGTTCCATTTTGCCCCATTGTCCCACTTTGCCCGCCTCTCATTTTCAAAATTGTTTAATATCTCATAAAGTTTCATTTTCGTCAATGTTTTGCTTGAAAAATTATGCAGAACGAAGCAAGGCCTTTCTGCATTTGAATATATTGCAAATCCACTCGCGCTCGTTTCGTCAAATTGCAACTCGCATCTGGCGGTGTAAGAGCAGGACAGAATTCGAAAATGCAAACTCTTTCCCCCGGAGGGAGAAACGGGTGAAAAATTTAAATCAGTTTTTCCGTCGCAACGTTCCTTTCGGTTGCGTGGTCGTGCTCATAGATCTTGCAAATGTGAGAACTCGACCCGGATATAAAATATTTTCTTATTCGAGGGGATATACCAGCGCCTCCGCAAAGTATAATCATTTCTTCCTCCCTCCCTCCCTCCCTCCTGCCCCTCTGTCTCTCATTTCTCTCGTGCCCATTTATAACTTTCATTCGAATCGATTCATTTTCACATCCATTTGAAACGTGGCCAAGCTAGTCATGAATTTATGCGAAGAAAGATGACTAACTAATATTAATAAATCATAATCCAATTTAAATATACGCTGAAAAAAAAAGCCAAGTTGAGATTTCTTCGAAGCGACCAAATTCTCTTCAGATTTTCAACATCCATTGACGTTGATAAATTCTTTTTATTTTGCCATTATTCCAATAAATAAAAAATTCAACCAATTCGATAATTTGAAAAAAATCTCTTATTCCTAATTATTGCCATCAGAACATTAAAAAGCTCCAAAGATAATCAAGAATAATTCGAAACGTGACCTGACATAAAAAACAAACATATATTTGTTAGGACGATAAATGCGATAATGTTGTTAAAGGAAAAAACAGCTATGAATCATGAGTTTGAATCGTTGCAGAGGAGCATCAGGGAAAGTGTCCTCCGGCAGGAAGAAGAGTTCTAAATATTTTTCTGTCTCTTTTTTACGCTGACAAAAGCATCGGGCTATAAAAATGGTGAGAAAAAAGGAATGAAAGGTCAGACTAGTGAATCGAGCGCTTGAAACGTTCCACTGGAATGGGAAATGGGGTGTGAAATGCAGCGAGAATTTTGCTTTTTTTGCACGTATCGGTCGACACCGTATGATGACAGGTGCATACGAAGCGAACGGGCATACGTGTAACATTTGGTTGTCGTGACTAAATACAACGAGTCGCTGGAACGAAAAGAAAAAAAAAACAAACGAAAAAAAATCAGGCACAAAGTTGGCTGTGTAATTTGGCTAGTATTTCAAAGAAGTTTTTGCACAGCTACATTATACGTACGTACGTACGTGTGTGTGTATGTTATAGTTCGATAATCCTGTAACGGTCATTTGTAAGCTTCGGTATTGAAAAAAATATAAATATAGGGGAACATGGGGCAAAATGGACCCCTAGGAAAAAGCTGGCTAACCGAATTTTCTTATTTTTGGGGCAAAGGGGACTCTCCGAAAAATGAAGGAAGATGAAATTCGAAGAAAAATTTGACTTTCCTTCATTTTTGGGAGAGCCCACTTTGCCCCAGAAATAAAAAAGTTTGGCTAGTCCATTTTGCCCCAAGGACCCGCTTTGCCCCATGTTGCCCTATATATGAAGAGTTCTGATAAACGGCAACATGCCAGCTCGTCTATAAACGGCATATTTCTTTTCCTCTCTCTTTTGCACCCAAGCTATTTTCATATGCACGTATAAAAACAGCCCTTTCTCTTCTGCCATAGTATTCCAGGTGCTTCCTCATGTTTTCATCGATGCTCCGATACACATGATTATAAAAAGCATCGAGGCGCGTCAATGCTGTCGATGGTATAATAAAAAATAATAAAAAAAATAAAAAGAGACTACGAAGAAGATATAAAAAGACATACATACCGCCTACTCTTCCATCATTTTCCACGCATTCACAATCTGCAGAATGTGCAATTTTCACTGTAAAAAGCCACACAGAAGAGTAGGTTTTAACTAAAAGTGAAAATTATTCCTCGCTTTTTAGCATCCGGGCAAAAATATGAGAATTTTACCAAATATTTGGCCAATGAACCCTAGGAAAGGGCAGTAAAGTTTTGGCACTAATTATCATTTAACAAAAAGTCCAAAAAAATAAGATTTTTCCATAAAAAAATAACTATATAGAAGTTTTCTCAAAAATTGTTAATAAATAAAGTATATTTATATATTTTTCTTTCATAGCAATAGTTGCCTGCTTTTGACGAGGCTAAGCAGCTAGACTGTAAATATTTTGCTTTAATATTGCCTCTGAAAGCAGCATTCAATATTTTCAAGCGATTTATGAATGGAATGAATTTTAATGACTTGTTGTCTCGGTGTTGTAATGTTGTTACAAGCATAAAATCATTATATATTAAATTATACGCATATATATATATGTATATATATATGAGAAAGGATTGATATTTAGTGGCGCAGAGGACGGTGGTGGGTCTGCTTGGACGAGGGCTTGCTTTGCAAGCCTCTAATTCATTTGACGCTTGCATCGAGCTCGCAGCTTCCCTTCTCGCATCAATCCTAATTTAACATAACCAGTATTCATATATATGTGTGTATATAACGTTAATAGGTATATGCATCTGGATGGGATGCCAGTTATAGCTGAGTATGGCAAGAGCTTGCACCAGAAGTACATACAGAGATACTATGGGGTTCTCTCTAGATGAGAGAGACGAGAGAACGCTTGTAACCATACAAGAGAGAGAGAGAGAGAGAATGAGAGAGAGAGGAAGGCAGAACAGGTAATCATGAATTAGCATGATAATGGGACCGCGTGGATCACGTTGTGCCCCGAGATAAGCAGCAATTTATGAGACGGGAATTGGAGGGCTTTAGGCATCCGCTTCTCTACCTTATTATATCCTTATCCTAGCACGATACCCTTTTTCTCTTTTCTTTCTATTATATAATTCCTTCTTTTTCTCAGTTACTCGATTTACCAACGAAATTCCATCGTGTTCCTTTACTCTTATCTCAAAATTTCTCCGTAACTCTATTTTTTAACAAAAATGCATTCTACTAAGTGCATCAAAATAAATCATTTTCGACATTTTTTTTTTATCAAATTTCATGTTTTTTTTTGTTGATATTACGATATGACTCGTAGACATTACAAATTTTTCACAAAAAATCCAATAAATAATAAATTGTTTATAAAAAAACGTAATTCGTGATAGGAAATCTTGAAGGAAGCTTTGCACAAGAGTTATTCACGTAAATATCGATTTACACAAACACAATTTAGTGAATAGTACATAAGACGCTTTGACGCAACCTTTTTTTATCAGAACAATCGATAAGACATCGCTTTTGACAGATTAGACCTGCGGCTTTTCCCGTATATTCTCCTGTATCTTACCTAACACGATTTCTCTACATCTGCAACTGTTCGTGAGAAGCTTTGTTGCGAGGTATTCACCAGAGTTATCCTCGTCCATCTTGGTATACAAAGAGGAAACAGAATTTCGTCACGTTTCTCATAATGAGCGCAGTCAATCGATCTTGTAAGAAATGCGAGGAACGAACATTCGAAAACGTATCACGAAAGCATCAACGACTGAACTCGAAGAAAGACAAATTTCGAACCAAGGGTAAGAAAATTTATGCACATAATACTCTGTACCGATCGTCAGAATAATAAAAGGAAAATTCAATAATCTACTGCCATTAGGAATCGGTGTTATTCGACATAACAAAGTTTTTTGTCTGCAGTTACGTGAATCGAGAGAGAAGTTGGATGAAAAAGACAGAAAAATATGTGGATTCAACAAAACTGGAACATCTGATTTCGTATTTTTCTTTTTTGAATTATTTGTAGGGGAACATGGGGCAATATGGACCCCCTGGGGCAAAACGGGCAATCCAAAAAAAATTATTTTCGGGACAGCCCATTTTGCCCCATGTTCCGCTATCTTTGAAAACGTATTAAAAATAAGTTTAAATTTGTTCTTGAGATAGAATTAAATGCAAAATTTCATGTAAACGAATGAGTTTTTATTTTTTTTGCAATTCCTATAAACTTCAGCAAATAACAGAAGAAAAAACTCTTGTTGGTTTAAAAAACTTGAAAATAAACAGATACTCAATTAACCGAGTGATTAGCCAAAATAATAAAGTCCATATCGAGCTGTTGTACATTCGCTTTAAGGAGGAAAATAGTAATAAAAAAATAAGGGACTTGTTGGCGTCGAAGACGCGGAGTAAAAAGGTGATGGACGTTGTGATAGGTAAGGGAAACTATGGTCGTTCGAAAGAAGAAGAAGAAGAGAAGAAATGACGAAGAGTTGTACTCGCGGTGTATATACAAGAACGATAAAGAAAAATGGTCGTAGTAGAACATCGAGGAATACACACTTTGGGCAGGATTTTAGCCCAAGCTCTTAAATTTAAGCTCCACTTAAATACGTATCATGTGGCACAATCGTCCAATCAAGTTTCTTGCTCCTTTACTTTCGACGTTACAAGCCCTTGCTGCACGTTCTAACTTTTTCTCCTACTCCCCGATGTATATTGGACAAACATGTTTCTCCTTTACGCAGTATTTTCTTTTCCACTTTATTTTTTATGCTCCAGCCAACAACGAGATCATAAAATTTCTCTTATAATACATACTTTTTTGAATTTTACTCTGATATTGGAAAACTTGTAAACTTCAAGTAATTTCGACTAGAAATTGAAAAAAAAAATATATATATACAACTATTTAAAATGTGGAAAATAAAGAGCTTAAATATAAATAAATAAACTATCAACTGTCGTAATTACTCAAATTCCTGTTTTATAATGATCTCAAAGTTTTATTTTTGGGGCAAAGTGGGCTCTCCCAAAAATAAAAAGAAATTGAATTGCCCGCTTTGCCCCAGGGGTCCATTTTGCCCCATGTTCTCCTACAGAAGTGATTTATTCACTATTTTATTACGCAAAACTGAAAAAGTGTTTAAACAGATCGCCAAACAAAATATAAAAATTTCAAGTCCCTCAGTTGGAATGATCGTAACGCTGGATCCTGATCAAATCATTTGGACACGAAATTCAGTAAATTAATTATAGTGATTGCAGGAATATCTACAAGTTGAATAATTAATGTGTAATTTCTGTAAGAGAAAATCATTATTTTGGGGACAATAAAAATGGTCGAAATGACTAGACTGTTTTTTTTTTTTTTTATTTTTTTTTTCCAGTTCATATAAATTTCATGATTAATTAACGATGTTCTGACAAGATTTGGGAATGTTTTCCAATCGTTCGGATACACATCAGAAATTCGTAGGACTTTGATCAAATCAGGAACTGGGTGGTCGCGGGTGCAGGGGTAAGAAGCCCTTAATAATAGGGCCATAAAATACAGGCTCGACAATAATTGGCACATTGTAATCTCTGGACATAGTGCGGGTACGACACATACCTACATCGACTAAACTATATAGACTTGTAGTAGCTAATCGTTCGTAATCAATCGGCTGATTGCTGGGGCACGATGAACGTCGCGATTATACATAGACAAGCTCGCGATTCGCTTAAGTTCGTTATATATGAGTTTGATCGTGATACATGTATACACGAAATACCAAAGCTTTATATATTCATTCGTGTTCCACGTCCAATCCAGTTATGCGACGATGCGTCGAGTGAATTACCGAAACCACTAATGAACTGCAGTCGTAGCCAATTTTCACGATATTCCGTTAATACTCGTCAGATTGCCACACAAAATAAAAAATAACGTGGGGAAAAAAAAAAATTTGTGGTTATTTTTGAAGCTGTCAAATATATCGAAACATATGGATCTTTGAAATTATTTAAAATTACTAAAATCAACCAAATTTGTCATTCTATTCAAATTTTCCTAAGACACCAAAAAATCTTCTTTGTCGTGAAATGTTTTTTTTTTCATCTTGAAAGATTCTTGGGAAAGATAATTGAAAAAAAGAAGGAAATAGATTGTTGTTTCATCGTAATTTGTACATTTTTTGAAAAAATTGGAAAGAAATTTCAAATCGTTATAAATCGATGAAAAAGTATGGTTTGAGGATTTAAAGGGTGAGTTTTTTAAAGCATTTTGGTAGACTTAGAGAATGGCGTTGGTTTTATTCCGATGTCTCATCCTAAAGCTCCGATATTCTCGATCTTTCACGTTTGTACTTTTTTTGAATAAATATAGTTTAACTTTTGAATATTCCGGGAATATGGAATCACGATTGCTAATGAATACACTATGTCCCTATGTGAGCAACGTGCTATCTAATATACAATCGTATAAGTGTCTAAATTGAGGATGACGTACAGTACCGAAGGGATCAGATTAATCGTGATTGGTGGCTTGTAAATTATGGCGAATAGCAGTTACATCATCGTGAAACCTCGGTTGATGTGAACATTGAGTATGAATACGTGATTATTTATTAGATATCGAATGTCAAATGTTCTTAACGAGGCCAAATTGGATGAAAGAAAATCAATAAATTCCGGTTGTTAATTATAATGAAAAATTGTTCCTTAAAATTGTCGAAATTTTTTTGCACAAAACGATTTTCATTAACTTGCAATATAATAATTTCAATTTGGAATAAAAATAAAATAAAAACGATTGGAGCTCGTCGTCTGCCTTCGAAAATGACATAATTTATTGGAAACTTTCGTGGATACATTGAAAAGTAAGAGAAATTGGAAAGTAAAACTTTTTTGAAAGCCTGAAACACATAACAAACTTAAAATCATTAATGTGCTGACGGAAAGTCTGAAAAATTTGATTTCTAACGGGGGGTTCATATTACCCCATCCTCATAAGCAGTATCGAAGTCTACGCAACTATAAAGTTCGATGTAATGTAATTTTAAACTCAATATTACATCGATAACGTGAAGGGGAACACGAGGTTAAAGTGCTGCATGACTTCATCCTAGTTTTCTCATTAATGTAACGAGAAAATCGCTATATTACTTAATTGCTTTATTAACTTAATAAACGCATCAATATCCCATCGATTTTGTGCTAAAATGCAATATAAAGGTATTCCTCGGACGATTAATTATTTTCGGGCAATTTATCGATCATGTTCATTTGATATGATATATTTATTAATAAATAACTACCTACGAGAATATTCGTCCAATTTGAAAATTGATATAAAATATTTAAGATTTGTAATCCGATTGGTGACCACAAATTTTATCTCGAAAATAATCCATTGGATTGTTCAATAAAAGAATAAACAGGAAAAAATCTTTTTCCTGATTATTTACAATTAAATATATAACAGTTCAATAAATTCGGAATTAGTCTATCGATAGAAGAATTTTTTTTTAATTCGATTAATTGGAACCAATCGAAATCCAAATTCAAAGTTTGATGGAATCGACCTACAAAATATCTTTAACGAGTCAGTAACTAAAAAATTGGATTAATTTGACAGCATTCCAAAATAAATATTTTACCAAAATAAATATTTTTCAAAATAAATATTAAATCCAAAATAAATATATTTCCAAAATAAATGTGATTGGCCTTAACAGCATGGGAATAAATTTTTTTTCCCCCAATAATCATTTGATTTCTAAAAAAAATAATTTAATTTCAAACATTTTTCAAATAATTCCAATTAAAATAATTCAATTTTATTTAGAAATCAAATGATGGTTGAGTAAAAAAAAATTTATTCCCATGCTGTAAAGGTCAATCACACGTGACATTTGTTCTTTTGATAAAAAAAAGTAATCACAGAATATCAAATAATGAAATTTAAATTTTATTCAAACTTCATTGACACCTCGAAAAAGTAATGTCAATTTTTAAAAATAATTCACACCATAAAACGGGAGAGAAATTAATACCCTCTATAAAGTGAGTTCACAATTCAATCGATAAAAATTAAACAAAATAAATAGCATTTGTAATCCAAGGAAATTAGTGAAAAACTTTGTTGAGAGTATATTGTGGAAGCTCAAGTGGATTTTGGAGATGGCGAGAGCCTTTAAAGAGTTTACAAGATAATTGTGGCTTTTTGGGGTGATGCCTAGCGATGCTGATGGTACCGGTCGGAAAACTCAAGCGTGTAGAAGCTCCGTTAAAAGCAGCACATTGAGAAAATCCTTTAAATTCAAGGATGCGGAATATTCCTTGAAAAGCGTTTAATCACTGTTGCCTCGAAAAGAGTGAGATCAGAAAACAAAAAAAAAACAAAAAAAGAAAGTGAAAGGAAAAGAAAGAGAAAATAAATAAGTGAAAGAGAGTACGAAGCTAACGGTTGAGACTGAAGAAATAAGGGTGGCAGCAGTCAGGACGAGGATCTTAAGCCTTGACAGTGGTATAAACAAAAAAGGCGTCATTATTCAATTAGTAAAGTGAGTTAAATAAGAAAGAGAGAGAGAAAGACTAGTGAGAGGGAGAAAAATGTTAAAAAAATAAGTAAATAGAGTTGAAATTGTGAAGAGAAAAGAAAGAAAGAGGGTTTTTGGCTTGTGATTCAAGCATCGGTGTGAGAAGAAGCATTGAAGAGGGAGGGACGCCGCTTCCACTGTGGTGGGCTGATGGGGTCTCGTGTTATTCACGAAAAGAGCTGCACCAGCAGGAGAGCAAGGTCGTGCCGCAAAAGAGTCATAAAAATAAATATACAGTTGGTTCGTTGTCTCGTGGAAGTGAGTCTGAGAAAGAGAAAATGAGGAAAAAACGAGAGTCGAAAAGAGAAAAGAGATACAAAAGAAAAAAAAAGAAAAAAAAAGCAGAGACAGAACGTAGAGTTTCGTGTAGTTTGTTTGTGAAACATATAAACGTGAGACAGTGGCTTTGGGGTAAAACTCTCTGCGAGCCAAGTAGTTTTGCCTCTTTCGAGAAAAACACACACGAAGCCTACATAACCGTAGAATTCATCGGCGCGTTTCTACTGTTGCACAGGCCCAAACGGACCATCGTACCTGCTGCCCCTTGCCCCACCGCTCTTTCACTAATTACCCCGATTTAGGGTAATGTTGTTTTTACTCGAGAGGGCATCTGTACCCATGCTTGACTATTTAATGTACCGGGAAAGATAGAGACAGTGAAAGAGACCGAGAAGAGGAAGGAGAGCAAGGAGAGGGTAGTGTAACTTCGCTATAATTCCTTAAGGTTCATATATATGTTGCATTTCAAAGTTTTTTTTTGTTTCACTTTCCACATTATTCATATATATATGTAGTAGTTTCTCCTGAGCTACTTCACCCGGGAGGAAACAGCTGTTGTTTTTAATTTAGGCACGAAGGCTGCACCGCAACTTTTTCTTCTATTTCTCTTATTCGCAAATGGTAAATAACGAATGGGTACTCTGATGAGTTGGACCAACAGCTTTTCTGATTTTTAGAAAATTTTGAAAACTCGGATAAGTAGGGAAACATGGGGCAAAATGGCCCGCTTTGCTCCAGGGGTCCATTTTGCCCCACGTTTCCCTATAGAATTAAAAAAAAACCATAATATTGATTAAAATAACGATTAATTATTATGTTATCTGGTGAAATTAAAAGTATCTCGTGGCGGAAAAAAGGACAAATTAGAAGTAACTTTTAAAATGTATTTTAATTGACAGAAGTATACTCAATATTTTATCGTAATTGATGTTTTTTCTTCGGGACAATAAATAGAAAATATAAATGTTTATTTTATCAAATACACTTTTGTATGTGAGTGTACAGTAAAGAAATCCTTAATAGAGTTTCTTCTCTCGTATCATCTGTAGTACAAATGCTAGGCTTGTAACAGAAGCAAGCAGGAGAGCGTCGTTTAACCCAACGTGAGTGTCGACCCATTCATTAGGCCTCTTTGCTCTTGACACAAGAGGCCACGGAGTGCGACCACCGGCGTCATTGCACACTGCACTACCTCTGTAACGGCATCACCCTCTTTTTGTCCCTCGTATTTTGCAGTCGGTCGTCTACCCTCTGCGTGTGTCTCTTCTGTGTACCTTTTTTTTGTTTTTTTTTTTACACTCTCGTCTCTATATCTTTCTTTTTCTCTTTACCTATTTTTATCTCGTTCTCTCTCTCTCTCTCTCTCATTTTCTCTTTGGCTATCACTCTCTTTCACTTCATAGTTGCAAACAATGCGAGCAAACACATGTGACAAGTTTGCAGATTGGTCTGTACCTTTTGACAGACGTAGGCAGTCGTGAGTGGCGTACCTGACGGGCGAATCCTCGAGAACCAAAATGTTTACCAAGCCCCACAAATTCCTTCTTTTTCTACGAGATTCGTATCAATGAAGTTTTGCTCCTTTATTGGAAAATTTGAGAACTTAGATTTTGCACATAATTGTGAATACATTGTAAAAATTAGATTTTAATCTAAGAAATCCAACCATTTTTTTTTTGTCATTTTTAATTTTTTTGAAAATTTTATTATTCTTGTTAATTTGTTTTTTTTTTTATTGTTTTATTGTGGGAGAAAAATGATGAAATTGTATACGAAGTCTGAATGGGAGATATTTTTTCGTGTCATCTCCCAGTAACGTCCTCGATTTTTTTATTTATTTCCATATAGATTTTTTGAGATTCTATGAATTATTCCAAAAATCTATTTCAATAATTTTTCAAATGATTTATTCTGGTGTATAGGGAACGAACGAACAATTGTAATGCAAAATTTGAGGGCTGCGTACAACCGAAGGGCATTGTAATAAATTAATCAAAAAGCAAAACAAAAAAGAATTTTTATTTCATGGGAAACTGCGTGCATGACAAAAAAAACCTTAAAAATCCATGAGAATTAACGAAAATGTTTAATTTTTCAATGTTTAATTGTTTAACGAGTATGTTTAATTCGTCAAAAATGTAAGAGCGTATTTTTATGTCATTGAAAAAAATGGTAAACTTTTCATCCGATGGAGAAATAAAGCTTTGACTTAAAATCAAAATAGAAAAACTTTTTTTCATTTTATTTCAAGATCAAAACATTATTTCTCCTTTTCACACATATTTTCCATTTGTGAACAATAAATTATGAATCCAGTACTTTGTTCCATCGATTTTCATATCGAAGAAAAAATTCTCTCAAATACTGCACAGTTTTTCATAGAAAGAAGAATTTTTTTTTCAATTTTCATTAATTTCACTCGAAAAGTCTTTCAATTATACAGAATTAAGAGATTAAAAAAGTATTGAATGGAAAATCAGAAAATAGTAAAAGTGTAGAAAGAAATAATTCTCGTCAGTGATACGAGCTCAAAAAATATGAAGCGAACAATTGGCGCATACGGTAATATATGTTGATAAGAGCTTAGCTCTTGTATATCAGGAACAATAAGAACATGAAAAATAAAATTGACGAAAAAAAAAAAAAAAAACAGAGAGCCCCTGGATTGTGTGCGTAGAGAAAGACAACAGTGAGCTAAAGCCTCATTAATTTTTTACATACTCTCTTTTATTTCCGAGCTTTTGCATCGAATCTCTCTTCTGTGCGCTGTCCATGGATAATCACATTCGTATATATATATATATATATATATAAGGGAACATGGGGCAATATGGACCCCTGGGGCAAAGCGGGGAATCCGAATTTTTTTATCGTTGGGGCAAAGTGGGCTTTGCCAAAAATAAAGGAAGATTAAATTCGAAGAAAAATTTGACTTTCCTCAATTTTTGGGAGAGCCCACTTCGACCCAAAAATGAAAAGTTTTCAATCGTCCGAATTACCCCAGGGGTCCATTTTGCCCCATGTTCCCCTATATATATATAAAAAATGAAAAAAATAGCGTTTGGTTCGAACAGCTGCATGAGTGTAGAGTGAAAAAAACTCACAGAGAATAAAATATGGCGCACGTAACAAACGTGCTTCACAAAATAGATGCCTATGAGACTTGTTTCTTGCCAGCTTAAAGTCTTACGAAGTAAAAAAAAAATTTAAAAAAAAAAAAAAAAGATCGTTCTGGTAGAAATAAAAAAGTTGAGAGATTTTTAGTGAGTACAGAAAAAAAAAATTAAAAAAAAAAAAAAAAAACAAGTAACACAAAGTAAAAGAAATCCTTTGATAAAATGCTGGTCGAAGGAATTCGCATCAATCAAAGCTTCGCGGTGATAGTACGAAGGGATGGTTTTATAGTAAGCTCTCGAAAACGTTCATTTTCCAGCGCTCGGCAGCAGCCTCGTTATCGTTCAATTCGAATGAAGCTGAGGGTGCTCAATTATCCTCTTTTATGAAGCCTGAAACAATAGTGTTTTGCTAACAATGCCATAACGAAATTTGCTTTTTTCCCTGACACTTGGATATAGAAATGACGAGAGTATTCTGCGTTCGTTGATTAATCCGAAACATGCTTTTTCACCAGATTCGTTAAATTTTTTTTTTTTTCTAAAGTGTGAGTGTATGAATAATAAATATATTTATATATCTATTTTTTTTTTTTTTTCATCTCCGCAATGACATTTTATGGGCAACGACAATTTTTCTTGTGCTTTATACTCCCGGAAAGAGTGCATAAAAATTTGCATGTCGCATGAAGCTTGAAAAGCATCTAAAGCTCACTCGAGGCTCGTTTTGGTTTAATTGACCTTTTTTTTCTTTCTTTTGCTTCGTGTCAATCGTAATTACACGAACGACGAAATAATATGGAGAATGTGTGTGGACGACGAAACACACCTCATGGATTAGCATGAAGGGTGTAAAAGTGTTATATCGGAACGATCATAAGGGTTGGTAATAAAGAGAACGAGAAGTTTCTCTCGTGACACTCCCCGATCTTTCAGTCAAAAAGCAAGAAAAATCTCATTGGTTCTCTGATTCTTATCGTCACTCTCGGGGCATGTGTCATAAAGCGAAATACGAACAAGATTATCTCGACATGAACCCTCCAATCTTTCTCTCTCTCTCTCTTTCTCTTTCTCTTCCTTCTCCTCCTTTTGTACTCGTACTCGAAACATAAATTAATATTAACAAAAATATTATCCTATCACACGTATTGATCAATGTTTATTAAGTCGTTAAACATTTCTTTTAATATTCTTGTGACTTTCTGTGACGAAAATGACAAGTTAATCGAAAAATTGTCTCGACACTTTTCAACCCTTTAATCTTGTTTCGTAACTTAAAAAATAACATTTTTTACCACTCGTCAGAAAAAAAGGAGCAGAAAGAAAATTGTACAGTCGTCTGGTTGCATTGCAACTGGTCCCATCAAATTTTTTTTTTTTTTTTCATTGAATTTATCCACTTGATGTGTCTTTTCAAATAAACAAAAAGAAGTTTCAATAGATACTTTTTTTTATTTAGGATTAAAAAAAAAAAAAATTGATGAAATGTA
Source organism: Campoletis raptor (assembly GCA_948107755.1). NCBI lineage: Eukaryota > Metazoa > Arthropoda > Insecta > Hymenoptera > Ichneumonidae > Campoletis > Campoletis raptor. The sequence continues at coordinate 17,593,193 of OX403627.1, read as the reverse complement.
CACTTTTGAGTTTTTAAATAATCGAGAAATCGATCAACATCTTTTGAAGAGGCTATGAATTAATGAGAAAGGTTCAATAAAAAAATAAGAAGGAGAATAAGAAGAAGAAGCTATTGATTGGTAGATCGTATGAATTAAGTAGGAGGGAAAAGAAGAAAAGCTGCTTTAGTTGTGTCGGTTGTCGAAAGATCTTAAGTTCACGAAGCCCAGAAGGTTCGTTGGAATTCTAGGTAGTCTGATGGTAAGAGAGGTGAACGCGCATTTCTAATACGTCTGCTCCGTTGGGCTCGGCACATCTGTCGTCCCTCTTTCTCTCTCTCTCTTTCTCTCTTTCTCTCTCTCTTTCTCTCTCTCTTGCTCTCGGGAGCCGTGGCTTTGGTCCGGGGCTTTATCAGTCCCTCTCTTTCGCGAGCCTAGCCGGAGGCTCTCCTCTTTTTGCCCAGTCCGCACACACTGGGATCAATAATGCACCAACCACTCGCTGCCTCTCTCTCTTCCTCTCTCTCTCTCTCTCTCTCTCTCTATCTCATTCGCTTACTCTCCTTCTCTTTCCTCTTGAAAACCGTACTCCGGAGCACCATGGGAGGAAGAGGAGGAAGAGGAGGAGGAAGAGGAGCAGGGGAAGAACATCCCTCGTTGCTCTGTGCTGCTGCCTCTGGCCAACCTTCCCGCAGCGACCTTCCGCTAGGCTCGAGCAACTCTCTGTTCGTCCCAACATTCGCGTAGTTTAACGCAGTCGGTATTGCAGATTTCTCTGTTCCTTAGATCAGAGTTTCTTCGAGACGAAATCTTCAGGATTTTTCCAACAGTACGACGATTTATCACTTTTTTTTATCATTAATTTCTCTCGTCCATTTCGTCTCATCGGAATCTTCCTAAAACTTTATTTACCCCCTTGATTCGATTTTTTTTTCTCTTACCTTCAAAATCTTTATTTTTTATTATTTTTTAATGGAAAAGAGATTTCTCACTTTGAAAATATTCTTCTTGTGTATTGGAACGTTTCGTTCAGTGGATTTAAATTTATAGCTCGTTGCAAAAGGATACATTTTGATGCTTCCATGGGATCGAGAACCATTCGAAGAAAATGGACGTAGGATTTGGCGTGACTCTACTGTGGGATCTTTCGCTTATATACTGAAAGGTTTCGATGAAAATATTTCGGACAAAACCAGCCTGCACGAAAAAGATACGAAAGACTAACCACCCTCCTCAACTATATACATATATCGTGTACGCCGATGAAAAGCCCCAGAAGCTGATCTTCTTTTCGACTATTATTTTGTGCTTTTGACGCAGGGTTTAAATTTATCTCGGCTTGGCTAGCTGAAGCCAAAAAATATCCGAAGCCATTCTCGTATGTTGTTTATTGCGTTGAATCGGTAAATAAAATCATTCTGAATCATGCGAGACATTTTTTTATCTCATTTTTTTTTTGGAGAATACTGGAGAATTTTGGAGAAGTGGAAGATCTTTTTTTTTAATGGCGATGACTGCATTGTTCGAAAAGTTCTATGAAAAATTGTGAAAATCTTCGTTTTCCAGATTTGGGCGATCGTTTTATTAATTTTTTTATTGATAAATACCTCGGGAATAAAAAAAAAATACTGTGATACTATTAGATTAACTTATATGTGTACTTTAATCTTACCAATTTTCTGTTTGACGAGCAAATATGTTTGCCAATGAAATTGTGTTAAAAATGGACACTTTTGTTTCTAAAGACTACGTTTTTGTCTCGATTTACATTATTTTTCATAATTTTTTAATTCATTGTCAAGATCTTGGTAAAATAGACACGGTTACTGTAGTATCTCACGTGCAGAATCATTGTGGACTCTACGTTAGGGTAGAAATTATAGTCCAATATTTGCATTTAACCATTTTTCACGAGAACGAAGAGAAAAAACGGGGAAGTACATCGAGAGAGAGAGAGAGAGAGAGAGAGAGAGAGAGAGAGAGAGAGTGCGGTGTGAACGCATACCGTGGTCGGAGTGGATTGTGGGAACCTCCACTGCAAATAAATGTCTATACATATATAGAGAATAAAAAAAGTTACGAGATCGAAAAAAAAAACAACTTTTATGGTGATTACAATCTGCTCGAAATCCATTCTTGCACGAGTGTTTGTTAAAAATAGTTTTTATTTAATTATTTCCAGTATTTCTATAAATCGACTGTATCGTGTTTTCGACTCGATAAAAATGTTCGTTCGAACGATACAAAAAACTGGAGAAAATATTTTTTTCGTTTATACACAGTTGAATATTTGTTTTGAACAGTTTTAAGTTTAATTTTATTTTTATATTTTATTTTTATGGTAGTTACGGATTATATATTGAAATGTTTTTTTATATAATTCGTACGTTTGCACGTCCGGACTTAATAACCCACTTTACAATTCTTTTAAGATCAAATTTGAAGAGAAATTTAACTTTCCTTCATTTTTGGCAAAACCCACTTTGTCCCAGGGGTCCATTTTGCCCCATATTTCCCTAATTCGATTTCTAAACGGTAAAACTTTCTCAAATTTCACCCACACTTGAGTATTATTGTTAAGGATACGAATTTTCAATAATTAAACTTGGAATTCGTCTAACGCGTGCCTGACGCGTGAACCTCCATAAAGTCGGGGAAGTTCCCTTCGACCAACATCACACCAAAGTTTTATCAATATAAGGATATCCCGAAATAGGCAGTATAACTGCAAGAGTCGAACTTGATATCGACTAAACTGAAATCCTACAGTAAATATATATAGATGAAGGGAAGAGGGGTTCAGGGTTGGTTCTGAGTGAGCAGTACGTTGGCCTGATGGGAACGCACCATCGAAACTATTTGAACGAAGAGTATTTCGCAGTTAGGTTAAGATCAGAGTCTGATGCTTTTGGGATTAGAGGAGAAGTTTGGTTGAGCGAACACACTCACAAATTTAGGGGGACGAAGGAACAAAGTCGTTTATTTCGCTTCTCCTTTTCAATTAAATCGAACGTTCCTTGTAACACAAAGTTTACTCAAGCATGTTTGAATTTCTTTGAACTGCAATTGTTCGAGTTTATGTACTTACCGATCGAAAAGTCGCTCTTCGAAGTTTGTAATCTTGATCTAGAGTTTTATAAATAACCGAGTAGTTACCATCGATAATTTGCTCACCTGAAACAAAAAGAAAAAATAAAACAATCGTGGTATTTATTGTTCGGGCTTTTGTATTCGTAACTGGATCAATAAATCTTATTCCCAAGTCTCGGTTATTATATACACAGATTATTCGTGTATATATAAAAAAAAATGTATATACACAGTCGCGTCCAATTAAAGCTGAATTGTTCGCTTTGGGAGAGCGCGATCTGAATTGGTGGAAAAATGATGCTTTTTTGCTAGACTCAAAATCAACCCCTTCCCGTCGGTTCTCTGGGACTTTAGGGGGTGCATTTTGTTCGCTGGAATGTCAGCTATAATTTGGCATGGATTACAAAGTTAAATTCGATCGGATTGGGTTCCAAAAATCATTAAGAACGATTACAGGCACTGCAAGAGCTCCGAGATCTCTACCTTAGGTGCATATGGTGAGTACGTTAATGTCATTGAATTGTGCGGTATCAGTGAAAATGGATTATCGCGAAATCTGCCCAAAATTGATCGATTAGTTGTCGAGATATCGTTAAAAAACGAATTTAGCATTAAGGGGGTATAACTCGGGCTAGAATAGTCGTAAAAAAAAAAAAAAACAGGGGATTTTTTTTCACGGCAAGATTCACCCTTTTCAATTCCGTTCCATGGAACCGACTTATTTCATCAAAACCTCAAATTTTCGACACCCTCACAAAGTTGGTTCGCGTACTTTTCAACAAACTCCTCTGCCAATTCGTCACATTTCATTCAATCGAAATGTAATAAAAAGCATTCGAAAGCTGATAAAATTTCCTTTAAATAACGATTCCGACCGAGATAAAAAAAAAACAAATGATACGTTTCAATTGGACGCGACTGTATACGTAAACAATAAAAAAAAAAAAAAAAAAGCAGCGATAGTATCGTGGCCTTTCAGATACTGCTTGTATTTCGAAATCCTCTTAGCGCTTCTTCTACCCCCTTCTCCATCCCTCTTTTCGCCTAGCCCTGTAATCCCTTTTCAGATTTTGGCCTTCCCAATTAAATGTGCGAAGCAGCAGCAGTGACGTAGCCTCGCGAGCACACACACACACAAAAACACACACGCGTGCACGCACACACACACACGAAATCACAATTCAGTGGTGTGAAAACACGAGAGGGAGCTAAAATCACGTCGATAAATCACAAATTTACAAAGAGGATTAAAATGTGATCGGGCGAACGGGAAAACAAAGTGAATGCTGATGCGGAAGCCTCCCTTTCACTGCTATAATTCGTACAGTTGAAGATCTTCATAATTCATCACTCGTTCATCCCTTTTCCGCATGCAGAGAAAATCGAACGCAGTTAATTATCCGATTAATCCATGAACGAGAGCTCGACCATTGTTTCATTGTAATTTTCAATGTCGTAGAATTATAATAATCGATAGATTATTCATAAGTGTGGTATTACGAATTTTTATAAATGTCATTTAAATAATTTTACATTTTTTGTTAAATATGACACGCTCATTAAGAAATATTTTATCACGATCGAATGAGGGGATCCGCTTCGTATCTCTACGTTACGTCAAGAATAAATCCATGAATATACATTTATCTTTATAGAGAATACGCTTGAACGAAGCAGAAAGAGGTTCGCGAGGACATAACAGACACTTGATTGACTGCTCGTGCACAACGGCTAACGAGCTATTGCGTTCTTGACAGACTTATAAAAAAAAAATGGAACAATGCCCCATCATCGACGCTTTTTTCCTGTTTTCTTGTTTTTCTTGTTTTTTTTGTTTTTTTTTTCGTAAAATTTGCCAGAATATTTGCTTTCTGGACGTTACGCAAAAGACACGCATATAAAAAACCTAGACCGTAGAATTTGTTGCCTGTTTCGTTAAGGGCTCGAAATGTTGAACAAATCCTCTCGTATACCGCGGATCATCGATAGCGGGCCCTCCAAACAACGTTTTTGTTGCTTGTTTTCTCTGAGGCTAACGAGTTCGAGTGACGATGTTCTCGTCCGCAGCTTTGCTCGACGGATATCGACAGTTTTCATACTCCATCGAACAAGTATTAATAATAACAACGAATTCTACTTCGTTAGCACAATCGCTATTTTATTCATTGCCAATCATTTTTTAAGACAAATTAAATTGTGATTTCGGACTAAATTACGAATAATTGATAAATTTGCGTTATCTTCCAACAATTTTTCCCAACAGGGAACAGTTAGACATTAATTCCTGCAAAATTAATGGGGCAAATGGGGCAAAATGGACCCGTGGGGCAAAGCGGACTATCCAAATTGTATTTATTTTTCGGGCAACGTGGGCTCTCCCAAAAATGAAGGAAGATAAAATTCGAAGAAAATTTGACTTTCCTTCATTTTTGGGAGAGCCCACTTCACCCCAAAAATAATTTCTCTTGGATTGCCCGCATTGCCCCCGGGGTCCATTTTGCCCCATGTTTCTCTATCTCAGAGGGATTCAACAAAAATCTGCGACAAAGATGACACTTTTTGCTGGAAAGATTTGGTATTTGAATGACATTCCGCAGCCTTCCTGGACGTGAATTTTTACCTAAAGGTGACAATCGCTTGTTTGGCAAAGTAAGAGACTGCCTAAAATAACTCTGTCGTTATTTTCTTCTGCATAGAACATTCCAAAATTTATGTTTACATGAATTATTATATTTCCATGTGAACGAGACGAAGAATATTGCAGATTCTCAGCTACTGTTGCTCTTCCGTCCGGACGTGGACTTCTGCCCCTCCTAAGAATGTATTCATCGAGGGAAGAAGTTATGAGGCCAGTTATCACCGGGCGATAACTCTTATTGCTGTAATAAAGTCGCGCGTTGCTTGTGTAGCTTTCCCAAGAGACGCGACAACTATCTCGCGTCCGTTCTCTGCTTGCAGCCTCTTCCATCTTCTCTTGATCCCTCTGTACCGTCGTAGAAATGTGTCTCTTTCTTTTTCATATTCTCTGTTCATATACCGAGGATATATACTGGGTTTACCACATTCTTGGCGAGTTGACTACGGCTGTAGAATTTAGTGTCAAATGCTCGGAATGTCAACAGGGAAGAACGAGGGTTTTGGGGACTTATATTGCTTGATGTTTAATGGTGTCAAAAGAGAGAAAATTCCCCAGGTACATTATGAAACTTCGATTTTTCTTCAACACTTTCCAATTGTTCATCACATGATTTTATGAATTTCTTCACTTGGCGAATAACAGTTCTTTAGCGAACATACCGTAGCAGCAAGTAGTGTCGGAAGAAAGATATCTAATAAGGAACTATTCGTTCGTTTAGGATGGGATCAGAAAGCAGTGTCGTAAATTGAAGAAAGATGAAATGCAGAGGAAAAGGAATTGGACCGGAGGCTTCGCTCTAATTAATTCAATGAAACACTCTATCGTCTAATTAGCGGGGAGTAAGAGAGACAGGCGAAGAGTGGACGCAAAGTCCAACGATGAGGAAGGAAATTCATTCCGAGTATAATAACGGACTGGTTGGTAGTGTCGTCGTCGTCGTCGTCGTCGTCGTCGTCGTCGTAGCGTCTGGTTCAGCGATAAATGAACGAGTGCAGGGCCAGGGGTTCTCGTCACGGGCCTCGCTTTCAGAATCTTGAGTCTTGATTAATTCGATGGAACATTCCTACGAACGAGAGGGTGGCACAGGGTTAACGCCGAGTTCAACGATAATTAATTTTGGGTAATACTGCGCTGAGTATGGTTCGCTAGTTCGCATTTGCTTGCTTCCTCTCTGGTTTGAAAGCACAACGAGAGCTTCGTCGGGACTGGTGCTGCTGCACACAACTTCCATTTGCCGGGCGGAAGATTTGCGGTTGAAGGATATAGCACATGTGCGAATCGAGCGGAAACCAGGCCGCTTTTCAACTATGGACTTGGTGTCAGGATTCCATTTCAGGCCGGGATTGCGCAGAAGATGAGTGCAAAATTTCTCTTTAATATCTTCGGCAAGACTTTGTCAAAATTGAATGATTCATCAACTTTAATTACCAGGCAGTTCATCGTAAAAGTTTCTTTATTGTGACGAACAAACCAAACAACGAGTTGGTGGCAAAAAAAAAGGTAATTTGGCATTTTCTCAACAGATATTGGAGATCAAGGCGTTTTTGCAATCTCCGCGCGATGCAGGACGAACAGGAAGGCGTACAATATTCAAGCGCAGTTGTAATGACCATTCCATGAGTCTGTCTTATATTCTCTGGATAATACAAAACAATCAAGAACTCCACTTATTGTTACAACATATGTGGCTTTTGCACTCAAGCCCCAAAGGAGATGTGGCGCTAGAGCCATTATTCTATTTCCATTGTGGCTTGAATGTGACTGTTCGTAGGTATAATACAATTGGTAAATGGGTATGCGAAGATAACTACGAAGCGAATGAGATTTTCGTCCTGAGGCATAAGTTCTGTGTGGTCGAATAAGTGAGATAGCCAGAAACGATCAGTGCTAGAATTTACGTCTGAACGACCACTCGTTCAGTTAATACAACAGGCCGGAAAAGGCGATTTTGGCATGATGGTGGATGAAGCGATGGAAATTGGATCTGAGGATAAAGAGGAAGAAGAGGACTTGGTTGGCGATAGGTAAATCGATAAATTTGAAGGGCATAACGTTCCGATACGTGGTTAATAACGATTTTGTAGCGAAGGGGAGTTGAGGATAGTAATATAGAAGCGAGTCTCGTTGCGGTCGTGTTCTCTTCTGATCGTTGAAACGTCTACAAGGTACACAACGAGTACTGTCGTAGGATCTTGGTTGTATGTTGGACCCCAAGAGCATCCCTCAGTAGTTACCTGTGTTCTCTCTTCTACACTGTCCCAACAGAGATCCCCTTGGAGAATCGACATTGCAGATTAAGGACATACAAGCTATATCGTATTGCGGGACGGAGAAGTACAACTGTGGATGAGAATTGCTAGAGGATACAGTTGCTTTAGGAACAGAAGTACATTAGGTGGAGAAGGCGACCGAAGAGCAGGACAGCCAAGAGAACTAGTCAAGTCTCTTGGGCTTTCGCAGTCTGTCCTCTGATTACTGTATTCAACACAATCTTCTCTATTGTCTCTCCTCTTTCCAAGAGTAGATTTTCTCGTCGAGAGGACGTATTAATATAGGGACGAGGAAACATGACGGACTGTGCACATAGATTGCGTGAATCAGGCTAAAAAAACAGCGAAGATTCACTAGTTCGTGGAAAAAACGTATTTTACATGCTCTTCGTCAACTAGAGAGTCCGGCTGTTTACTTAATTTACGTTTTGGATTAATGCATATGAGTTCAAAAGTATCGATCTCTCACTCCCTCAGTTTCTATCTTCCTTGCTCTCGTATCACATTCAAGGGATGTTTACGTTTAGGAGTTGTTAATGGAAATACTTTGACAAGAGATACTCCAGAGAACCACACTGCACAACTTCTCAAGGTGCAACAGTGCTAATCCACACTGACCCGATCAACTCCCTCAAGAGCACTTTGGTTAACTTCTGGTTAGCAGAATAGTAAATTAGATCTAAAATCCAATTGAATTATTGTTCGCTAACTGTAACGATTAAGATATAACAAAGCACAGCAGTGGGATTAGAACTTGTTTTGTGGAATATATTTGTTCGATTGGAAGGTTCTTCAACTTTTTAGATACGTGCATTGATTCTTTCACTGCTGACTCGTTCTCTTGAGACTAAATGATCGAGTAAGGTTGGATATTTCGGTCGAAAAAGGTGTGGAAGTAGATAAATCGCTTGGATGAAGTGAAACAAACGATAGGGAATGAGGTGGGGTAATATGGAACCCTGGAAAATATGGTAGTCCTCTTAGAATTTCGCTTGGAGAATCGCGTGTGTTGAAGAATCTTTCTAAGGCAATCGCAAGCAACGTATGTAGGGCGTTGATGTCATGGGTACGGCACATGATTTTAAAGAAATGAACGAGCTTCGACGAGGTTGACTTATCGACTTGCAACCCGTCTTTATTACCGTCACACTGAATTCGTGCTATCGCCAAGTAAAAGTCTCGAAGTAAAATAGTGTTGGAAATGGTATATTTATAACGAAAGGGTTAGCTGTGTTTGCCCTTCTGTATCCATATATATGGACACACTGGGAACAAGGAAAGAACCAAAAGTACCTTTCAACGCGTCAGCCATGAGGATTCATTCGATCGCGTATAGTGCATCGATAGTGATTTATCGCTCACGCCCACCCTTGCAACGGCCTTATCCTGCTCGCATCCCTTCTCCAGACTTTTAGGATCGATCGCTTCTTGTATTTTACGGTTCTCCTGTGATTTATGGTTCATCTCAGATCACCCTTTCCACCAGCAAGGCTCACCCACAATCATCTTTACTCGCTGCACAACTCATTCCTGTTAAATAATCACAGCTGCCAGTAAGCTTTAATGTCTGGAAGAGTATTAACTCGCCAAAAGGCTAATCGATATGTTTTCTTCGAGCTTTTCTTCATCAACAACTATTTAATCCAACAGTACAAGTGTTAATTGAATAAAAAATTGATTTCTTGCCAGAAAAATAAAATTGTTTCGATAAATTTTCAACACTAACGAATTCTCATGCTGTCTCAATAAGTTTCGTTATAAAGGCTACCAGCAGAAAATGCACCTGTGAAATCCCATATAGATCGCGTTTGTGGTCGTTCGTGTGTTTTGTTGTTTCGACTGATTTAGTGTTATTGCTTATTATCGTGCACTCCAACTGGCTGGTTTTACCGAGATTTTGGCACTTGTATATATCGACCACGAAAACGTGTGTTGACAACAACCAAACTCTCGGAGTGTTAAGGGATTAGTAACTTTGTGCTTTCTCCCTCGCTGCTGCTGTCGCATTTGCCACATTATTGCATATAATTTTGGCGCCACTTGCAACTATAGATCTGTACTAACAGATATTACGTGATCGTAATGCTCATATATTATACAAACCCCATATTTATGTTTATCTAATTACAATAATACGAATAAAGGAATTGACCAATTAACGTCATACAAATCTCTATAAAGTTTCATTTGTTCTCTAAAATTCTATGGACGCGACAGTCTACGATCGGTTGATAAACTGACCGGTGGATAAAGCATAAACCTTTTTTTTTCTGTCGTCTTGCACCATTTGATTCGATGGCTAATTTACCGACAACCCGAAGTGTCTTTTGTGATTCGTTGAAGTTTTTTATTGAACGTAATAATTTTAATAAATATTTAATTATCATAATATTTTGTTTCAGTGAATTTAATTGGTTCGAAAATACTCGCGTTTATTTTCTGCTTCTATAGTTTTTTCAGTCTATAAAAGAGTCTCAAAATTGTCGATGAAAAAGGCACTTTTGTATGGAAAATTAAAGCGGAAGGACGAGTGTGTTGGAAAACTAGGACAAAATGGAAACTGAAGCTCGTTAGTATTGGGAATTTGTTAATTCAACGGGAAAAGCCAGCACGTAGACCCTCGCGGCGGATTGCCTCTAGATATTTTATTTCCTATCCCTACTTTTTTTTTTTTTTTTTTTTTTTTAAACGCTCGAGCTATAGGGTTTATTTATTTTCTTTGGAACATCGATTGGTCCATGGGAGCATCGGAATCGTCACCGATTTCGTAAAGCCTCGATAACAAATAGTCTCGGATTTTTTGTGCAGCCTGTTCTTTCGATCTTTATTTATGGCGTCATCTTGCTTGTGATTCACACCGTTACGATTTTTTTTTTTTTTTTTCAGCTCATCCATTGGAATCCATGAATTATGTGCAATCTGTGTGATTAAATATCTTGCTTGGTTACCTTTGCATATAGTTTTCATTAGTTGACCTAAATAAACTGGATTTTTCGATAAAATGCTGAAAACAGCAAAAGAAAAGCTCTTTTTGGTATTTATTATTAACAGCTCCGAATTCGCGGAGAAATAATTCGTGACAAAATGGGACATTATTGGCGAACATAAAAAAAACCTGTTATTGGAAAATAAATAGTGCAATAATATACTCGATTATTTCTTCTCGTACAACGACTTTGTAATTACAGTATTTTAATACGTATCTCTGAATTTATGTGAGAACCTAATAACGGCAGAAAAATGTCGTCCACGATTCAACTTGATGAAGAAAAAAAAGAAAGAAATACGAGTACGTTGGAAACAAATAATTTTTCCTGTTGCTCTCTCTCTCTCTCTCTCTCTCTCTCTCGGAGAGCCACGACAACGCGTCGTTCTCGTTACCTCCCTGTCTCGCAGTGCCGTTGTCCTACGGATAATCTATGAATAACCGTCGTGCTCGTGCATTAATTAAACGCGTGGGCGATAATAAATATCGCTCACGGTCTGAACATTGGCGGGCGAGCTGGGTTCCTAGCAAATTGCATACTCTCTCGTCTCTCTCTCTCTCTCTCTCTCTCTCTCTCTCTCTCTCTCTCTCCAAACTTTCTCGCTCTTCAAAACTCGACGCTGTTCCTCTTTATTTTTCCCTCGAAACATATATTTCATCTCTCCGCTAAAATGTATACACGTTTATGACAGTGTACACACCTGCGAGTTCGCCGGTATCGAAAGATTACAAATTTTCGATTTTCATGCACTTTCAGTAACGCCCCAATTTTTTATCATTATTTATATCGATTTTGGATCGATATTACCAATATTTCGTACTTTCATATTTTTCGTATTTATCCAAAAACATTCGTGTGAGGATTACGATAACAAAATCGACATTTTTACGGTTACAAAAATGGAACTTTTGCAGAAACATTAAGGACCTCGTGTGTAAGAACGTCGTTTTGGAATGAAGTATATATTTTAACGAAAAGATAGGGGGAACATGGGGCAAAATGGACCCCTGAGGCAAAGCGAGCTAGCCAAAAGCGATTGACATTAAATAAAGAGATAAATTGGAGCCTAAAATTTGTCTCGCGAGGGAGGGCCAACTTTGCCCGACTTTTTGTTTCATTTTTACAAAACCCAAATTGTCCTCAGTTTCGATGAACGGTGTATAAATTAATTAGAATCGTCAAAAGAGATTTTTTTTTTAAGAAGAGTCCATTTTGCCCCATATTTTTTTTTTTACATGATTTTGAAATTAAGCCCGACGAATTGACTTTGGGAGAGAAAAGTAGTATCTAGATCATGTGTAAACCGATATATCTAGCTTAATTCTTTATGGGGCCTACTTTGCCCCATGTTCCCCCCTATATCGAATGGTGTCGCGTGAATGATTATTTTTGAAGCTACAGAGAAAATGGAACAGAGCCGGAAAAGGGATGAGAAGTTTGAAGTTTCCTTGGGGAATAGCGGTGGTAGGTGGATTTTTGAACAAAAAAAGCAATCATCCAAAGTGCACAAGTTGGTGGATAGATAGGCAAATATGTTTGGTCAGTGGATGATAACGCACAGGAGAAAAATATAGAAAGAGATGAGTGAGAGGAAGGGGGTGCGCGGACACAGAGAGTGTGTGCTGCACGGTGACACTTCTGGTGTGGAGCAAGTGGTATTTTTGCCATAGCGGGCATCTACATGTAAATGGGGTAATGCGGCTAACAGAAAATGGCACCGGCATGTGCCATAAATCGAAATGGTAATTCGAAAAAAAGAGTTGAATCACCGGAACGCTCATGTTTTTCTCTCTCTTTCCTCTCTTTCGTTTCGTATCGCTTTTTTTTTTCTTTTTTTATCTTTCTCTCATCCGCATATCGTTCTTTCTGGTGCGTTCTCATTGCATAGTCGCGAACACGAAAAGGGGTGCCGTATCGTTGGTACGTTACGTATAAAAAAGAAAAAACAAAAAAAAAACGAAGACGAAAAAGGGCGTAACAAAAGTAATTTAACACGTGGAATAATGCGGTTTACGCCTTATTATTGAAAACACCATTCTGTATACCAGCCGGTATACAGATTGTTGTCCTGTTATCTATAGCAAGCTATATATGGCAGTAAAGTGTTGCATTGCTGAGAGCGCATACCGAGCTAATCCACAAGAGTGCCATTGACGCGTTATCGATTCGTTAATGTCTCTATCTCTCTCTTTCTTTTTTTATTTTCTCTTCTCGATCCCCCATAACGGCTCTCGTATGACTCTTTCTGTTGCGCGAGTTTTTCATCTGTTCCATATATAGTGAATGATCTCCTTTCGAGTCTCCATGGTACGCACGCACGAAAACAAAAAAAAAAAAAGGATAATTTTCTGCCGATATTCAAATCGCAGATGAAATTGATGGAATATTTAATATTTTGACAAACAGTGGAGAACCAATTGTATAACGGTTCAATTATGGTGGTTAAAAATTTCTGTTTTTATGTTGCATTCGTTTTTTTTTCTCGATGTTTCTTTTGAAAGAAAAACGTATTATCCGCACGAGTAGCATTTTAAAAATGGTCTCTGCGTGTCACAAACTTGCGTTGTGTTTATGGAGCGTAAGTAAAAAGGTTTTCATGGTTTTGTCATGGGCGAGAAAAAAATTTGCTGCACGTAGGGAAACATGGGGCAAAATGAACCCCTGGTGCAAAAGTGGGCTCTCTCAAAAGTGAAGGAAGATCAAATTCGAAGAAAAATTTGACTTTCCTTCATTTTTGGAAGAGCCCACTTTGCCCCAAAAATAAAAATTTTTGACTAGTCCAATTTGCCCCAAAGGGTCCATTTTGCCCCACCTTCCTCTATACAACGCCATAGAAAAGGACAGGAAAGGGTAATAGAAAGAGGATCTTAATACCGGAAGCAAATTCACTGACTCACACTCTCGTTATGTTGCTAACTAGCTCCACGAGACTATAGCGATCTAGCAAAATTCTAAGGGTATCAAAAGGGTAGTCGCGGTGTTTCTAGAAACTGTGAGACAGTTGTTATACCAAGATAGAGAAGAGAGCCGTTGGGAAAACGGTGCGGAAGGTGGAACACGGGCGCGGTCGAGCTGTGGCGTGCGAATATTAACGCGGTGGCGAATACTAGAGTCGACGAGGTCAAAACCTCCGTTGCTAAACTTTGGGCACAGACCTTGCCTTCGCACTATCTTCTTTATTCCTCTCTCTCTCTCTCTCTTTTGCTTTCTATTCCTAACCACGAGAGCACCATCAGAAGCGAACACCACAGAGAGGGCCGCGTGTGCAGGATTTCCGGTCACGATTTGCCCTACGCCTGCGAACCTTGGAAGAGAGAAGAGAGACTTCAAGGACGACGATTTAATTTTAGGCCATACTAGAACGGACTTGAGAAACGCATATAGATAACAACTTTAACTCTCTCTCTCTCTCTCTTTCTCTCATTTGTTCTACTTGCTGTTACTAAAATTCTGCCAAAAACGTTGGAGCCAAAAACGAAGGTTAAACTCTTTACAAATATAGGTCAAAACTCGTTTTCATTAATTTTTAATCGTTATCACGCTCTAGGAAATTGATGATTCCAAACTGAACCAGTTTTTGTCTGCTTTCTCATAATTTATAACGTTTTCAAAACAATAAATCGTTTGAAAAAATACTTGATGTTATTTTAAGCAAGTTTTTCTTTTCTTCTTATTCTGATTATGCGTAGCGACTACGTTCAAATGAAATTTGCATTTGAATACTATGAGAATACGACTGAATTTGATGATGAAATTTTCTAGACGTTTTTGTCGCTCGCCCGGGGTACTGGTCCGGGACCATGAAATTTTTTTTCTTTTGTTTTTGCAGTTTTGTGCTTTTCATTTTAATTTCAATGTGTATGAATACCTAAAGAATACTATATATATAAAAGGCTTGGTTTTTGTTGCATACATTTGGTAGCTTTTGTATTTGTTTGCTGCGTGTTTTCCTCGCTGTTTTAGGTGCGATTAAATTATACTTGTAGAACACGCAATCCCGAAACATTTTGGATTACGTACTAGCTCCTGGTGAATTCTATACGCGGTTCTGTTGCCGCTACAGAAATTTTGGTCTATGGTTTAAAATGGGCTAAATGAAAGATACAAACGAGTTTCAGGTGCCCAATGGCTACACACCGATTTAAAAGTAATTATAGTCACCGTATTTATTATACGAAGAGAAAGTTTTTGTAGTTGGTCTTGAACGAACTACCGGAAAAGAGAACGAGAATAAAGGAAAGAAAGAAAGAAAGAAAGGAAGAGTTATCGGACTATCCGGGTTCTCGTAATGTCCTTCGCAGGAGGATTTAGGGCGTGCAATTAACGGATAAAATCTCCCGCCATTTTTCTGCTGCCAAGCTCTTTTTCCTGCTTTCAGACTTCGAACACAGCCTCCATTTTTTTCTGTCAGCTCTTCGTATGGGAATAAAATGTACTAATTCGATTTCTCGCGTTTATATACACGCGTACGATAAAATAATAGCAATAATAATGATTCCTGCTCCATTATTTCGTACGAGAATAACGACGTAGTAAAAAAAAAACGAATCGAACTTTTGTGTCTTGATTTAATATCAACTTCATCATGTAATTTCATGTGAAATTTGGATCCGTAAGCAAAATACGAAAGAGAGCAAAAAGTTTGAGTGCATGTGCTAAGAAGTTAGTCGAGGGGCTCGTGCCATTCGGCACGACGTGATATAAACAGCATGGAGAAAATGGTTAGAGAGAAAGAGACGAGGAGAAAGGTTATCAACACTCTTAAGCTCGCTGTACCAATTTAAAGTTTAGCAAGAGATGTTAAGCAGCGTGCTTACCGCAAAAGGACATAACGTTACATATATATATATAAATATAAGAGAAGACTTTGGGTCTGGAAGGTAGGACAAAATGAAAGCCGAACATTGGGAGTTCTTTGAGGTACGGTGTGCGAGGGGATTCCCTATTCTAGTGTAGGAGCAACCATAGAAGAAGCAAAACCAGAAGCTCCACAGACTGTTCGCTTCGTCCTTGTCGTCTTTCTATTAAAGTATGCGTTTCTAGTACACGTCAATATGTATATATATATATGCATACATGTATTTTTCGTACATATATAAATCGCAAGCAAAGTGCAAGCTAAGTAGACTTTTCTCAACCCCCGCCCCCACCCCCCGCTCGGATAATTACCCAATAACAAGTTTTCCATGATAAGATCGTAAATCTTTAATTAAAAAGCTACTATCCAACCTCGTTATAACACCCTGGATTTTGTAGTATGTGATTATTTTCATACTCCTATCAAAAATTCGCAACCTCTTCATACACGTCACTCACTATTAAGTCACTGTCCACCACAAAATTTATAAAAATACTTTTACGATTTTCAAACTTTCTTCTTCTTTTTTTTACACTATTACTTTTTCTTTAAATATACGAGCCATTCATTTGGGGAGTTTATAGTTTTTTATTTGTTTATTTTGTATTTTTTGTTGCTCCTGCGCGTCTTTCTTTTTCAGATTTTTACGAACCCACTTCAGTAATTTTATAAGTTTGAAGTTTGTGTCGTAAGAATGCAACGAAAAATTGCATTTTTATTATTTTTATTTTTTTTATTCGTTCATATTTTCGAAGTAAATTTAGTTGTCAAATCGTAAAACAAAAATGTTAGACTGTTCTTAATTTTTTTTTTTTACTCATACAACTTGGAAATAAATTAATTAATAAAAAGGCTTTTAGAAATAATTAGCAAATAGAGCAGATTTTTTTGATCTTTTTTTGAAGTTGAAGGGAAAAAAAAAATTGTAGTACAAAAATACGACATCCCATAAAATCATATGAAGTAGAATATGAAAGAGTATAAAAACTGGAAATGTTTTCCGTTTGTACTGGTTAGATTTCTGGTTTGTCTTCTTTGAAATATTCATACAGGTGAGAGAGGCTTGCAGAAAGGAAATAAGGACGGAGAGGTGGAGGGGGGGGGGGGGGGGGGGAATAGAGAAATTGAGCACAAGTTACGGGCCCGAGAGGAAGGAGCTTGTGTCCAATCTTCCGAAAGGACGTATATTCATACACGATGTCGTGTATATAAGAGAAAATCCTATGAATTTGGAATGTTTTGAGAATATGGTAGTGAAGCGTAAAGTACGATGCACTTCTGGCTGTTGGGCAATGGAAGATGCAGTAATATGGAGTGAGCAGGACGCGGGCTTAACTCACGTATAAATTCTTGGTGTTTGAAGAATAAAAAAAAGTAATATGTAAAAATGAAAAAAAAAAAAAAAAAAAAAATTAAAAAAAAATTCATTAAAAGATTTATTAACAAAGAAAATGAAGACAAAGAGACACATTTGTAAACTGAAAAGTTTTCGCTGATTAGTTTGTCGAACAAAAAAAAAAAAAAAAAGTAAAATGTACGAAGGATTGATACTAAATTCGTCGGGAAATAGATATATAAAAAATTCCTTTTCAGTTGCGTCTCCGTAACGATCGAAATGTTCACTTGGAGTCGCGAATCCTCTACTTGAATTATATTACCGTGGCAGCAGCTGCGGTGCAAAGCGAAAACAAGAACGAAGAAGAAAAAGAGTCGAAAAGAAGAATAAATAAAAAATAATAAAAAAAAAATGAAGAAAAAGAAAAAAAAAAGAGCATTCGTGGAGTGTACTAGCATCAAGGAGTGAGAGTGATACTCGTTTGAAGTGAAGCGACTTCTGTTACGAGTACGTGCTTGGTAAAACGAGAGAATTGTAAATGGTTTTCCCAAGAGAGGTCGAGTCATCGTTGTTGCTTCTCTTCTGATCTCCATTCGCTGTTTTCTTACTCTTTCCAAAAACTTCTAAATAATATATATATATATATACAGTTGTTCAAATATATTTGTGAACACGACATACGTATATCGATATCAATCGATTTTTTTGCTTCGAGTGAAATATACAGCGAGATATGCTTACTCACAAAATTCACGAGTGAAACATAACATCAACGAGAGACAAGGTAAGTCCCACTTTTGTATTTTCATGCTTTTACTTTTTTATTTACTTCGATATATATATATATATATTTTTTTTTTCTCTATTTTTTTTTTTTTCATGATACAAACATCGATTTCGATGTATTTTCTTTCTCCCTGGAATAACTCTGCAACTTTGTTTTTTTTTTTTTTATTATTATTTTTTTATCCTTTAGCTTTTCTTTTCAAGCATCGTGGAAATCAGAAACCAACGGACGATGTTACACCCTCACGGGAAATCTCTTATGATTTTCATAACACAACGTCTATACTTCTCTGCTCTACACTTTTTCCTCACTATTTGCCTCTTTTCTCAACCTCATCTTACTACTTTCGCCTTTTTTCTTCTTTTTTATCCTACAATGCTTTGCTTACGTACGTCGAAAACTAGCAATGCAGGGGAGCTGCACATGCACCAATGTTCTTTCAATTATGAAATTTTTTTTTTCCATTTCTTTGTGGACTTATAAATAATGAGAAATATAAATGATTAATTATCATTTCATTTTCTTATTATATCTCGCTATTAAAAATCTGGATGAAATAAATAATGACTGACATTTGTTTTTCTTTTTTTACGGATATCCCAGCAAAAATAGTTCGGCTCAGAGGCGAATTTTTTGTCTCGCGAATAGCTCAGAATTTTTATTGGAAATGAAAAAAAAAAAAAAATTTAATTCTTTACGAGAAGTCTTTTTTTATAATAAACTATTTTTTTTTAAATTCCCTGATATTGCAATAAAATAAAATTGGACAACAATAATTTTGTTCTGATCTTTGTTAATTTTTCGATATTGGAGAGTCGATATAATTAATTATGTCGACAAGAAACTTTAATCTTTATCAGCCAAGAAGGCATCAAATTTATTAGTTAAACAGGAAAAACTACGATCTGCAAGGATCGTGTTATATACGGTCATGCATATAGGTTCGGATAGTGGAAAGAATAAATTTCACGTAACTCGAGGTACGAGAAATACATAATAACTATATACAGTATGATATATGAGTATGTATGTGTCTCAAGTACGGGCTGCATGTAAAAGTGTACAATACATAAAAAAAAAGCAAAAAAAGCAAAAAAAAGGAACGAGCGGGTATGGCGATAGGGGAAAAAAGCTCGAGGACGACGATACTTCAATTTTTATCGCCCAGATGGAATTTTTCTTAAGGAAAACGGTCTCGGAATATCGCCCGAGAAGCGAGCAGTAATTTCTGCGGGTTAACTTAGCGTGACGATTTTACCGTTATTACGAGAATACCGAGAGGAAGAGCCTCGTGGATTTTCTCAAGAGAGGACGACACCACGCCGAGAAGAACCAGAAGACAAAGAAGAAGAGAGAAAGAGAGAGAGAAAGGGAAAAAATGATAAGGGTAAGGAAGCAGAGTATAAATTTCGGTACACGGTTTGCGAGAAGTTGGAATGGATGATGGCGATAGAACACGATTGTGTGCAAGCTTCGTTCATTCTCCCCGATGTTCGCGAGCATCGTGAATATGTCATAGTCCGTTGGTGCTTTAAATCAAATTCGCAAACCCACTTTTTTACCTGTCAAAAAATAAATTTTTATGCATAAAATCTTGCAAAAGCGATACTTAGCAAAAGTATTGACATATTTTCGATCTTTGAGACACTCAGAGTCGCTGTTTTACCGATTGGACAATTATTCCCAATAAATTTCAAGATAAAAATTTAATTATCAGGCCATTTTCGATGTTTATTCATTATTTTTCATAAAAAATACTCTCGTATTAAATAAAAACAATAATTTAGTGAATAATAATCGTTCGTTTGAACGAGACTGTAATTCTTATCGAAATCACGACGAGCAACGCAATCAATTTTTTTTCTTTTTTTTTTGTTTTTTTTTTAAGCTCCATAGAATCATTAACCTCGGCACTGCGGAGATTCTATTTGTAATTTAATTTTATGATCAACTTAACGACAACAGGCAGCAAGTTAACACGCTTTCATATTAGAGGATTTCCGGATAACGGTGAGCCCTGCATGTCGGTGGTTAGTACGAGGCTGAGTTCACCGAGCATCCAATAATGTCTGTGACATTTCTAGGACACATATATATATATTCTCCCTTATCTATATCTATATATAATATAATATATTATGGGGTTTTCCGTAGCAGCGGACTTAACTCGATGCCACCATCATAAAGAAAAGCAAAGGAGAAAGTTTCTGGGTCCCAAGATTGCCTCGTCGTTTTGGTCTTCGATATATCGTTCTACTCTTTGCTCGTACATTTTATAACGATGAAAAACTTGTGTACAACATAAAAACAGCTCTATTTGATATTGAACGTCGACATAAACGATGAAGGAAGCAAAAAGAAAAAAAAAAAAAAAACATTTCATTCGCCTGGTAACAAGCGTCTTACAAGTTGTAAACCTTTCAAAGTCCCATTCCGGTTGTTGGAAAATAACTTTACAGTATTTATCAATTTATTTCTTAAAATATATTAATTTCTACGAGTCCTTTGCAACTATTACAAAAGAACCTGCTGCTGGAAACTTAAATTGTGAGCAAAAAAAAAAAAAAACAAAGGACCACGAAATATGAAAATGATGGTAGAAGGATGAAAGTGGCTATTATTTCAGGACATAAAAACGCCAAGTAAAAACGACGTGTGTTGTAAACTATAATAATAACCCGAGAACCGCGCACATGTCCGAGATTCTTGAATTTTTTTGTTGCTGTATAAATAACAAGACGAAGAGTGTGAGAGAGAGTAAAAGAGCCCAAAAGACAATTTCACTAAGAAAGAGAGAGAGAGAGAATAGTCGTTTAGTTTGTTGAGGAAAAGTGAGGGGCGGGGGAGGGGCTCGCCTCAAGCTAGAGATTCGAGCAATGAATTGTCGTTGGAACATTAAGGGATGAATAGTTGGTGGTACGTCTGGAAAGAAACGTTTTTCAAAAGCGACTGGTGCACAACCGCAGACGGAGCAAGTAATCCATTTTAAATGAAATAAAGAAGAATAACAGAGTAATCGCTATGTTCGTTTGAATCTTTTGTTTTGAGCCTCTTGTCGTGGGTGGTCGTTGTATGCAGTTGGGAAATGGATGCAAGAGTGTTGTGTTATCTTGGAAGGTGCATATCTAAGGAAATAAGGATATGAAACAGAAAAGAGAAGATTTTCACAGGCCAGAGTGTCTGTCGATGTGAGCAAGCGTGAAGAAAATTCAAATAAATTTAAGCTCGCGATGTATACGAGGTTTGTGAGCTATTTGAGGCTTATCTAAATCGTAATGCGCAATTTGCTCGAAAAGCCAGAAGAAGAGGAAGAAGAAGAAGAAGAGGAAAATAGAACATGAGAGCAGGAACAGGTTTTCATAAGAATGAAAGTAAACCGCCCCCTCGCTAGCCTATAAATTTCGAGCCCAGAGCTTATGTACCAGCTAAAAACCCACATGCTATGGTAAAAAAGGTACTTAATCCATGTATTCATTCACATACGTAAATTCGGTCTGCCCACGTTGCAATCTTCCCTCGCACAATTATCCCTAGAACCAGGATATTGTTGTTTGAATTTAAAAAAAATGAAAAAAAAAATAAAAAAAAATGTTCAATAAGAAAAAAAAAGATCGAACTGTACGAAAATAGCTCAAATTTTTGTGTAATTATTTTTTTTTTCCTGGCTCTTATCGAATTTAGAGCATTCTGAGAGTTTTTATTATTGAAATAAACATTTATCGTGATGGAAAGATTTATGGGATTTTTATCAAAAACACGAAATGTTTAATTGAACTCGAATAAATTGACGTAAACGAGTAATCATTGCTTTAGATATTTATATGTACGTTTTGTGCATATTTTATGTATACAGACATTGAAACGTGATACATGTATCGTGCAGTACAGATTTCTACTAGGCAAATAATTAATTCCCCAGCTTTGTACAAGCGTTGCAGCTGCTGCCCTTCTATTAAATATATATGTATATACACATCATGACACTCGATGTATAATCCGATATATATATATAGGGATACATGGTATGTACGATCCTATGGAATCCTCTTGAACGTTTCATTGGATTTTCGAGAATTTCACTATTTTCTGCATCCTTGATATTCACCAATTCATATAATGTACATTTGTGAATACGTTACTCATATTATTCTGTCAAATTCGTAGAACGCTTTGTGGCTTTTATTCATTAATTACTTTCATGCTAACTGCAAATTTTTTTATTATTTTTATTTTCATTTCAACAGAAATGTAAACACTGTAGCGTCGAATAAAGTGTAGAAAAGGAAGAATTACCTTTGCATCAACACTTTATATTGAGGTGTTTTATTTCGTATTTTTATCAAAAGACATCCTACAATTAAAATTATCATAAAACAAACATTTTATTTAATTACAGCCTTTATTTCTTTCGTAAAAACTTTTTGTCGACGCAATTATTCTGATTGGCACTCAATTTCGTGTGTTTAGGAATTTGAATATCGTAAACAAATATTCGTTGAACAAATATTGTTCCAGATTTCATTTTCACCAGCGATAATTCACATGAATATATTGAATTTTAAATTATTTCCAAATTACGAGAAAAAAAAAAGGAATTAAAATTCGTGTGAAACCAACAGCGATGTGATACTTGAATGGGTGACCGCTTAGTCAGGACGAAAATAAAGTGAGAAAAAAAAGGAAGCTATAAAATGATGGAATGGGCTCGTAAAAACCCACAAACGTACACGCAGAATCAATTGAAAAAAAAAAAAAAAAAAAAAAATAACAATGGTTTGACTATTAATTCGAATAAAATTGATTCGTTAGACACTTTTTTAGCCTAACACGCGTCTAAAACGATTAGATGATGACGAGAATGAGAAATAGAGACAGAGTTCGATTCGGGGATCTCGTTGCTTCGTGAAAATGGAATATCGGATCGTTCACATCCCACCAAACCATCGATATAATAATAACATTGATAATGGTATATACGATACTCGACTCTCGCGTACGTGAATTTCCACTTGACGCTTTCTTCCATGGATGAAATGGATGATTTCAGTAGAGAGTGTGACTGCTACGAAGGCTTTTCGCGTTCTTCTCTCTCTTTCCCTCTTTTCTTCTTCTTTTCTTTCCTTTTCTCTCACACCGCCTATTCCTGTGAGATCGTACTCGCAACTTGCGCAGGTACTGAGAATTATTCGTGCGAATGAAAAACGTCACGTTTCAATCTCGTCACCTTACGATCACGAAATTTTTTTCAATGCTTCAAAAATACATTTCTTTCTTGAAAAATGGGATTCGTTCTCTCTACGTTCCAAGAAAGACGTACATCACTGGATTTTTTTTTTTTTTTTTTTTAATTATCCTCAGCATTTTTATCATCAATTTCGCGAGAAATAATGAACTTCATTTCTGGCCTTCAAGACAATTGAATCTAAAGTCTATTGATGAAATTTTCATATTTTTATATCAAAAGTAAAAGGATTAATATCAGATAAACTCGTGGTCTCAAATGTAGGTTTCTAGGACACATTTTTCTCTCGTATCTGAGTTCCGTATCTGCTTCACCTTTGAAGAGCCCTTAACGACCTTGCCCAAAGCACTGTTCGAGGGCACAGTAAATTATTTCGCAAGGCACACGAGATGGAGGATTTGCCAAAAGATTGTAAGGAAAGATCGACTTGTCATGATACAAAAACAACGATTATTTGCTCGCGTGAATTCCGTTGGATATCGAGATAATAAATAAAGAAAAAGAAAGCTCTTCGCGTGGCAACGAACGGGAGAAAAGAGAAAAAAAGTTTTTTTGATGAGTGCTTTGACATTTGGATGATGTGGAATTCCACTCGAGCGTTAAAGTGTCGATCTGACGGTACAGAATATCCAGAAAAAAAAAAACGAAAGAAAAGTTGTTGTTCTGTCTTTCTCATATCCGCATCGAGTACACAAAGCGTATAGTCGGCACGTCCTTCAAACTGGCCTAACGACTTTCTCCTAAGTTTGCCAATGGTAAGACCAAGTTTATGTCCACCGGAGAACGACCTGAGCTTGTTTTATTTTTACGTACGGACGTGTGTCTGGCATTAGCAGTGGTTGTACGTAAAGCTAAATTCTCAAAGTTGTTCGCTATGTATATATAGAAGAAGAAGGATCGTGAGGCCAATGCCACGTCTAAGAAAATTTCGGAAACGACGATTGTTGTACACGTGTTTCCATTGGATTGCTGCTAAACTTTGATAATTGAAGGTTTTTCGCAAAGTCAATAAAACTTTTAGGTTATAACTCGTTCCAATCTCTATGACTAGAAAAAAAAAAAAAAAAAAAAAAAAGTGCAAAGAATCGTGAGAAATAAAGGAAGAAAGCTCTTAAACTTGTGCGGATTGACTTGGAAATAGTTCTAGATACCGCGGTGATTTAGTGAATTAATTAATTTCCCCGTGGAGTCTTCTCATCGAACTAACTCTTTTAATGTCGTCTAATTCGCGCTGGTGAAAAGGGACGGTGAGAAAATCCATTAGTTTGCCTCGATCCGTAAATCTCGAGTTAAACCAGCGAATTGAGAAACTTGTGACACGTGTGTCGAGATACTGATCAAGTAAATTTGAGGTTAGGGTTTGAACACGGCGAATAAACCAACGAAATACTCGCAACGTAATGTCGTCTAAGGAAGAAGCGAATATAAAGACAAAAGAAAACGTCAGATGCTGTACTTTCGAGTAGTGAAACGCGAACGATTGAAAAGTGAGAGTGCGAGTTCTGGAGGAAGAACTTGGTGATGCATTAAGAGCCTTTTTTGCGAGACATTAAGGCCACGTTCGACGTACGAACAATGGAGATTTATAACAGCGATAAAATACCTGTCAGGGACATAAAAACTTCTCGAAGCCATTTCGAAGCAATGCCACCGCACGAAGTTGCTCATGGTACTCGAGTATAACGTGGTAATTTTGGTAACGGTGATGGGCGTTAATTTCGTTATCTATAATGACGTAGCGATGAGAAAAAAAAATGGAATATATTACGCGAGAGTTCTAGTGAATAACGAAAATTCCCGAAGTCTTTAAATTATCGAAGCAAAAGCAAATGTTTTGGGGTATATAGTAAAAAATAATAAAAAAAAAAAAAAACTGAACTAAAGTTCAATTTGTTTTTTGCCGACCGCAAAGGATTGAATAGCAAAGATAACAGCAATTTATCAATCCCTCGTATAATAGTTTGGGTCGTTAATAACCGATGAAGAAAAACAAAATGACCTCTTTCGTTCTCTCTTTACTCGTTTCTCTTGGCTTGTACGAAGAATTAAATTGCTCGAGTTGATAGGTCGAAATAGTCCATAAGTTCTGCTTTTTAACTGGGATAGCCCCGGTGTTGCTTCGTTGAACTCGATTACACGGCCGATAAATTAACAAAACGAAAGCAACGAAGCTGAGAGAAGTGGGTGGAAAGGGGTGATGATCCACCTCGGTGTTATACACCCGTCGGCTATATAGTCGTCGTGGTTTTGCTCGGAAAAAGAAATTAACGGTCCATCGTGGCTTCCTACTTGTATCAATGTGTGCGTTTTTGTGTGTGTGTGTGTGTGTGTGTGTTTTACATGTATATGTACACACGTGACTCGGATACCAGAGGGAAAATAGTTATAACCATGTGGCACGGAGCGAGAGAAAGCGAGGGTGTAGAAATACGTGGGTTCGTTCGTACAGAACGAGCGCACGGATGTTGGCAAAAGAATATAACCGGGGTCAAACGAGTTCAGGCCACAATTCGATGTTATCGTTTCGCTTGGCTTGCGGTAGTGCGAGGATGAAAGCCCAGAAAATAATACGGTTTGCTTGGATGAGTAAAGGTGCTGCTGGTGGTGGATGCAAAAGGACAAAAGAGAGAGAGACTATGATTGAGAAGAAGATGAGAGAAAAAGTAAGGGAAGGATGTCCATGATGAAATG
Organism: Campoletis raptor; assembly: GCA_948107755.1. Taxonomy (NCBI): domain Eukaryota; kingdom Metazoa; phylum Arthropoda; class Insecta; order Hymenoptera; family Ichneumonidae; genus Campoletis; species Campoletis raptor. The sequence continues at coordinate 17,567,315 of OX403627.1, read as the reverse complement.
TGAAAATGCGACACATCGTTTGGAAGCATTTAGAAAGCAACTGCGGATTCTCTTGTTCACCAGTTGTGATAGCATGTCCGCGAACCAACTCATCTCTGTATTGATATAATGGCTTGCATAGCGATAGCCAGAAAGCTATAACCCTCTGGGATATTTGAGCTGCGGATCAACGAATAGAGAAATCCACTAGCGCGGTGATGATCCTATATGCTCCACCATATTGGATATAAAACTACCACCAATTTCGTATCATCAACCAATGTTAAAATGCAAAGCTCCTGTCGCAATTCAAAGAGAGATGCTGCTTCATAAAAACAAAACACAAAAACCGAACGAACAAGAACATCAAGTGAATAGCAAAACAAACCTACAAACTGCAGATATTGCTATCATCCAACCTTCCTTCCTGTTTCCACTTTTTTTTTTTTTTTTTCACTATTATTATTTTCATTACACTCTTACTCGGTTCGGCTGAATAAAACGGCCACAGTAGATACGACTCCAATTGGCTATTCAAGCCTCGAGGGCGAAGCAAATCCATCGAAAATTTTCACCAGTTCGCGCTAATGAACTTCAGTTTTTATTGGAAAATTGCTGTTCGCAGGTACACACTGTTTGTCATGGCTGGAAGGAATTCTCTCATGTCAGTATTGAAAGCTGAATGAACTTTTGACATGGTGTTGCCCCAAAGAGCTCAAACTGACATAATTATCGATGCATTACACGCTCATCGCTGGATTTGCATTATCAGTTTTTCCAGGTAATGGAAATACTCCCAGGGAGCTTTTCAATCCGATAGAAATGTAGGAACTTTTAATTAGTCGATTCGATAAAAATTAGCTCAAATAAGCAACTAATGTAAAACCAATTTCCAGCGATGTACAGTCAACCAACTTCACCGTCATTAAGTTTCCAGAGTCTGAGTAGTTGAACCTTTGAAAAAGCTTCCAGATGTTATTGATCGAGTCACGTTCCTCGGTTCTGGGAAGTCATTATGGTAAACGCGTTCTTATATCATTAGAGAACTGAGAACACTTGAACGAGGCGAAAGTGTCTGCTCATGAGTTGGCTGGTGATTGCTCATAGAAGATGGTTAACAATCCTGGATCAAGACCGGTGTACGACCTTAAAATTCCACGCACGCGTATGCGAGAATACAAAAGGTAAAGTGCAATTCTCTAAGTAAAGGGTGAGTGGGTGGCGTGTACTAGGTAGACACACACACGTAGACATTCGTACGCTGCAACGTTATCCGGAAATTCGCAAAGTGTCTGCATAAATCGCGGCAACTGGGTCGTGAAAACAGCCCAACCCACTAGAAGTCCAGGTTGGGTAAGAGAGAGGGAGAGAGAGAGAGCAGCCGTCAGAGCCTTGGTAGCGTTCCACATTCACATGCACAATTTCCCATGTACCTTAAGATAGCTAACCTTCAACAAAACAGGAAAGAGAGAAAGCGAAAAAGAGAGGGAGGTGGAGCGAGAGGAAGGGAAGGAAAACAGGAAGGACGCGTTTTCAGGCGTTCCTGTAGTCGCACCAATGGGCTATGGGAATAGGGGGTTGATGGTGTTGGTGCCTTATCCACCATTGCACAATAACACGGGGACAGCCAACACATTGAAGGTTGTTTGGTATAAAATGGTCCTAGTAGTGGTTGGGATATGGCCACTCCTACATATGGACACATGAAGGTAGAATGTGTAACGGGCGCACGCGGTGTAGAACGTCGGTGGTAGCACCAGGAGCTCTGGTAAATAGCGGCCAAAGTTGCATGATATGTAGCGGCGCGGATGCGCGAAACTGCATGGTGGATGTGGGGACGGTGAAAAAGCGGACGCTGTTGAAGAGAAATGTGAGAATATTGCAAAGCTTCATGGGCAAAAAGAGGAAAAGATTGGAAAGTCTAGAAAAAAGTGGGAAACTATGAAGCTCGTATAGGAAGAGCGTGAAATAAAGGAAGATAGTATTTTAGTTGTAGTGCCCATTGGTAGTTTTTACAGATAGGAAGTAACTGATGGCAGGCTACGAATACTGCTATAACCACCTAAAGGTTACGTATCTCTGATGTACCTTGACTCTCACTCTCGTTTGTTGCGTTTGATGATAGCAGGCATCCTTTGTTGGAAGCATTAGCCGCGTCTGAACAAATTCATAATTCGCAAATGTTGGCCTTTCAAGCATATTCCTAACTCAGCTAGCAGAGGTCTTCTCCTCTTAACATTCTATACGCAAAAGTGCATTTGCCAGTCAGCCAGCTCATCGTTTGTAGGATACACGCGTTGTTCTTCCCGCTGGTTGGTAATTCAACTCGCTGCGCTTGGCAGCGAGCTCGTTTCTACCGTCCCTCTAGACACACATCGCCGAGAATGAGAAAGATGGGGGAAGCAGACGATGAGAGAAGGAAGTCGGTGAGTACAGAACCACGAAAATGTATTAGAACTTTTGGGAGAAGCAGTTAACTGCGAATGTTCATTCTCGTGCAGCATACGAGGCACCACCAGCACCGGGACTGGTTCATGGTGCCGCGATGTACATACTACGGGCTCTGGAGCTCTCGTTTGGGTGAGAGTGGCTCGGAACGAAGTCGAGGAAAGAGGAAGGCACCTGCGAGTAATATCCGTGGATTATATTCCGTATAGCTATGCGTGTAGACGGTTATGACTGGAAGAGCAGGACTTTTCTCGCTTCATATAACATAACTAGTTGAGAACGCACAGTGAAATGTACAGTTCGCTCCAAACCGTGCCAGAAATTTTCAAGCCGTGACTACGAGCTGCCAACTACGTTCCGTAACCTTTTATCGATAACTGTATATCATATTTTTTTCTCTTTCTGCTCTTTCATGTAATCTCCTGTTTGTGCATCTTCCAACTTCTGACACTGCAATAATCTATAGCGCATCATCAACTTGTGCAGAACTCAGTACTTTCGGCTTTATTTTCCATCAGAAAATATTCTTCCTGGGTAAGTGCCGTTGGATAGTCGGTGCGGGACAATGATCCGAAGTAAAATGGTTGTTCGGAGCACCTGGTGATTTCCCTGCGGTAAAGGAAAAAAGGGTAGAGGGCTAGAGTGAACTACGAACTTGCGAGGCATCTTCCTTGGCAGAAGATGCTTACGTTTTATGCTGCAATGTTCAAGCAATGCACCCCCCGCATCAAGTTCTACAAATTTTCTTACTTCATTCTCCGCGCGGAATGAAGCGTGAACGTGTTACCGGTAGTTCCGAGATTTTTTTGAGTTGACTCTGGATAATGATCTTATAATAAGCTTGCTCATTACCGGCTTCATAATACGGAGGAAGCGATTGAATGATCTTATTAATATTAAAACACAGCCGAGGGAGCTTTCAGCAATAAAAGCACTCGAAGAAGGCCCAAGAGGACAAATTCTGCTCTCCGCGGGGAAGGATTTTGTTCATTCACGGGGCTAACGAAACGCTAACAAACCCCTAACGAAGTTCTATATAGAAATGGACCGGTGTATCTAGTGCATGCGGCAATGAACGGAGAAGTGAGAAAATTATCCAGTACGAAAAGTTGCTTGTCAGAAGGTAGCTGAGTTGAATAGTTTTAGCCTCGATGTACATAGGAAACGGAGAGGCAACTAATGGCGAATGGGGCCGTTAACCGAAGAGAGCTAAAGGATAGGATTGCGAAAATGATTCTACATATAAGAAAGCACGGCAGTATGCCACGTGGCTGGATCTTTGAAACAAAGGAAGTAGAGGTGAGAGAGCATGTTCTCTTTTCTTTTCACTCTCCTAGCCAAGCCATGGAAGACCCGTGAACAATAACGTTCTAACGGTTATAGGCTGCGCACGGTTTCTACCCTCTTAACTCGCTTGGAAGAGCGAGAACGCTTAAAACTATCACCTCCTCTTTCGCTTCTGTTACCGGTAGAAAAGTATTTACTTGCTAAAAGACCCAGTCGATTTCCTCTGTAATGCTCAAAACGTATACGACGCCATGTTTGGATGTCTTTCGCTGAGACTCACAAAATGATCTCACGCGCAGGTCTACGATCAACGTCGAATATTAGACCTGGCGAATAATAGTTTCACGGTGAAAGCTTTCATTGCTGACGTCCCCTCTGTAGACCCCATCATAATTGGATGACCTGCATCATGGATAATTAAGCCATCACTCTCCAGAATCCAGCAGGATATTTGCGTTGGATCACCATCAAATTTGTGTTTAATAAATAATTTTAATAACGAACCATTTTAATATCCGACCTCTCTTTCCTGCTTTTTCATCGTCTACCTTCGGTAGCCTTCTTCAGAGAAAAGCTTCCCAGTAATTTAGGCCCCGCTGTATTTCATAAACTTTGAGACTGGCGGGTGGGAGACGCGGAGTTGGACGGCATGCTGCATCCTGCACTCGAGTTCTACCGCTACAACGTGGAAGAGAGGGTACTAAATCTTAGACTGCACTTAATTACATTCCTGGCCAACCTTCATCCCCTGCCCCTCCCCCCCGCCCTCTAATCTCCCGTTTTCTCCGTTGATTTTCTTTCGAGAGTCTCGAAAGCTCGACAGAATGGCTGTGTTTCACAAACTATGTAGAAATAAACTTGGTTAATGATGCTTTTCATTCCATCTTTTCGTTTCAATAGCAGCCATTGAAAAAACAAAAGAGACTTGAAAAATAAATCAATGGAATAAATAAAACGTAACAAAAGCTTACAAAATGGACAATCGAGCTACACTCACACTACCTCGAATATTTTGGACACTTTGGAAAGACGATCACATACATCGGAGTAGCTTTCCATGTCGAACATTGGAAAACATGGGCGACCCATCTACGCTAACATGGATTTTGTTCGTCGACAAAGGAAGCAATGGGATAAGCGGCTCAAAAAACATAAAAAACGATGGCTCAATGGCTGGCATAATTTCATCGATGCTGAACACCATCTGGCGTTTTTATCTATCCAGAGTTTTTATCTCTGTATTGTGAACTCATATTTGGTATCCTGTTTTTTTCCTCTTCGCACGAATAGTCAAATAAACGTTTGTGTTTTTTTTTTTTCGTTTACCAAAAAAATGGTAAAGGAAGTCTCGCAACGTTTTTCTACTTGATAAAAAGAAATAACGCAATGTATTTCGAGAACTGCCAAAGATTGCGATCGTAAAAGGTCTTGGAAATTAAAAAAAATACCAACGCATAAATATATTTGTTTATATCTATATGCGGAAGTGAGTGTAGAAAGAGTTTTATAGAGAAGGTAGGAATAGATCGCTGATTGGCTTCCTTGAAAATTTATTTTATCCATTATCCCTGGTGGAAGTCGCAGGAAAACATTCGAGAGGAAATCGGCTTGATAAAGCACATCGCATGGCCCCTTGAAGTTGGAAATGGGGAGGATGGCGAAGAAGGGTGTAGAAAAGGTGGAGGGAGAGGGAAGGCAGTGATTCGAGTTGCGAATACGAAGGTGAGAAGGAGGAGGAAGTTAGTTTTAGTTTGTCTTTGCCTCTCGCTCTTTCAATGCTTGGGTGCTACGAGGATGGGGGGCACGGCACAATTGCCAATGGGAGAAGGTTGCAGGCTTGGGTAGTTGAGAACGGAGCAAAATCTCCCATAGATTAGCTAAAGCGATTATCGACTAACCGCTCCGCGACGATTCTACTTCATCGGCTCGATTTCCCTCGTCCCCCATACGCATCAGGGATATAGGAAGGACATAAGCCGTTTCGCGATGTTAGTCTCCTCCCAACAGGTATATCAAATGGCCAATTTAAGCGCTCATTCCGATCGAAAACGATCGAATTGTGCCAATGTCTACAACGTACATTTTATTCTTAAGCGGACAATCACCGTATATTTTCCTTTCTCTTATGCCAACTAGTGGATGGCTTTGAAAGCTTGAGATTTCGCGTATTTCCGAGAGAACTCGCGGTATTCCCCAATCCCCAATCTCTCTCTCTCTCTCTCTTTTTCTCTTTCTCTTTCGTCGACTTCATCCTCATCCTCTGTTACGCTCCAGTTCTCACACGGCCCACGGGAAACGGAAATCTTTCTGTCGTATTTAATATATATGTATCGCCCCTTTTGGCTAAGCGTATATATTGAGCACGAAGTACCCGCTTACCTCTCCAGCTCTTTCTCTATCTCTCTATTTGGGAGAATCGGTAAACCGATCGACTATTCGCCTAGAGCACGGAGAGGACGAGTAATGGGTACACGCAAGAGGCGTTGCCACACCCCCGCATCTCTGGCATCTCTTCCTCCTCATATAAACACCTATATCTCTATATATCGTCCACTAACTTGGACGAGTTAATTGTATTACGAGACAAGCGTTCTACTAATGAGCTAATCTATAGCATTCACGGCACCATTGTCTTGCTTCGTTATAGAATCGCGAATTTCCTACGCTTCATTACAAAAGTACTTTCAAAGTGTATTAACGATCGATAAAAAATACATCAACTTGTGTTACTCGCTATTCAGAATGTAAATACTCAGAAAAACAGTTCAATTCAATCTGTTAACATCGTTTTATCGAATTTTTGAATACTTGAAAATTTATATCTGTTTATTACGTTGAAGACTCTTGCTTCCAATACTTTTCGATTTAAAAATCGAAAACCATAAAAATTTAACAAATTTATACATATAGATGTTTTTTTTTTTTTTGCTTGGGTACAAAAATTTACATCTATCGGAGCGTAAAAGTTATAACAGCTGATAAAAGTCGACATATGTATGTATTTGTCGTGGAACTGTCATGACATGCCATATTCTACAGTGGTCGTCCACTTGGAGGGACTTTAACCGAGCCAGGAAAGGGGATAATAGAAAAATAGAATTCTCGAGTCCTTCTCTTTTATAGTTTTATTGTTATTATCAGTAGAAGTATATAATTTCGGAGAATATGAGAATTTTTATTATTTAGAAAATTTAAGCCATATCCACTACGTCAAAAGTTATATCGAGTTTTGTTCAAAGAAGTGCCATAAAAAGTCTGTATACGTCTGCTCGTGAAAGACTTTCGCCATTTATAGTTTGAACTTTGTCTCCTAAAATGCAGCAGCACCAGTGCACATTGCTCTGATAGTGTACTATCTTCTCTTCTTGCGGAAGACATATATTTATACCTATTTCTCCCTCTATTGCAATAATCCTCAGGCGCATATCGTTTTCCCCGAGATCATTGTGAAATAGAACACTTGGCTGTAGAATAAAATTCACTAAAAGATCGGAAGCCAAGAGTGTTAAAGAATCTCCGTATTACAGTTGTTTTCGTACATTTTCCCCCCTTAACGCTCCCTCACCCTTAATCTAAACATTTCGCATAAAATGAAAAGTATTGCAAAAAAGACTATCGTCCACTGTGTCATTCGATCGGTGATGCTGTTTTCAATTAAATCTGTAGCAATATCAAGAAATATAAACATTTCTGATGAAAAAAAAAGGAAAATAAATAACACTTACGTTATTGATGCTCTTTGTACGTTCTCTTATTTTAAATCGTTGAAATGATTTTCCAAAGTGCTTACCTGAAACACAGAGAGAATTTTTTATAAGTAATGAGACGTCGTTACGGGTCATTGTCGTCGCTAATGACGACAGAGTCTGGAAAAGGAAGCAAGGTTTTCTGATAAAAACGATTAGTAGAGAAACAGTAAGAGCGAAAGGGATCGGGAGTAGCGTGACGACGGTACTGACGATAGTACGAGAGTGTGAAGTCACGTAAACGCTCGTACGAACCATAACAGGTTGGTGAATAACGAGGGTACACGGAGAATCAACGCCGAGGTAGGTGCGATGATTGCAATTATTAATAGGCCGAGTGATCGGTTAGGCAGAGCGGGTGCAGCTTGCTGTCACTCTACATTCGCCAAACACACCCTTCGGTTCAACTTCCTTGACGCGGGTACGCCCCCAGCGAGCCCTTTATGAGGACATTCATATTTCACAGTGATCCGGCTATTATGCACATCGGGCTTTCAACTTTTCGACACTACAATAATCCTACTCTCCATCATCTTCGATCGTGTATAAAGAGTCGATTAATTGTTTCCATTTAGTTGGAACAAACGACTCGATAGAAAGATCAATCATTGAAACCGATTAACGACGATGGATGATCAACAGGAAATAGAATACGAGAGATAGCGACGAATCTGCTGATTGGGGAAAATATAGAAGCTTGATATTTGAACAAGATGTTGAGGTACTTGAAGCGCAGGTGCCATTATCGCATAAGACCATGGGGCGGATGGACATTTAGGTGAATCCGTGAAGCACGTCCGCACATACTGGGATAACATTGAGGAGGTAGTAGTTACAGAACGCGAGCATTATGAGCTATCTACTTTGGTGTATGTACAGAGACGTAGGTATACAAGATATGTTGGTGAATATAGGAGCTCTTACGGGGTTGGTCCATGTGTATCCAGATTGGGTTGAACAAGAAGCTCGTTGCCACGCACGCTGGAGTAGCTTTGTCTCGGACATGGAGAGTCAGAGTTGGGTGGACGCTAAGAGGGAGGAGGAAACGGTTACGCGTCGGATGGACAACAATGGCTTATTGTATGAAGCTGGAGGAACAGTCGAGAACATCGTCTACGCTGGACTCTCTCTCTCTCTCTCTCTGATATACAACCGTAGTAACGTCGAAACTACGCGTACCTTAGCGTCCAACTGCAGTTATATGTTCACTGAGAATGGAATAGTTGGATCGAGGAATACTGGGCCATGGTCTAGGTGCAATGCCCGCAGTCACGACACAGAAGTACCAATTTCATGGCAGAAGTCCTTACGGAGTACCACAAAGAGAATATATATCGAGCGGGAGAGAGTGCATCGACGCAAGCAGGACATCGAAGACTATAAGACGATGATAAATTCTAATAATCCTGATCCCGAGATCTGTCGTGAAGGAGAACACTACTTGCTACGATAACCTAATCACTTATGTTACATACATTTATTTTATTACAGCGATGTTAAAGCTCATTGCTTAATTGATAGACACTAAGATAATAATAGTTGGAGATCCAGGTTCATCAGATGGTTGGATATGAAGATAGAAAATGGCTGAAAGGATGGAAGTCTTGTAGGAAAGAATCGATTAAGCGTTATCAGGAGGTGGATCTGATCGCAGAGACAATTACAAAATGGTATGAAGCCTGAAACGGCTTGAATAACTATAGCAGAGTGGAAATAGGATTACATAAAGATGGATGAGGGATATGGGAGTGTACGTGTCATATCGCAATGGCATGAAACTGGGCTGCGGGAGATAACAATTTGTAGAATTGCTGATACGAGGGAAAGGAGAAAAGAGAAACGACACGAGTGGAAGAGCGAGTGATAGGAAAGCGGCGGGAACGAAGCGAGTAAGCGGACGAAAGAGAAAAGAGGAGGAGGGGACGCAGCAGGGAAGAACTCTCGGTACGATTAGCCGAGAAAACGTTGCGACCCCCGTTCACGAGGAGTGCGCTGCTACGCAAACTGGAGAAGAACAAATTATTCCGGAAATCCAGTTATAATTGTGAAGTCGTCATAATAAAATGATTTTAGTGGCGCAGTGAAAATAGCCTCGGATACGTGGTTGGCTCGAAGAAAGCATGTGCGTGTCCGGGTCTATGTGTTTTCAACACGTTAATCGCTGTGAGAAAGAGGATAATACTATCGTTTAGCAATCTCCTGTTAATTCGAACCTCTCGTAATTCATAGTTCAACATACGAATGTGTTGGTAAATGCGTTAATATCCACACACGTAGCGAGTCCTGGACTGTAAACGCACGTATAAGAACGGAACGGACGTTATAACGCTTGAAATTTGTTTGAATAGAGTAATTGCAGTGCAAAGTGTACGTGCATGGTTTCCAGATTTATGGAGCTATATATGAGAGGAAAGGCACACCATGCAGCATGCGTGCTTTCTAGGTCTGCTGATGCCAACGCCTTCCTCGGGGGTCTCTACTTTTCATTTCTATTCGCTATCGGCTTCAACATACCGCATTCGTATCCAACTCCACTAGCCTCTCTCTCTTTACAAAGAGAATGAGACCAAGAGAGACAACAAAAAAGAGCTTGCAAGAGAGGGAGATTTATGAGAATATACGCATGTTCCATATCGCGAACGAATTTACGCGAGAGTAATTGTTCACCAGCGTAGAAAAGCTCTGAGCTTTATACAGTCATTTTCCTACAGGATTAAGTTTACAACCGAAATACTGTGTATGTGCGATGTGGGTTGGTTTTAAACGATTACACGCTTCGTACGAGATGCACGCGGTTTATCATAAGGCTAGTGATCATTTGTGGATTTTGTTGCGCACATTTACCAACTACTGTAAATTTTACTCGACTTAATCGATAGTCTGTGACATGAGCTGTTTTTTTATAGAAAAATTCAACGAAGAATGCAACATCGTTTTAATCACTTTTGGATTTTTTTTTTGTTTTTTTCTATTTTAATGCCCATATCCATTAAAACTCGCGATCTCAACATCCACTTATTTAAGCAAATTATTCTTCGAAAATTTATTTCCGCACAAGTGTTAATCGTGTCAAGATCCGTCTCAAGTGATAGGAAAAAAAAGGTCAGGGAGAGTAAAGTAGTACGAGACGGTTACGATCAGACAGACACACGAGTTACCAGGCGCCCTATCGATCGGGACGCCCCCAGCATAAAATCTAATCCAAGAGTCGGGGCCAAGTAATTTAAAAAAGTGTGCCAAGCTTCCTGCTTGCGTTATGAGGAGGATCGTCAGGCAGGCACGAGAGGGAGAGAGTCGAACTCGAAGTCTCGTTACTACAGTTGGCTTATTGCACAAAGTTGTACATTCGTAATAATAAACTTTGTACGAGTGCTTTTATATTTGCTTCGTATGAAATAAAAAATTCGTTTGCAGCATATGCACACAATGCTCTGGAAAAATTTATGACAAGTGAATTTATAGATAAAATAAATTAAAAAAAACATATCACTATTTTTCACGCATTTTAAATTAAATTTTGTGCACACTGAGAATAAAAATTCATTTATTTGGACGAAAATATCGTCAATTCAACTATTTTTTATTTAATCAAAAGATGGATCCGCGATTTCACAAAAAAAAAAGTCCAATTAACCAGTTTTTCGTCCAACAAAATGAATTTTGTTTGTTCAACGAATATTTTTTCGATATTCACTCTAAAGGAATTCTGTTCAAAGATAGAAAAGAAAAAATATAAAAGAGAGCTCGTTCATGCCGAGGGTTGAGTGTCGTTTTGTTGTAGAGCGTGTCGTTAAGGAATAATGAGAGTGTAACCCGGTGCAAGAAAAAAAAAACAAAAGAATAAGAAAAACACAACACTGACAGCAACAACGCTGTACAGGTCACGGTTCTTAGGTCAAATAGCTGTGCTGCAACGTAGAATTACGGTTCGAAGCAACGTGTTATACGAAAAGTGTAACAATGTGGAGTATAAATAGGCAAGAAATGTATACGTTGCACAACAGCAGTAGTCGACTAACTTTTCGTTTCAACTGATCGCGTGTTGATTCAGTATTACATAGACTGTTAAAAAAATATGACAAAACGATTTTTTAACAACAAAACAATCTGTAGGTACAAAAGTCCATTGTATTATGATCTCGTTTCGTGGCTCTGGCGTTTTTAGTGCTAATGGTAATTACCCTCGACGATAAAACAAGGAAAACAACTCGTGTTGTAAAAGTTTGCACACGACAAATCATGGAATGAAGTAATAATTAGATTAATAGCCATAAATTAAGTTTTACGTTATAATTAGGAAAACATGGGGCAAAATGGACCCCTGGGGCAAAGCGGGCAATCCAGAAAACGTTAGTTTTGGGGCAAAATGGCCTCTCTCAAAAATAAAATAAATTGGGTTGCCCGCTTTGCTCCGGGGGCCATTTTGCCCCACGTTCTCCTAATTGTGAATTTATCATCTTAATCGAAACAAAATAAGTACATAGACCAGCAAATGTCGATTTTATCCGTCACGCCAGAAGTAAATGGACAAATAAACAATTTTTTTTGCAATTCGAGTTATTGAGTTATCCTTTTTTTTCACAGTTCGCAATCTATTTCGATATTTCAAATAATTGCATAGCTGGATCTGGCGCTCGAGAATTTACGATTTCACCTGTCAAATCCTTCGCCACGAGATGGAATGAATTTGTCACATAGCCGTGAGATGCGTACTAAAAGATATCGAAAAGCTCTTCCGTCGCCGATTTATTTTTTCACACAATTTCTTCGTTTTTTCATCAGGTCGCGTCTTCCCGTCTAGATTTTCACACCCCGTTTTATTCACACCCAGCTGAGATTTCAACGCGGATAAGTTCGCGGCACGAACGAAAGTATCGAGGGGTATGTTCGCGGATAAAAAAAAAAAAAAAAAGAGGATGGAGGAAGATCGATTCGTGTGATAATGTGAAGCGCGTCTCGGTGGCGGATCAAAAGAAGGAATTCGTTGAAAGATTCGAGTTGATAGAGCAAGAGAGAGGGAGAGAGCAGGGAAACATTGAAAAGAGGGAAAAGAAGAGGGAGTTGATACAGGAAAAGAGATGTGGTTGGAAAACGGTGGAGGAAAGTGGAGACCCTAATTTTGGAGGAAGAGTTAGTTCTCAGGACCGCAAGAGAGCTTCAAGTTCTCCAAAAAAGCTTTTCGGTCTTTCTATCTACATATATTAACACAAAGGCACAGAGAGGCGTATGAGGAAACGTTGTTCTTGAGAAAATCTTGAAATATACGCCATTTTGTCTTTTAAAATGATTCATATGTATACTTATATAAAGAACAGCTATGCCCACCAGTCCAGAGTTCCCACGAAGGTAAGTTTTTTTTTTTACAGGCGATGAGATCTTCGGGAGAAGGATATAAAAATAAAAAAAATTTCTCCCCGTTTCCGAGGACTACGGTCAAGGCGGTTCATCTTCCTTATCTCAATGGCCATTCGAGCAATTCCATTCGATGGACGCGCATTGAGAGTCTCGCAAAGGCTATAGGCGCACTGCTATCGAGCACTCTCCGTTATTCGAAGATCCTCTGTGATTTGCGATCTCACCAAAAAAAAAAAAAAAAAAAAAAAAAGGGACCGTATATCGAATCGTATCTCCATAATACCCGCGTGTAAAACTCACAAGTTCACGAACTTTTAAGAATCCATGAAATCCTCTTTTTGTTTTTTTTTATACAAAGTGATTATCGTGTTTCTAGTCAAAATAATCGACGAAGATTCGATTGAAATGATGGCAATAAAATTACAGGATTTTCGATTACAGCTCAACAAATAATGTTCACGATAAATGTCTTATCCCGATTTTTTAAATTTTTTTTTATTTTTTTTTTGAAAATACTAATAACATTATAAAAACGACACAAAGTATCGTGTATAAATCAATAAGAACGATTATATTATAGCTGCGGATCGGAAATATATATTTGGGCCTCGACTTAGGAGAAAGTACATAAAAATAAAGAGAGCAGGGAGAAAAAGAGATGGGCGAGAGAGTGAGATAGAAAGAGTTGTTCGTTCGGTGACAAATCATCTAAACGATCGTTTTCGGTGCGGTAGCGTATCGCGTCGTTAACTCCATACCGGTTGGTTATATACCCTGTAATAATTTTGTTTGTCGTTTTCGAACGGGGGTGTCTCGCGAAAATGGCTTTTCAAGGCGTAGGTTTGAGTGACTGCAGTGTATGTACGTTTTGAAATAGGCGATTTAGTCTTCTATATATTCTGCCTTTTGGGCACATAAATATTTACGGTAGAGACGGGAAAAGTGGGACAGTGGGGCAAAATGGAACACCGGTCGAAAAAATCATTTTTTTTCGATGGGGGTTCCATTTTGCCCCACTGTCCTACTTTGCCCGCGTCTCCCCTATATAGACGAATATTCATAAATATGAGTACGCAATTTAATTGCTAAGAACCATAAAGACGTATCGGTAGCATAAAAAAACGAAAAAAAAGTCTCTTTTGACATTTAAATGTTAAATTTTTTTTTTTCTCCTTGTGTTTTATATACGCATTGAGATCTCATACGTGTTAGTGGAACGGGCGCGAACCAAAGAGAGGAAACGGTGTTACGGGGGTGGTCATGCGTGAGGTGGTCGGACCGAGAACGGCGTCGAGCCAGGTGCATAAATCGTTCCGATACATTTGATCCCCCCGTGTGCTCGCATGTCACTACATTCGTGTCTGTATAGATTTTCCTCTCATATACTAATGTTCATACAAACTCGCACAGACATTGCAGCCAACGATAAACTCTCGTTCTACTCTCTGTTCCGTTCTCGCTTATAAACAAGGTTAAAATGGACCCCGTCTACATAACGATTTGTACACAGAATGTTCCAAATAATGTGTCAAAACATTTGATCGAGTTATTGTCAAAAGAAAAGTCTTTATCCAAATATATGGTGAATTTTTTGAATTTTGAATTTTTTTTTCTACCTTTTGTACGAGAAATAAGAAAATTCTTTTTTTTCCCTCATTTTTTAAAATTGATTTTCTTATTTTTTTTTTTTTTTTTCTTTGCATTCTGAAATGGCAAGAGATCGAAGATATATGGCGATGGAGAAAAGCCGCGAAATGGGGCATAAACGCGGATTTTACTGTGTGAAGATCGACTCTCTTTTCGAATGTGCTTATAGATATATGTAGAAAGAGAAGAAGAAAGTGAAGTCGATGGACCATCGGTATCAGCCGACTGTGTCATCCCGTTCAACGCTCTAGCCCCTTCCGGTTTGTGGTCTCGTGCATTTTTACGATGTGAGCAAAAACTTACTTTCTCTTCCTCTTTTTCTAACTCATTTACCACCTACGTAGCTGAACTCTTTTCATCTTTTTTTTTTTTTACTCCAGTACGCCCTTCGATAACTATTTGAATTCTTGCTATATACGTGCTGAATCTCACTCGAGGTGTGATAAAAATTCAGCTGCGTCATGCCGCGTGCGAATAGAAACTCCCTGATGTCTCAGCACATGCAGATTTTCGTTTTTTTTTTTTTATTTTTTTTTTTTTTATTTCCTTCAATTCCTGGTGAAATGTTATGGATATTTTGTGCTAAGGATTATTGCCATTTGAGCGAACTTTGATTTATCGTCACGATTTTTTTTAAGGGACTTTCTCAATGTAAAATTTTATTAAATCTACATCGTTCCGTCACTCCAGGCTTTTTATAAAAAAAGAATTACACTCGCTGCGGTGGAGCATTTTGAGGGAACATTTTTTTATGAAACGATAAACCAGATTTTGTTGGAACTGCAAATATATTTCGTCAGATGATTTGCGGATATTGAACAAATTTTTGTCATCTCAACACGGGTTATTTTGTCGTTTTAATTAGAAAATGAAAAAATTGAGGAAATAATGTAAATCGGGTATTTTTGTGTCCATGATTCTGGAATCGTCCCTTGAATGAACGATTTTAACGATGAAATTGTAATTTCTTATGGGATTTGGATGTTTGAATCCCTTGTTTCGAAAAAGATTTCAACTGTGTCAATGCATTTGAGTTTTATTTTTGTTTCCTTGTGACTAAATTAACTCGGACAGACACACGCGTTTTGGCTAATTACCCGAAAGAGACAGAGTTACGGAGGGCGAAAGAAATGTAAGACTCGTTAACCGATTTCTCGAGCGTTTTAAAAATGTGAAGTTAAATGGCACGTGGCGCGTTGCGCATGCGGTATATAACGGAGCAATTCATCGAGAGGGTTAGAAACCGAGATGGGACGAGGGATGGTGGCCATGCTTTGCAGGGAAGTAAGAAATGAAGATTTTTTTTTTGCTTTTTTTAGTGGCAAAAGAACTGTGGAGAGAAAACGAGAGAACGAGGCAACGTTTAGAGAGAAAGAGAGAGAGAGAAAGAACTGCAAGAAAAAGGAAAAGAAAAAGAAAAAAAAGTGAGCTCGGGGAAACACGTCAGATTTACGAGGGCAGACGGAGTTAATTATCTGAAGCGCAACGGCGGAGCGCAAAATAATCACTGAGATGGCAAAACAACGCATCAAGGAAAGGAAACATAAAAACTGAACGAGAAAATAGAAATCCCGAAAAAAACATCTAAATGGAAAGAGTGAGAAAAAAAAACAAAAGTCACAGGGTCACAATGCACCTTGAAAAACGTTCACCAATTATTGCACAGATCGCATTAAACCAAAATACTGTGGATTTCAGGAAAATTTAAGTACCAGAAAAAAAATACTCCAAAATGAACAAAAAATCCGTTTCTAAATGTCATTTAATAATGTGACTAAAATTTTATTCTTCAAATTTGATTAATGAAACAAAACTTTTAGTGCAATTTATCAAAGAAATCTTCTTTTTTGATACACGGTTAATTAGTCAAATGGAAATATTCAGGCAATTTTTCATAGTTGCCTTTCTCGGAAGAAAAAAAAACCTCATACATTCATAAAATGTTGGAATAAAATTATCTGAAGCAAAAAAACGTGATAACGATTCGGAAACTCGTGTCTATTCATTTTCTGTTAAAATGTCAGTGTCAATTTTTTTCATGTCGAATACCAAAATGTCCTGGATTATTATTTTGAGGACTCATTCATAGAGTGCAATAATCACGTGCATGTTTTAAAACGTTTCTGCCTGAAATCGAGAGAGAGAGAGAGGGAGAGAAAAAAGGAAACTCGTCTCAAGGCACTATCAAGGGAGCTCAAGCACATCCCCGGGGATATAACACTGGGGTATTAGAGGATTTCGTTAATGGGCTTATTTCGCTCGTCGATAACATCAGAGGGAGAAAGAAAGAAAGAGAAAGAAAGAGAAAGAGAGAGAGAGAGAGAGAGAGAGAGAGAAAAGAGAGCACTAGTCAAATATATCAAAAAAGCATAAACGTCAATCCTTCTCACGGTCTTGACGTCCTTCAATCTCGACTTTGACGCGATATAAAAATTCACATATCTTTGTCTTTAAATCGACTCTCAAGGTGTTATTTCCTTCCCAACTCATCGAGGTTTCAGAATTTTTTTACGATTCAGTAAAATGGTTCAGTACACTAAAAAAAAAAAAAAAAAATGTTTAGCAAAGTCAACTAAATGATTTCGTGAAATATTTCGAACGTAATATTCACTTGGATCATTTATTTATTTGATTGAATGAAAAATCTCTTGTGATGTTTCAACAAAAACCGAAAAAAACAAAATTTATTTTGTTTGTTGTATATATTCGACTATTTTACGAAACTTTAACAAATTCAACTTGCTAAACATTCTCTAATGCTGTAAGTTGTTATAGGTTTGACTGACGTTTTATACTTAATGATATTATGAAAATGCATTTTATAAGATTTAATCATTTTCATTCAAACGATTCATTCTAAAGGCTGATGATTATATGAAAATTCTTTTTCATTGAAAAACCTTTGAATCTTTTCACTTATTCGATGATTAAATACGTAAAATGTATAAAATGTTATATTTTAAATAGAGTTCATATATTATTATCGTTCGAGTTGGTGGTCGATTCGTCGAATGAATATAAAAGATAAATGGAAGTGGAACTGTATAAATGGACTAGCAAGTTATTTCCAGTGCATGATGAAAAGTTCTTTGTTATCCTTTTCTCTCTCTCTCTCTCTCTCTCTCTCTCTCTCTCTCTCCCTCTCTCTCTCTCTCTCTATCTCCTCTCTCTCTCACAGTTTTTCACTCCTTCGTCGACGTCGAAATCAGAACAGTTTTAACTGGAAAACTTTGCGTAGGCACGAAATCATATTGCCCTCCACCTACTTCTCTTTTCCATCCAGCGAGAAATTCGCTTTTCAGGATTTCGTATATAAATATTATTTATGCCGTGGAATGAGTGTTCTCTTGAACTGTATAAACTTTCGGTGTATGCCAAACAAAAGTTTTTAAATTCACGCATCAATGATCTTGATTTTAAACCTCATGATTTTTGTTGCCTTTGTTTTGGTTTATTTTTTATTTTATTTTTATTTTTTTTGTTGCAAATAATATTACGAACATTATGAATCGACTTTAAAGTCGTTTCTGTACGATATCGTGCGCCTCTCTTCTTCTTCCTTCCATGATTTCTCAACTCTCAGCTTTTCTTCCCACTCTTTATAGTTTTATTCTTTTTACCTATGGGCAACACGAGTTCTTTATACCTATGGGACGCTTTTAATGCAATCTTTCGTGGCACACGAAAGAAAAGAAAAAGAAAAAAAAAAATGAAAAAAGTGGAAAGATGGAACAACGACCAAGTATACGCAAAGTTACTGAACTTTTGAAATAAATCAAACGGCGCGTAGATAAAATTGTAATGAGCGTAAAGATAGAAGAATTTATGTTTCCCCACTCGCAGTCGTAACTGAAGAAAAGTCACTGCGAGAAAAAGATTCTTTTCTGTTGTAAATTAAAGCTGAAAACTTTCTACCGGATTCAAGACAATGTGAAAATCCGGAAAATCATTTTTTTAAACTGCTTATTAGCAAATTTTTCAACTCTTAATCCTTTTAACGTAAAATTAATAAAAAATGTTTGACAACTTATCAGTAATTATTGATTAATTAAGTTTTATACATTTTTTTGATCAAAATGTGTTTTGATAATTTGATGATTATTTTTATAACAGCAAGAAAAATAATGGTGGAACAGAAATATGACAAAATTACAGTAAAACAATTGAGAAAATACGTTGGCATTCAAACTCGAAGAGAATGAAGGATCAAAAGGGAGTTGCTTTTATTCTGCATGTGCTTTTTTCCTGGTATTCATTCGCAATCTCTTTCTCCTGATGAAACAAACATCGTATGAGTTCTCATTGTTTGTTAATTTCTCATAAAACGATGGAAAAAATGGAATTACACATTTTTGCGTTACGTATTCTACGAGCCTGTGAGTTGTGGATTAATGACAGTTGAAAAAAAATAAAATGGAATACACGTAGAATATGAGACAATCAAATGAAAAAAATGAGGACAAAGGTTTTGTTCTTTCGCAAAATGGAAGAATGGAATTAATGTTGTAGCGTCGAGACAGTTACGTTCAAAAGTTAACTCTCCTATTAATTGATGAAAACTTGAATATAACTTGCGAAATAATCTAATTCTCTATATATTTGGAGAAAAAAAAAAATTGAAAATTTTTTCATTATTTTTTGAAATTATTCCATGAAATGTGAAATTTTTTACTGCTCCCAATAAGAATTCATGTCGAACAATCTTTGTTGAAAAGCGAGTGTATTTTTTAAATATTTTATAATGGTGCTATGATTAGGGGAACATGGGGCAAAATGGACTAGTTAAATTTTTTTCACTTTTGTGGCCAAGTGGGCTCTCCCAAAAATGAAGGAAGATCAAATTTGCAAAAAAATTTGACTTTCCTTCATTTTTGAAAGGCTTTCCTGATTCTCCTTCACTTTGCCCCAAAAATAAAATATTTTGGCTAGTCCGTTTTGCCCCAGGGGCCCACTTTGCCCCATGTTTTCCTATATAATTTTATTGGCACCCTGTAACGAGATATTTGATTGATCCAACAATTTTTTTCTCTCAGTCCAGAATTGAGTCCTGGCCCTGAACAGGACCAGGAAATGTTAAAAAATTTTGTATAGAAAAAAACGCTTTGGCGAGACTATGAAATAGCGTAAAATCGTAACACAAGAATTTTTCGAGTTTAGGGTATACAAAGAGTGGAAAAAAAAGAGAAAAATAAAATGATAGTACACATAGATTTTTCTGTCTTGCTATTGTCGAAGAATAAAGTTGAAGTCTGTACTCTTGCGTTAAGTCGAAAATACGGGGGTCACCCTCGGAGAAGTTCTTCACGAATTCACCAAGAAGAGAGCGCATACATATACATGTATGTGTACATAAATATATATACATATGTACAAAAATGGAAAACGAAGCACAAAGTAGTTAAAGCCGAAGGTTTATGGGCTTCCGGGAAAGTGCGTCCGCATGTAAAAACATATATATGTCTACACATATACTAGCAGTTTGGTCAATGCGGAAACTTGAAAGAAAAAGAAGAGACTAAGAAAAAAGCATAAGAAGAAGAAGAAGAAGGAGGTACATGAAGGAAAGACGAAGAGCTGGTGAACAGGAGAATAAAAAAAAAAAAGACGAAAAAGATATTCGTTGTTTAGGAAAAGCGTATAAAGCCATCGTCCTTGCCTGACGTGGAAACAACCCAACATTATACTACAACGAAGGAAAGAGATCCTTCGTTGTGTTTTTTTTCCTCTTTTTTTCTATATCTTACACTTTTTCTTCTCCTGGTTCCTTGTACACTATGAATTTCTTATTCTCTTCGTCGCCAAACTCGATCACCCAACATAACCTTTTATCCACTTTTACTTTTTTCTACAGGTTTGGACAAAAGGAAGATCTTCGCATGTGGCAACCGACGACGTCACTGTATACTGTGGCCAAAAAACTTACGTGATATCACAAAAGTTTGTTACTCTTTAGTCACGTGTACCAGAGAAAAACAGAATGAATGGAGATTGAAAGAAAAAAATTTGAGCTGTCAAAGCTATCGTTTGACAGCTGTCAGAACTATCCTTTGTGTCTTAACACAAAAATATTGCAGAATTCACTTCTGAGCTACGATTATTATTTTTATGTTAATTGAGAAACAATGTTGTATGTAGGGGAATATGGGGCAAAATGGACCCCTGGAGCAAAGTGGGCTCTCCCAAAACTGAAAGAAAGTCAAATTTTTTTTCGAATTTGATCTTCCTTCATTTTTGGGAGAGGCCACTTTGCCCTGAAAATAAAAAATCTTGGCTAGCCCGCTTTGCCCCAGGGGTCCATTTTGCCCCACGTCCCCCTAATGATGTCTTGAAAAAATCCTAGGAGTATATTTTTGTTTAAAATCTCATTGTAATGGTATGTGGAAGAAAGAAGAAAAGAGTTTTGGCTCGGAGCCACGAATAGGAACGACGAACGCGTTCACGGTTCTGTGGCACACGACTTCCTCGTGGAAAAAGTCCATTATCCCTTGAGATTGTTATATCCGGGGATATTTCGCATTTTTCTCGTACTCAAAACTCTCTCCTTTTCTTGAGCTTATACCACAGGGCTATGCTTAAACCATACGATTTTCCAACGAGCACAGTGTATATTGTTACTTCGTTAACAATGAAGCCCCAACCTTTCTTCGTGAATAGTAAGAAGTATACTTTCCCCTGGACTTTTATTATTTCCTCTGTCTCACAGTTTTCATTTTCTTCCTTTTTTTTCTTGAGAAAAATAATAAAATTTCTAATTTCGGTTAAATATCTACGGGAAATGTAAGGCGAACAGAAAAATAATGGGAAATAAGTGTCATTGTTACCATTTTTTCACATTCTAAGATTATTCAAAAGACGGAAAAAGTTTCATTGTCAATATAATTATGTCAAATTTTTTGTAAAGAACATTTTTTTCTCCTGCAACTTGCTTCACTGGCGTTTTTTTTTTTTGGAATTTAAAGAAGATTCAGAGAATGCATTTTAAATAAATAATTTCTTGGTTTATTTTGCCATTCTATTAAGGAATAAAATTTCATTTATTTATAAGGGAACATGGGGCAAAATGGATCCCTGGGGCAAAGCGGGCAATTGAAAAAAAATTATTTTTGGGGAAAAGTGAGCTCTCCCAAAAATGAAAGAAAGTCAAATTTTTCTTCGAATTTGATCTTCCTTTATTTTTGGGAGAGCCCACTTTGCCTGAAAGATAAAAAAATTTTGATTGCCCGCTTTGCCCCAGGGGTCCATTTTGCCCCATGTTCCCCTATGTGTGTTCATGTGTTGATTTAAATGTATTATAGATAACGAAGAAGGAACATTTACGTTTCTCTGTGCAAAGGTATCTCGAATTTCGTAAAATTTACGGTTGGTGTGTACTAAAGCTCTTCCTTGCTTTCTGAGTTCGCTAGGTTTCTGGGTTTGGGTATGAGAATTTCAACAAGAGAGGATATTCCTATTGAGAATGGCAGCAGGGTTCGGTGTGTAACACGTAAACAGCAATATGTGCTCTGGCGTTTCTCTAACCAAAAGGACTTTCCCATTAGGAGGGTATTAAGCCGATAGGAAAATATCAATAAGCTCGAAAGATAATTGGAAATCAACGGGAATATGTAAACGCTGCTAGTTGAAATTTTCGACTTAATATTCCGATACTTTTCCATACTCAACAACCCGTTCATTTATAATTGAAAATTTTCCATTTCGAATAATATCGTATAATACAAATTAATCGAAAAAAAAAAAACAAAAAAAAAATTGAACTTTCAACTTTTTCTTCTCTTCTGAGGAATTTCTCACCAACAGATTGAATTTTTAGTTAAAATATTTCAACAATCGTTGTTCCAAAGCGAAAAATGAATCAAGAAAAAATTTCAAATGATTGAAAAACACTGAAATACGATGTCGAATGAATGCCACAATTTTTTCAAATCCGAGCATTGAAGTTCGAGAAACTGAAAAGCCCAATTTGTATGGTAGAAAAAAGTGCATACGAGAGAAAAATAAGGGGAAGCTATGAAGTAACAAATTTGGATTTTCTTCTGAGAAAATCCACTTAAACTAAAACAGTAGAGAGTTTGATAATAGGGCATGAGTATGATAATGAAAACGGGACTTAAGCAGCTCGATCCAAGTGTATAGATTAAGATTAAGAAGGGATTGACGCGACCATTTGGTTGGGGTTGGTGAGATTAGGCCTTGAATACGAATATCATTGCTCCACGTTAAATACTCCATAACGTCGTTTAACTGGACGTGGATGAAGGCTTAGGGGTGGTCGCGGGGATGAGGGGGAGGGGAAGGATTGGGTGTTCTCAACAGTAAGCGCATTTAAACTTTAGGGTCTAAATATGGTATTAATGTAGTTAAATAATGTGGAGAACGATTCACAAGACAAGAGATGGAGAATTTTGTCGAGTTTGGAGGATGAAGATACGAGAGAAGCTAATGATCTTTAATTAATATATACAGAGTGTCCTCAATTTAAATGTCCAAACGTATTCTCCTGTCTAGAGAGATCATGACATCTAGAGAAATATGGGGCAAAATGGACTAGTCAAAATTTTTTATTTCTGGGGCAAAGTGAGCTTTTCTAAAAATGAAGGAAAGTCAAATTTTTCTTCGAATTTGATGTTCCTTCATTTTTGGAAGAGCCCACTTTGCCCCAAAGATAAAAAATTTTGGATTGCCCGCTCCAGGGGTCCATTTTGCCCCATGTTCCCCTATATAAAGCAAATTAAACATACGGGCATTTGAAACTTTTGCTATTAGATATAAATTAATATAGAGGAGTCAGCTAAAATATTGCATCCCTTGGTGGTTGTATCGTACTCGCTCACATTCTTCATACTTATCAACGTAACTGACGAGAGCTTAATAGTCTCGCTATTTTGCAGAATTCGTCCCATCTTAATCCCTAAGGCTTGCCTTTCTCCTCCCCACCGCAAACGGTGAACTTAATGAACAGAAGTTTCGAACAAATTTCAGAGTTACTAAGCCTGCCACGCTGCTTTTGGTTAAGAAAGAAGATGAGAAAGCAGAAAATAATTCAATGCTGAGGATTAAGTATTCATCGTTATTCGATGCTCAACCCCGGACTCCAAACAGTTTCCAAAGTATTCTCTTATCAGCTGATAATACACTGTTTCATATTTTGTTAATGAGGTCATCATGAGATTTACATATGCATGAGATATTGAACGGGAGATTAATTCGTTTCGTGGTAAATATTTTTATCTTGATATTCACTTCTAATCCTCAAATTCTCGTCGAATATAAATTTTCATTAATTACTCGAAAAATGCTCTTCCAAAAATGAAAAAAAGTCAAATTTTTCTTCGAATTTGATCTTCTTTCATTTTTGGGAGAGCCCGCTATGCCCCAAAAATTTCGGATTGTTCACTTTGCCCCGGGGGTCCATTTTCCCCCATGTTCCTCTAATTAAATTATTTGACCGATACGTAGGAAAATAATGAAGAATGCTGTCGATCCAAAGAAAATGTATTTGTGAAATTTGGGAATTTAATTACAAGCACACTTTTAGCCAAGATTCATCGTGATTCAAACAAACGCAAACTTTAAGTTTATTATAGGATTGAAGGATAAAATCTTGAAGGAAGTCGCACACATGGAGCAACCTCACATCGATTTATATTCGTGTGCATTAGTGCGAGCATGTAAAACGGTGGAATAAAGTCTCGTCTCCGTATATAACATCGCGACGAGTTCACGTTCAAGCATCACCAACAGGAGCAGAGAAGACTCGATGTTGGAATGAAAACAATTCGGGGAATTCACTTAGTCACGGATTTCACTTGGGAATATCTACAGGGAACCGGGGAATTCGTTAATCTCGACTCGATTTCACTCCTATATAAATATATCTCGTGTTGTACTACGATCTTATGTATAAAAGTAGAGCGAATGAAAAGATGGTAAAAGCTGCATTGCGCAATGACGGATTAGGGGCGATTAAAATTCTCTTCAATTTTTTTTCCATTTTTTAAAAATATTATTAGTAATCAAAAAAAATCCTAACAGCCAAATGAATAAGAAGAATCAAAAATGCCAATTAAAAAAATCAAACCAAGTGTCAAAAATTTTATTTAAAAAATTAATGTGATCATTAAATCACAAATGATGAGAAATTTTCAATTTTTTCGATTTGAGGACTTTTCTGACTCTATTTACGACACTCGTTTGCCAAATTAACGTTTTTTTTTTTTAAATTTCTCCATTAAATTTGAGTGTCAAGGTGATGGAGCATGAAAAAAAAATTGAATTTGAAACAATAATCGATGTGATATCGATTATCAAACAGGGGTCGTTGGAATGGCTTATAATTTTCGATCTTATGTGCGTTTGCCTTTAAGTACATTTTGGTAATTTGTCTTCTAACCAAAAAACAATTTTGATATTACTCGACGGATTCTAGGGTCATGGTGTACGGAGGAAACGGAGGAAGCTTACAAGTAAATGCAATTAAGTTTCAGAAATCGGGTGAGGGGGCAGGAAGATGTTGTAAGAAGGAAAGGAGGGTGAACACAACGTGGAGGTAGAGTACATTCCGTAGTATTGGTAAGTAAAGTGGCTGTGTAGCTTGGTGTACAGCTGAGAGAAGGAAATGCAACTTGGTACAGAGCTAAGTCCTCTTTTGGTCTTGCACATGCCACACTAATACGTTCCACATTTTCCCTTCGTCCTTCTCCCTCTCTCCCTCTCTCTCTCTTTCGTTTTCATGTCCAAGTTCTCTCGTAAGAACGATCGTTAAGCTTCTCTCGGTTGAAACCGACATAACTGTGAGCGCTTATTCGAGAACGGACACAGCTTCTAGCTCGGAATGGCCATGTAACTCGAAGATTTCATTGAAATGGTGTCTCGTTTATCTGCCATATTCGTAGTACGGTGTCACGTGCAAATAGCAGAATTCAACGAACCTCTTCTTGATTTTACAGCAAATTCGGGACAAATATGTTGAAAAAAATCGAATGATTTTTCGTGATTGTAAATATACAGTTGATTTAATTCCAATAAAAACTTAATTAAAATTCGACAGATTAAAATGAAAAGTGTGTCGGTCTATTAAAAACAGTTTTCTCCTTAAGAACAAGTGGATTTTTCATTTATTTCGTTTTACCCGAGAACGTTTTCATCGCGATAACGTCATTTCAAGAAGAAAATATATGCAAGCATTTAATTTGCAAAGTTTATAATGAGTTTGCAAATTTTATACGAACGAAGAATTTTTAGTTGGTTGTTATTCCTGACCCAGGTATGAAGCATTTGACACTATATTTACAAAGTCAAAAAGACATTTTGGATAATGGGGAAAATGTGCTGCCTCGCGATGTGGTGGAGTGTGGTCGAGAATAATCGTACCGTAGAAACCTTGACTTTATTTATATTTTATGAAAAAATTTAACAAGATTTTAATCGCGACAAAGATTCAATTGAACTTTATCGCCATGAGAGGCGATAATGATTTACCGAGACTACGTTGTCGTTCATATTTGACGTATTAATTATTCATAAAGTTAAAGTGACGTATGTCAAAATCTGTTTGCACCTCTATTTCGTTATGCATCAGTAACGAAGTCTGATAACGTGGATAAATATTTTAAGCAGTAAAATTACAGCATCGATGTTTCGTTGTTACTTTTATTTAGCCTTTAATCAATTTTTTTTTTTTTTCACAAAATGTCACAGTATTTTTCATTAAAGGACAAATAACTATGGGAGAAAAAACAATGGGACAGGATAGTTTTTTTTTTTTTTTTTTTTTTTTTAAGCCACTGCTACTTTGCAATAATTCTATCAAATTTACAGCCAACGGTTTAATTTCCATAGTATCTCCACCAACTTTGTGTTATGCAAAATACGGTCACCCTAGAACTACACGCACCTTACAAATACTGTGTAGATGATTAAAAAGTATGTCCATTTTGTATGAACGTGTGTGTGTGTGTGTGTGTGTGTTTAATGGCTCGTGCCAGAGAGGCCATTTTGTATGAATATTAACAGAGGCCACAGGCAAGTCTACATCGCAACAACTCGTACCCATAAGTTTGGGTTGGAATTTTGTTGCCTATTTATTTTTTCCTCTCTCTCTCTCTCTTTCTCGTTACTCTACTTTGTAAATTATGTATTTTTTGTTCTGTTTTATTTATTTGCTACGAATAATCACAATTTTTAGAATCAACCGTAAGGTAGGGAAACATGGGGCAAAATGGACCCCTGGGAGCAAAGTGGGCAATTCAATTTTTTTTATTTTTGGGGCACAGTGAGCTCTCTCCAAAATTAAGGAAAGTCAAATTTTTCTTCGAATTTGATCTTCCTCCATTTTTTGGAGAGCCTACTTTGCCCCAAAGATAAAAAAAAATTTATTGCCCGCTTTGCCCCAGGGGTCCACTTTGCCCCATGTTCCCGTAAATATGTTCCATAAAGGAAGGAAAAACTTTGACTATGTCTGCGTTCTTTCATGCACTTGTAAATATATGTGTAGATAATAAATTAACAGAAGACTAGAGTTGACCGGAAGTTGAGGACGGAAAAGAGATTTTACATCCGTGGACCAATGGCCACAGATGGCCACGAATAACTACATATACACAGACAAACAAACAACTTCAGTTCGTTTCACGTTGACCCCCAAACAGAGTGTCTATTGCAACTGCAATGGAAGGCCCACAGATTAACTACGATTCAATGAACTTTTGGGCTTCCGGTTGCAGGTTGACGTTGATGGAAAGCTGACAAAATATTCTCGACTTATATTTTCTCTCTTTTCTTCTCGCGCTATCTCTCTTTTTCAATGTCCTATATATATATATCCGTAAGAGAGAGAGAGAGAGTGACGAGAAAATTGAAATCACGAGAGAGGAAAATAGACGGGCCCTCCGGCTCACATCAGGGACCTAAGAGTTGTTATTCCGATGTTGCTGACGAAATACGAGCTTTTGCAAGCGTGGAACAACACGAATATAGACTTCTAGTTGCTAGAGTGGAAGAAGAGGATAAATGTGTATGAGAGAGCGAAAGAGAGAAAGAGAGAGAGTGAAAATATGAAGAGAAAGAAGTCCACACTTTTAGCATCCCCTGGGGTCCTAGAGGCAGCCTTGCACATACAGTTTGTCAAACATCCCAAGTTACAAATACACATAGATGCATCTGTAAATATATATATGTTGGTATATAGGAAAATTTAGGTATCCGCTGATTGTGTGTCTCAGGTTTGACACACCACAAGCACGATTCTCACATTTCTCACATTTTCAACACCAACGTATCTTTACCAAGTCCAATCCTATTCATGCAGAACGTTCCAACGAAGCCAACTTCGTGTTATGCAATAGTAGAGAGTTCGCCAACCTTTGTCCGGGTCGTTCGTTCCGTAAACAATGTCCGATTTTCTCTAAATCCAGCATAGCGGATTTACGAGTTTATTTTGGTTTTCGAATAGAATTCTACATTGGTTTTCCATGACCGTGATAGAATTCATGATTAGTTGCGCTGGCATAGTTGTTTTTTTTTTTTTTTTTTGGATTCAAGACAGTCATCTACTAGGTCATGGGATAAAATAGTCATTTTGGCAATAGATGAGTGAAATTCAAGAAAACACAATGGAAATTGACAAAAGGCTTTGCGTGATGCGAAATGTATACAAAGAGCAGAATGAAACCACCCGCAGCTTCAAATATACGAAGAAAGAGCCTTTAACCATCCGGGCGAAGCTCATTCTCTCCCTTACCAAGCGAAATGGATCCAGCATGAAAGTGGAATTGTGTCGAGAGCAAGGTTGAGAAAGAGAAAAAGAGAGAAAGGAAGCTTCTAGGTGCTGAGTCTGCGCGTTTTCATCTTATTCGTTTTGTGCAGCACTTTTGCCTCCCTAGGATCTCCTTTGAGTTATTTTAATGGCTGAAATAATGATTGAACATTACGGTAACGGTATTTAACTTCTACCTCGAAGAGAGCGGACGTTGAGCGCCACACTTCAGAGGCTGCTGCTACTACGTCCCTGCTCTCAAGGTCCCTCTCCCTGTGCCGCTCTCTTAGAGATGAGAAAAGTTGAAATGGGAAATGGAATTGGATGCAGAGCCGAGTCTGCCGGGCTGTACCCAAAGAAACCCAAGCATCGCTTCTCTGTCCCGCGGGCTCTATGGACCTAACGGTAACGCCGTCGTTGCTTCCTGAGGACCCACGCCACAAGAGCAAAAAGAAAAAGAAGATAAAGCGCGAACAGATATCGAAGTGAGAGAACCCCCGCTGTCTGTGAGTCCATCTGGCGCGTCCCCACTTCAACATGTTGCCAAGATTTCTGACTCTTCTCAAGCGTTCATTCGTCCTAACACTTTTACGGCATTAAAAATCGCCCACCCTGGTTAGACACTGGAATGCACTACCTGCAGAACGAAAGATTTTGCGAAATGTTTTTACATCTAAAAACGCATCACAAGCAACGATTACTTTGAACCTAAAGTTAGACATCATGGTATCTTCTACTTTTAGTCACTAAACTTTCCACCGGTGCTGCTTTGGCCCGCAGCCACTGCAGTTATGATTTAGGACTAAGAAATAATCGTGCATCAACGATAAGGGATCTCATCTGGTTGCTCCGATGCGTCCTTTGGCCCATTATAATCATCGAGCATGTTGCATAGGTATGACCATAGAATTTTCTTCATAAATTCCATAGGTCGTAACATGAAGGCCTGCGTGTACATTGTATTTAACAGATTGGTCGATACAGAAATGCCGAACGGGACAAGAGCCGTATTCTCACTTGGTCATATGTGCCAGGTCCACTAAACTCTCACTATCAACATTGGCCAACCTGGATATTGCCTTGCAGTCAAGTCCTTTCGACCTTCTCGGTGTAAACACTATGACTCCGTCGAGCACGAACCTATCGGAGCAATTAAACGACCAGGAGCTAAGCGAACAGCAGAGACACAGAGAAGCTAAAGGGGGCAGGCAGGGGAAGAGGATAGTAGTTGTGATGTCATGGCATAACGGGTAGCCATTAAGATAACGTACCCGGAGGATGATTAGCCTGCCTAATTACTCCTCACCCGTGCAGGGGCCCTTGTACACTCTCTGTACTGGTTCAATCCATGTTCCAACGCTCTGTGCCCATACAACCATCCACTTCCATATCGCTTCTAACTACGTTCTTCCACAGTCACTTTCGATTCCCTCTGCACCAATTTTCTCCCACCGTTGTAAACCTCCAACTTCAGTTTACAGACTTCCTGGTGTCTAACTTAACAGTCATCGCGAAATCGTGATCGCGTCTTTACAAAGATCCACTCTGATAATAATGTACTGCTTCTGTGTCAACTACGTAAGGGTTATAAGTGAAGTCTTCCTCGTCTTAGAATTAGTTCCACCACTGGCTAAACCAGGCATTTACTTGTCGTAGAAGTTTGAATCCTATGCCTGGCTGCATGGTGTAAATTTATCAAAGTAACATAAGGGCAGATTTGGTTCTTCCAGATTTCAGGGATGGATATTGGTTCTGGATAAACATTAGATTTTCACTCACTTCGCTATAGACTATCGTAATCGACTAAAGATTGATGACTATCGAGACTTATAGATATATAAGTGCGCAAAAGACTCAATCGAAATAGAAGCTTAGATTCAATGGATGAACGATTGAAATGTGAAAGGAAGATTAATGATTAAATATAGAGGTGCATTTCCGGTAATTGATTTCGAATGAGTGATAACGAGCAATGTCAGGCTGACTGGCGCATATGTCAGGAGACTCTTCCTTCAATCCCAACATATATTCCTCTCGCTCTATTTGTTCTCTCTGCCAAACTATTATCCGACTGAGATTTCCTAATTAATTAATTCACAAGTCACTCTCTGCCTCGCTCACTTGCTTCACCATGTTCCGGAAAACGGCACACGTGAGCGATGGTTTCTATCAGTTCTCCGATAGTCCCGAAACCATTCATCTCCACATAACTATATCGACGAGATGCTAATTGTTCTCCCATTTCGATAAATTAACTGTACGTTCTGTCAATGAATTACTGTTGTCAGCGAAATTTCTCCCAGATACGTAATCCGTCGATCTTCATGCTCACTACACTTGTTCCCTCAATTTTTGAATGATTTAAAGTCAATTAGAACCTTTCAATCATTTCCAGCTAATTTCTAAATAAAACATTACCTCTGTTAAGCATTGGTGGACAAAAAAGATGATTGCAATGTGGTTCTTGTGAGTTGCTTGATGAGCTCGCTACATGATAACGTCATTGATGTCGCTCGGAGTTAAATCAGCAATGATTATTGATGATAACACGCTCAACTAATGTCTGTTCCCATTAATTATGCTAATCGTTTATGGTAATGAACTAATCGGAGGAGCTTAGTCAGTGATCAGGTATACTGGACGTTCATTGAGCTATGAACACTCTCCTCTGTGCCGTATCGGTATGATATTGACAAAGAGCCAGTGGATGAGGTAATTGATCGTCATTGATTTCTGAGTTCATGATCCAACTGGATGTTTGTATTTTTATAAAATAGTGATCTGCAATTTTACTTTCTACTGAGGAAAGAGCTAGTGCAACTTCTTCCAGTGCAGCAGTTCTTGCTCTTTTTTTGTTTCTTTTTTTTTTTTTTTATGTACCAAGCTTTCATCGCTTAATTATGGAACGATGCAACATTGAAACGAACAGGATAAACAGTAGGAAAGTGGCAAGCTGCAAGTGATAGGCGGAGAGTTTTGTTTACTCGTATCCTCGCCAGATATTCGAGAATGCCAAGTATGACTGGAGGAATGGATGATAGTCCGGTCAGTTCACATGAGAAGACGCGGAGAACGAGCAACACCAGCGAAATGTCGGACAAGCGGATACGTCAGCAATTCACTGGCTGATATTTCATAATTTTCGCATACCAGGCGAACAATGATTGGGAGGAAGGATGGAGAATGTAGAGTAGCAGATGGAAAAGCCTGCCAGTGAATCATACATCGAGAGAGACAGATGTGGGAAAAGAGAAGAAGATGGAAAATGAGTTTAGTGAGAGATGAAGGACAGAGAGACCTAAAACAGAGGCGTCTGGTTCAACGGGGTCCAGCGAACGGGATGATGTAATTACGTAGTTAGCGGAACCTCACGTAACGGCTTGACATCTGTCTTCCGCCTCGAGAAGTCGTTCCGGCATCTGCCGGTGTCGCACCCGTTTTACCCCATTACAAGGATAATTTTTTTCTCGTCCTCTCGAGTGATAGCCTCTGTCTCTCTCTCTCTCTCTCTCTCTCTCTCTTTCTCTTTCTCTCTCTCTCTCTGCCTATATATATCTCTCTATCTTTTTTTCTCAGGAAATGGCAGATCCATCCTCTCGAAAGCAGCAGCAGCAGCAGATTCCTTGTTCTTACAGCTTTTTACCTCCCTTATACTTTCCCTTCTGATTATCCTTTTTCATTCTTGCTCTGCATTTCGTCTACGAGACTCGGATCACTAATTACTTGGCGATCAGACGCCCTCAAACTTATTTTCCGTTTTTTAGCCTTCTCTGCTTTTTCTACGTCCTCTTTTTGCTCACTTTTTTATTTTATTATTATTTTCTGCACAGCTGCAGATGCTACGGCATTTCCATCAGGACGAGAGGTCATTAGATTGCGAATTTTAAATTAATATCTCGACTCTTCGACACAGCATCGTGCCCAAGATCGAAGGATTATATGCTGCAAGACGAAGACTGATTAAACATCTCGTCTCAATTAGGTTGAATTTTTCAACTGCTTATCGTAAGATCTTCTCGTCGTTCGATTGGATCCGGTGCATCGTTTTTAATATCCTTTTTCAATTATTTATATGTACATTAGGAAATGAAACTCGGATGATTATTCTTATTTAAAACGGTACGAGGTTTCTGGTAAAAATAAAAAAATTGATTAAGAAAAATACGAGAAAAAAGTCAACGGCCTCAAGAGACAAAGAGTAGGAAAAGGATAAAGAGGATAATAGATTAAAGATGTGAGAATGTGCACATCTGCATATAATCTCTGCAGAGCATCAAGACGAAAGCCTGAAAACATTCGTCATGATTATGAAGCGAAAACGTTTTATTCTCTCAAGGAAAGCAAGCAGAATAAATTCCAAAATAACAACGCGAAAAAAATGTTCATTTAAATACGTCCGACCTCTCGAACGCACATATTTCGTTGTGCGGCATCAATGATTTAATAATCATTCGGAATTCATATTGTTTAGCTTCTCTTTCAAGATTTCATGCATTTACAAAATCGTTGTTTAATTCTTTGGAGAAGAGAGAAGCGTGAATAAAAAAAAAAAAGGGAAAACGAGGTGGTGGAAATATCTCTCGTGCTGTGGAACGATAAGAGTGTGGTTAACGCGTTTACTTCAAAAAGTTTCTCGAGCCCCCTGACAGAAAAGCTGAGCAACGATTCCCTCGAGTCGAGAGAAAACGGACAAAGTAGAGAGAGAGAGAGAGAGAGAGAGAGAGAGAGAGGAAGAGTGAGAAAAGTAGAAGGAACAAGAGAAAATGCTTGTTGTAAGGGAGAATCAAGAGAAAAAGGAAGAAACTAAAGAAAGGAGAGGTGATGTTGGAGGGAGAAAAGTCAAATGCAAAACGCGATAAGAGCGTTGTAAGAGATGTCGCGGACTGATGACGCCTTGAAAGGGGCTCGTACCCTTTGGTTGCTTGAGTTTCTTTGGAGGAAATGCGAGAGATCGCGAATACCAAAGTAAGGCAACGAAAGAAAGAAAGAAAGAAAGAAAGGAAGGAAGGAAGGAAGGAACTAAAGAGAAGAGAGATCGAGTGTGCAACACCCTGTGCTTCACTGTTAAAGTGCAAAAGGAAGGAAGTATTAGAAGAGAGAAAAAGAAGGGAAAGAGCATATCAGAGGAAAGCCTTGAAGGAGGTAAACGAAGTGAGATGAAGAGAGAGAGGAAGAAAGGGAAGAGAGAAATGGAAGGAAAGGTGTAAGAATAAGAGGTTTATCTAAACAGAGAAAGTAGAGTTGAAGTGATGAATCGGTGCTGGTTCTTCAAGTCGCTAACTTGGAAAAAGCTTCTCGCACTTTCTCGTCTGTGTCACTCGAATGCACTGCCAAGGAATAATCTGGGCCTGATAACGATAACAACTTACCAACGCGAACGTTCTACAAGTCTCCTTTCTCGCGCGTTCACCTTTTATATATATTTAAACACACACACACTCACGTATATAGATTTATAAACATGAAACCCACTTCGTACAATCCTGAGTAGGTTTTAGATAGTAAGTCAACGGTAAAGCAAGTATCAGGATCGCGATACGTAAGAGTGATCTTTCCACGTGGTTTCTATACCCTTGAGATGTGACCGAGCCAGTGAGAATGGAGTGAGAGTGGAAAGAGCGATTCTAGAGGAGCCTGAGATCCTACCCTGCAGCAAGACTCGTATGTCGCCAGATAAGATCGTTCTCCAATGACTAAAGTGCCATTCTGAAGAGTTGGGTAACAACATGAAGAGAAGAGGACTTATCTCGAAGGGTTGTAACTCTTGTCAATCGATGAACGTTTTAATTATACACTGAGAAAAAAAGATTCGTTAAATCAACAAAATTCATTTTGTTGGACGAAAATCTGGTCAATTAATCCAACAAAATAAATTTTGTTCGTTCAACGATTTTTTTTTTTTTCCAGTGTAATAAAAATAATGACAAATCGAAGTAAATTATATGGTGCGCTTCGTATTACACGTTATTGGACATTTCAGTCGTAATCAAAGAATTTTTTTCATATCAAGGAAAATGAGAACAGTTTCTCCGATGCCAGGGTTCTCTATCGGGGAAAACTCGATTGGAAGGCGGACAAGGCCGACGATAAGCGAGTAATGAACGCGAGGAAAGTTTCCCATCGAAGGATACAATGGATCGACCTGCCGGAAGACCGTTCTTTTCTTTCATTCGTACCTGTGTGTGTGTTCACGTGTCTATATGTGTTTGAGTGTTGCGTTCACTGACAAACAAATACATTTAATTTTTGCTCCGCATTCTTTTCTTTGGTACGATCTCAGTCTTCGCTGGACGTTTTCTACAATGTTTTCTTTTCCTCATCTTTTCAAAGGAAACCGTTTGCCCCAAAGGATTCACAATTGCGTTCAATTGTTCGCTTTTAATGACAATTGGTCTTGGCCGCGCTTCCGATAACAGCAGCGAGGCGAGCGAGCAAAAGGGAGACTGAAGATACAATTTCTGTCTCTTATTTTTTAACCCTTTGAGTCATACATTTTTCATTACGTGGAATTGACTTTAATTTCGTACTCCAGAGGGTTTACGAAACTACGAATTTTGATCGCCTGCGAAAACGGTGTTTCCTTTGTCCGAAATATTTCACTCGAAATTTCATAGCAATTGCGATACATTTTTATTCTCTCAATTTGCAGAAATGATTTCTGTACAAAAACTTGGTCGAGAGTGACACGGTAAAAAATATATCCCGCGAGACTTACCCTCAATTATATCCTTTCGGTCGAAGTAAAAATGGTTGCGAAGTGCTTCGACGCAAAGACGTCGAGCAAAAGGCAACGCACCTCTCTTTGATCCATCGGATAGGAGAAGCTTGAGAGGTCTGATGATTTATTCATTAGACGAAGATCGTGACGTATCACTTCGAGTTTCCCTTTTAACGGGTGAACAAGCTATACGGGTATTGCCATGCGGTATAAAACGAAAGGAGGTAAAAGTGCAGAAGAAAAATTCTACAAAAAAAAAAAAAAAATTTTTAAAAACATCTAAATATGAAAAAAAAAGTCTTTGAAAGGATTTCGAAGAGCTGAAAATACTGAAGCGGAAACGAGAAGAGGAGAAAAGATTATGAAAGAACGAGAATGGAATATAAATATTACGCTTTAGCTGTTGAATGAAGAAAAGGCTTACGCGAGGACGAGAAAAACGAGAAGGAAGATAGAGAGAGGAAAAAACTCATGAAAGAAACCAGAGAAGAAATGATAACGAAGCTTATGAAGGAATTTTTTTTCCTAGCCGCTCTGTTAAAGGCTGATGTACGAATATTACACCAGCGAAGCATAATTGCCCAGTAACTCAGTGCGAGAGGGTGTTACGCCGACAAAGAATCTTCAACCAACTTCCTTCTCAAATAGCCGTACAGTAATAACATAAAGTGCTATACTTTTATGCAGAAAATATCATCAAGTTTAACTTATGAGGATTCAGTTCGACTGGAACAGGTTTCTTATTAGTTTCTGATTACGCTATTTTCTTTCACGTATTTTACAAGTTGAAAACATTTTTTTTTATGCATTACGGAAAGATTTTTGCTTGAAAAGGCTTGATGGTAAAAAAAAGTTAATTTTAATTATCAAAAAATCGATTTATAGAGAGTGAACATTTTTTAAATAAATTTTTTTATGGGAAAAATGCATTTTTTCAAGTTTTAAGACTCTCGAAAGGCCAATAAGTTGAAAAAAAAATCAGAACACTGTGTAATTATAGAAAAATGTGGCCCTGAACGAAAATTAAAATGGGAAATTCGCGAAAAGAATTATTTTTACCAACAATTTGATTTCTCATAACCAAACACTTGTGTAAAAAATAAAATATAATAAAACAAGATTTCTAGAGCACAGTGGTTGGAAAAGGAGAATACATCAAATATGTAAGTTGAAGTTTTGGAGCTAATGCACGGAACGAGGCGAGAAACAAAAAAGCAGAGTTTGGAGGACGAAACCACTTGAGAATCGGGAACGTATAATATCTCGAAACTTTTTCACAACCCCCTTCCACCCCTCAGGGCCAAGTACATCGCCATGCGAGTCTGGAACGTAAGCTCGGGACTAATCTCCTAGAAGTCAAGACTTCTACGGGTGCGTCGTACATCGAAAGCTTTGTGGAAAACGACGTAATATATTTGTGTGTAATAGTGTGGATAGAAAAGAATTGAGAATTGGTAAAAGCTGGCAAAGAAAGTGGGGAGTGTGGCGAAGGAAGTGGGTCAGCGCGGTACAACGGCGCCAGAAAACCAGCCACACGTATCCTGTTTTCGTACAATCAGAACATCGACAAAGATTGCTTAGATAAAAGAGAGGGAAGAAAGATGGAGAAAAGCGGGTAGAAAATGGAATAGAAGTCGAGAAGATGAAGTATAGACATTCGTAGTCATCCATAAGACCAAATAAGACTTGATTCATCATAAACAAAGCTGTAGTGAAATATTACAAGCAAAAAAAAGGTATGTTGAAAAATATGGGGCAAAATGGCCTACTTGAGGAATTTAGCGGGTATCATCGGTAAGGACAGTTCCATTTACTTATTTTCAAGTCCTAAAATTCATTCCACCTTCTTGTTTCCCGAATTTTGAAGAAAAAAAAATTTGAGGCAAAGTGGCTACCCCCTCCAGTGTGGTGGAAATATATTTAGTGAGTGGCCACTTTGCCCCATGTGGCCATTTTGCCCCATATTCAAACCAAACAAGTGGCCAAACAAGTGAATTGACGAATTCTCGAAAATCTAATTTCCTCTATCTCACAAAATACCGTCTAAATTCCAATGTTCGCGCGATGAAAATCGTTTTCAAATTTTTCAACGTAATTCACGATAAAAAGTAAGTGATTTGTATTGAAAAATTTGGCAAAAAAAAATGAATCAACTGGAAAATAACAAGTCGAGTGAAAATACGAAAATATTCAAAATATGGCGAGTGAATGAAGTAAAAAAAAAAAAAAAAGAGTGAAAAGTAGATCGAACTGTTGGACGTTGTCCAAGAGGTAACGAAGTTCCGGGCTGACCAAAAGAAACTAACCTTCGGATTCACGTTACATTAAAAAATGTAGAGGAGAGACGAGCAAAGTGGGGCAAAATGGGTCACCCGTCGAGAAAATGATTTTTTCGAGGGGTGTTCCATTTTGCCCCACTCTCCCATTTTGGCCGCTTCTCCCCTACATTTTTAAAAAATAAGAAAAGACTTTTGCTGATATATGTACGTGGCACATCCTATAACAGGAAGTTCGCAGTTCCAAAAGTTCATACATTCACATACATATATGTTTATATAAAATTGCAACGAGTAGAATAGTGTGGAATAACCTTATTCCCCGTACGTAAGAGCATCCTGATACCTTTTCGCAAAATCAGCAGCCAGAGCTTTTGAAAAGAAGCTTTCGAGCTTTTCTGTTCTGGGACGGTTTCCAGTATCCTACACACGAATCTATACATAGTTGCGAAACTACACGAGACTTCAGTATCAAAATGTAAACGGAACGAGATCTACGAGACCGTTCCTCATACTTACGTATTTATATTATAAAAATATTTTTCGAGACTACAAGATTCCGTTTGTGGAATTTTACCAACAAGCACCCTCGTGAATTTGATTTCGAGGATATCATACAATGTGTAGGCTATTCATAGGAGAGTGCGGTGTACGTTGTTTGTGGGTTTTATTTATGAAATTGGATGTACTCTGAGCTCATGTACATCAAGACTGTTTACATTTCTTTTTTTTTTGTGGCCAATAATTCTCAAGCTCAAAGTGTATCTTTAGAAATCGTTGATAAAAAAGAACAGATATAATGAAAAAAAAAAGAAAAACAAATAAATCCTTATCACAATTGTTTTGAATCCAGAGTTGACGAAATTGAAAAAAAAAAAAAAAAAAAAAAAAATACGAAAGAGACGAAAAGAAGAGAAAACAACCTCGAAGAATAAGAGTAAAGACGTTAAAACGTAATACATGGGATTTTGTGACATGGTTCACGAACTTGAAGCCATCGAGCTTAACCGCGTTAAACTTAGTGATCGTCTCGATGATGAGAAAGTGTGAATAAAGCTATAAAAAAGTATTTCCTGCGAAATTAGGTAGAAAAAACGATGAAAATAAGAGAAAGAAAAAATTTGCTTTGGGTGAGATGAAAAAGGGGGGCAAATTGGTCAAAGAGATCAGAGCACAAAACGCCCTTGACAGGAACAATCACATGGAGGAGGTTGAAGAAGTGGTTGGCGGTAATATTAAATTTGATATTGGATGGCGTTAAGAAGAAACACAGCCAATAACTCTTGGTCTACTTTTCCTTCGTGTATTTATATATATATAAAGATGTGAATACACACATTGAAAACGCCATACGCCCCCCCCCCCCCCCCCCCACCCAAACGATTTTCCTTTTCTACACGAGCATTCAAAGATTTCTCCAGTTATCTCGACTCTATTTGTCTCCGCCTCTTTTCCTCCCTTTATTCTTTCCTTTTAATTTTTTTACTTCATAGTAAAAAGAGAGAACGATAGTATTTCATCTCTCACAGTCCTTGGGTCTTGCGTGCGCTCTTCAATAAACGTAGCGACACATTACAATAAGAACAAAGTAGTATTTGTGCTGATATTGAACTCAGTTTCTTTCCTCGCATTTCTCTCTTTCTTTCTCTCTCTCTCTCTCTCTCTCTCTTTCTCTCTCTTTCTCTCTCTTTTTACATAGTTTTCTTTTTCTTTCTTTCAGTTTTTCTACGTCGACCTTTATTGCTCCTGTATTTTACAGACTCACGCTTCTCACTGTCATTTATACGTACGTAAACATACACACTGACGAATAACATAAACGTATATATCTGCAGAGTCAGATATACGTGTTGTACATACACAAAATCCACAAGGCATATTGCGAAAGCCCACTCCATATATAACTCCGCACTTTCGTTCCACCAGACGACGAGTTTGTACACTTTCTAACCCTCAATATATATTCCTGCACACACAAAATACGGGCACTTGTGTATATAGCATTTCGTAGATCCAGATCTACAGATATATGAGTAAATACGGGTGTAAGGGCTATTCTATGCCAGGCTCAGCGTCTCATTGACACGAAAAAAATTTCATTGGCTATTTTTTGTCTTTATTATTTGAAATTATGTCCTCGAAGCACTATTATCGACTGAGAGTACGAAATTTTGTTTATGAACTTTAGTTTATTTCCTGATGGATAAATTTAATAAAGATTAAATCATTTTATAGAATAATTTATTCGTAATTTTTGATTTTGGAATTAAAGTGAAATACATTACGAAAGAATAACTTGATGGATAGAGAATTACGTATTATTTGAAGACTCTGATTGAAAGTGAAACTGACCTACATTTTTGTCAACATATATAAACACGGAATCGTCCATAGATAAAATGTATCGTGCACGTACGTTTGTCTATTCACGGCTGTGTGCTCTTTTAATTTCCCGACGTTCGTTGCTGTGTGTTGCCAGCACGCCTCGAGTGAGGAAACCTCCCCAACAATTGTTCTGCCTCCTTTTTTTCGCGCAATGCACTCGTTTTCTTTTTTTTTTCTTTCTTTCTTTCCTTCTCATCGTTTCGAGCTTTTTTTTTTACCTTTTCTTTCTTCTTATTATTACTGCTCGTTTCTTTTCTTCATAAATTCCAACGTCACACACACACATCGTGTGTGTGTATATACGTTTGAATGAATACAAATACTCGCACGCATGGATACAAATTTTTATTTAGTAGTCGACATGCTGCCCTTAATAGACATTCGTTCATAATTTTTATTTTTTTTTAATTTTGTGTCATAGTGTCAATCCTCGATCTTGAAAACTCACACGATGACACTATTTCCTGTAAAAAATACTACGACACCATGGTTTTATGATTTTTTGAAAAATGGGAACCGCGTAGGGGAACATGGGGCAAAATGGACCCCTGGGGCAAAGCGGGCTAGTTAGTAAACGAATGTTCAATTAAATTGAATAATATATTGAAAAATCAATTAATCGAAATCTATTGGTTATAAAAAGTATAATTGCCGATTAAATCGTTTTTCGTTGAGAAAATACATATATTTTTTTAATTCTCCACTGCAGTGAATTCCGGAAGATAATTGATAAGCATTGCTCAGTGAAACGAACCATGGCTGACGAATTATGAACGAATTTACATCACGACATAGAAAGGATCGAGTGGAGCTTCTGGAATTAACGATTATACTTTCGATATCACGCATCAGCGGCATCGCTATTGCTGTTTCTGGCAAATGTTATTTCATTCCACCCTTCAGCCTTAAGAATAAGCTTCCTATTTCTTTTTTTTCTTCCTTTTGCTGTCTTTCTATGAGAAAGTCTACGTCGCTTCTCGTAATTATATGAAACAGAAGGGTGCATTGCGCGTTATTCGTAAATCCAAGTCTTTCTCTTTTTTTTCACTTCGATCTCATTCGTAAGGACACCCAAGAGGCATAGGTATATTGAAAAATTCCAAAGCACGAAGCAAGCTAAAGGGGAACCCAACGAAGCATGGCTACGAACATCGGCACCAAGAAGAAGGAGAAGCTCGACGAGGCAACTGCTTTCCTATACTCCAAAGCATCGCAACTCTCCGCACCTTTCGCCTCCCGACAGAGATTGATGCGGGGAATGCAATTTCCTTGGGCACGCCACGTTTATCCTTCGCTGCACACCTTTTCGAACCTCTTTCAGTAGCGCTATTATAGTCTACATATTGACTGTATGTATTACTCTTTATATAGGGGAACATGGGGCAAAATGGACCCCCGGAGTAAAACGGGCCAGGCAGAAAAAAAATTATTTTCGGAGCAGTGTGGGTCCTCCCAATAATGAAGGGAAGTCAAATTTTTCTTCGAATTTGATCTTCCTGAATTTTTCGAGAGCCCGCTTGGCTTCAGGGATCCATTTTGCCCCATGTTCCCCTATAGTTACATGAAGTCTCTATAAACGACGAAAGATCTCTGCACCAACTTTCGCATTCGTATTAATACAATCCGCATGGATTCAAGAGAAAATCTTTCGAGCACTAAAATAGAGGAGTTCCTATGACAAGTTTCATTTTTTAAAATATTTTATTCATTGTCGTCACAACGATTATTTTTTATTCCTTCTTTTTCAGTTAGTTTTTTTTGTTTTCTTTTCTTCCCCTCTAAACAGCACAATTTTTCTCAGCACCCTCAGATCGCCACACAAAAATGATCGAGCCACATTTTCCCTTTACTTCCTGGAGCAGAATTTTTCTCCTGATAATCGGCATTGATGCTCATTCATTCGCTCTACTGGCTGCTTACACTCCGATACAACGTTACATCGAGAACCTTAAGAGAAATCTTCTCGCCTCGATTCGCGACCCTTTTATGTTCACCCTCCATGCTATTAGTCACTATTTACACGAACGATTTTATTATTGTTATTATTATTATTATTTTAATTCGATTCTCCCCTTCCCCCCCCCCCCCGTGCCCAACCCATTTACTCTTTTTCACAACGCCTCCTCTACCTTTTGCGCCCTTTTTTCTCTTCCATCAAGTGCTTTGAAGATCTCGACTAAATGAAAGCTTTTATTTAGGAACAAAATAAAGAAGTTTATACACGGATTCAGAGCCCCCGTACCAGGTAATGGTACTCTAGGAAAACGCTCCCATGATTAATCGACAAATTAGAGTTGAGTGCTTTTCTTAACTATTTTTTTTTTTTTTTCTTACAACGACGAAGTACAAAATTGAACTTTTTTTTCAGACATTTCCTTTTTATTTGCATTATAAATTTTACTGGCGATGCAATTCTGCAGAACTTTGAATAAACGAAGAAACAGAATTTTGTTTGTGACGTAATTGGAAAAGTGATGCAATAAATGAGCGATTAATTTATAAAATAGATATTTAACTTATTTTTTAATGAAACTTTGTAAATTTGTGGAAAAAAAAAAATTGCCGAAACCCGGGATTGAACCGGGGACATTTAGATCTTCAGTCTAACGCTCTCCCAACTGAGCTATTTCGGCTGACGTTCTTACGTCGCCGAGTACACGATAATGTAAATTATCAATAGTGAGAAATACATTATGCTCCACAAATCGAAACTCAGATATCGGTTTTTCGGGTCATGACATTTCGATAACAACTCAAGCGTTGAATTTTTGCTCAATTCAACTTTCCAACAGCAGAAATAAAATCGTGAGTCGTACGAAAAATTCAATACGTGCACATTTGGAAATTTTTTATTAAATTTTCTTTCTTCAA
Source organism: Campoletis raptor (assembly GCA_948107755.1). Taxonomy (NCBI): domain Eukaryota; kingdom Metazoa; phylum Arthropoda; class Insecta; order Hymenoptera; family Ichneumonidae; genus Campoletis; species Campoletis raptor. The sequence continues at coordinate 17,524,850 of OX403627.1, read as the reverse complement.
TGAACTCTCAAAAATAATGAGTTTTTTTTTTTATAACACATTATTTTTATTTTTTTTTGTACCCTGAACCTGTTCAAAGAGTTTTTAATTAATTTCATAACTGAGAATATAAACAAGATTTTGTTTATTTTCGGATTTTGTTTTGACGTAATTCAATATTTTGTTATTATTCATATTTTCTTCGAATTTATTCTTCAATGATAAATTTTATACGATTGAGTTCGTTTAAATAAATAGTAATCAGTATTTTTGATGTATTATATTTATTTTTTAATGTATTTACACAAAATCTCGTCATTTTTATTCCATACAGAATTATTTGATACTCTGTATGAATGAAAAAAACGTGAAAGGAGGATAAAAAGAAGAATGAGAAGGAGAGAGAGAGAGAGAGAGAGAGAAACGTGGCTATAGATTCGTTTTTAGTTGGCTTCTCCGATGCCTATAACTATAATTATAGATTTTAATCAACGGAGTAAAATGCAAATACTTTGATAGGAATAGGGAGAGTAAGAGAGTAAATATAGGTATGTAAAGAAGATGAAAGACTGGGAGAATGAAGGAAGACAAGGATAGTTATATAGTGGTGCGAGACTGGGGGGCAGAAAATATAGGGAAAGAGGGAAAAAGGGTATCGAGTAATAGAGCCAACCTATATACGTGTATGCTGGAAGGGAAAAATTGAAAAAAAAAAAGAAAAAAAAGTTCAACAGGAAGCGAAAAAGAAGGAGACAGGGGTAGGTAGGAAGCCGAGGAAGAAAGAAAAAGAGAGAAAAAAATGTGTGGCATGGAATTCGTTATAGAGGCCCATAAACTTTCTGGCAAAACGAGAACAGGAAGAAAATCAATACTTCAATATCCCTGCAGTAACAGCAGCTGGGGTTAACAAGAGTCTGATTGAGCTGGTGGTGTGCTGAATGCGGGTGTGAGATCCTGTGGCTTCTATGACCATAGACTGAAAAGTTAGGAGCCAGAGTAAGACGACAGAAGAATATATTTTAAAAAAGGTGACTAAATTTTTCTGCATGCATTCTGACAGCTCCAAAATGAAAAAAAAAAAAAAAAAAAAAAAAAAAGTAATCTCAAAAAAGTTAGCTCTCAATATTGTCTACTTTTTCTATAATCATCGATTTTTTTAATTTTTTTTTTTAATCCCTAGATATGTCTTAAAATTAGAAACAAAAAATTATAAAAAATAATTAAAAAAAATAAAAACGATTGCATCAAAAAATATATATTTTAGTTGCCAAATAATTGGTTTAGTGATATAATTGCAAATATGAGATGGTAAACCAGCATTCATCACTTTCAGCTCTCGTCAAAGAGAACAAGGGGTCAGAAGAAGAGCGAAATGGAATGGGGAGAGATGAGGGAGAGAAACGATCTGCTAAGTGATGCCACTGCCACCCTTCTGTGACCACCACCTGTGTGATCCTACTTGTGGATGGTCACAGCTCACACCCTCTCTCTCTTTCTTTCTCCTCGAATGTTCTCTCTCTCTCTCTGTCTGGGAGTATAAGGAATGGAAAAAAAAAAATTGAGAGGGAGCATGACGACAGAATAGGGAGAGGAATGTGAAAAAAAAAAACGTAACAATAAAGTTATCGTACCCTTGCCATGAAGCCTCTATCTCTATATATTATTACTTTTTTTTCTTTCGATCGATTAGTCACATATCGTGCTGTAATTGACGTTGAGCTAATGCAAACCATAGCTGTAACTAATTATTATTTTTTGCTGCAAGTAAACTTCGATCAATTCGTATTAAATTCAATTATTATAATTAAGAAAATCAAATAATTAAAAAAAAAATTAAAAAAATTGAAAAAAATAGACAGAGACTAAAATTTAAATTTAAACGAGTTGGTTATAAAATCCAATATGGCCGGTAACCTACATTTCTCAATAAATTCATGGACTGTATGGAGTTTCGAAGAGAAAATGTTAAGATAAAAAAAGAAACGACGCATTTTTGCCGATTGAGAGATAAAAATGACAACAACAAAAAAGTGTAATCCGAGAGCTGAGGCAAAAAGTGGGAAATGGATTGGCCTGACTCTGAGCAGACTCCATTGTTGGCGAGATCTCGAACGACCGATAATTAAAAATGTAAATGGCGAAAGCCTGCGTGGATCAGAAAAGCAGAGAAAATACACGACGAGACAAAGGCTTCGAATAACGTACATTCGTTCAGACAGTGCGATTAAAGTACAAACAAACATCCAATGGAAATATACGCTACAAAAATCCTGTTGAAAAATCAAAGTTTCTGTGTTCAATGAAATTAAAGATAATCCATTAAAATTCTTATAGACATCGATAATTAAAAACTACAGATTAATATTTCGCTCGAATATTCAATAAAATAAATTTCATGGAATTGCTTATTTAACAATTAATCCAAAGCCACAGTAGGATTCACTTCGTCCAAACGATTTTCTGCAGCTTTTCAATTATAAATGCAGTTTTATTATTATTTCTGTTTAACAAAATCCAAAATAAAAGAGTCGACATTCAAATAGTGATATCCGAAAAGAAAATTTTAAATCGACAAAAAAAAATCCATCATACATTTTGTCAACGTCAAAATATCGTTTTTACTCGCTCAATAAATTCGTGAATTTGTCATTTCTCGCAATTCTGAAGTTTGTTTCAATAATGCAATTTTATTATGATTTTCGTTTTACAAAATCCAAAATAAAAGAGATCCGAAAAGAAAATTTTAAATCGACAAAAAAAATCCATCTTACATTTTGTCAACGTCAAAATATCGTTTTTACTCGCTCAATAAATTCGTGAATTTCTCATTTCCCGCAGTTCTGCAGTTTTTTTTTTTTTTTTTTTCAATAATGCATTTTTATTATTATTTCCGTTTAAAAAAATCCAAAATGAACGAGACGACTTTGAAGAAGAAATAGCCGAAAAGAAAATTTAAAATGGACAAAAAAAATCCATCTTCGATTGTCAACGACAAAATATCGTTTTTACTCGCTCAATAAATTCGTGATTTTCTCATTTCCTGCACACAACGATAGTGCATTGCAAGTATAAATGTATAAACGTGCGTCAGAAAACAGTGATAAAAAAATATATTTATATTTTGAAAAAAAAAAAAAAAAAAAAAAAAACCAAGTTACATCGATAGTTAGGCAACAAAAGAGGGCGACCAAAGTAATTTTAAGGAAGAAAACGAGGGTTACATCAGATCCATCTGTCTCGTAGCAATCAAGATATGTGGATGTTCGTGTGTACACATGCCGAAAGATTAATCCATCTCTCGGTAGAGAGAGAGAGAGAGAGAGAGAGAGAGGGTGGAAGAAAATGTGGTGGCGAGGTCGGTGGTTCGTAACAGAGGGGAAACAAGCGTTTTACGATACAGTTATAACGACGCGCCATCTTGAGAAGGTTGGAGAAAACGATGGTAGTGGGAGGGAGGGGGAGGGGAGGAGAAAATCGGTGAAGGAAACAAGAGCAGAATGATATAACAGACACGTGTTGTATATTATATTATTATATAGGGAGCAGTTTCATCCTTGTCGTTTAGGTTACGTTCGTCTCTTGCGAATGTAGCAGGAGCAGGAAAGGTTCAAAAGCTGCACAAATGGGGGATGGGATGCTCAGTTGATTAAACGCAGCCTGAACTTCGTTGGTGCATTTCATAGAGACATATAGACACACACGAACACATATATATATGACGAGATGAGAGAGAAACATCGTATGGAGAGGAAAATTGGAATAAGGCATCGAGAACGACGTTCTCGCGGGCCAAGACAATGAATATGTTGCTGTTCTTGATGTTGCAGTGAACAATATATACGTGTATATATATATAGGGGAACGTGGGGCAAAGTGGACCCCTGGGGCAAAGCGGACAATCCAAAAAATTTTATCTTTGGGGCAAAGTGAGCTCTCCCAAAAATGAAGGAAGATCAAATTCGAAGAAAATTTTCACTTTCCTTCATTTTTGGGACAGCTCACTTTGCCCCAAAAATGACATTTTTTGGATTGTCCGCTTTGCCCCAGGGGTCCATTTTGCCCCACGTTCCTCTATATATATGGGTGGGTGAATGTGAATAGATATTTCGTAGTACATTTACTCAGAGGTCCAACATACCCCACAGTAATAATTTCGTGGCGTGTGGCGTGCGAGTAATTAAGAAGCGTTAGAGCAACTTTACTCGGAGCTAGAAAGATATATTTACTTTAAATATATATATATATTTATATATAGAGCAGAACCCTCGGTACAGATACAATGAGAAACTGTGACCAAGAAATTCAAGATGTTTTGGCAGACGAAATGAGAAAGATAGAGAAACGAAAGATGGAGAAACAGATCGTTGGTAATGGAAAGGAAATGATGATGAACTAGGTGTGGAAAATTCGAAGTCTTTTAAACAGGTTCACGCGTTAGACATGCGTTGGACGAATTCTAAGTTTAATTGTTTAAAATTCGTACGAATCTTCTTAAAAATAATACTCAAGTGTGGATAAAATTTGAGACAAATTTTACAATAAAAATTTCATTAAAAGTTAATAATGACGAATTATGAGATCAATTTTTGACAGATATTGTGTACAAAGTTGAAGCTGTTGACAGAGGCTTGACAACTATTACCAGAACGAGAATAATCGGCGGAAAAAGGGCAGCAATAATGGTTTTTTGCTTGTAACGTGACTGAGGAAAAAAAAAGTAAAAAAATAATGATGATTTTTTTTTTTTTTTTTTTTTTTTTTGGGGTTGGGGATTGGTATTATATATTCTTGCGCGTATAATATGACAAAGGAATATGAGATGGGCTGCTGATATCGTCCATCAACGCGTAAGGTTGCGACGATGCACGGGATGAGCTACTCGCGGGGATGAGGTTTTTACGTCAAAGTCCCTTTTGTAAATATGATAAATGTCCTGGTCCAGTAATTCCAGATGGACACGATGACGTGGGGAGAAAATACAGCACGCACGAAGCGTGGATGGAAACCCAACGTTGCACGAGTATAACGTGACGCTGACATTTTTTCATTTGTATTTTTTTTTTTTTTTTTTTTTTTTTTTTAAGTTGCAATTTTCTCTTTTTGTGTACATTTCATGTAATTTTTTCGAATTGTTTCCTTTTTTTTGTGTGTCTCGTATAATAATCGGAACGCGGATAAAAGCCAGTAGGACATTTTGCGGCAAAAATGAAATCTACTTTACGCAACATTTGAAATTACAGATTAAATTATTATCCAAAGCTGTCAGATTCGTAAAAACTTTTTCGACGTTCGAATGTGAAATTGGAGAGTAATTTGGCTTCCAATTATTTTTTTTTCTTTTTCACGACCGGGTTTCCTCACATACAATTTTCCGTTATTCATGCGAATTCAACTTTTTGGGCAAAGGCTTTCATCCTGCGCCGTTTGTTACAGCTACGATTATATATCAAGCCACTTTTTCGTTGAGGGCCCAACAATTTATTTAACTTTCGAAATAACGTCACACCCACGGTCATTTTAATTCCGGAAAAGAACGAGTACGAGCAATTATGAATTTCTGGACGAGCCAACGCTCATGCAAAATGTTAATTGCAGAAAGGAATTAACGAAAAAAGAACAGACATATTGTGCTGAGTAGAAACGAGAGACAGAGAGAAAAATAATGGAGAAAGTTAAAGGGAAAGAACCGCTAAGGGGAAAATACCTTGAGAGAGAGAAAGAGAGAAAAAGAGAGGGAGAGAGAGAGAGAGGAGAGAGTTCAGAGGGTGCAAAAAGCAGGAGGTTCTCGCGGTCATAGACGCGAAGACTAAAAGTGTCGGTGCAGTTGGTAAGGGAAGAATTGCAAGAGAAAGTGAAACAGTGAAGAAACAGGGGTTGGTAAAAAGAGAACAAGAAACATGCGGAGAAGTACTTGAAAAGTTAGGCAAGTCACCTGTTGGCAGCGAAGAAATGAAAAATGTACAGAAAAACGTGTATCTCCAGTACTGAGTTTTTCACTATTTGTAGTTTTTGCATGCACACCTCATCAACATACACATTTCAACGCGCACATATGCATATGAAAAGAACAAGAGCGAGAGAGTATTCTTGCGAGCAGTGTACGAGCGTCTCGTTAATTTTAGTGTACAATTGTAAGCCATAAGCCCACGCCCTTTAGTTTCGTTCGTATTATAAAAAACGAGCCTCCAAATGGACGCCCTATGGACGAAAAGCAATAGCATTTATTCATTTTATTAAAACTTTCAAACTTTTAACAAAAAAAAAAAAAAAACTTCTACATATTCTCCTTTGTCTTATTTTCAATAATAAAAAAAAAAACAATTTAAATGAATTTAAAACAAAAATAATTATCTATCGTCAAAATATTTATTTTATAAGAAAATTTGAAGGGAACATTTTTTTTTTCTTATTATTGATGTTTGGATTTGTTTATTATTTATCGTAAATATATTTAGACTCAGCTGATCAAGGGGATAAATTTTATATGCAAATTTCTAACAAGGAAACACTTTTTTTCTTATTATTATTGTTATTATTATTTGGCTAGAGATTTTATTTTAATTTTTTATTTTTATAAAGTCTGGAGATTTATTAAAAAAACGTGACTTTCGATTGAGCTGCGCGTACCGCAAAAAGCCTTTTTAAAATTCAAGCTAACGTGGTAATTACGTGCACTCCTCCGGTAATATACCTCTTAGCGGCGGTATGAAAATTAATAGGCAATTAAATAACCAGTAGCACGTAATAAATAATAATGCAGCTGGTATTTTAATAATGCAAACTCATATTTTATTTTATTTCAACGTTTTTTTTTTTTTTTTTTTTTCATTTTCCAAGTTCTTTACGTAAATCGCATGACACACGCTCGTATATTGCGTTGATTATGTTCGCGTTAGTCTTTATCTATAACACGCCACGGTATTACGTTACGTACAAGTGTTAACAATCCGCGATTCACGCGGCATGTTATTTACATACGAATTCGTTTTCATTTGAATCAGTAATTTTTTTAATGGAAAAAAAAAAAAAAAAAAACTTTTTTTTACACAGTTAAATTGAAACGCGCGTCCCGGGGCTGGTGGACTCGTCAATTTACGAAAATCCATTCAAAGCTACGTTTTACGAAATGTGCTCAAAATTCCACCGAAAAGTGATAATTTTTCGAAAAATGGACCGCTGAACATTATTTTGCTGGAATATTGAACTTTCCACAACTCCGCAACGTTGCGGTTCGCACTTTTTCACAAATCTTGCTGTAAAACTGTCAGTTTACATGCTATCGAAACGCGGGGGGGCTCGTTCGAAAGCTGATAAAATTTGCTATGAAATACTCTCATGGAGATCCGAACTAATTGGCCAACTGGCGTCCAAAATCGACGAGAATTCAAGTGCTGCGTTTTAAACGAACGTAACTGTTTATTGAACGTGTCATTTCATTGGCAAAAGTAATATCTTTTATTTGTTAATGAATTTTCGATAGAAACTTGTAAATATTCGAACCAAAAGGTAATGAAAAAAAAATCAATAGAGCCTCGGGCAAAAAAATCCCCATTTTTCTCGTTTTTTCTCCCCTCGCTCTCTCTCTCTCTCGTCTTCTCTATCTAACATCAAATAGATCTTTTACTCGATACCATTTCGTCAAGTTAGAGGGTGCTCGCACGTACGAGATAAACTTTGAGAATAAATCAAGTGGGGTCTGGTACAAAGCAGCAGACACGAATTAAGTCTCTCTGCTGTCTTGCCTCGATTTCTCTCACTCTCTCAATTCGGTTTTCAAGGGTTGCCAGAAAAGCTCGACTAAATTCCATGGAATTGGAAATAGTAGAGAAGAGAAGAAGAAGAAGAAGAAGAAGGAGAGAAAAAAAGGATCCTTAAGAAAAGCTGCAAGTTGTCAATTCTATGGATGTCTCTCTTTCTCGTATAGAGAATCCTTGACCGTGGGGAGTAAAGCTCTTGGATTTGGAGAATCGAGGAGGGAGAAAACGTAGAAAGGAAGTAGAAGAAAGAACAAGACAGAGAGAACGGTCGGGATAAAGAAAGTTTGCTCGAAGATGGTGAAGAGGGGGAAGGGATTGACCATGGGCTGGGTAGGAAAACTCCAATGGTAAGGAAGGAAGAAAATCGAAGAATAAGAGAAAACGAGAAATATATAGAGGGTGAGCAAAGTATAGATTAGAGAGATATGGAGAAAAACGCAAGTATATGGCGAAGCAGACACACAACGTTAAGGAAGGACCAAAAGGATAGACTACGATAAATCTATCGACGAGACACTCCTGTGGATTCGTTCAAGAAAGATTGCAAAGAGCTCTGGCTATCTAATATCTATTGTGAAAATCCGAATTGTGTACCAAAGCCAATGGAATAGCACAGTAGACTTTCGCCACATGCACCGCGCACTTTATATACATGGAAAATTAAAAAATGAAAAACATTTAAACAGTTTATAGGAGAACATGGGGCAAAATGGACCCCTGGGGTAGAGCGGACTAGCCAAAATTCTCCAATTTTCGAATAAAATAAAGAAAATAAATTATTTCAAATAAAGAAATTTAGATTGCCCACTTTTCCCCCAGGAGCCCATTTTGCCCCATGTTCTCCTATACAAAAATCCTTTAGGATTTGAAAACGTGCAATGAGAAAAAAAATTGGTTGAACGAACAAAATTCATTTTGTTGGACATAGATCTGGTCAATTGAATGACATCATTTGATTAAACAATAAAATAGTTGAATTGACGAATTTTTTTTTCTCAATGTACGCGATTGTTATCCCTTCGCTGTTAATTCGACGGAGTACTGGACAAACGATAAGTTTGCGAATGAAGTGAAATGGTAAATCGCTATAAGTTTGGAGCATCGGATCCATAGATTCTTCTTCGCTTCTCTTTATCTCACTGTCTACACATAGATAACTTTTGCTGTAGACGCTAAATTAACAGAGTTATTTAATCAACGAAGCGAGAAGAGTAAAGGGAGAGAAATGAAAAATCGAATCGATAAGAATTCTCGCTTCTAGTAACGCACCAGTAAACGATCACAGTCCAATAAGATTTATGAGAACAGCATCTCGTCGAAATAATACACGTTGGAAACGCCATTGAAATATAATATATGTCTGCGATGCCGGAGAAACAGAAAAAGAAGTTGAAGCCGAAGAAAATCAATTTCTATGTAAGAAAAATGTTTATCGACAAAACAAAGCACTTTCTTTCTAAAGAACAAAAGTCCTATCAACTATACAATACAGTTATACGTAAATGTATAGGGGAACATGGGGCAAAATGGACCCCTGGGCCAAAGCGGGCAATCCAAATTTTTTTATTTTTGGGGCAAAGTGGGTTCTCCCAAAAATAAAGAAAAGTCAAATTTTTCGTCGAATTTGATCCTCCTCCATTTTTGGAAGAGCGCACTTTGCCCCAAAAATAAAAAAAATTGAATTGCCTGCTTTGCCCCAGGGGTCCATTTTGCCCCATGTTTCCCTATTCGTTTATATATCGGGAGCTCTTTGAGTAAGAATATCTTGAAAGTTTCACAGCGCAAAGCTATTTATTATCTAGAATAGATAAAGGAAATTGGACCGTGTCAATAATGCAAATATAAAAATATGCTAGCCACGTGGTGAACGATGAAGAATTGCATATGAAGGTTTCTCACGTCCGAGCCAATGTAAACACAATAACGGTGTGTATGTGATATAAAAAAAAACTTACTTTGCGTCGTTTTTCATCAAAACTAAACATTTTCAAAATTTTTTAACTTTCATAGTCTACAATGAATATTAAAGTTTTGATATTCTGTACAAAGAATCAAATATTGAGCTACTTTCGATGTTTCTATTTGAAAAAGTAAAAAAACAATATTCGAAATATTGAAAATTCAAAGTCATTTTTATCCACATTTTTTGTCCAGTTCAATTCTGCAGTTCTGAAGTGATTTTTATTAACCATTTTTTTCGTTAATTACAACATAACAGCAATTTGCTTATGAAATTTTTTATTAATCGATTTAACGATCGAAACTGCAACATTGAAACGATGAGACTCAAGTAATTTGATCGTTGAACGAACAAAATTTATTTTGTTGAACGAAAAAAGATTAAACAAAAAAAATGATTGAATTGACAATATTTTCGTTCAAAAAAATGAATTTTGTTGGTTCAACGAAATTTTTTTTCTCAGTGTGTGAAGCGTAGTTATTTGGACTTAACCACACGGAGTTTGTACGAGAAAAGGTTCAAGTTTTTGGAGAAAGTTTCGTTAAATTATCGAGATATAATATAAAATGGAGGAGGTTGTATATAATGCGTAAGGGGGGCAGGGGGGGGGAAGGGAAAGAGTTTGCAAAGCTGAGAGGGACGTCGAAGGTTGTTTGCATTGAGAAGCTCATAGGGTCGTCTACGTACGGAGAATAATGTAGTGATAGATATAGTAGTAGGCAAAATGTGAGAGAGGTTGCAGTATAAAAGCATATATATATATATATATATATATATATATATATATGTAGCGAGGCAGGTTTCTCATGATATACGGCAGAAGTTATCCGGCAAAGTCTGGATATTGGAATTTTAATATACGTTACAATCGGTGCCCCGTGCCACCTTCGGTATGGGGCCAACTTTTGCTCTCGAAGCTTTGGCTACCCATTTACCAGTTGAACTTCGAGCAGTTCCCATTTGCCTGAAAGCTCTATATCTATCGACGAGATAAAAAAAAAAAAAAAAAACAGAAAATAAGAAGAAAAAGAAACGAAAGAGAAAGAGAAGGCAAAAGGGAAGAAACACAACTTGCAAAAAGTTGTTAAAAAACAAGACGTAAAAGGATAGAAAATGGAAATGTTCGTTGACACTGACAGGTACAAAATAAATGCAAGTAACTCACTCATTCGGCAAATCAGGGGATGATAATTGAGTGAATAATTAAAGATGTGATAAAAAATCGTGTCATACCTGAAACATAAAAGAAAAAGAAAAATATATAAATAAAAGTGTATAAAAATCGTAGTTTTGATGTAACGAGATTGCAGTGGAAAGATTGTGCCCCATGAGCGATTCGCGAAGGAAAAAGAGTTATGTGGGCCGAAGTGAGAAGCGAGGTCTCCAGCTGCGTTCACGTAGATGAATGGGTTTTGCAAAGAGGGCACACGAAGAGAGAAAAAGAGAGAGAGAGGGAGAGTAAGGTACACGCAAACGTTGAAGGAAAACGTGTACAGGAAAGAGGAGAAAGGAGGTGGAGTTTCGAGTCGAGAGCACCAGGAGAGTTTTCTATTTATCGAAAAGGAGGACGGTTTATTTCGGCTATAAATCAATTGTCCATGCATGCGATGCATCAGAATGTGCTGGTATGCATTCGGTATGCATAAAACGGTACTGTTGGCTATATTTCCCCCTATTCCCGGTGCCCCATTTCATGCCTGTGCTCTCAAGGAACATGGAAAGCTAAACTTCTCTCTTTCTCTCACTCTCTCTCTCTCTCTCTCTCTCGCTTACTCACCTTCTTATACAATCTTCTCCATTCTCCCAACCTTGCCATCGTCCGAAGCCCATTTCCCACCCGCCAGCCCTTGTTATATTGGTATCCGTGTATCACGCAGAGACTTCCTTGGCCTCTGCACGCTCTTTCTCTCTCTCTCTCTCTCCTTTTGCGCAGCTTATTCCGAAAGTACCAGCTATATGTACGCTTAACGTGAATACCTTCGAGGGCAACGAGAGCAAAATATAATCCTATCCTTCATATATATATATATATATTTTTCCAGTTTACATCCTTACATACACATGTTAGAAGACGCAGACGAACTCGACTTCTAAGACGTTTGAGGATACTACTCCGGAGGTCCAACCTTCGATTTGAATACCGAATCGAGCTTATACAACTCTGGAATTGCAACAGGGACCAACAACGCACGACATTTACCAATCCTAAAGGATAAACTGAATTTCAACATGTGCCTCATACATTTAAAACGAAAAATCGATCTCAATCTTATTTTATCGAATTTTATTGATTTTTATTATTCAACAAATAAAAGAAAAGGACAATGTGAAATTGTCTTTTATAATGAAATATCAGTGTCGATCTTTCCTGTCTGGAACAAATTTTTATTTATTTGATTTTTTTTTTTTTTTAATATTACTAAGAATTTGGTCAAAAATGGTGTATCAAGAGATCGAAATAAATATTCCCGAATGATTAATTGACCTGTAATCGCACAATAGACCGACACACCGAGAGAATGAAATGTTGTTGTTGTTTTTTTTTTCTCGATAATAAATCTGTCATTAAAAGGTATTAAACCGTATGACGCATGGGGTTGACAAAATATATGAATAAATGGATTTTCTCGTGTGGGAACGAGAGTTAGATATATTAAATTGGAAAAAAACGCGGGTATCGCGTTCTTTCATTTTTTGACGTATGGCTGAATTACTTTAAAACAAAGGGAGACTTTACTGTTCATTCCAATTTCCCATCTCTCTCTCTCTCTCTCTCTCTCTCTCTCTCTCTCTCTCTCTCTTTTGCCTTATTCTCTTTTCTCGTTATTCGTATATACATTCATATAGACAAGGATCAATATTTTTCCAAGGAATGTCCGAAGGACCATGAATTATGATGATAATAACGTACAACGGTGTATAAGTATTGTCGTTCCCAAGGGACATATATCAGAGGAAATATGGAACTTGGTTATACAGAGAGAATGAGAGAGAGAGAGAAAGAGAGAGAGAGAGAGAGAGAGAGAGAGAGAGAGAGAGAGAGAGAGAGAGAGGTGACTACTAAATCGGTGTTTCGGTTTGAATGTGTACCATAAAGCTACTACGAGAACAACGAGTAGTTTGCGAGTGTACTTGGGCGACGATGTACATCACCAGGAGATACAATAAGCAAACGGTCAACGTGTGATACCTTGCACATTTCGTACGGGATTGGGATTTCAAAGCAGCCCATTAGTTACATACGTATACACGCACTAAAACGAGAGAAACACACCTTCAATGGCTACTGCTCCAATTATTCGTAGAAAGTTAAACGATATTTGCTGCCAAATACAATTGTACTTGTTAATTTATATGGGCAATTTCGCTATATAATTACTTTCCCATTCCCATCATTTCTCTCCTCTCTCTCTCTCTCTTTGTTAATTCATTCGTTATTGTCGTATTATCACGAGATTCTATTCTTTTCAACAAAATTATTTATTTCTTACGCAAGAGAAATGGTATTCAAAATTTATTCTTTTCATAAACGTAACTTTGCTGAAGTTTTTTTTAAATCTCGTTATGATTCTGATCACTTTTTCATTAATGAGAATTAATTTGTTTTTTTTTTTTTTGTTTGGTTATCGGACTCGGTGGGTTTTATTTTTTTCTACTTTTTTATTCGAGTTTTATTCAACTTGAAAGAATTAATTTATGGTACTATTGCTCTGGTGCGAGCTGTGGTCGCCGGAATATGTTTTCAAATTTATTCGCGGTCACCCAACCAAGTACTGAAATCAACCGAAACTCGTTTATTTGGGAAATTACCGAAACCACTCAACCACCGCGAAACTATTACCGTTTCGCGGTTTGATTTAAATATTAAAAACGAAATTAAAAGGTGGAAAATTCATCGGTTCATCCTTTTGACATTAATTACCCTTTACTCTCACATCGCTCTTCACGCACACGGACTCAAACATTTGGCGCCTGCTGCTGCCCGAGGGAAAACAATAGATAACGCGCTGGGATCTGAATAATCGTCGTCCTTTGTATATTTAGACCATCCGAGGAAACTGTTCGTCCGGTTTGCATGAATCAGAATTTGCTCTGTCGCATGCATTATTGTTCGTAAGATTCTATCGATGTCAGTGAATTTTTAGACAAAAAAAAATAAAGAAAAATAAAATCACGATTTTATGCAAATTATAGAATTTTAATGAATTTTTAAAAACAAAAACAATTTCAAAAAATGGAAGACCATTACGACAGTGAAATAATATTTCGTATAAAAAATTCTTGGAAAATACAATTTTTTTTTTTTTTTTTTTTTTTTTTTCAATTTTCTGAGTAGGCTCTTAAGAACGAGAAAAGAAAGAACACTTCACGTCTCTGGACCCAAGTTCGTTTAGCTTTGGACGAGACCACTTGTACACCTGAGTACGTGCCCAATGTCAACGGAAGTACGAAAAGAAAAAAAAAAAAAAACATGACTGGTCTCGAGTAATGTTTTACTTTTCCTTCATAACGACTTGACGTATTAATCAACCTCATCTCAAGCATTTTCCTCGTCCCACTCAGGTCAAGACGTTGCAAAATTCTCTACGAATGTGAGTGGCTCGAGCAAGCCATAAAAAAACAGTTGTTCTAGTTTTGAATTTCTACTTTTTATCCCCTCCGTCGTTTCGTCACTACACTTATTTAATAAAAATGTCCTTGGAATGAGAAAAACTTTTGGAAAATTTTGATATACGATGAGAAATCATTGACACAATTAATTTATAGAATTAAATGAGAATAAAAAGTTTGTACTTTGACTAAATAAAATTTTTTTTCAATATTTACCATTTTTCATACATTACTTTTCGTCGATTCGATCGAATAAAATTTTTCATTTGTTCGTTTCAAAATTAAACTTTTTTAAAATAAAATTTACCAAAAAAAACATACATTTTTGCAATAATTTGTGTGTTTCGTGGAAAAATATGAGAAGCGAACAAGAGCGAGGACTGAAATGACAAATATGACGATACGTGCACCATGAATTTTCGCACATAACGAATAAATGAATAAAGGCACATATATGGTGGCGAGTTATTTCCAGAGGAACACAGGAGCTTGAGTAATGCAGGTAATCAACATTATTTTTAAATCTCATTAACGCCTCTGTATGTACATTATTCTGAGCGGCTGCGCAAACACACATGGGGCCAGTTATGTACCGCACAGTGGGAAAATCGCCATACTGGTCAGCCGTATGTACAGGATCGTTTAAAAAAAAAAAAAAAGTTTGAAGCAGAAAAAATATTTACGAAAATTTCTAGTAATCGTTGGAATTTTAAATATTTTTTTTCACAACTGTATATTTAATTTTTTTAATTTGACGACATTTCAATGGAAAAATGAACGAATAAAATTAATTGCTGAACAGATTTTTGTTGTTTTATGTCAAATTTTTCGCTTCAACAACTTTTTTTATAAGTAAGAAATTCAATAAATTGTTATCAAATGAATAATTATGATTTTTTAGGTTTCTCGCGATTACAGAATGCAATGGAACTTCTGGACGATGCAGTATATTGAGAAACTGTCTATACGTTTGTGTAACAAGGAGAAACGGAATGTCGAAAAAAGACAATTCTCTCTGGGAATGGAAAACGAATGGTTGGTGTAAATCTGGGTACGAATGAAACCACAATCGAACGAGAGGAAGGTATCGGACGAATTCACTCAACGTTTTGGTTACATACGCGAGAATAATGATATTAAACGCATAAATCGTGAGATAATGAGTAGCGAGGTAGGCCGAGGAAGGCTGATTGGCAAACAAGTCAGATTTCCTGGTAGAATTTCAACGTTACACACAAACCCACGAAGATTTATATTTCTTTTTTTTTCTTTTTTTCCTTCATTTCTCGTTCGCTCGATTCAGTGCACAAATATTTAGGCAAAATAATGAATTTCCATCACACGGATGGCGAACGATGAAGAGTAGTTTTGGGAGGAAATAATAATTGCATTAAAAACAAGATTTAATAGCCTCTACGGTGGATATTGTGATGTGTGTTCGCAGTACACGGAGCACGCATAGAGATGAGGCTTCAATGAAGAGGGTTCGATATAATACGAAATAATTGAGAAATATTGAGTTCAACGCTTAACAACAAAATTGTCGTTATCTCGTACATACAAACGATTAAAACCCATTGGAAATTGCTGCTATTTCTATTTTCCTCCATATTCGATATATTCATTTTCTATATTCATTATTCAAACGAAATTTTCATTGGCAACGTTTCAAAATTTCAACATTTTCACTATCGATATTACTGTATGAATTAAACAGAAGAAATTCCAGATTAAAATAATTAAATCAAATTTGTAGCTGCTCTTCCATTTCATGGATTCATTGACAGCCCCATTATTAATGTTGATCAATTACGAGATTTAGAATCATAGCAAAAATCCTATAGCTTTGGAGTCAGATGTAAATCGTTTCATTTTTTTTTTTTTTTTTCGAGAATTCTACAACTCTTTACCAAAAGTTGTCGAAATAATCAATAATATATGAGATTATTTATACAGAAAACTCGTTCAAAGTTTTTCTCACATTGTTACGAATGCAGATCAGATATAAATCCATTTAAAAAAAATAAAAAATAAAAAAAAATTCATATTTTTCTTGTAAAAATACAAATATGATAATAAATCTAATTACTTGATATAAATTAGGACACAGAAGTTATCAAGTGAGCATTGTACCAATTGCCAGCAGCAATATATTCATCCGTACCATGAAATTTACGCAAAAGCCATGGAATTTCATGGGTATCATGGTTTTCATGGTTTCGTCCAACTGTTCAAAGGTTTTTCGATAATAAATCGAACCCTATTCACAAACGTTGAAAATCCAGTGTAGGGTTTGTCCGCTTCATTATTCGCTGCTATAGGGGAACGTGGGGCAAAATGGACCCTTGGGGCAAAGCGGACAATCCAAAAAATTTTATCTTTGGGGCAAAGTGAGCTCTCCCAAAAATGAAAGAAGATCAAATTCGAAGAAAAATTTCACTTTCCTTCATTTTTGGGAGAGCTCACTTTGCCCCAAAGATAACATTTTTTGGATTGTCCGCTTTGCCCCAGGGGTCCACTTTGCCCCACGTTCCCCTAATTATAATCGCTATTACAAAAAGCACGAGTTTATCGTTGAATAAAGTTCACATTTTGAACAAGGCAGCAAAGTAATGATGCTGTGAAATGAAAATGCTATCAAAATAGGTGAAACTTTGTATATTTGAATAGTCGAAACGTCATTAAATAGCAATGAATTATATTTCTTTGAACGTTTTATTGTGGATACAGTTGATTCGTTGGTAAAAAAAAAAAAAAAAAAAAAAAAAAAAGGTATAATCTATATAAATGGCATTATATATCGTTTGGAAGAATGAGAAAAAGGGTATAGTGAAGAAAGTAGATGAGATTAAAAGTTGTGGGTAAGGAAGGAGAGAAAAATAAAAAGAAGAAAAAAGATTAAGGGGTTGGTGTATAATACCGGTGGGGCTTGGGCAGTGCACGGTATAAGTGGAACTGTGAGAACCACGATCGTCTTTCTCTAGCACATCGGACATATATATATATATAGATATAGATGTAACTCTGACGTCCGGATAATATACGGAAGCTCGCGACAAATACTAAAAATTGCAACTCGGTAAAAAGTACTAAGTAGAAAGTTTGTAAGCGTCTACGAGGCGAAGCTTCGCGCTGTGGGGGAGTAGAAAAATCACCAACTTGGAAAGTCTTCGTTGTTGTGCGTCGACTCACTCCCAAAGATCTAGGGAGAGAGAGAGCGAGAAAGAGAGAGAGGGAAATAAAGGAGAAGAGGGTGAAAGAAAGGAGAGAGTACAACAGAAGAAAATGCTTCGCACAAGTGCAACGAGGTGGCCAAGTTCGTGTAGTAAGTAACAGAGTATAAGAGCCCGGCTGTGAGATCGTGGGGAAGAAGATGGAAGAGCTTGCAAGCATATCCGAGCCCCAGGATAAATATAAACAACTTAACTCCCCGTCCCTCTCCTACGATCCCTACTATGACATAATTTAATACCCAAGACCACCAAGTTCTAACCTTATACCGACCACCAAGATTTGTATTTGGGTTACTTCTCTCTCTCTCTCTCTCTCTTTCTCTCCTTTCCTCTCTTTCATATAGAAATATATATAATCCTCGACGACAAACATCTCGCATGGAAACTTGATGAAAACTTTGAGGAAAACCCAAACCACTACAATACAGTAACTGCCTTCTCGTCTCGCATAAATACACGATCTGAAATTTCGCTTGAAAGGTTAAATAAAACAAGCAATGTTATTCAACGGTGATTATGTTTTTCTTACTCTATATTAAACGTCAATTTTATCAAATGAATGATAATAATAATAATAATAATCATCATCATCAGGTGTCTCATGGCTTTTTTCTGTATACAAAATGTATGGACCACAATAAATTGTGTCGAAAAATATCTTGTCAATATGGAACCATAAAAAAAATGTCAATAAATAAATAATATAGAAATGATCAATTTGAAGATAATTCGAGAATAAAAAGAATAGGGATCGCTGGGGTTTTTATTTCAAATACAACAAAAGATACAGCTATTTTTAAGAATTAATTGAAAATTCGAAATTCTTAATATTTTATTGAACAAAAAATTATGTTCCATTAACAACAATATTTTTTAGCGTCTGTAAAACCTTTTAACTACTTATCTTAAGATTATAAAAGTTATTGTTTTATTTTTCTTTTTTTTTTCCAATGAAATACGAAATTTTTTTAATAAATGTTGTTAATAAATTGGTTAATAATTATCGAAAATAGAAAAATGTGTGATGGATTTTTTTTTTTTTTTGAGTTCTGTTTGACTCTCAGCAAAAGATCACAGAAACTCCAGGAAAAGAAAATCCTGAGACAAGACTGACGATGTACACGAACAGAGGGAAGAAAATGAGAGCGGGGGTGGCCTTAAGGGATGATAGAGATGAACAACGGTAATAAAATGGGAGGATTAACGCGCGAGCTGATGAGCGGAGCTTTATCCAGCAAAACGTCGCGAGTCAAGCACCGAAAGTTTTGTTTGCTAAACCAAGTGCGTGAGCCGTCTAAAAATCAAGGAAAATAGTTGGTTGGTGAACGCCGTAACGCCAGAATTTAGGAAAACGAGAGACGAGCAGCAGGTTAAGGAAGAAAAGAGATGGAGATTGGGATATAAAATGAGGGATAGAATTAAAAGGGTGAAAATGTATTATGTGTTTATCTGGGGAATGAGGGAAAACAGAGATTCTTGTATCATTCGCTAATTCACCCTCCCGTGTTCGCGATTCGACTATAAATCATAGAAAATCTTTCTCAACCTCCAAATCTCCAATTCAACTAATCACTCGATAAATTATCATTTAAACGTAATTAGAACAAACGTAACAGCAAACACGACTACGAATTGGAGCTAATTTGCGAGAATGAAAAGGACAAATGGCTTCGAATAAATCGCCTTTTGCTGTTTGTACATAAATAAATATTATATTATACATTAATATTTCATTTGAAATAATTATCGTATAAATGTAAATTAAGTATCATTGTTTCATCGAGATTTGTGTCTTTTCTATTATTTTTTTTCTCTCTCAATTTCCAAATGGTTCGATTGAATTGGGAGGAAATTTTTTTATCCATTAATTTGCATGTTTTTTTATTTTTTTTTTTTTCATTTTTACAAAATTTTTATTATGTATACGCTCCACTTTGTAGAACAAACTCGTGACAAATAAAACATAAATCATTTTTTGCTCCAACCATCGAATATTTCTCGATGTATTTTTGTACAAAACGACAAAAATATATATTTACAATTTTCCGCATATTATTTTGCCGGTAAATTGGTCACTCGTAAAAGATCAGAACATTGATTACAACGCTTCAGTGAGCGTTGAAACAAGCGTTATAAAAATATAGTACTGTATTGAAAATACCAGAACGTATTCACATTGAGTGTTGGGGAACATGGGGCAAAATGGACCCCTAGGGCAAATCGGGCAATCCAAAAAAAATGTAATTTTGGGGCAATATGGGCTCTCCCAAAGTCAAATTTTCTTCGAATTTGATCTCCCTTCATTTTTGGGAGAGGCCATTTCGCCGCAAATATAATTTTCTGTAGATAGCCCGTTTTGTCCCAGGGGTCCATTTTGCCCCATGTTCCTTTATATACAGAAAGAATTGTAAACGTTCGAGTTACTAGGCACTGTGTACAGTTTATAAACGTTGCTACAGCCACTCGCACACTCCCTATTGAAAATATTTACATGGATAAAATCGGACGTTGTTGAAAACGGTCGTGGAAATGTTTGGAAAATTCCTCGAGTTTCCAGAGAATCCAGAGCAGGAAAATAGAGAAAGGACGAGAGATTGAGAGAAGAGAAATAAACAAAAGTTACGAGTTTCCGATCAACGAAGTCTCTTGATTCTAATCGAAAAATCGAACTTGGAGAGTTTGATGAATTTCAGAACGAGAAAAACGTATAAAAACAATTTCTGCGACGATTCAATTTGCAAATATATAATAATGACAAAAAAAAAAAAAAAAATTTTAAACACATGGTCAAGTCACTGTTACGCGTTGCCATCAGAGTTTCGCCGAAGTGGCTTCGAAACGAGAGCAAAGTTTGTATTATAACTCGTGTGAAAAAAAAAGAAATAGCAGCTCAATGGGAACGAGTCAAGTTTAAATTGTGGCAGTTTTCCTTTATCGTAAGCCGTAACCATTCAAGATGGAGCGTTCGACGTTCATATAACAGTGACGTTTTGCACGTGGCTATAAAATAGTAGAAATAACCCTGCTCTTCCAACTTTTTCTCATTTTTCTTATTTCTCGTATTGCCATCTGCACGAGCATCGATCATTTTCTAGCTTCTGTTTATTTCGATCCATCAATTTATATACCATGAGTCATATTTTTATCGGCCTTATAGAATTTTTATAAACCTATGATTTTTCTTCCTTCTTTCTTTCTTTTTTTTTTTCTTAAAATCCATTCGCACTCGTTTACGAAAAGTCTGTGTCAATGCAATGGCGAATAAATCTGCTGCCAGGTATTACAGGTTTTTTATTCTTAAGTCATAGAAATGACGAAAAAAACACCAAAAATTATACGAGCACATTATTTCGACTGTTTTTTTATTAATTTTTTTTTTTTTTCGTTATTAATACGACGTATTTCTGGGGAAAAAAACGGTAACACTAAACGTACAGTCATTTTTAACGGAGAAAAAGAATCCTATAATTTCACGACTTTTGAGAAAAGTAACGTTCTGTGTCAAATTTATTTGATTTTTGATAACAAATTTCCTCTTTTGGTATTTTTTTTGTTTTTTTTTTTCAATGAAAATACTTGTCAATGATCTGTTTTGATGAAACTGATAATTTTGATTGTCTCATAAGAATCGAAAAAATAAAAGACCTTTAAAAACCTTTTTCCCTTATTACCAATAATGGGCCTTTTTTCACTCAGTGAATCGTTCACTTGCGAATATTTATTGTTTCGAGTGTAAATCCTCTCAATTTCTTTGTTTTTCTATCTCGCTCTGATACCGCATCGTCCTTTTATCCATTTCTCACACTCTTTGTGCGGGGGTACTTAGCGAATCGCGCGCCCGCTTTCGAAAACGTCTCAAAGGATAATTTTGTGTCCCGAGGGTGTGCCCATCGTAAGGTTCGACTGGGACGAAGGAGAGTAAAAGTAAAAAAAAAAAAAAAAGAGGAAAAAAATAGAATAAAAAAAAATAAGGCACGAAAGAAGGAACCCGAGAGAGCAGGTGGTAGGAAAACAAAGAGGAGAATCTTTGTGCTAAATCGAGTGTCGCGAAGGAGGAAATCGTGTCAAAGAAAGACTTTGCAGATTATAAAGTGAGTGCGCGGACCAAGTGAATGATTTATTTGATTGAATTAACGGCATTCATCTCTGTTCTTATATTATATACTCCTTCAGCCTCGTTGTATCTACTTCAGAATTCAATTTCATTTTCTTTCATAGCTCATTCAATTATTTTCATCTTATTGAAACTCCCGTTCGTTTACTTTTTTAAATAACAGCCCTGTGCACTTTTCCGGAGTCCTCTGAGATTTTGTAATCATTTAATGACTTTTGATGAATTTATATAAATTTTTTACCCATCGCATTTCTTGGTCTCCACATAAAAAAAGAAAAAAAAAAATTTTATCTACCGATGCACCAATAAAATTGACGATAAATTTCAATTGAACTGTCTAGTTAAATGATGGATTTCAAAAGTAATCAAAGTTGTCATTGCCTCTGGATAATGCAATATTGATTCCGGAAAACGCAATACCCCGAGGCTTGAGACAACAATCAAATGTCGACGTACGTGGGAGAGAGACGTTTGAGAAACTTTTTCTATCGGTGGAAAATCGTTTTTTTTTTTTTTTTTGTTGTAAATGGTGTTTGAAAGAACGAAAGAACGTCTCGCAGCTCATATCTCGAGGAGCACGGGCAACCGGTCGTCGTAGTGAGTATGAACAATGGCACTTGGCAAATAGGTAAAAGGCTCGTACGTGCTTCGCTACTGTAATCTCCGGCTCTACATCGTACTCGTCATATCCGTTACGAAGCTATAAAACGTTAGTCTCAAATCTACGACTGTTAAGAATGGCAAAACAAAGAAAAATCATACTTGAGAGAATTTGTAACAGTAAAAATGATAAAAAAAATAAAAATAAAAAAAATAATGTTACAAATGTCATTATTTTACATTTTAAATCTACAATTATAAGAGAAATTTATGATTAATTGTTCTGACATGGAATTCTGATAATTTCGTTAAACTAAATGTGTAAAAAATTAAATAAATCACAACTTTTGCTTCATTAATACGATGTGTTGAATAGTAAAAATTTCTATATAGACTTTTATTCACATTTTTCAGGATATTGTGATTAGATTATTATTATTATTATTATTATTATTATTCGAGAACCGCGACAGTAGAAACATGAATAGGAAAGTATTGATTAAATAAAACAACGCGAACCAAGGGGCACACAATTTTTCACTTAACGTCAAAAATGTTTTCCCATTAATCGCACGTCTATATAACAACGTTCGTACACTCTAAAGTGGCAAACACTTGCTCCGCTTATACAGAACGATATGACTTACAGCTTTCAGAATTCGACTAGCAAACTTTAGTTTCGCTATAACTTTGAAAATAAAAAGGAGAAATAAGAAGAGATATGTGGTTGAAGAAAAAGCGCGGTTCTTCCGGTGAGCACGATATTCCTTTGTTCGGTCACATACATTTCAATTTTGTCATACGAATAACAGAGAGAGAGAAAGAAAGAGAGAGTACGCTTCGAAACTTTAGCTTGAAAAAAAAAAAAATTTAACCCTGCAACAGCATACAGAAGATTGAAAAACATGGTCGAACTTTCAACACGTGGTAGCGAGTCGAATGGAGAAGATTTCAGCTCGTTTTTCTTCCCTCTAAAATGGATAATTTGAAAAGAAAATTTTTTTGAAGCCCAAAACACAGGATAAAAATGAATGAAACCTAAAATCCTGAATGTCCTGATTGTTGGCGAAGGGTTAGCATAAAGAAAGCAGAAAATGACACAAATGGTCATGGAATAACTTTTTTCTATGATTTCAAGCAGCCAGTGATGGATTAAGTTGGATTTCATTAGAGATTAACCTGAACAACAATGAGAGTTCTTAATTTCGCTGAAAACCCATTATTCTCTAATATTTTGTTGTCCAGGACGAAGCAGGTAGGGAATGAAAGACGCTGGAACGGATGATATTCGAAGGGTCTCTGGGCTGTGCTTGATTGATGGAGTTTCCTTCAAGCAGATTGCATTTTCACGCCATTGGTAGATTGTTGTTGCTGGAGCTAAATCAGAAGTGACAGAAGAGCTAGTAATCTGTGTAGGTTGTACATCTGGATGACAGAGTTGTAGAGAACCTGGTGGAACACTCGGAGAAAGGAATGAACAAGAGAGACGCGATGCGGAGTAATGTTGAGACGATGTGTGGATGTGAAGTGCAAGATTTCTAGAAGCTCGCAGGTATATTGTGAGTGGAAAACGCGGTATGTTGAAGGTGCCGAGTGCAAGAGAACTCAGACTGAAATGGGCGACGGAGCTCTGCGCCAAGAGATGATCATATAGAAGTACATGGGGACTCGCGAACATGAGAACTCTAGCTGTTGGTGATGCGGTAATGCCATTACGCAAACATGCACGTGTGCGTCTCACCACTTCCATTCTGAGCCTGTCTCCAGTCACTAAAACCTTACGACGAATGAGTGCATCGAGGATGCATTGAAAATAGTTTCCAGTGACGATGAAGGCACCGAGGAGAAAGAAAGATGTGTAAAGAAAATGTGAAGCTTTACTTTCATTCAACTTTTAATGAGGAAATGAAATATCAAAAGAGGATGCAACTCAATATCGATATCTTGGAGGTAAGACAATATGAGAAAACGAGATCTTTCGTTTTCCTGATGCTTCAAAGGTTTCGCTGGACATTCAGGGAGTTTTAATCAAGTGCACGAAAAGTAGACACGAACTCGGGTGACTCGTGACTTCCCTAATTGGGTAGAAAAGCTACCTTGGAGCTCACGAAACTCGAGTTTTTTTTTTAAGAAGAATTTCATGAAACATGATCAAGGAAAACGCAGTTTTTTTTAGACATTCCTATCGAGCGTGCCTTTTATTGCTTGACCCCCATAAAAGTTAGGAAAACTTAAAAATAGCACGTCACGATAAATTGAGTCATATTCTTTCTTGGTAAATGTTAAAAAAGCCAGAGAGCGTTCACAGAAGGTTGAAGTTTGCCAGGCAAAGTTGTCACGAAAGCTCATTATCTATCTTATTCTTTTACTTTCTTTTGTTCGTCGTTGTGGAAAGACGGAGGAAGGTGGAACCTTAACGGAAGAAAATCTCCATCCAGTGTGGGTAATCCATGATTAATGATTCGACCAGAGAGAGTAAGAGAGAGAGAGAGAGAGAGAGAGTCAAAGCGATGGTGTGCCAAACCACTTACTTCATTATTATCAGGATAGCATGAACATGGCTCGATTCTTCGGCAATGGTTTTTTTTTCATGGTGTGCTGGCTTTACCGTAGCTGTGTATAGTCTCGGGGTAGTTTGCCACCAGACCCATTAATATACCGTCAACCCGTATCAATGATGAATTAAGCCATTTGCCCGAAATATTAGACAGGGTGGTCCACACGCTCCAGTGATGATGTCGACGATTTATTTGATGATAATTTAGTTAGAGCTCTGTTATTTATTTGTTCTTCATGGTTTCTGTAATTCCAGTAAATATCATTGAATGTAAAGACTCATCGATGTGTAGTCTGGAACTTCCAGATTGGATGTTCCATCGAAAAACGAGTCTGCGCCTTAGAAGAGGCTAAATTTACAATCAACCCCTAATCTGTTTAAATAAAATGTCGTACTCCTCTTCGATTCTGTATCCCAAACGAGAAGCAGTGAAACAAAAAAAAATGGACACCAAGAAAAACTGGTGGGTCTGACTTATTTTCATGTCACGTACAATGCTCGTTAGTCCTTTCATTCCGAAAAAATCGATGTAGCCTCAACGCTGATGCTTTGGTCGGTACAGAAACGAGGCAAAGAAAAAGGCAAGTAACTCGTTGGTTACTTCGACGTCCTTTGAAAACTCGTCTCGGTTAGCTTTTTCTTTCCATCCCATGTACTCATCCCTCTGCTTTTTCTCGGCTATTCCAATATTCGGACTACCAATGTCTAGGCTCTGGACGTTATCGAGACGCTCGTTAACTTGATGAAGCACGAAATTAGTACGCCTTTAATTGCAACAATTGCTGAAGTCTCAAATGTTCTATCGATTCTTCATCAATGCTAAATATTCCTTGCTCCATCTTCATCCTTTTATTTTTATTGCTACTAGGATCAATTTACAAGCGTAATTCATTCGATTTGTCTCAAAGTCAACCATTGAGTTGGAATGTTGCTTAATATTTCAGATCGCAACCTCCTCGCAGTTCAGTTGCAATGAAGATTGTACAGAGTGTGAGAATGAAAGAAAAAAACGTGGACAAGGTTGAAATGATCGGGAATGCTGTAGGTACGAGGTCAAAAGATTGTAAAGAGATAGCGATGGTTGGATAGGATGGAAGGAAGAAAAAACGGTAAGGATGGTGCGATAGGAAGGTGAAGCGTTGGTGCTCGCCAGCAACAAAACCGACGTAATGTAAATGTATGTAGATTGGTCGGTCTTTTTGTCAGGGCGACTTGTGTGCGCATTCGAGCAGAGGAGCATCATCGTGCTTCTGGCTTCATCCTTCTCTTCTACACCAACAATTTCAACGCCCATACTAACCACAGAAGCGTCCTGTAGCTTCGTAGTCATCCCTGTAGTCCTCGACGACTTTGCTAGCGTCGTCGTAGTCCTTTCTCCCTTTTAGCTCGTCTGGCAAGTTCCTTCTCCCTTTTAGCTCGCTAACTCGTCTTCCTCGTTCTTCAACAACAGCAGCTCCTCTCATACTTCAACAACGCTACCTTTGCCTTTCTCGCAAGGTATAATCACCCCCTTGCGTAATTACACTTCCCTCCTGTCGGTGACCCGGAGCCTGATTTATACTGGCTGTTCGCTGACGTCGTAACGACCCAGGCACTAATAACACTCACTATACTATTCCTATACCTAAATCATACTCCCATACAGACATAACGCACCGTCGGTAGAATGCTTCGATACGCATGTGCAAGAAAATTCTGAATATCTGGCTCACGTGGAACATTCATTGTGATATGGGAATACCTTCAATGATATATCAGTTGCCGCGTAACTACATTCACACTTATCGGATGCTAAACACTCTGCCTATCCAGTCACATGACCAGTGCGCTTCAATTATTCGTAATATACACGTTCCACACATTGTTCTCGTGATAATACGAGGTTCTCTCATAGCAACCGGATTATCTACGGAATCGTTGATATTACGGATTACCTGTCAACCGTACGCATATCCCAGTTCAATACAAACTTTATCTATAGAAGCTGACGATTCAAGTTATGAGCAAAAGAGTCTTCGCTTCTCACTGCTTTCTCTGATGTTTAGGTAAACGGGGATATTCCAGCGAGTCGAGAATTCTGCTTCAAGATCACCGGGTACCATAAAGTTTAATCTCATTTTGTGAACGACACGACAGGAATGATGATCAGACTATTAGTTCTTCCATATCATGCAACGTATTCGGCAAAGTTCCTGAATATCGTTGAAATTTCTAGTCAATTTTGTCAAGATACGTCTCGTTTCGTATGACGTTGTCTGTTCTCAGGATTACCCTCCAACTACGTGAGAAGAACATCTCGATCTATAAAATAATATGAGTTGATTGTTCTCTGGGTGATAATTTTCCAAAGGTGCTATCGGGGCGAAGACAAACGGCAACGATTCAGAAAGACTTGGAGACTTTGCAGTCAACTGGAAACTAGAGGGGAATGTACTGCAGAAAATATGAAAGAAAGGTGTAACGGGAGACATCTAGAATAGTTGGCATCAGATGTCGAGCGAAAAGAGCTCCGCCAACGGCTTAATTCATCCCGCGGGTACTCTACGAGAACTTTTTCTTTACAGGAATTTCAAATGCCAACATATTCTCCTCACCAAAGTTCAAAGTGTTAGGCTACAATGATTGGCCGATTAACGGTACAATTTAATTCTTAAGCTACATTCATTGTTTTAGGATGGTCATTCACTGTTACACTGCCAACAATTGTAACATCGATGTACAGATAACGCAAACGAGAAGCCACCCAGGAAAACTCTCTGCCAACCAAGCAACCCAGACTGCTTGGGGACTCGAGATTTTTGTCATCAGGCAATCTGCATAGATTTACATCCGTTTAGTCGCTTAGTTAAGCGCGTTATCAAAATCGCTCTCGTGTCCTCCTTCACTCACGTATTTCCATACCGCAGGCTACAAGCACATACACCTTCGTACAATATCCCGGAATGATCATATACTTTCGCACCGTCAACCACCAGCCCCTGAGGCCGCTTAGACTGTAACGGAGGGTCATTCAAACCAAGCCCTCTTTACATATAACCGCGTGCTTTTGGAACAATGTGAAAAGCATCACGTATTACCTGCACCACCTAAAGTTTCCCTGTGTGCATTACAAATACAATCTCCAAAACTACTTGAAAAATGTTCATTAATCATACAGACAATCTTTTGCATCAAATTTTCATTCATCAAAACTGTAAAGAGTCCTTCTTAGATAAAAAAAAAAAAAAAAAAAGTAGCCAGAGAAAAATAGAGAACAGTTTTACGTCTAATAAGAAATATTTCCATCAGCGAAACGTCACAATGTTGAATATGATGATGAAAAGTGAATACGAAACGAAAAATGGTGGCCCTAGAAGAGTGTAAAAGAAAGGAAGAAACAGCTACGAGATGGAACAGAAATGCAGGTGAGATGTCCAACATGAAATACAGTTTCATTCTGCACTTTCACATAAACTACTAGATATGCAAATATCCTATTTCTATCCTGTCTTATAGTGCATCATGTCATGTTCTCTTATTTTGTTCGGATGATCTGTGTGAATGAAAAAACTGTCAGACTGGAATAGGGACATTGGTGGAAGATCCCAAGCTGTTGTTTCACTTTTCATTCAAGATCTACTAAGACTAGGAAGTGTTGGAATGACAGTTGGCAGAAATTAATGCAACTTTGACAGAATATTTGAAAATTGTTGTTTGAAGGTTCTTTGAGATTAAATGGTTGGAATGATGGACATTGTTGGGATATTTAAACATGGAAATTAGGATGAAGACGTAAACCGAAAATTATCTAAACCAGTGAGTTTATATGCATATGAATAGTTGGATATAGAATATGTAAGAGGGATTTTGTAGAATGCAAGTCCGTAGGTAGAGAGAGAGAGAGGCGTATTCTGGCAAAGCGTACAATGTACATCGTAAGATAAATATATATAACACATTGGTGCGAAAGCCAACGCGCACAATGCGACGACCATAAATCTAAAACAAAACTAAGCTCCAGGGACCCCTTGTACATTGCAAGTTTAAAGCCTGCTAAGTAATTATTAACGTTCACCTGCGAAGCTATGTTAATACGAAAGAGCGAGTAAAGCTGCGGATTCTCGACGAGGCAGTAGGCATTTTGTCTAGACATGCTTTTCGCCTCTGGGTGCAATTCCTCTCGCCACATCCACGACTATTACCTACTTCCGTACTTTATGTACATAATAAATGACCTCCCTTTTCACAGCTAAATTTGCCAAAACAACATAAACCAAAACTATTTACCAATGTCAGGTTTGAAAAAACAAAACAAATGAAAAATAACTAAGTCTACCATCCTAATTAGCACATCCCTCGCTGATTACATCTCATTAATCAAAACTGCTTCATGTGTGAGTTAAAATATTGATTAATTCATTGGATGGAGTAATGATCGACCGATTGGTCAGAGAGTATTGAAAATAAATGAAAAGCTTTCTCTCTTTTACACTTTTTCGTCAATCCACTTCGTGATTTTCTGGAACTGATCGTTACATCGTTCAGATACCCAATTCGATGATAATTATTCATCGTGTTAGTAGATTCAAGGTTGTTTTTATGATTTGATAAGCTCCTGGTCTTCCTGATCCAGATTTGCATGAGAATTCCCAACATTCTTGAATCTGAGTCCCAGAGATCAATGAACGTTGGGTCATTACCCACAGGCATTATCCTCGAGCCATAAAACCAGCAGTAGCTCCTCTCTCTCTCTCAGCAAAAAAAAAGGTAATCCATGAGCGGAAAGGGAAGTTGTTGTAACGTCGAGACACGAATCCGCGAGTGTTGCAATTCAAAAAAAAAAAAAAAAAGGTCTGGCGTGTCGTTGACGATGAACGGCACCACGAGACCGAATTAGTTGTTACACGGGATATTGTTATGAAACATAACCAAGTGCTACCTTTTGCGCCATTAAAGTCAGCACGAGCGATGTGTTTCTGGAATCTGACCAGTTGATTATTTCAAGACCCGGTTGGACAGGTACCTCGCAAAGAAATGAGGGTAATCTTTGATAATTCGCTGAATACGAGAACCTTTGACCTCCCATAATCGCCTTACATTACAACTGTATAAGAGCTGTTGAGTCTCCAGTACACGCACACACTTGATAGTAAAAATTCTCCCTCTCTGGCCCTTTCGTACGCCCATAATCTTCGATCGTAAAGTCGCGAACTAATGTACATGATCGCGAAGCACCGATAAGCATTTTATTTCGCACGTACGTTTTCGATACGCCACTCCTTGCCACGTCATATATCCTCACTACCACATAAAAATATAAACTTAAACATGTATATAGCATCGATTGTATCTGATAGTCACGCTTTCACAATAATGAATTACTGCAGTCAAATTTAAAAAAAAATATATAAATATATATATAGGGGAATATGGGGCAAAATGGACCCCCGGGGCAAAGCGGACAATCCTAAATTTTTTATCTTTGGGAGAGCCCACTTTACCCCAAAGATAAAATTTTTTTGATTGCCCGCTTTGCCCCAGGGGTCCATTTTGCCCCATGTTCCCCTATATATATCTAGGCCAAATGTACCTGAGCGAGTGTTCAAGTGACTTCTCCACTCGTGAAAAAATCTGATACGTGAGATTCATTGAACTGAAAGAAATGGACATTCTTTTATCAATTCAACGGAAGATCAATTGAAATTTTTTGTTTTTGTTTTTGTTTTTTTTTTTTTTTTTTTTATGTAGATGGCGTTTAAAGCCAGCTCCAGATAGACGGATTCTTATTGATAGCAGATGATGTTTTGAGGGTTTCTGATGAAGATTTGGAACCAAAAAATGTCACAAATCTGTGACATTTAGAATTTCCTTATTTTCTTATCACGTATTCCGCAGAGTATAAGCAACGAATGTGATTACATATTTGAAAGGAAATTTAAGCAGTGAAATCCGACATTTATCTTTACCGGACATTTGAACCTTTCTGGGAGCTCTATCGAGATGAAAACCGTAAAATTTCACGAGTAAGGTAATGAAAAGGCTCCCAGAGCGCATGAGCGACCAACCTCTAGTGAAGGTTTCCTCAAGGGATGTTTTATGCAAAAGATATGGAAGACTTTTGAAGATAAAAATGGGTTCGATTCATTCGTTGAATGGTTTGGACCGAGGAAGTCGAACAATATTTGGAAGGAAAAATCATCAGGAGGATTGAGAGTAAATGGACGAAGCAATTTCGATGTTCATGATGAATATTTGCTCAATGATTCTAATAGCCTTGTCAATAAAACGATACAATTGAAGAATTAAGCTTTTCCAACAGCCTGAATCGTACTTTCATACAATTTTAATAAACAAAAATGAAAATGACGCAATATTATTGTTGGTGACGTGTTTATAACTTGTTAATAAAAAGTGGGGACAATAGACTGGAGGAATGTTACGAGATTACTCTTTATTTCAAAGTCATCGTATTCTTCCCTTGGGAAAGTCTCATATTTTAAGGGAGAAATAACCACTTAAGTCTGGCATGCGGGATTGTAGAAAAAAAGGGATGGCGAGAGGTGGTGATGCTGCACGGATGTATAGTTCGTACTTTCATTGAGGGGGCTGAGTGAAGAAGAATAAAATAGAGAGACAGAACGAAAGAGAGAAAAAGAGAGAGAGAGAAAGAGAGAGAGAGAGAGAGAGAGAGGAAGGAGAAAGGTACAGAGGAGTAAAAGGAAGAGAATTGGTAGACGCGGTGGTATCAGAGAAGAGAATGAGGGGAATAAGTGTGCACGTGGAAAGAGGTCACGGCGGGGTGGGCTGCTCGTTCTCCGTAAAATTACTTCTGGCCGTTCTCTTGGAGGACGTTCGCCAGGAGGTGAAGAGCTAAGGGAGAGAATAACGCGGATGGAAAAGAAAGTAGAAGGATGAGAAACGATGGATTCGCGGGGGGGGGGGGGGGGGAGAGAAGGTTAGGGGCGATGGAGAGTCAGTGGCAGAGGTGAAGGCGTACCGCCGTCGACAGAGAACCGTCATGGGGGCCTAGATGGGTCTACATCTACTTAATGCCTTCGCTATCCGGAACAAATTACTCGAGGGACCGAGAAATTAAGTCTCGACATCTTCGCTAAATCCACTGGTGAGTTCGACACACAGTTATTTTCGTTAACACAGTGCATCGAAAAGAATAAGTCCAGAGAATTGTAATAAGAAGAAAAATCAAATTGCGATAGACACTGATGGACAAGTCGTCCTCGTACAATATCGAAAGACTATTGCAGTTATTTGCTCGCTTCGCACACTCGACAAATCACTTTTTTACACTTTTCTTCCATTTTACCATTTGATCTCTGTTTGTATGTGTCATAAAGTATGTTTTTATTATTTTATTTTATTCCTCTCAGGAATATACTACGAGAAAATATTTGAATGATGGTCGTAGTGCTCTTTACACTCTAGTCTCGCAATCACTACACAACGTGGCTACACGA
This sequence comes from Campoletis raptor, assembly GCA_948107755.1. NCBI lineage: Eukaryota > Metazoa > Arthropoda > Insecta > Hymenoptera > Ichneumonidae > Campoletis > Campoletis raptor. Next base: position 17,492,585 of record OX403627.1, on the reverse strand, counting down.
AGTAAAGATATCTGTGCAACTTTTGTCTATGGTGCGATGCACCCGAACAACCAGCGAGATATGGCTCTTCTGCCAAATGGGCATCAGGCCAAACCGTTCTTTCGTACACATGAAACCACGAATATACTTTGGCGCGAATGTCAAAAGCTCCAGGAGAAAACCTTTCGGATATATTGTGAATGTACTTTACCACACACACTATTCTTTAGTAGCACTTTTCCTACTAAGAAAAATCGTTGAAGGGAAATAAGAAACACGACCATAAAAATATACCACTCGACAAACACACCATCTCCACCATCTACCAGAGTCGAAAATTTTTTCCATAAGGAATTGTTTCTCCCACATCCACATTTCTCCATCGATACATTTCTTTGTATCAATCTCATACATCTCGCTATCGAAACTTTGAGCAGTATTTACTATCTGCAACTTCGTATCCAAGAGACAATTTCCAACGAGGAATAGAATTGCAGCAAAACAGTCAAAGTCCATAAAATATAATGACACACGCCATGGATACCAAACAAAATCACTTTTCTTACTCGTATTAGTTCTGCTAACGTATGTTTGTATAAGGACTTTTACAACAATCCTTAATGTTTTCATTCTGGATACGAATCGATAAAAAAAAAAACTAATGAAACATGGTACTGCGTAAGCAAGAAAGTTGATCAAATGACTGTGACTTTTTTTGTTTTGTTTTATTGCGGATAAACAAGTTGAGGAAAATATACGAGCTATGAAAATACTAAATAGTCAACGAAAGGACCTTTGTTACGATCCTTATTTCCACAAAAGACAAAGAGAAAGAAAGAGATATTTGAGAAAGAAAAAAATTATAAACTAATGATGGTAAATAAAGATTTTTAAAAAATTTTAAAGTCTTATTCAATCGTAGATGTTATTATTGAAAAATACTTTTGTTTTTCCTCGAGTATACCGATCTCCTGCATCACGAATTACAAATAAGAAAAGCAGTTGGCAGTTTTACGTTTTCCTTTTATAGGTATATTGGTAGGAATGGAGTTTCGTAATGAAATGCATAAGGGCGATTGGATACTCGAGCCAAGAATTGCACAGTAGTTTATCGTTCCATTTGTAGGGTTGGAGGAATTACGGTTCGAGGGAATAGGAGGAGTCTTGAGAATACAGAGACAAAGAGAGTCTCACGCATAACGTCTTAATTCTATTGGAGAGTTGGTTGTCTGCGAGCGTTTGTAATGCCAGAGCGCGATTTCGACAATATCCAAAAGTGGTTTCTCTCGTTCGTGAAATTTCGGCAGAGCCCTGCGTCTTCGATAGTAAACGGTAAAATCAGTAGAATTTGTAAGTCGCTAAATCAGTTGAAATCGCGAAAAAAAAGAGTGCGAATGGGGAAAGACTAAAAGAGTTTGAAGACCGGAAAATAAATTGAAAAGCAAAATATCGTAAAACGCAATCATTCAACTGTAATTTAAAAAAGAAAGAAACTTTTTATAGTTAGAGGTCAATAATATTGGCAAACTTAGGAAACTAATGAGATCCGAAAGGAAGATTCGATACTAACGGTAATAAAAGTTTGCGCACCTTGATAAAAGCTTAAAAAAAGTCTTAGAAGGTTCTTTCGAACAGAGTGAGAAATAAGTAAAAGGAATGAATGGAAGATAAGAGAGTCGATGGATAAAGTGCATGCCAAGATGATCCCGTAGTCACAAAAGCATCGAGGCACTTGGTTGCCACTTTACGGGATCCAACGAACCGCCTTAATGCCGAATGGTTCTCGGACTTGCTGGTTCTCTGGTTGAGAAAAAAAAAGATGAAGGAAAACAAGTAGAGAAATTGGCGATGGTGTGGAGCGCGCGTGCCGAGAAAACGTAAAGCCAAACTGAAACTGAACCGTGGTCTGGTTCAGTGCAACTGGAAATCAGCTAAGCCAAGACCATTCGTAGAGCCGGCTAAACGGGAAACTTATCTAATCCAACTTGGGCGCACCTTCTCTGTTGCTAGTGGCATTGGTTGGAAGTGAACGAGTGAAAGCTATAGTCAAAAAGTGAGAAGGAGTTTCTCTTGGGTAGATGATACCACGAGCAACAGCAATAGCTAGATTTCTACCTTCGGTTCTCTCGGCAAACTTCTTAGATATACACACGTACCACCGGGCGCGTCTACACTATACGAGGGACGCACACAGAAATATGTGTATACAGTTGAAAGTTTATTCGGGCGGCCAGCCAGGCAGTGAGAGATTTCACTATCTCTCTTTGGCGTTCTCTTTCCTGAACTTGTTTCGGTATATACCTGGCCTGGGTCTTTAATTACCCCGAGCAGAACATAGTGGTGTTTAATCAGGCGTTTGCCGTACGGTGCAAGGCCGCTAATAAAAAACTAACTAAGATGAATTAGCTGCGGAGAATTGATTGAGAATGTGATATAAATGCAGGCAGTTCATAAGTAGAGCAAAATTCTGAATAGTTGGCAAGTATATCGAGGATAATGCTGAGCCAGCATGCATCGAAGGATTTGGAAGATTCCTCATTAACGAGCAACAATGAGATGTCAGCAGTTGGAAAAGTTTGATCCTACCAAGCTTACAATAATGACGATAGCCAACAGCAGATCCTGAAATACCGACGAAATCAAGTCCAGACAATTGGAAATTACAAAGCCAATGTGAAAATTCACCGAGACGGAAACTAAGGGAAGAGCACTGGTCTTGACTCAATGTGTATCCAGAGGTCTCCGGCTCTGTCCCTTAGTTGGGGAAACCCCTGTGATACTCCAGATAAGACCTCGAGGCTTGTTGGTGCAACCTGACCAACGCTAAACCTTAAATCCCCATGCGACCGATCCAAGTTGAGCCCTATAGTGTTGCGGTGGTGGTGGTGGTGGTGGTGGGCTGTTCCCTCTTGGTCCGAAGACCATGCCGCACAGAATCTCCTACTCTCCCTTCTGGCGTACACACCGACTCCGCGAAATCTTGTTCGCCTTATCCCCTATAGCTCTTGAATGTCCTATGGAAGCGCATGTGAGGTGGTACGGTGGTTTTGGTGCCACGAGGGTTAATCGAGCAACATTCAATGGGCATCAACCGCAGAATCCAACCTCGACGCTGTAACGACAATCTAACGCCCTCGGAGACTTGTCTAACTGGACAACAAGACGTAGTGGCATCTATCCACTATCCACCACCAACAGAACCGCTTATCAATTTCAACAATAAGCCGGTTCCGCTTTAATCAAATCCATTCAACTTTTACAATGTGTATTCTACTGGAGTAGTTTAATGTTTGAGAAAAAAGAGGAAAACACAATTAAAGAGACACAATTAAATCGCCCAACCCTTCCATTTGGTGTTATATGCTCAACGTCTACAGCTGAGTTGGACAATTTAGGAAATTCTACACGCCAGATAGAACAAGAGTAAAGAAGTATTTCAATAAGAGTATTGCCATAACCATATATTGGTATGAGAAGAACTGCGAAAATGTTCTCATATATCCCCCTTCGGTGGATTCTCGCTGTCGCACACATGTGGATATGTAATACGTGGTAGAACGACTATGTCCCCGACGATGGGATAAATTTTCAGCAAATTCGAGATGGCAAGATGTGATGGAGGGTTCCCGTCGTTTCCCAGTTATTATACCATTTCGTGTTATAACTCCTATCCTACCCGCGTTTTCCTAGCACTCTTCGGTTCCGTTTTCTCTCTTTCTCCTCTCTATACGTACTTCCCTCTTACCCCTTTCCAAATATTCATTCCTCTCACTTTCATCGTATACTCAGCTCGTTCCCGAGCTTCCAGTCTCGCCACTACGCTGCAACCCACCCGTCAGACTTCCCAAATGGATCCGAATAATTTATAATATTAACTTATCTCTGGCCAACGAGAGAGCGGGCGCCATTCTGTGCTACGTTATGTGTCGAGTTTTGCAATCCGACGCTGCTCTCTCTCTCTCTCTCACACACACACACACACACACTTAAATACATGCACTCATCACTGTTAACTGGTACCTTATATTACAGCGACTACCTTGAATATTCTCGCAACTGGTTATAACAAACGATTTACGCTTTCGCTGTAACAGCAAAAGGGTGGTTTTTCATCAATGAAATTGATGATCCTCGAGAGAGAAATTTATCCTTCTCTCTCTCTCTCTCTGTCTCTCTCTTGCTCCCATTTCAATGCGATTGGACTGAAAAAGAGTTTAAAATGTTGGCTCTTCGAAAAACATGTTCAGTAAATGCCGTGACAATCACCGCCATCCGGTCAAACATTTAAAACACAAAGCAGAATTCACAAAAAAGGTATAAAAAGTTTTAATCAAACGAATGGGGGGTTTGTGATAAAGAAAAGCAATTTTATATGCGGCTGAGCCTGATCACTCTCGTGTTATGCCTTGTCACACCACTCCCACCCATCGCATACCGTGATTAATCGATTTTTTGTCATCGAACTGATTACGACGTCACTCCCTATTGAACTTTCAACATTGGAGTGTTGAATCGAACAGTCTCATCCAAGCGAGGTATAAAGTGAAGGCATGATTGTAACGAGCAGTAAAGCGTACGAAAGTGCAATAAAATGAAAAAAGAACGCACGTATGGGTTATTCCGGATCAAGTCAACAGATTAAATCACAGCAGGTCGCGATCCACAATCTTCTGAATCGTTCTTGCAACCCTCACAGATAAATGATCAACTTTATATTTCCATTTATTTGATTTTTTTTTTCCGAGACAAACAGAAATGTAGAGAAATAAATTGAAGAACGAACCGCAAATTCGAACGCAATTTATTAATGTTCCTTTCTCGCGGACCTTTTACGAGCCGATCCTGGTACACAATCCACCCTTCAGAGCCTACGAATCACATTGGCTTCCGCCATTCGCACCGTGGTCACAGCACATGCGATTAAACTCTTGGTATTATAGCTTCTGCCATTTCAGCCTCGTAAACACGTTCCCTTTTAGCGCCAATCGCGCGGCTGTCAAACTTTTCATTGGCGTGTTGACCGTTCTCACGCATTTCATCATTTTTGCAACGCACGTGCCTTTTTTCAAAAATGTTAATGATGCGTTAACTCCCGAGCCGCGATATGTTCCAATCCACGGACCATGAAAGATCGAACTAGTTCATGGAAAATTTATTCATGAAATTTATGGGTGAACTCGTGACCGCTAATCAAAGATTTCAAAGCCAAACGTTCCGATTGATGACAGAGCGTAAAATATAGTTCATGATGGAAAGTCGATGAACTTCAAGGCTGGCTCGAAATACCATCAGCTTATAAAATATATAGCATGGTGTTGGACTCTCGTTGGGTATGTTGTATGGGAGTACAAAGTCGAGAACTTCAGGTGATTTTACTGTGCGCATAGCCTCGCGGTACGAGTGAACGAATGTGAGTAAATGAAGCTTCTCACCCCAGCCGGAGAAGTAATTAATGGCGTTGCCGCGCAATCGGTCACGCCGACCAAATTTACGGCGAGCTGACACGAAATTGGCTGGAAGGTTAATTCCCGTTGATTCCCGAGTTACCGCGAGAGCGAGAGAGGTGCGCTTCTTCGACGCGTGAAACTCAACCAGCCAACAACGATATAGCCATTGAACCCTTTATCCCCTTCACACAAGCGAAATTCAGAAGTCAACTCACTGTAGATACCGTCCTTCCGTAGAAAGCCGAGCATAAACTCACCAGAAAGCCAACCAACCATTGTCAATATACAGTTATCCATCCAGGTATAAAACCTTACGACCCTCTTTCTCTCTACCTCTCTCTCTCTTTCATTCTCACCGATCCGCTACCGAGAAGATAATAGTAACGCATAACCACGTGGAATTCCGATTGTACCTTACCGTCCAGTATGTCTTGCTCTGAAAGTTCCAGAAAAATCTACATTTCTGTCGATACAAATGATCCCAAACATGAAATATTTCACGAATCACCAGGAAACCCAGGAATTTGGTTCCTTTATTTCCAATTAAGTTAATTACCCAATCAACAGGGTATTTATTATGGATTACCAATGACCCTACGACTGGCAAGACATATACGTAGCGTATGATCACACTTGACGAACTTAGTCTTCAACAGAAAGTAACGAAGCACTGCTGAATAACTTTACTTCCCTTCTTGTTTCATCAAAACTGCCTTCAAGGCATACATCTGCGTTCTTGACAAGAGTAACCAAGGAAATACGAAACTATATCTAACCACAAGCATATAACGCGAAGGAGTCGATGTCGAAACAGAATTGCGTGGAACATCGTCGAGGGCAATGGCAGAGATGGCGGTTTGCGGTGGGATGCGGTAAGCGGCAATGAATTAATCGCCATGAACAGTGCTAGCTCTCGCTTGGTCCATCCTCGTTCAACCAAAATCCCATGCCACTTCCGATGCTCAGTGAACTTGCCAAACCCTAGCACCACGCACAGACACTCCTGAGGGCCTGGAGCGTTTCAGCAACCCCCGCATCCCTTGCTCTCTCTCTCCACCCTTCTCCCTTAAACCCTTAATGCTCCCAACCGCAGCTATACCGACTATATATGGTAAGTTCCACGGCTGGTACAGCCATTTACGTTTTAACATTGTCCAGCCACGGTTCCCAGGCACCGAAGTGTATTTAAACCAGAGCCACACGAGCTAGTGCTATTTTCGTGTCAGAAGACATTAAAAACTTCGGGACTTTTATCTTTATCCGTAATCTAGGAAAATGCCTAGAAAATCGATCTGAAGAACTTGACAATCCTATAGATCAGCTGCAAAATATTCTTTCCGCTAATTGAATCTATGACTTTTATTCCACAATCCACATGCAAAAACTTTAGGATAAATCAGTGGCCCGTTCGCCTAGAAAGAAAAATCAACGAATCAATATCTCTGGTCTAAAAAGTTTCAAACACGAATGCAAGATAACGAAAGACTCACAAGAAAATATCGGCAAAGTTTATCCTTATCTTTCTCATTCGAGCGAAAAATCGTAGCATAACTTTTCATATAACCAGACATATATTGCAACTATTCTCTTGCTTGCCAAACGTAGACTTTAGATCCGATTAGATCAAATCACCTGGTTACCGGATCCTATTGCATGCTCCCTATGCATACCATATATATTTCCGACAGGTGATGCATTTTCAAAGTTATGATGTAGTACCTCTAGCATCCTCTTTTCCATCACCATGTTTCCAAATCCCAAAGACAAAGAAGAGCAAGAAAATCCTCAAAAGTGTTGGAGGATTCGAGATAAGCTCACAGTTGAAAAAAACTACGGTCTTACATACAAGTTCGGAAGTGACGTCAAGTTTCACTGTTGTTTCAGTGATCTGGCGATCGATTCATTTATCTATCTTCGGTTGCAATTGGAAATGTCAAAAGCAGGAACTCTTAACGAACATTCGCGACCTTCTGTCAACGAGAAAAAGGTCACAATTTGGCCAATTTCTAAAAATCAAAATTCCCAGTCATCGTAATTGAACGACATTAGCTTTTCTTCTAATTGCAATGAAAAGTATAAGTGTTTAGAGAAATCGCAGTCCATTTGGCCATATTTAGGATCATAGTAAAATCAGATAAAACCGAGGGCACATCTGGTTTATAGAATGGCAGACACGAGTGAATGAATCTATGAAAATTACCTTGTTCTAGTTTCTACATCGTATGCAAACACTTTTGTTGTCTTGGATATGAATGTATGTGTAAATAAGTAAGACATGGTTGTTTAATGGCAACATACAGCTTTGTAACATGAACTGTAAACGAATCTTTTGAAAATGTGAGATGCACGCAACTGGGCACTCAACCATCGGCCCTATCACGCTTATCTTTTATCTACTCCAGTTGCATACTCAATTTAGAAGAAAAACGCATTGTATGGATCGAAAGTTGAGAGTAAGATCTTGCCCTACTTCGGTGTCGTTGAATTTCTACACAGGCAATCATTTCAATGAGACCTATTCAAATATGGCATAGAATAATATCCAACATCGGGAAATGCAAGATGAGATCTCTATAACATGCAATTTGGATATCTTTGAGGTCGAGAATTTTAAACGTCCAAATCCAATCCAACTTTTCGTTTGCATTCTGATTGGTTTGTACAAAATTACGTAAGATCTCGACTGGTTAAGTTTGAGCAAATATCTGTGCGAATGTTCCGCTGGTCCAAAACGATATCAAGCTTCTCAACTTTATTTAAGCCAGGAAGCAAACCCATTCAAGTTTTATCCTTACGATGTTAAATCTTGAAGGCAGAATAAAATATTGATCAAAGAGTGAAAGTGGAAGAGAAAATCCGTCTGTGGTAGTTGTAGAGTCAGATAAAATGGCAAGTCAGGCATCGACGTATTGTGGATACGTGGCAATTTCGATACCCAGCACAATTTTTGCTTATGTAAGAATTTCTTCGGAGCATAGACAGGAATCCAAGAAACTCGCAAGTGCCGACAGTGTTTCAAAGGCTCAAACAGGCGAGGAAGTTAAAATAGAAGAAGAAATAAAATAAAAAAAAAAGTAAGAAAGAAGAAGAGAACCGAAGAGTTTTTGACAAAAGGGCGATAGAGATTGCTACGAGGACAGAGTTAACGTGCACAGCAGAACGAATAAGTTTCAAACAAGTTTTGGCACTACAGGAAAACCTGGTTACGCTATACTCCCTTGTAGTATATGCTCCAAGAGTTGCTACTTGTGCCCCTATGCCTGATTTCGATTCTGCAACATCCACTCGCTATACGAGAGACCGAATGTGCGGATAGAAGAAGAAACGTTCACTCGTATGTTTTTCATCTCTCTCTTTCTCTCTCTCTCTCTCTCTCTCACACTGTCTCTATTCCCCTCTCGGGTGTAACACCAGAACAGAACCCTCTCGTTCCATACACTACTTCCTTATCCTTGTAAAGAAGGCTCATGTAGGGTTGAAGTGCGGAGATGAGAATTGAGGAGGGGAAACCCCACAGGAACTTCTGTACTAGCGCATAAGCTCCAAAAGCACCGGTAGTAACTTCTTATTCCACTTGCAAAAGCTCTACACACATACGTACGAAAAAGAAGAAACAGCTCGACGCAAGAGTCCGTTTCTTTCTGACTTTTTCAAACTCTACCAAACTAAGCAGCCTTCATATTTTACATTTTACAGCCAGGCTGCATGATCCTGTCTCCTTTAAAATATTGGCCAAGTGCCGAATTTACTGAAATGTAGCTACGACCCCGTTTTGTACACAAATTTCTTGATGGTCTGTTGCTACTGCAATAAATAAGTCCAAATCGATTCCGATCTTGACTAGAATTTTATTCTCCAATGACAGGCTCTAATTTTACGACTTCATTGACACACTGGGTCAATTAAATCCAGAAATTGTTTTGTTCGATTGTCGTGAACAGCTCACCGGTCGATTTTTATTGAAAAAAAACAGAGAGTACACTTTCAACATTCCTAAAAATTTGTGCGTTATTAAAATGTCAAAAATAAGAAATTTCATTGTTGAAAAATATTATTGAAAACAATGTTTTTTGGGAAAAAAAATTTTCAATCGTTAATTTTTTTGTGATTAAGAAAAAATAATGGATTGGCAGCAAAATGACTGTGGCAGAGAATATTTGTTGGGGATAATTTGAATAATGTGAAATTTTACGATTCTGGATTTTCGAAAAAAAGGCATAGATACCGAGAGAACAGTGTGAACAGACACATATTCCGTGAAATGCTGACGAGTGAGAAAGCGGATGAAAGGAAGAAGTAAAATTGAGTAGAGTTGATACTTTGACGTAGTACGGTAGAGCCAGTACTCGTGCTACTTTGCTGTATCGGTGCCTTGGGCATTGACTTGTGCATCCAGAGGCGAAAGAATTTGACAGAGATTCAGTGTCACTGCGTGTAATGTCAGAGAGGAGGTCCGAGAGGAAATATCGCTTTTCACTTTTGCCACATGAGATTCTTCGTGCGGAAGAAATTCCACAAGGATTTTGCTTTTTAGAAAAATAGATTTGTTCCACTGCAGTAACGACGACAGGACGAGGAAAGATGAAGATCCTTCGTTATTGCTTGGCTTTGTTGACAATGTTTAACGTCTCATTTTTGTCAAAAATGATTGAAATTTAAAAAGATTTAAAAATCTTTTTCAAAATGGTTTTACTTTTGTTGACTATGAAGGAAAAATACTGAATGTCAAATGATGAGACAAGATGAAAACTCATGAAAGATTCATCTACGAGGATATTTAAACTTTGGAACGTATGGAATGTTAATGGACGAGTGAAACGAAATTAAAATAGTAAGAAATTGCAATGCAACGGAATTGAATCTGTAGCAATCCCATTAAACAACATCCTCGTACTGTTGAAATTCGAACACGCCAAACAGACATTGATACAAGTTTCGAATGAACGAAAGTTGAAACAGCAACATACGTTGACACGGATTTAGAGGCGACGCAATAAATAATCGACAGTTCCATTTCCCTTGAGGCTAAAATCGATATTTGCACAAACACACACACACGAGAAAAATACATCGATATAGAAATGTGAACATACGGTAGAGATCTCTGTACAAAAGACGCGTGGACTACGGCTCACTCCTCATTCGTCTCATTAATACATCTGTATATCTCGTCCAAGCACACGAATTGTTTACATCTCGGTCCACGTGCTATATTCCCGGTCCCTTTGCCACACTCACTCAGCACATTTCTATTTATCTTCATCCGCTTTCGCGAGATTGGGAAAACATGAATCAGGCCAAAATCTCTGCAACACACTGCGATCGAACTCATTCGATGAAACTTACAAAAGGTGTAAATATACCTTCGTGTTTGTTGGCTCAAGCTTTGGCTCCATGTAAAGTCGAGCTTGGCTCGACAAAAGGGTTTGTAAGATGAAAACAAGGGAACAGAAAACACTTTGAAGGGAAATCGCCATTATCGTCGCTGAACCCATTGTTCCAAGGATTCCTTCGATCATAGACATTTTTTATTTTTTTTTGAGCTGGTCCAGATCATTGGAATCGTCAAAACTTCATCAACAGAAACCATTGTCAACAAGCTTCCGAGTTAACATTTCGAAAAACGATTCTGTAGTGCAAGAAACTATTTGTCATCAAAAGAGTAAAGAGACTCTCGCTGACGAGTGACGTTTTTATCATATTTTTGTTCCTTAATTCTTTTCAGAAATGATCCTTAACGTAGATTTTGTTCTTTACTTTATCTCTGACCCTTCCTTTGCCCTTTTCTACTTTCAACATCTTCGTTCTTTTGTTTTACATCACACGATAAAAGCTAATGCTTTCGATACATTATCTCTCGCATCATATAAACACACTTTTGCAACTGAAGAAGATGCTTGTTAAGTTTTTTTTACAAGATCATGGAGAAACGAAGTAGTTTTAAAAAGTTGTTTAACTCTCACGTACTCTCAGTTTGACGTACACCGAAAAAAAATTCTTTGCATAATGTTTATAAATATATATATATATATATATGAATTTTGACGTACACCAGAGACTGCAGAATTGTAGTTGGGACGAAGCATGAGAATGCTTTTTCTAAAAGCTATATCATGCAAGGACACTGTACATGAAACATCGAGTTCTTTCAGACTTGTAAACTGATGGACTAGGAAAACCTTAACTGGGTATAGTAGCAAGCGACCTTTAGCATACGAAAAGAACGAATGGCTCAAAGAAGAGTATGCAAAGAAAAAGGGAAGAAAAAAGGAAAGACAAGCATGAGGATGAGTTGCGAAAGAAAGAGTGTTAGCGAGTGGCAACGACAAGATAAAGGGTCTTCCAGTATTAAATATTTAAAGGGAGACAAACTAAGCATCACTTTTCTATGTAAATCTTCATACCACCCACGCGCACGTTCGAAGATCAGCTCAAAATGTACACTCTTTGAATTTTCTTTTGTTTTTTTTATTCACAATCGTCGACTTTTTATCATTAAAATTCCTGACTATAAAGAAACTTCATAGGAGGCTGGAATTCTTCTGATTTTTATTACGAATCTCGTTATTTACTGGTAAGCTGCTTTGATGAATATAATTATTTATTTGTAGAAATTTAACGAGAGTTATGAAAAGGGCAAAACATTGAAATAAACGAGCATTGAAATTGCTTACTTTTAAAAGTAACTTCATTATTTCTGTACTTGTGGAAGAATAAGAAAATTAAAAAGTGAATTGAAGTAAAACAACGACGTTTGACATATGTTTCGCTGTTTTCGTCAGCAACTTCGACGCTATCAACTCGAACAAAGTCACAAATAAATAGTCAACAGTTAAATCTACAGAAGTTTAATCACTTCAACATTCAAGACACGATTTCTGTTGACAGACCAGATACGACTGTGGCATTGAAGAACGATTGTAAACACAGTAACGAAACCTGACGAGTTGCTCGACTAAACTAGCTATAGACCATTGGGAATTCCTCTGCACTACTTCCTCTCTGACTTTATCTCTTTCAAGCAATGTGCAGTTGCTTTATAAATACTTAAGTTGAGTGTTATCCGATGTTTCCTCAACCTACTGCCGACCCAAACTCAAGCCTCTTTACTTTGCAAACTTTTGCGTCTTCTGTTACTCATCCTGTTTTATCTACCAATTCACTCGAATCAAATCTCAGACAATCTGTTACATAATTCTTTACACGCTTTTTCATTCATGCACTTTCGTCTAATACTCGAATTAATTGTAGTTTCAATTCAATTACTTTCTCACCGAACTGTCAACTCTCAATACACGTGAATGTATTAAAAAAATAAAAATAAATCACAATGGAATAAAAAATTTTAAGCAGGTTCGCGATTTATTTCACTTTTTCATGTATTTATAAGCTTTTAATCGAAATTAATGATTAAATCGAACTTTTGAAATGATTTTACAATGAATTTTCAAGCATTTAAAAAGCCTTCGAGTTTGAAATTTTCTCAGAGTGTAAAATACTCACGTAGCTATATACACGTGCGTACCAAGTACAGAAAATTGTTGAAAGAAGCATTGCTCTATTCGGATATATATAGCCTGGCACGTCTTTTCCGTCTACGAACGTGCTGCCACAGCGAAAATGGCATAGAGAACATCCGGAACATGGTACAGCTTGAAATCTCTCTCTGACGATAGAAATTTTCTAACAATGGAAATTCTTCGAAATCTGAGGACGACGAGAGCTTGAAATAGTAGGTACGAGAAATGGCTGGTGAGAATACGAAAAGAGAGACGTGGCTTTCGAAATAGGAAAAAGACTATTGTTACGAATCGTATAGGCAAAGAATTACGTAACCATGTAAATTTTACACATGAAAGAAACACAATTGCAAAGAATATTCTGCCTCAATAACAAATCATACGATAAAAATTGTTGAAGAATAAATCTACCTTTCGAAATATCTGTAGATTCTTGATATTCATTTGTAACGATAAACTGTAATAATTCATAGTTCGTGATGAAGGTTTAGTCAAATTATAATTCTCATTAAGGGAACATGGGGCAAAATGGACCCCTGGGGCAAAGCGGGCAATCCTAAATTTTTTATCTTTGGGGCAAAGTGGGCTCTCCCAAAAATGAAGGAAGATCAAATTCGAAGAAAGATTTGACTTTCCTTCATTTTTGGCAGAGCCATTCGGGGTCCATTTTGCCCCAGGGGTCCATTTTACCCCATATTCCCCTATATTACCAAGAGACTGTATCCAGTGTCATAAGTCTCGAGTCTCGAGGAAACAACGAGCAATTATGAGCAACTAGACAAATTATTCCAAAGAAGAAACTCCCTCAAACTGCTTCGAGGACTGTTTCATATGCGGGACGAGTTATATGAAGGTATTATCCAAGTATAGTTGCTCTAACTTATATTGAAGATGCTTCAAAGCCTTTTGACTTGGAATCGATATTTCATGCACTTCTTGTTGTCCCATACGAGCGAAATCCTTCCAGCTACTCAGTTACAATTTACTCATGAGATCGAATATAATTTCTTTTTTATCTCCTGCTTTTGAATATTTATGTTTAAGTTTTTTTTACATGGAAATTGCATGTAATTTATTAAATGCAAGCGTTTGACAGTTGACAGTAATTTTCTTTACTCAGCGACAATCCGCGATGATGAATTGGAATATTTTTTTAAATTTTAGCTTAAAACTCAAGGATAAAGCTGCAAAACGAAACAATGAAAATTTCTTACGCTTGTTGAATACTTAGAATGTGCGATCGAAAGTTTTGTATTTGCAGAGCATGTTACAATCGTAAAATTCTGTTAGTGTCATCGAATTATGTGGCACACATCGAAACTTTCAACGTGATTTATGATTCTTCGAACGTACTGGCAGTAAAGTTTCAATCTTCAGAACGTTCGTCGACAGAAATTGGTTCAACATTTTTTATCCAACGAGCATATATGGTGGAAGCTTTTTTCACATTGCAATAAAGTTTTAGGCGCATACGAAGGACGAAAATGAAGAGTATAAAACGGTATTATGTTCCTCCGTTATTCCAGGTCGCAATTTTCTTGGTTTTAGTTCCTTTTTTGGTTAAATAACTTTTTTTTTTATATTTTATTGATTATACCAAATGTTAGAACACATACGATGTATGTAACGAATAGTAAAAAAAAAAGGGTTGTTATAGCTGGTAGAACAGTCAAGCAGTTGGATATCCGTATTTACGATTGTGAATGGACGTGGAGGAAGGAAAGAATTGGAATATCGAAGCTTGGGCATCCTTTGGGTCGGTCGTAGAGTCCACTTTCGAATCCGGTTGACGAGCATTGGTATCCCCCCGTCGATATAAACGAGGGAAAAGAAATAAAAAGGAAGAAAAACTTGCTAGACGATGAGAGGCAAACGGTGACTTGTGTCTTTGCTCGTGGACACAACACAACGCGTGAGTTCAACTTGAGAGTGAGATAATAATGGATTCAAGAGAAGGAACAAGAGAGAAATGTATGTCGAAACGAAAAATCAGAAAGAAAGAGAAAAGAAGAGGAAATGCTGCTGGGAATGTTGACTCTTGTCCATATTTTCGTATCTAAACGATCAACATGTTGACGAAGGATGAGAGAAAATGAAGAAAAGTCGTTGTACACAATGGTAGGATGATCTGGGCCAAGATGAAAATTTCAATGTGCACCGAGAGGCTGCGAAAGATGAGGAATTTGATTTTTGCTTGATTTTTCAAGAGATTTTACCTGCTGTGGCTATTTCTCTAGTTCCATTGGTAATGGTTAACGAGAATGGTTGGTACGGTTGGTACATATTATACGATAAAAGGGCTGTGGCTCGTACTTCACGAAACTCAACGAAAGCTGTACGATGAAGCATGATTTTGTGTGAAGTGGGGTGAATTGGAAGAGAAAACGGAAAGCTCCTACGAGAAAGCGACGACTCAGGAACGAGGGAATTTCCTCTAATCCTTTACAGGGAATTCGAGTGATAAATTCTCTAAATCCCTATTCAAGCAGAGACTTGCACCGAATCCGGCCCAGAATCCGTTCTTCGCCTCTTACACTATACGAAGCTTGCGAATGAAGGAAGGTAAAGGTTCGTTGTGCTGATGGTACAAAAGCTTACGATATTCGACAATTTGTACGAGTTTAACCATCGTGAAAAATCCTCCGAACGAATTTTCTCACGTTTTTTAAATTATTTTTCATCAATTAATTAGTGATATTAATTAGCGACGAGTCAATTTTCAAACTACAAAAAAAAGGAACACGAAGATGTTGAGTAATTGGAAATTTAATACTCATTGGCATTTTGTGTCTGGACAAAATATGCTCTGTATAACTTTATACAAAGATTTAATCGGACTAACCCTTTCTCTTTTAGTCAATCTATAGTCAATCCTCGACCAAACTCTTGCCTCACCACCAAGAGCGTCCAGGGAAAAAGTGGAAAACTCCGATTACAAAAACTTTTTTGCACATCCTAAGCTCCTCTTAACCAAAGCCTAGCCATCCCTGTCACCCCCTTATTTTTCTATCCCTCTGGTATTCCCTTGATTCTTACTATCTCTACTCTTTGCACCACAAGTGAAAGAGAAAAAGAACATGCTACAGTGAAACCAAGCGAGATGGTAAAGCTTCGTAGACTTTAGTCTCTCTCTCTCTCTCTCTTTCTCTCACTTTCGTTTTTACCCTCTTCTCACGAGAGCCTTTGGCCTTTTTTTCTTCTTCGTGACTCCAACACTTTGTTACCTTTTCTTTTCTCCCACTTTTCGTTCCCCATCACCCTTTTCCTCTCTCCTATTCTCTCTTTTGCTCTACCGAGCATCCGCATTCACTCTCCATCTTTTTCTTCGTGCAGATTAAAACTTTAACACTTTGTAACTACTTTTTTTTCTCAATTTTTTTAATACCCGGTGCACCCCCGTCGTTGTTACCGCTGCTGCGTGGATGGTAACTCGTAGGGTGGCGAACGGTCGTTGGAGCATGATGACATTGTCCGGGGAAAGGGACGGAAAAAAGGGGCGAAATGGTGGAAAAAAATGGGCAGAGTGGGCAAAGGAGTGTGTCGAGGAGAAGAACAGAAACCCGCGAAAAGAGGACCGTGTAATCCAAGCTTTCCACCACGTTGGACAAATTTCAGTTTCCTGCAGAATAACGCTCTTGATAGAATGCTCCATTTTGCATTTAGGTCCATGACATACTCCGTTTTCTCAAACGCTCTCTCTTCCCTCTTTTTTAACTCTAAGCACTTTGTACCCCTTGCTTTTCCTCTCATTTATATTCTCTTCTAAAACCCCTTCACCTTTTCTCTCTCTCTCTCTACCCTTTCTTTTTATTCTTCTCCACTCGCCTTTCTTGAAAGTCAAAATCACCGATGCTTTACCTCGAGATCGATGATAATGGAAAGTGCA
Organism: Campoletis raptor; assembly: GCA_948107755.1. NCBI lineage: Eukaryota > Metazoa > Arthropoda > Insecta > Hymenoptera > Ichneumonidae > Campoletis > Campoletis raptor. The sequence continues at coordinate 17,475,753 of OX403627.1, read as the reverse complement.
AACCTGACGTAGTGTGACGTTACGTACTCACTTCCTTCCCCACCAATTTATCTTTTCCTCCAAGTAATGTACACGATAAAATCTACAGTGAATTGTAACCTCGATAAATCTTCTGTCACACCAAAAATTTGCATCGTTCCCAAACATTAATTCGATTCATTTTCACCCAAAAATCTTCCAAAAGTTTGAACGATAACTGTGGACGAATAAAAACGTTATTATAGTCGAATATCAACCGGAGATTAAAAAAAAAAAAAAATCGTCGACAAAACTTTTATATCGTACGATTAATTTAGCGAGAGTACAACGACAGTTTTTTTTGGGAACTTTTGGGTTATCGAATTTCTAAATATTCACATATAATTTGCCAATAATTTGATACTTTGGTATTTTCAACATTCTTGCGTGGTTATTAAATGAAATAAAAAAAATTGCTCGTTTACTGGGTGGAGTTTGCAGTTAATTAAATACACACAACTATTTTGAAGCTCAAGAGGAATTAAATCATCGGTTTCCTCTTTGATAGGATCCTCTTTAGAGATTATGTAATAAATTATGGAAAAAAGCAATATTCCAAGAGGCTAATATGACGAGGAATATCGTTCACGAAGATACAAAAGGGGACACTATGGGAATAAAGTAGTGGATATAGGGCTCGTTCTTCATATATATTTTGGGCGATAGTCACGACTCTTATTCTCGAGGTTTCGATATTAAAAGACAATTTCGTGAAGGGAGGAGATAGGGGAAGAAAAGTTGTACAAGAGCAGGGTGTTGAAAGCATTATTCAAGACTGCTCGAAGAGATTACCAACGAAGAAGAAAGAATTTGAGCTTTAGCGTGTATTAAATTAACGCACGAAAAAACGCCTCGGTTATTCGCCAAAGGAAACGTCGTAGCGACGTTCTTGCGGAATAAGAAAAGTAAGCGAACGATATAAAAATATAAAAATAAAAAAATTAAAAAGTTCAATTCGATGGTCCGCTGCGTTATGAAAATAATAGCATCGCTATTATTTTAGAAACGATAATAATTTAAAAACGCTCTAAAAGTATATCGTCGATCAGTGAAAAAGCCTAAAAGCCGAAATGATTGTTTTTAAAGGCTTTGAATAATGCAATACAAAGCTCGCAGAAGTGTCAAAGAGCAAAAGGTTTTGAAAGAGGCAACTTGCAACTGGGAATCAATGGAAAATACTCCATTTCCTCCATTTTATCTTCAATTTCGATCTGTAGATGGAATAGAAACTTCACCGCGCCTTGTGAAAGACGAGAGGCTTTCGCGTTCTTCACGAAAGCCAGTATAATCTGATGAAAAGATCACTCGTTGGGCGTTGCAATTTCGCAATCAGTCGTTAATGCTCAAAGAATCGTTTTCATCCGTGGAAGACTCTTTATCGCTATTCCATCAATCGGCATCTCGTCCTCCAATCTACATAGTGATACGAAGATTCGACTATAGATATGTACGACTGTTAGATCTCGAGGCAAGAATCGCAGGAATATTTCAATTCGCGCTATTACACTCGCGGAGGGTTAAGGAGAGCGTTAAAGCTTTTACTCGGAGGAACTCTGCGATTATTTACGAGACATTGACATTAGCTTCGATGCAGAATCGTCATTTGGAGGAAGATTTTTATTCTTAGAACGACTTTCATTGTCGATTTAATTAGAATTTTTGAAAAATCTTATTTTTAATGTTAAGAACGAGAAAAAAGATAAGCAACGCGAATGGAATCAATAGGAATTTCCTGAAAAGCATAGATTGCAATCACTGGTTCGAAGTTTTATACGGTTCGTCGTTGAGACCGGATGGTTGAAGGAGAAAAAATGTAGCTCAGAGTGGAAAAGAATGTATCGAAGTAAATCTTCGGGCACGTACTACAAATAAAGCGGAAGATATGCGGGGAAAAAAGGAGGAAAAGAAAATAGAGGCTGTAAGCAGTTGGAGCTTATGGTGTGCAGAGAAAAGCAGCCAGAGCAAAGGATTCGCACGGTAAGAAGAATAAGATGAGAAAAAAAAATAAAGGAGAAAGAGAAAAACGATGAAAGCCCAGAAAGATGTGTCTTATTCCGCGCTCGCTTTCTTTTCTTAATAAATTCTCCGAGTAGAGTTAAACTAATTAGTGGTACAGTCGCGGAATTTTAAATGAAATCACTTATCCACGAGAGAAAAGAAGAGAAAAAAAAACGAAAAGCGGCGGGGGAGAGGCTAACAAAGAAAGTGGAACGGGAGTTACGATCCCCGACGGACCAACGTACCGAGGTACCAACGGACCTTGATGTGAAATACGAGGTTGGCATCTCTCTCTCTCTCTATTTTCCTCTTTTTCTGTCTCTCTTGGCAAGGAATTCGTACCATTGGATTCAAACCACAAAACACGTTTTAATTTCTTACGATTTTCCTCATTCTCTCTTCCTATTTATCAGCAAAAAAAATCATTCTGCTTTTAATTGTGTATCGAAAATACAAAAAAGTTACAATTTTTTTTTTCGCGATAAAAAATACCAATAGTTGAAATTTTCAATAATTTTTTTAAACAATTTCGAATTATGTTTTTGAAATGATTGATGACTCGTTAACTGGTATAGAAATTTTTTAAATTTATTAATTCGCTGATCTACATTTTTCCTTTTGCTCTGCAAGACGAATTAAAAATCGTTTGTTTTCATTGAATCTGATCGGATTTGTATAGAGCGTTGATCGCAACAGTAAAGTCGAGAGTGCAAAACAATTTTGCGAGGGTTTTCCGCAGGGTGAAGAAAAGACTTGACGGGGTCGGTTTGTCTACGACGATATAGTTTTTTTGTTCTTCACCCTGGTGTATGTATCCGTTAAGGTTGGTAAGGGAAGAAAATGTAGAAAAAAAAGAGAAAAAGTGTAGGAGGGAGGAGGGAAGGTTCACAGGGAGTGGTGAAGCGAATCGCGGGAGATGCAGGGAAAGAAATAAGGGAGAGAAAAAAAAGGGAAGCGAGAAAGTTGCGCTCAGAAATGAACGTAAAAGTTTGGACTCGGGGACGAGAAGATACAAGACGAAAGTAGAGAAGAAACAAAGGAATGCAGGCGGTTGTGAAACGATTTTTGTATGTAGTTCGCGGTGTATGTCGAGGTTGAAACGTTGAAACTCCATGTGTGAGTATTTGCGACACTGCTGCCCCTTTTCGATGTTTCTCAGCAAAGAATTGGAAGCAACTATCCAATTTCCGAGGAAACGACGAGGAGGATCGCTCCGTTAGATATACGTGCGCTGGGCTATCGAGAAAGAAGAAAGAGAGAAGACGAAATGAATCGTGAGAACGTTCCGAGTGGATCGGTCCATAGTATAGACTCGTTTATGTGTGCGGCTCTCTGTGGGTGTGTGTGTTTGCCGATGTGAGCGAAAAGACAATGAAGAAGAAGAAGAAGAAGAGGAAGACGAAAAATGGAGGATGAAAGCAAACGGATATATGTGAACAAGGAGAAAATGAAGGAAAAAGGGAGGAAAGATGGAGAAACGGAAAACGGTGGATTTGAGCTTAGTGGTCCAGCGAAGCAGAAACTCTTCTAACTCACCCTCTTTTTCTCCATCTCTCTCTCTCTCTGTTTCCCAGTTCTCCTTTATTTTTCATCTCATTCTCTTTCTCTTACTATTTTTCTCTCGCTGTCTCGACTACCTCGTTCTTGACTTCCATTGAGCTAAATCTTCAAAAGATTTGATAAATGCTGACGTCATGCCATCACGCCATTTTTCATTCCACGTATTTTCCTCGCATTGTATTTCGATTAGCATCAAGACTTCGACAAGCAGACTTCACATAAATTCTCATCCATCGATTTTGTGGCCGAAAGATGTGTTCTTTCGCATGAAATATCTTGTAATAATGAAACATGTCGTTACGAACAATCGCGCCCGAATGAGAATATTGAAAAAAAAAAACAAAAAAAAACTAGCAAACGTCGAAACTAAATGTATCGCATCCAATTTATTTCGTGTTTTTACACCAAGGCATTTAATACCACGTGAGTTGCGAGCTTTTTAGTACTTCAAAGTCTGTCACATATCGAAAGTGCTCTGACAATATAAGTTTTTACTTCCTCCAATGCCGAACTTTGTAGTAACGTTTCTACTTCGTTTCTATGTTCTCTGAACTCACTTTTTGTCTCTTCCTGTTCCGAGCGAACAGCAGGGACAACATTTTACTTCAAATAACTTCGAGTCCAATCTCCAGTAATCATAAAATTATGATTTATTTATTCATTTTCATAAATATCGATCTTGGGACAATTGAGTATAGAGTTTCGATTGAATTACAGAATTTATAATAAAAAATCAAATCAAATTTAATTATTTGACATTAAAAAAATAATATAATAATATTAAATAATAATAAATAAATTTTGTTGGTGGATCGCTGGGCAAATTTTTGACCTTTTGTAAATTGAAAGTTGTATCTTGTGCTTTTGTATGCCTTTTTCCAAACACTCGCAATGTAATTTTGAAATCCCATTAAAAAGAGCTAAAATTTAAGAAGAATATAAAAAAAAAAAAAATTACCTCCGTTCAATTCCATGCAATGAAAAGGAGAATCGAGTGATTGGTATTTGTGCGAAACACAAAGTGTTGGCTCTAAGAAGCTGTACAGGTAAAAAGTATCGAATGGTAGTCGATTGAACGGGGAATGTCCCATGTACAGAGAGAAAGTCTGTAAAAGATAGAAGAGGGATCGTTTCCGTTGGTTCGGGATTAAAGGAGGTCCGACATAGAATTCGTAGCGTTCCGTCGTAAATTGCTCCGAAGAATTCGATATTAACGGAGGGGGCGAGTGGTCGGAAGAGAGAGAGAGAGAGAGAGAGAAGGAGCAGGGGTTGCGAAAAGGGAAGGAAAACGTAGGTGGAATGATGAGATGAAGGTAAAGGGGTGGTCGAAAAAGGGAGGCACTCCATAAGAAGAGAGAATAGATGTTCTCGAGTGATGAGGGGTAAAATGGTTAGATAGAAGCTGGAAGGGATGGTATTAATGCTGCTTCTAGCGTTCACCTCAGACGCTGAGAGACCAAGAGCTGACAAAGCTCTTGCCGCAGTCTAGCGAGCTCGAGGAATTCCAACGAGAGAGCGAGAATCCCGATCCTGCTGTCGGAAGGATCTTCTTATACCATAGAATCTTTGCAGCACGGAGGTACAAACGTATAACGTGTGTAATACAAAGTGTGTACACACGTACAAAACCGATGAATGGCGGTAGTTGAAGATACGAAATCGAGTATACTTGCCCGCCGTTGTACCGTTTCTTATTCCGTTACAACACTGCGTCAGAAGCCCCTCTGAGATACCGAGAAAAGTATTCGAGCCGACATCGGAACCAATCATTCCAGAACGTCGGATGAAAGCTCCGTGAATTTTTGCGGTTAGCCAGACGAGCTCGATGTGTGATACGTCATGCTAGAATGTTCATCTAAGAGGAACGCTATGCTCCGATCAGCTTTAATTTATATTCATTACGAAATTCTTCTCGTATCCACGAAAAATTTATTCCTCCTGGATAATCTATTTGCAACGGATCAATGAATTTTTCCATTTATACGAGGACCAGCTAATTCGGGAGACAGGGATATTACAACGTTTGAAGAATTAACTTTTCAGGGTTAATGCTAGTGGGCCATTTTACCCCAAAAATCTTCATTTCCTCGTAACTCTTCGAGGAATGAATATTTTTTGACATATTTTTTTTGTAAACAATGCAAAAATTCCTGATTAAGCGAATGGCGTTGAGCACGATTTTGAAAAATAATTTGTTCCACTGGAAAATCGATGTTTTAGGTAAAGTGGCTTTGAGTTTAATCGAAAATGCTGAATATAACTTGTGACGCGATTCTTCGATTACTTTTTCGACACAATATATAACTCGTTCGGTATTTATTTATTTTTCTCTTTGCTCGCACCGTTATTTTGATTCGAGAAACGAGAGTCAATTCGAGTTAGAAGGAAAAAGTACTATTGTACGTAAGAGTTTTTTTTGCTGAGCTTCTCCACAATGCATACAAACGTGGATTGCATTGGAGCTGGTGTGGTGGTAGTTTCGTACCGGATATTTCATACCGTGTGAACTGCTCGGTGTTTGCTCTGGGCGAACTAACTACGTGCCCGGGCAATTTTAAGTGCTTCCCACCGGGCATAGTGGATGAAGGCGTGTGGAACGCCCACAGTGTTTCTTCCTACCTAATACTGGATTCAAGCGATTCTTAAATCCTCTTTTCGCAATGATTCTCTTTCTCTCTTTTTCTCTTTCATTCTCTGTTTTTTTTTCTTCGTGTTCCAATTTCTACGGATTTTCGTAATGAACACAGAACTCTAATAATTATTCCACGAGCACTCGTTCACCCAACCCTGAGGGTCAGTCCTTTTTTTCTCCGTAGATTTATATACTCAACGTCCAATGAAAATACGAACTACCAACCAATTCCACTTTTTCTCCAAGTTTCTTTGTTCGATCAACACGCTTTTCGAGTTTCAAGCAAAATTACTGTAAACAGAATTACTATAATTCTCTTAAATTACTATCATTTTCATTGTGAGACTATTCTCGAGCTCTCGATTCTGCGCCTTCCAAACAATAATACATTTCCCCATTCCTTATCGCAATTTCACATCGATAAAAACCAATTTAATTTATTTACTCAGATTTCATTATAGCACTGCATTTTTATTACATTTATTTTATCGTCTGTTGAACTGTATTCGGTAAACCAGCACAAAAAATAAATAAAAAATCAAACACGAATGTTTAATGAGCACTAATTATATTTCGTAATAAAATTTACTCGAGTCAAACTTCCTTTAACAACGACAATCATTAAAATGAGAACCAATGAATTCACTGATCACGTTCCCAGAAAAAGAAAAAGTATGAAAAAAAATTTAAGTTGAAAAATTTACATTTCCTTTCAACTAAAAATCTGTATTTGAATCAAATAAGTAATGCTAAATCAGTTACTCAATATGTCAGAATTCACTAAAATTTGACAAAAGTGTCATCTTTCGTACTATTTTGTCTTTGACACAAATAGCTCTAGACTTATTTATATCGTTTTTAAATAAAAAGAGAGAGAGAGAGAGAGAGAGAGAGAGAGAGAGAGAGAGAGAGAGAGAGAGAAGCACTAGAAGGAGAGAAAGGGCTTAATATACATTGGTTATAAGGGTGTTAGTGGTGTTAGCGATTCTCTCGCGTTCGGCGTTAGTTCCAAGCGATTTGGCTCTCGTGCGATTTAACATGAGGGCTATTATAACTCTATATACACAGATATATTGATAATGAAAGGAGGAGAACGAGGAGGAGGAAGAGGAGGAGGGGAGGAGGGGGGAATTTGGACCTATACATGTGATTATGGTAGTGGCTGATGGTGAGCACCTCTAGGCAAGGGTCCTCCTCGCATAGCAGGTTTCCCATCATCATTGCCACCAGACCAGACTTGCCTCCTTTTCCCTTCCTCCATTCAGCTCTCGCGTTATTATGTGATGCGAGACTCTGCGTACCGCACACTACTTCGACATCTATGCGTTTATTTATATATCTATATATATATATCAAGACAGCCGCCATTATATAGTTTAAGCCGTAGAGAACTCTGAAGAGAGGGGCTACCGCGACGCCCTTTCGCACCAACGCCGGTGAATATCGAATTGGCATTACCGCTTCCGACGTCATTTTAGATAACGCCAGCCTGCCGTTCCTTCCTTTCCCTACAGCTTCTAGGCTCCTACTTAAACTACTATATACGCAAGAGCGAGAGAGACGAGAGAAAAACACTCTTTCCTCCGATAGAGTTATGTATGATAACCCGGAAGTGATGTAAAGCCACTTTTTCAACGACGTAGAGAATCGCCAAGAAAATAATAAAAGTGTCAAAAATGAGAGGAAAGGGTTGAGGTGCTTTGCTCTATTTATTTACTCACCTTGGATTTTTTTATTTTTAACATTGTTTTTGAACCAGTGGTTGCATGGAAATATTAAATATGGACGAAGAGTCGCTTGAAATTTCAACTCAATCAACCAACTGATTATTAAAATATATCGCAGTCACAAATTTGGATAAAATATTTTAGAAAAAAAAACCTTTCTGAAGTTCTTCATCATTTTTATCTTATTCTCGAAATAATTCGTAGGGGAGAGGCGGGCAAAGTGGGACAGTGGGGCAAAATGGAACACCCGTCAAACTTTGCCCGCCTCTCCCATACGCCTTTTTAAATAATTGATAAATAAAAATGTGTTTTAGAAAAAAAAAAAAAGAAAACTCGACCAGTTTTAAATTAATTTTATCCTCTAACTGTTCTCCAAAAAATCTAGACAACAATACGGTCTTGATGAATTATTGTGCATTTTAATTTTAACCAAATGTGTGCTCTTACCCAACGTTACGGTAAATTTTATAAATTCTGGCGGCAATTGTAACGTAACTCGATAAGAGAAAATTCATGAGTACAGTGATAAATAAAATTTGTATACGTTTGTTCCTACGCTCCGGTGTATTACAAAATTTTATTATCGTAAACTTGCGAATAAAAAACTTTTATTCTGCTCTTTTCGATGTTTTTTTTTTTTAATTTAATTTTTTTTTGTTACTAAATAAAAAGCACTATAAATAAGTTGTTGATATTTTTTATTTGTCGTTTTGAATTCCCAACGAAAGTCTATTGTGTTTGTTTGTATAAATATTGCAATGAAATGAAGATTCTTTAAAATAGTGAATGCACAAGTCTGAAGTATTAAGGGCTCGTGCATATTCACGCGATAGGAATGTAAAAGTGGCACACGAAGTGGAGGAGGCTGATGGGGTGAGAGACTGGACCGAGAAAGTGCATCTCGCACTCTCTACATCGCACATTCTCTCGGTGAAGAGAGTACAGAGAAGACTGTGCACATTGAAGGGGACTCTGTGCATAGTGGAATGAAAAATACATAAGCCGCGCATGGAATTACGTAGATTTTTACATCTTCGCTTCGTCATACCCGCACTCTTTTTCTATCGTTCTTTCTCTCTCTGGTGCCGTTCAACTGAGCGACAAGACCACCACGCAATTATTTCCGTTTCATTTCGCATGCAGTACGAACTCACGGGCTCCGTTTGCGCGTAGCATATTCAAATCAACCATTAAAATATGTGGGCATCGTCGCTGAGATGCTTTCTGCTTTTCATTACTTTTTACTTTTTATCATATTATTATTATTATTATTTTTATTTTTTGTTCCATTACAATCTGTAACTGTAGTTTTGGATTTTCTTCGCGTTTACTTTTCTCATTCTCTCTTATCGTTTCCTTCGTTTTTCATCTCTTTGCTGTCGGTTTCCACAATCACAATTGTCTTGTTTTCAGAGAAAATGATGATTTTTTATTCTTTTTTTTTTTTTTTTTTTGAGCCAAAGGTTTTCAAGCGTTGGTCTGTCCTTTGGGAAAACTTTACTTGGAATTTATTTATTTTGTTTTCTTTCTTAACATTTTCATCAATTTTTTGACTCAAAAGAAATATTGAACGTTTGCAGAAAAATCAACGCCATTTGCGATTGCAAAAAATAGTAATTAATTAGATTTTACGTCAACTTTGGACTCGCTCTCCGCGTTTATATGACTTACGAAGACATTCGATTAATTCGAACGGCTTTAACGCTCGCTAAAGCGACATAACCGACAGCTAAAAGTTTTCAATTTCTTTGGATAACTCGGCATGTGGAACGAGAGACTGCCAGAAAACGTCGAGCCGTTTTATTCGTCCATGACCCTTCAATGCTTCGACCATTCAAACAATTATTCTCCAATGGAATGAAAAGCATTTCCATCTCGAACTCTCCCGCAGCTAATTAGTCAAAATTATTGCAAAAGTTCACACTGACTCTACACAGGGTTCACAAAATTCCAAGGAGTTTAAATTTTCTTTCGAAATCTTGAGATTGTCGGATATTTTTAAATCTTATAGAAAAAAATCAGATTAATTAAAGTTCTAATTCACTAAAAATACGTAATTCGCGTCAAGATCTAATTTCCAAAAAAAAAAAAAAAAAATATCACTTTTTCAAATATTTTATTCACAAAAACTAACTAAATATTTCTAATTTTTTCAAATAACGTTGCTAATTAAGACGAAAAACAAAAAATTGAATAAATGAAATGAAAATTTTTTTTCGGATACGTTTAAAAATAAATATTTGATATTCATTATGAAATATCGGAAGAGGCATCAAAAGGAGTAATATGTAGTAAAATAACAAAGTGCTATTGTGTGATAAGCTGGCCGAACAATCACTAAGAGTGATAATTAAATTTTGTTGACAGTACAGTAGCACAGTTAGGAACACAAGAGAAGTTGACCGTGTTGTGGGTCCGAACAAAACGAGGAGGGAAGCGTCAGGAATAACGATAATGAGAAGAGGGTAAAATTGAGCGAGAAAGGGACAAAGAGAGAGAGAGAGAGAGAGAGAGTAAAAAGGAAGAGAAGCGCGGAGAGATTGAAGGGAGAGTTAGCGGAAGTGAAGGGACCGGATGAAAGCTGAAAGATGATGAGAAGAGAGAATTGACAAGGGGCTCTTTCACTCTGGAGTCCTGCACGCCTGGGTTGGCGTGACAATCAGAGTGGTCGTCTCTACGTGGTGGGATCAAAGCGAGAGTCGACAAGCACTCGTGTCTCGTCGTAGCTCGTTCCCGGTAGTTGGGTTATCTCGGTCTCTATATATATATATATATATATTCAAGTAAATATAGAGTTATGAAGTGTACACAGAGAGTTGGTGCAACGTGTATAAAGATGTGTGGTCAGTTTTGCTCATCCGAGAGGTTGGTCGAGCAGCATCGGCAACACATCTATGACGTTGGTAGGAGCCTCGACTAACGCGTGTGCTGTTGCAACTTAATGCACGAGAACCACGAACCTGAGGTAAAATAGGTTTGGGACCACGGACAACTTTGTTTTCGTGTCAGTTACTCATGCAGCTGAGTTCTCTGGCCTCTGGCTGGGGGCTCATTTGGGATGTTGAATTAGCTCTGCTGCATGTTTTTCATGAGAACGTGAGGTGCATAATGATTTTTCTAACGAGACAATAGAGTAAAAACGATTTTTTATTTGTTTTAATATTGAATAAAAACAGGGGAATGTTCTTTGGAGAAGTGTGTTTAATTCGCAATTAAAACACCGCGAGCGTATCAATGTCAAGTTTGTTTAACGAATACTCGTGATTCTGTAATAGCTCTGCTAGATGTGTGTACACAGAAGTGTTCCATCAGAAAACAAAGGAAGTTTCGACGTCAATGTTAACCCTGCATCCCCCAGGGAATGTTGTCGACAAAGCGTTAAGAGAAAATCCAAAGGAGAAGAGGCATGCGGCAAATCCGAGTATGAAGCCTGGGGCCTAAAGGCAGGAAATTACGTCTCCGGACATCCGTTCGTTCGGCTTCAGAACACAACGATTCTCTGAAGCTTTACTGTATCGTATACGACGAAGCTTTTGCTCCAGTCTAAAGAAGAAACGAGATTCTTGTGCCTTGGAACGGTCAGGGGAGAAGAAGGGTTTAAAGTTTAATGGCTCATAGCGGACGTTATTGGTCACTTGGTCAAAAAGACGTCTTTGAAAAATTTGGCAAAACATTTAATGGTTTTTCTTTTTGCTGGTAAATATCGTCGTGTCAATTGGGAATCATTCGCGTATAAAAGGAACAAAATAAATAACGGACTATTTTACGTTCTTCTGGCAGGATTTTCGGAACGGAGTTAACTCTCTTTCCAGTTGCGATCCAGAGGGAAAATACGAGTCTTGAAATCCCTGCGGAAATCCATGAAGTATCGATGATTACGACCATTTCAAATGCGTTGGACGATCGAGAGTTCCAACAGTTCTGTCCTCTTCGTCCTACGTTCCCGAATCAAAGGATTGAATTAATGATCCTTCGGATCAAAAGGAATCCTTGAACCTTTGAGCCTTATTTAGGTCCCACGAGGCACCGAATCTCGTTCGGAATCTTTTATTTCAACCCGAGCCCCTCAACTAACTTTCCTTAAAAGGTAGATTACTACCTTTCGAAGCTTGCATCAAGGAGCAACATGAAATTTGCATATAAACGATCATCAATCTTCTTGGCATTTTCTACAATCGCACACAGTGGCATTTTTTTTTTTTTTGCTCAAGGTAATCCTTCGAAAGATCACGCATTTTGTAGAATCCGAGGTAAGAGAAGAGCAAAAGTATTGAAGAGAAAGAGAAAGCAATAAGGAAAATCCAGAAAGATCGCGGGCATCCCTGACATTCTATTTGATTCCCCAAGGGTTAGACTGGCAATGGGGCCACGAAGATAGTAAGCATCCCCATAAAATTGACTCGAAATCAGTATAGCTCTCGAGAATAACCGATTCCAGTAGAATGGAAGGAGAGAGGCTGGCGACGCGTCGTGGATGGTCGATGAGGAAGATTGCCTCTCCGAGTCTCGTTCGATTCGTTGGGTTAAATTCTCGTGTGGTTGGGTCACTCTCATTCACCTTTTTCCAACAGTTCCAACGTCAGAGTTCAAATCCGGTGATTTCAACGTACACATACACACATATATATATAAAGAACGATGGCGAGGACGATTCTTAGAAAATTGGAAATGAAAGCGAGGTAAACGGTTCTGAAGGACGACGAGAGAGCTTTCGTGAAATTTTCTATTTCGTCATTCGGTAAGCCGGAATACCTGCGAGAGACGATGAGGATATCAAGAGAAAATCCTACCGGAAGTGTGAAATTTTGGCACTCTCATCCAAGTTATTGATAGAGAAATCGTCTAAAAACTACCGTCGTGCATTCCTCTCGTGATATCATCACCTTTCAATGAAAAGCTTTAAATTATCTTGAATCGAAGTTGCCAGTGAAATCTAACGAGTGTCTAGATGTGTCAACAGGATTGATATATATCGCGAGAGGTTTGATGGCCATTCAAACATCCCTCGTCGTTTTTCGACGTCAATGAGGTCCTACGATTCAACTACCATTTCTATACAATCCAAAATGATAGTTGGATCGAAGCTACATGTCGAAACGACTTTTGGTGAATGCTACGAAATTTATGGTCCACCAGCCATAAACTAGTTTGCACTCATACTTACCTTCTCTATCCACTTACCACAAAACCATTCGATGCACTGAATTACCGGACTCAATCAAAAAGAGATTGATCAAAAATAACGCTATTTACTGCAAAGTGAATTTGTGTGGCATCGGATATGACGTTTAAAAGTGATCGATGATGATGGGCAGGTTGATGTTGGATAGAAATCCAAAATAATAACAAACCTGCGATCGTTACACGAATAAAGGTCGAGAAACGTCGAACTGTGATTAAAATCAACGGGTTCAATTGATTCAATCAACCGTTAAATTCTCTAAGGTTCCAGAAGATTTTTTACCGCATGGTCGTGATAAAAATCCTTTTAAAAAAATGTAGTTTCACAGATCAAGAGATAACAAAGGGCCACGTTTTGCTGATGTGCCATGTTGTACATTTGTAAGTACACGAAAAAAAAAAAACGAGGAAAGAGAGAGGACAAAAGATTGGCGTTAAAAGAGGTCGTGGAAAAATGTAGGTTGGGTGGTTGAAGTACTCACCTTGGGTTTCCACGAAGAGCTGCGTGGTGAAGAGCGTTGAAACCAGTGTTGTTGGTGCGGGTGATGTCTGCTCCGTGGTCCAACAATAGAGCCAACATGTCGTCCCGTTTCTTGGAGATTGCATCGTGAAGAGGAGTGTCTCCTTCAGCGTCCTGTAAACCGAAAAAACAATCGATTCGTACATCTTTACATCATAGAAATTCTTATCATTGTTCGTTCCTCTCGCATTATTGTTCTTTCCTGGGATATAGCTTGGCGGATGCATTTTTCAAGAGCATTCTAAGGTTTTTTACGTTCTATTCAGTCTTCAGGGAGAAAATAACAGAAACGGATACCGATTATTGCTTTTGACAATATTCTGGGAAAAACTGCTAGCTTATTTAAGTGGTTAATAATAATTTACGAATTTCAATGTTATTCAAGTTTACGTTGGATTCGTTGAATATTTATTATTTTTATTATGCCGTTGAGTATTCAATCGATGCTCTTTGTCATAGTGCGATGAATAGGGAATGGTCCTATTACCATCGGCAATGGACTAGAAGCATGTAGAAAGCAACGAGTGCGGAGCAATCGAGGACTGCCTCCCCTGAGCCGCCCTCCGGCAAACCCATCCAAGTCAACATCACCGGCCGAATGGTCTCTAATGGCGAGAGTTTTCGAACCCAACTGGACAAATAATGGAGGCATCAGGCACAGATACTTTATGGGTCCAGTTGGAAAAATCCTTTGTATAACTCCAATAACCGTGGGAGATAAATCTAGGGACCTCTTTGGCTCCAACCAAGCCCAGCAAAAGCTTCCACATGCAAGTATGTGGAGGCACTAACATAGACACACGAATATTCGTTTATATATGTATATATATATATGCGAGTGCTGTGTACGAAGGTATTGAACGGGAAAGAAGCACGACACGAAGGGTTGGTTCGGGCCTGGGCAGGGCAGGTGGCTCCTATCACGTGCTATAAAAGCTGGCAATGTGTCACTCGCTTTCGCGCGGTAGGACATTGCCCTAGCTTGGAGCATTGAAGCACACTATCCACGAAGTCCGGTAACGGTAAATGGGAATCGCTGGAGAAGCAGGATCGTAGTAGTCGAGGGCGAGCCTGGAGGCGATCCAATGAAAAATGTAAAGACCAACATTTCGATTTTATCAATTGCGATTCAACGATTGAATCGTGCTCAGCTTCCTTAAAGATAAGTTTAAGACTGAATAATACATGGAACATTGACCAACAGTTTATAAGGTTCTTTCCTTCGTGTTATGACTCTTTACTGGTCCAGGATTCCGAGTTGGAGGAATTTACCAAGAGGCATATTAAAGGATTTCTATTTATACCGATGATCAGCGATGTGACGGATCCGTTCGAACGCAACCGGTTACATGGCTAACTCCCACATAGTTGGTCTTTCTCTGGTTTTTCCGCTACATGACAGCTGGAAAACTTGCAATCTCCCATTCAAGAAAGACCATTTACCTTCTCGCAAGCCATACGTTCCTCGCGTTTCTGGAATGTCCTCTTTTCAGAGCACTTACATAATACTCTTTCTTATCTATATGACGGTCCGTACCTCCTACGTAGTTACAGCGAGAAAGAAGTCGTTTCTCTTGAAGAATATTCTCTACCGCATGAACATCACTCTGCCTCTGACTCTCTCCTCCATGTCATTCCAACCTTCTCGAGTAAAATCTCCGCTACCATCATTTACCTCCCAAATTCAACTCTGATTAAATCTTTGATATGATTCAGGGATTAGGCAGGATTATTAAATTCCGGCATAAAGGCAATTGAATCAAGTGCCTCAAAGATTTCAAGTCATTTCAGCGGATGACTCAAGAAAAATCCAAGTGGACAGGGAAATACAGATAAGAAAAGACACTGGTAAAATAACAGCGAATAAGTTATGAAGAGAAGATCTTGAGCGAACAGAGGGATAAAGAACACTGGGAAAGAAAGAATGCCAGGAAGAAAGGATGACGTTGAAAGTGTGAGAGACAATCAGTGTCGTGAAAGACTGAAGGGAATGGAAGCGAAAGGGTTTTTGAAGATACGTCTTAGTGTCGATAGCTGGTACAGGATCTGGATGGGGCGTAATGCCGGTAGGATACTGCGGAGTCGGCAGAGTCGTGAGGACTCGTACGTAACATTTCTACCAAACGAAGTGAAGAGACGTGCGGGCTTAAAGGAAGTCTCAACGGGATCGAAAGCTTGCTGATTGCACCACAAATATTGACGTGGCTAATTCTCTCTTCGGTCTGTGCTCGTTCTCAATGAACTCAGACAAGCCCATCTAAGGTGACGAACTTTGTACTAATGAGGGCTTTAAGACGTCACGGAGACGGTTGGAGGAACGCGATTTACAGAGAGAGCGAGAGATAGAACGAAGGAGAGTCGTCTTTGTACAGGAGTATTGGCTTCGACAAATTTTCATCATCGTTCTAACGGATGAGGATAAAGAACAAAGACATTCTGAGCCGAGAGATGCATTCAATACGGATTTGTGAGACAACTCTGGATCAACCAAAGGATCTAGAAGGAAGAAATAAAGAATAGGAAAGAACAGAAAAAGAAACGGTGTATATAAATATAAAAGTGGAAGTGTGTCTGGCCATGATTGCGAGCTTCCACCATTGCTAGCGTAACGTTACACAAGTGAGAGGGTCGCAGCAACAGCAGCATCAGGGAGAGTGATGGAAGAGAATAAAGTCTCCAGTTTCCACGTTTTCGAAAGAAGGACTCGGCAATGCCGAACTGGAATCAGAAACCTTTTGGTCTATGTGCTGTAGAGGTCACGAGGTATGAGAGGATAACGAGTCTGCACTCACCGGAAAAGGGTATGAGAATGGAAGGAAAGAAAAAAGAGAGGTCTTGGTTGCTAGCAGGATCGAAACGAGAAGCTGCTCCTTTGGAGGACAGTGGTATGGATGGGCTACAAAAGAAAGGTACACCACCGGTATGCGGGTCGTGTACGAAGTCGTCTTGGCTCTGCAGAATCGTTTGGTACAGGCTATCAGAATACCTGTAAGAACGCTTGAACTCCACAAAGCGTAGAGAGCAAACGGAAGAGGAAAGAAAAAAGAAGAAGAAGAAGTAAAAGAGAAGAGAAACGGGGAAATACAGAGGCTGACTCCATGTGTTTTACACTGGACTTTTCATTCGGCCGAGCTTTCCTCATCGCTTACATGCATCCACTAGTGAACGAAACTGCACAGCAGCAACTTTAATGTGAACTATATAGTGATACTGATTGAATGTTAGAAGTCGTCCAACTCGTTATACAGCAAAAGTTGTGTCGTGACTGGGTTATTCAATTGGTGGAGTTGCTTTCGCTGCTACCGCGATCTTTCGCGAGCAGCAAAATTGTCGAGCGGGGGGGATGAATGTAGTTCAGAGAGTCAGGACCGCACGAAAACCTTGGTTATCCTTCTCTTTCCTGTCTCATTCATTTTTTCATTCCACTTTCAACGGAGTTTGCTAGTTAAATGTACACTTTTTAGTAAGTTCCA
Source organism: Campoletis raptor (assembly GCA_948107755.1). NCBI lineage: Eukaryota > Metazoa > Arthropoda > Insecta > Hymenoptera > Ichneumonidae > Campoletis > Campoletis raptor. The sequence continues at coordinate 17,458,644 of OX403627.1, read as the reverse complement.
CGGTCCCCATGATATCTTCTAGGGGTAAGTGCAAGGAATATGCTAACGAAAAGTTCACTTCCATTGAACCAATCAATGACCCATCGGGTAAATGTGTTTACGAATTTGATACGACTGGAGGTCGGTTTCTATCGATCATTAAATTGAGTAACATGATGCGTTGTATCGGAATGACTGTGTCAATAAAATTGGACATCGAGATAATGGGACGAAGGTACGAAGCACCGACGAGTTATGAATCAGGCGATGCGTTAAATAAATTCGGCATCGGGCTGGAAGGACGTCGTAACTGAGAAAGGATCGGAGTGAGCGAATTGAAGCTGTTTCACTCCCCCGAGCTCTCTTTCTCTTTTACCCGTCGACGGTACATACTAATGTGACGAATTCTGTTGACTGGCGAGCGACGAGGCAACGCTAATCACGGCAGGGTGATTCGGTAAGCAAGTCAGTGTGACGGAAGGATGTATTTGACGTGGGCATTGGTAGGAGCAGACGAGCCAAACGACGCGCACTCAAAATAAACATGCAAATTAATAATTGACGTCAATTAACATGTAGCTCAACGGATAGCTGCATATACATAGAAACTATCCGCATTAAATCCAATATCCGTACGTTCAGTGCCAGAGCACATATGCATTCGTAGTTGGCAAAATCTTATGACTATTCAAACTTTGATAGAGAGTTATATGAGAAACGGAAAAATCATTTAACTGATGTGCATGATGCATATCCATCTAGGAAATCATAACATGGAACGTTTGGTATTTTATTGGCAGCAGAAACCCATATGAGGACGACTTTATAAATATAAATTTGTCATCAACTTTGTACTACTGTGTGACACGATCCGTAGATCTGAATGCTGAATCACTTCGATGTTGATGGCCCAGGAGTGAGGTCATCCAACGAGTGATTACGCGATCTCAATTTCGAAAGAGCGGACCAATAAATATAGAATGTAGAATGTTGGTCCGTGGAACCATTGGAAAGAGGACTACAAACAGTAAACTATAGTGTACTTGAATAACTAGTACTCGCAGGTCACTAACAATGGTGTACCAGAGATGTGCACATACATCTAGTGATGCACGAGAGAAAGGGAAGCATGGCCAGGGGTATGTTACGGTCTGACACGACGCTCCCCGAGTGGGTCTTGAGGGACTTTACGAGTTCTGACGCGTCTGGGTAACCACTGTAACGGCAGAACACGCGTCATGTTAACTCCGCGTGTTAGTACGAAAGCTCCGAGTGTAGGTTTGTATGTGTTTATATGTATGAACGTATATATAATACTGTGTCAACAGGCATTCGCGTTACATACTGCGTGTCCGTGTAGAGGATGTTTCAACTCGCTTCAACTTCTTCCCACCAGGTTCTCTGCTGTATTAAACTGAAACAGTTTCTCTCTGTCTGGCGATGTCGTCACTAACATACTCGTGACCATTCTGCTCAGCCATATACACACATTAAGCTCGACCTATAGCGTCGATGTACGTAAGCTCATAATGTTGCGTTTATACCTGACATTCATCATTAGCGATGCTAATTTACGATGAACGCAAAGAGGCCAACATCATGTTAATTAATATAAATGACCGTTCACAAGGATTGTCTTGCACCTGAGCATGCTTCAGAGCATTTAGCAATGAAACATTCGCTCGGAAATCAGAAACGCTTCTGCCAATTATCTCGAACGTTTCTCATCATCCTCTCTTAGCCTCTTGTTCTACTTTCGAAACTGCTGACTTTATCTTGCTTTTCGTTGATTAGCAAAGACTTTAATTGGACATGATCCAATGGTGGCTTCTGTATCAACAAGAAACGTCGAGCTACTCATCGTGACGGAATGATAAGAAACTCGGATCGAAATTCCGTCGAATAAGTTTACAGTTTTTCCATTTTACGGAAACTTCTGTGAATACCCGTTACATCGAGCAAGGGAATCAACGTGAGAATCATACACGTCTGAAAAGACCAGGAATCTATTGCTCAAGATACGTATTGGAAGAGGGAAGCGTATGAAAGTTTGCGGAACGTTCGTGGTCAAACGTGAAAAGTTTTCTCCAGGTTTTTATTGGGCGTCGAGAGGGAGAGAGAGAGAGAGATAGAGATAGAGAGAGAGGAATCGAATGGAGTTGGTGGATGTTTGAAATCAGAAAGGGATGAGATCGTCGAAACGCCAGGAGCGACGCTCGGGATCATCCATCAAGGAATCTCATGGACGTGGCGATACATAGCGAGGACAAGCCTCACCCGGAACGTTCTCTCCGGCGTCGTAATGTCTCTGTCGCGTCTCTCGCTGGATGAGCGGACAGAACCGATCGATGAGGATAGCTCCAGGATGGAAATATCGCTTTGGAGGATCCCCGACAACGTCCTCGACGTCGTCGGGTCGTCGACGTCGATCAGACCATCAAACCGTCATCGTCAACGAGTTTCGGCCCGCGGTCCATCGCCCCGAAGCATAATCATCCATCAAAGGAGCGTCGTCGAACACTCGTGCGTACGTGATTCGCGTCTCTGTCTCTGTTTTCGTCTCACGCTTTATTTGCTAGACCTCTCGCTATCCTTCCGTTGTCCATCCAATGTTACAATTGTGATTTATCGATATTGAACAGTCGCCGAGAAACACGAGTAATTGTAGGGTCCGTGGTGTCACAAATTTGTCAAATTTTTCACAAACTCAAAGACGTCAAGACTAATCGCGTGGAAGGAATCAGAATCAAGGATTCCATTTAATTTAATCGCATTGACGATTTGATTTCTGCTCATCATGTGCTAAAGAGCCACAAATTGATGAAGCCATTAAACGACGAAATTCTTGCCCATGACAGTGGCGAACCGATTTTTTCGTGCTTGTTAAGGTCTACGATGGAATTTACTGCCGCAAAAGTATCAAAACAGGATCCGATCACTACAGTTGCTGACAATAGCAAAAAAAAAATAACTATACCAGAGTATCAAAAAGCAGAGAGTACTCGAGAGCATTCTTTCATGAGCAGCAAAGTGCACAACGGTTCGTTGCGTGTTTGTGAAATACGAGGTTACAATGGGTTTTCCAAGAACCACAAACTCCTTGACTATCGTACACCGTCGGCAAAATTCTTAGCGAGTACACGCGTATGATACAATTTCTATGGCCGGACCATGACTTCGAGGACATAAAAAAATGGGAATGTTATATTCTAAGAAAAAGAGGGTACTGGACGGCAGAAAAAATCGAAGAATTTGTAGAAAGACGTTTGGCCGCTGAATATATAGTAAAGGGAGAGAAAAAGAAGATAAAGCAAGAAGAAATACGGGAACGATGGAAAATCCACGAGTATCTTTCCACCGGAAACCAAGCTCTCGAGGGTTAGTAACGTTTATGGTTGGCGGCCGCGATAATATACCGGGTAGAGAATGGCGGAGAGTATGAGAGTTAGAGAAAGGATATCTTGTGGAGGACGTAGTGCCACGTCACCTACAGTCGCGGGTGTGCACGAGGTGCTCTCTCTGCCTTGGAAAAGCGGGAGCTCTCTGGCCTGGCGTCGAAGGTGCTCTCAGCAGTTTACGGTTCCTGAGGCAGCCATAACTTCCCCCAGACAATTCATAAAGCAGAAGCTCTAGCACCTCCGAAAGTGGAAGAGAGAAATAGGGGGAGAGTGGGAGAGGAGGTTCGGAGGGAAAACATGAAAATATATCTATATACATAGTTGAACGGGATCTCTGCAAGTAGCGGAATGAGGAACAAGAGAGAACAAAGAAAAGAGAAAATAGGGGAAATGGGTGCAGTGTGTTGGACGAGGCAGAAAAGGTGGAAAAGAGAGAGAGAGATCCGTTGGACGGTTGAGCAAAGTGTTTGGCGACGCTAGGATTTGAGATCTTTGCCTCTTTTATTCTCATGGTTAGGAGACCATTGCGACCATGGAATTCACATGCACGGTCTGTGAGCTAAAAAATATCTGCAGACCTGTTGTCTCGTGGGCTGGTGGTCGGCCTCGTGAAATTAAATTGAAAATGACATTCTCTCTTGAATTTTTGTTTGTAGAAGTTGTATTAGTGGAAGTTTTGGACTTAAATCCTATCGCGCAATCATCACATGGCATTTGATTCAAGATTTAGAGCAAGTGGAAGAGAAGAAAGGATAAAGGGAGGGATGAATTTAGCGAACGGTCGGACCATTCGGTGCGTAGCCAACCGCAACGTAAAGGAACCACTCTTACGTATGTCCATCCCCGTTCTTTTGGTACTCTTCCAAACTATCGCAATCCACTTTTCGTCGAAGCCGTAGTGGCGCGGCAACCGAGACGACTACGTTTTTCTAAGATCGAAAGGGGGTGAAAAAAGAATGGACGATTGAAGGCGAACATTGGGGGGATAAAGGAGAATTGGGGAAAAAGGAAGTCGAAAGTTTCACGGAGGGTTTGCCATTGTCGATTGTTTCAGCCCGAGGGCCCAAAGAACTTGGAGTACAGTCCGCGGTAAGTCGTAGGATTACGGACACCTGGCTTCGATTTATAGACGCGATTACCGCCATCAATTCTTTGCGAGCGTGTTTCATTATTTACGGATTAAACTATACAATCATTTACGGTCTCGTTTTGTCCAACGATTCTATACTCATTCTTGCCACTTCAAACATCAACCAAATATCTGTTTTACCATCGTGACGAATCGAGAGACGCGCAGATGGTCGACGAAAAATCCGGAAGTTAGCGTTTATGCTTCATGGAGCTAGAATTAACCGTTTCTGCTGAATGCTTACATTCCCCCTATTTTCAGAACGAGATTCACCCCCGGAGAAAACGTCACTGACGCCATTTCTCTATGCACACTGATCCCTCTTACTTCCACCTTCTTAGCTTTGTAATCCTCAGCTCCTGATTTATGCACTACATACTTCAAGGATAATTCCGCCTGGAATTTCTAGTTCAAACAGTCTCGTATCTAAGTGACAACGAGTCCGGATGACTTCTGACCTCTGATGAGGCAAGATGAGAGGAAAGAAAGCATATTAATGCTTCATCCACGTTCCTCATCCTCATTGTTTCTTTATTCAACCTAGAAATCCTAAATTTTCATCATCACAAAAAAAAAATGTTAGAAACTACGTTAGACAATGATTCACATAAAAAAAGGACTAAAAATGAATCTCTCGACTGTTTTTTCATAAGCTGCAGATTTGGAAGTAGCAACAAAATGAAAAAAATTGTATAAAACACATAGATAATTATTTAAACATCCTCGTGGAAAAATTGAGTTCTAAAAATAACTCAAGTTTCCTCACGAACGTAATATTCGACTCGACACCTCCGAACGATAATCGTATACGAGATAACCCCGAAGCTGGAAGCCCATTCGGTTCTTAAATTAACGAGAATTTGGGTCGAAGCTCGTGAAAAGAAAGAAAGAAAAAAAAAAAAGCGATTACGTAGCCCGATCGTTAAGTCATTGAGTTTATTCGATGCCAGGCATAGCACATGTAGCACGAGACATTTCCCTCTTCGTACGTTTGCCAATGGCTTTACCTCCGCGAGTCCATATACAAGCGTGCAACTATTACCTTTACATCTACATACATAGGAGCGCGTATATCGAAATCAGCCGTTTCCATATATCTATGGCGATTAGAAATTCGCGGTGCACGAGGCGATAAAAATAAAAGTGGCAGAGGTTTGGAACGAGTGTACTATACGAGATCACGTTCGAGGTGTGGTGAAAAAAAAAACTAAAAAAAAAAAAAAACAGAAAAAAAACGAGAGTAGAAAATACCAGGAAGAGTGAGAGTCAAGAGAGAGAGAGAGAGAGAGAGAGAAAAAGAAAAGACCACACATTTTCTCTTTCTCTCGTTCGCCATACCTCCCCATAGTTACTATACGCTCTTGCATGGCGTGTGTTCGCTATGTTTACGGCGGCAGTTACTGCCCGTAAAGTAGCACCTAACTGGACCCTCTCGCACACACCAATTCCCATATACTCGTGCACTAATACTATTTTACATTGACGTCGGTCCGCGCTGTTTCATCCTCTAACCCTCCTCCTCCTCCTCCCCGCTTATCAACCTCTATATCTGCTGCGAACCCTCGCCCCTGTATAAACCCAGAACCAGAGAGCAACCACCATCGCGCTACGAACGCGTTCTCCTCTGTCTGACACCATCCAGGCTTCTACTACTTCAAGCATAACACCGTATCCCGCCTTCGACCGCAGTTCTCAACGTCACTCGATCTTTTATCGTCCACCATACACCGTTTCCTTCTTCCATTCTATACACACTCTCGTTTGTATTCTTTATTTACTACCCTTTTTAGACTACAGTTGTTTTAAACTTTGTACATAATCCTCAGCTACGAGTTGATGTAAAAGAGAGAGAGAGAATAAAAAAAAAAACAATCGCAATATCATTTTTCACTGGTTTTTTATTTATTGCGTTTTATTCCGAGAATTATGGTGTCAATAAATATGAAAAAAAAAAAATCAATTCCAAATGTCAACACTCGAATATTTTTGAAACTGTTTCATAAATCATGATATTGAGAAACTCTGCCACTGTGTTTTAGAGGCGGAAATGATAAACTTGGCAAATAGCCAAGTTTTATAAAAACAAAGGAAAATTTCTCACACTTTCTTTTTCGCCTGCTCGAGGTGTCAAGGTGGGAATGTGGAATCGTCGTGGAAATAGCGATTTTGATGAATTGACAAATTAGAATATAAAACAAACGTGATACGATCCCAAGAGTGCTGCGGTGCAGGGGAGGGAGGGGGGAGGGGTGAGAGAAAACAAAAGATGAGGAAAAGCCAGACAGCGATGACTATGTGTGTATTTGTACATAAACATCAACCCCTATTGCCGTCCACTGCGAAGTAATAAAATCGTACACGCCACTAGCGCATCCACGTGAGCTCGCTAACCTCCCCTCGTAAAAGATACTTATGAATATTTCATTGCATTAACTTCTCGTGGCTGTTGTAAATTACCTAAGATTAAGGGTACTCTCGTATCGTTCGTCGCGTATAACCAGCTTTTACTATACATATGTTTATGATACCCTTGTGTATTTATTATTCCACTTTATAAAGAAAAAAATACGATGTCTCTCTAAAACCATATTTTCCTACGTTTATTTTTTTTTTTTTTTATCGAATTATTCACTCGATTATTATTTTTATCAGAGCGAAAATAGAGATTAATTAATTGTTGCCCCAAAGAAAAAAAAAAGAAAATTTAATTGAACCAAATAAATTTCATTTCCATTAAATAAATTTGTTTTCATTATATTTTAATTAATTAGATAATTGAACATTAATTCTCTGCGATATACAGTTCGATGATTTTTTTTTTTTTTTTTTTTCATTTATTTTGCTTCAGACCTTTAAGTAATTCCAATGAAGAAAGTGACTTTGTTTGAAGAAAATTGTTAAAGAGATGTTGCTGCGCTGAAGAGTCATTAAATATTCCAGAAGCAACGATGATAACTTCCCTCTACGCTTTTACGACGTAGTTATACTTTGGTTCGATACTGTTCTTGCACGTGCGTCCTCGTCTGCTTCTTGTACGATAAATGAGACCGGGGACAATCTCAGTCTCGCGTGTGTCTTATAATTTCTAAGATCACGATAGAAATGGCCCCCCCTTTCTCCCTCTCTCTCTCTCTTTCTCTTTCTCTTTTCACAAAGATTGCAGACCTTTGCAATTGTTATATATATTTTCTCGTGGCTATCCTTCTTGCAAAAGTCTCTCTTCTCTGCAGTTTTGTCATTCCCTTCTCTCTGCCTCACTAGTTCCTATCTCACAGCACTCGCACGTTTTCTCATACCGCTCGCAATATTTGTCGTTTCAACTCCCCAAGTATATTCCGGTATCTTACAGTACTTCGGGGCACCACTCGACTCACGTACGACTTTAATACAGTACGTATTTTAAACAGAAACTCTCGATACGTCTAACAAAAACGTGAATCCACTAAAGAAAAATCTTACTACGAAATACCATTGTGTCAGGATTTAGTTTCGTCGAATTTATAAAATTTTACGAAAACAGATAGTAGTCGAAATTTTTTTTTTTTTTTTTTCATCATCGTAATTATTTTCTTGAATTTTATTTATTGGTTGAAAAAAAATAACGTCTGCTTTTTTCGTATCTTTTTTTTTTTTTCAACTCTTTTGATTTGAGAAACTGCAGTTTTAACGTCTACGAAAAAATGAAAAAAGATTTGATGCACTTTTCAATGATTTTGATGCTTATAGTCAAATTAATTATTGAATCGACTACGAAGCAAGGGTTCGATGAACAAATATTTGTTGTTTATGGACTTTTAAGAAGAAAACATAAATTTGAAGTGAAAAGAAAGCTGCGATATAGGTAGAGCTTTGAAAATAAACTCGTCCATTAAATATAACGAAAATATGATTCCGACACGGAGGAAGTTGCGAATATTGTTGGAGAGAAGGAATTTTCTTGCCTAAATTTGTAGTCGAACCATTTGGGAAGCCCAAAAGGTTAAAAGACGCTTGCGGTTAGGCAATAAACAACAGACCACGAGCGTACAAATGGAATGATCTGACGATTCAAGCGCGAGGAAGATCTTCAAGTAGTTAATGTCAGTTTACGATCAGACATAATGGATTTCGTGTTTTCCTGAGGAAAATAATAACTATGGGAGATAGGGATGCAGGTTCAAATGGTGAATAAGTCGTTCAACCGAATCTTCAACTGCATACGTAATTTTCAGCTCATCTGCGTTATACAGGGTGTCCCAAAAGTCTAGTGAACTTTTAACGAAAACAACGGAACAATTCGTAAAAAATTAAAGCTCGTAATTATTCAGGAAAACAAAGACACTTCTATTTTTTTTTTTTTTTACTTGAAATCCAGTCTGGAACTTTGGTTCAGATTACCGATCATTCGATTTGAAACAGTCTATATAAAGGGAAAAAAATTGAACGATTGGCGTCTCATAAAATTGGTGAACATCCGAAATATCGAAGATTCGAGGGGTCGCGGACTTCTAAGATCGTTATTGTCGATCGGTAAAGTACCCAGGAGTTGAGTTATGTATTTCTTCCTCATTTTCTCATTTCCTATCTCTTCTCATCCTCGTTATATAAAACGATCGATTCCAAAGCTACGACGAGATGAATGCAAGGAAGTCTATGAGTCACATGTGAAGAGCAGTTTTTGAGTGAACGTTGCCAGACGCATTAATCGAAAAGAAAATGTTGGGATGAATGAAAATTGTCAACAACGATAGTTGCACAGAAGATCGGGGGCTTAAGCGATCAACAGTGTTAAGCAGCCTCGGGTGAGGCCAATAGTTGGTTGGGTGACCAGATTTTTAAAGTTTCCTTTTGCCCTCATCTGTCAAACAATCTGTCAACGGAACAGATTCTAAACCCGATAATTTCTTAATGACCCAAATGAAATTTGATTTTCCGACGATTATAATTCGTTTTGAATGTGACACGAGATTTCTCACGTGGAGAAAGTTGAATTAGAATAATCGTTAAATCCTCTGTTAATGTTTTGTTTCACGAAAGCTTCCGGGGTTTCGGACAAGATGAGTGTGAACAATGCTATAATGGATACATCGTGTCGAATAAACTTTGCGGGTCTCTAATTTACACTACTCGAATCTACTAGCAAGGAGTAGAAACGTGTGAGAATGTAGAGAAAGAGAGAGAGAGAGAGAGAGAGAGAGAGGGTTAAAGGACACAAAGAGAAAAACAATGCCGAGGAGGAGGAAGAAGAGAGAAGAGGCAAAGAGCGTGAATGTGTACGCGTGAAAACAGAATTGTACCTGAACGGACATCCATTCAAAGTCCTTTGATGTCAACGAGAACAACTCTCTCTTGTTCGATCTCTCTCTTTCCCTCTCTCACTATCTCTTTGTATAATTCTCTATTTCGGTTGATGAGTCCTGTTAGACTGGCTAATTGACAATGTTGAACGTTTGAGCGTCGTGGAGAGGTTAAACGGGTAACCGAATCGTCGGCTAAATTATCTTGCTGATGGCTATTCAACGCTTCCGGATAGAGAATAGTGGTCCGAGTACGTGATAGTGAACTAGCATCAGCAGCGCATCAGTGGCAACATTGATCGCTTATACAAACCCGGAAATTACAGTTAACGATAATATACCTAACGCCACACGTACGATCAGCCTCAATGCTAATGCCACTGATAGACACGATGAAACAATGCTTTCCAAGGTGAGTGTACATTAATAGCAAAGGAGCGAGAGAGAAAGAGTTTCTGCAAAGTTTGCACAACGATCATCCCGCCGTGGTAAGCTGACCAAACGGTTTACATGCCTCGCCGATTGGCAAGCAAGGATTGCCAAACTTATCGTTACGCCCAGAGACACAGTCAAACAACCTCGATTCGCGTGTTATCGTTTGAGTTTCCAAGTATTGTGAGATTCACAACGATTAAACAAATCTATATGTGTTTCGTGTACAGATTTTCAATAAGTTTCGTTATAGACCAAGAATCGTGTGTGTAAATTCGATCGTTTATGATTCATATTGCCACTAACGATCATAGTTCATTGTAAATTTGCATGGAATTGCTCTATCGGCGGTTAGTTCACCCACGCTCACGGTAGAGGGCGCTGCGGTTGCTGGAATCTCCGCGCAGACGCTGTTCCTAAACGATTTAAACCTTTCCCGCCAAAATAACGAATGATTTTTATATACGAAATGAAATAAAAGTAAACGTGACAAATTCGTACCTACGCTTTCACACTTTTTCATTGTTCTCGTAATGCCGTCTGGAATAATTTGTCATTAATACTCGTGACTAAAGTACAAGCGACCACAACTCAGGTGGCTGAAAGTTTCGTTCTCGCGTGGCCTCTGGTGGCTCTTGTGATGTACGTACACCATAATTTCGTACACGCCCACATTTATTGTACTTTTGTACTTATGTGTACGTGTATTTCGTTGGAAGGAACGAAAATTCGGGTGGAGTCGTGACTTTACCAAATATTACGAGCAGGATATAGAACGAAATAATGTTCCAGCTCGGTTAGCAGATTTTCAGGGTTGCGTTTATATGATAAGTTATGTGATAAGCGTTGAGGTACTTCAACACAGTGCTTTGTACCGTTGCAAAACGATCTTGTACGAGGAAAAACCATAGCCACAGGTTAGTACATGGCGAAGAACTTTGTGGCTAGAATTCATCGCCCTGTTAATAATTATTGTTGGTTTTAGTTGACTTTAACGGCGACGAATGATTAGCCAAAGTTTTTCAACAAGTTCTCTGCTTGGAACACGATATTCAGCTCGAAATTCGTTTGGATCAAGGGGCGAATTAATTGTTAATAAAACTTATTTTCCCTCGGGTCTTTCTTCATCAAGAACCCACGAAAAGTTGGCTTAAACTTTGTAAATGAAACGCTGCTAATGATTAACCCTTCACAATCGTCATTAAATCTCATTAATTAGATCCCTATTGAAATTAATGTTGGAATTATTTTGACGTGAAAGTTAAAAGATTACGAGTAGGACTCAAAAATGCCCCCAAGAATCATTTTGCAGAGAAAACAATGAAAAACGAGACCCAAATAGACCAAATCATCGTCATAATTCATTCTCTTTCTTCCTCAGGGATTCCAAAAGCTCTCGATTGACAGTTGACAGCTCGTATGACACTCGCAAGAAGTTCCAATTTCTCCACTATTTCTACACAATATTTATTTATTTCCATCTGCGACGTTTAGTGATCTGCTTCAGCGACAAAAAAGCTTCCAAATAATCTCCGAGGGAGAAATATCCCAGGGGTGTATATAGGCCGAAGAAACGTGGTGAGAAGAGAAGAAAAGATTAATACGAGTCAAGGAGAACAGAAAAAAAAGCACCGGTGCTGTCTTCGTGCCTGCACTGTTAAGAGATATTTGCAGAGACGTTCTAGAAACTCTTTCCCATTTTCTCTCTCTCTCTCTCTCTCTTTCTTTCTTTTTTTCTATATTCTATTCCCACAAAGACGAAACTCTAGTGTAGACAACCTGACAGAGTTTCGTTGCCTATTTTGTAGGAACGTCGCGTCTCGCTCGTTATAACCACAGACTGCAGGTTAGTGTAGAAGCGAAGGCAAAGTCTGCAAATTTTGTTCTATGCAAGTTTCTCGCAATAGGAAGTAAGAAGAAGAAGAAGAAGAAGAAGTAGAAAAAAAACTCTCAAGAGGATTTGGGGGGTGATGCTTAGTCAAATCAGTTGGAAAAATTGATTTCCGGGTTGAAATTTTCCAGAAATATGACATCTGTCAAAAATTCAATCTTATATTTCTTCGTGAAAATAAATCAAATAGAAAAAAAGACTAAAAATAGTGAAATTTCGAAGAGAAAAAACGCTGAGTACATTTTCAAAATTTCTGGTTTTACAATCCACGGCTAACATCTCGTGTTGGAAAATTCGAGAGAATTCCGAGTGAAATGGAGCAACGAGATAGCAAAAGGGATGAAAAAGGAAAAAAAGATAAAAAAAAAGAGAGAGCTGTTACACTGTAAAAACCTTTCGAAATTACAGAAACGATTCTTCAGGGTCATTTGACGTGCTCCAGCCACGAACGCTGAGCAAAGTCGGATGAGTTTGCACAGATCGCTCATTCGTTCGGTACGTGTCATAGAAAAACATATATGTACATCTACAGTTTGATTTTAAAATTGTTGGAAAGAATGGAATGGTGGAGCGAAGAAGAAAAACTCAAAAAATGGCGAAAATTTTTGTTAAAGAGTTTTATAAACAAATGCAAGAAATATTGGAAATTTTAAATTTCGTTTTTAGCCTAAATTAACCAGAAAAAAAAATCATTCGACAGAAATTTTGGTGAATATTTTGAAGAATCCTGTAGTTTTAAGGGAAGAATCGTTGCAGAGAGTCAGAATTCGCACTGGCAGCTCGAAATAAAAGGGAACAAATCGGGTATCGACTAACGAGTCGCAGTGTCGAGAACGACGAGATGGAGGGGCGACGAGTGTACAACGAGAGTTGAACTTTATAGGAGGAGCGGCTGCCGCTAAAGAGAAAAGTGTAGCGTGTTCACTGGGTGAATGAGCAAACTGTCAGCCAGGTTTGTGTCAAAGAGAGAGAGAGAGAGAGAAAGAAAAAGGTTTTTCTTTTTTCTCTTTGGAGTAAAAACGTAACGTAAATGTATATATATTTAGAAGGATAAATCGGAAGTAGAAATATATTCCTCGTTCATTCGTCTCTCCTTTGCTGGCTCTGGAACTTTTAATTTAACTAATTGAAGCGGTAACTTTTAACATGACGTTGAGAAAAGAGGTTTTCAAAGTCTCCAAGTGGTTAAAAAAGGTTTTAAAGTAAAAGAGATGGAGATGATAATTCAGGTAAAACGAGAAAGAAGTGAACGGTTAATGAACGAGCAAGCATAACAATCGAAGAGACTATCGAGTCGAAAAGAGTGGACATTAAATGCCAAAGAAATAATTAATCGAATAAAAAAAAATTTGTATAATTTCCTAAAGTATTTATTCATCATTTTTCTCCTCGGTCTTTCTCAAAACTCCTTTATTTTTGAAGATAAAGTTTATGAAGAAAAAAAAAAGAAAAAAAAATTCATTATCATGCCAAACTAAAATAGTTGGGATATTTTTCGTTTGCCAACTGCTGCTGCTCGTAATAAATGGAAGGAGAATATAAGAATTGTAACAGAGAGATAGAGAGAATGAGAGAAAGATTGTCGAAGCTTTGGAGAAAGGGGGGAGATGGAAAAGAATGTAAAAGGCAAGTCGTGCAGTGTAAGTAAATAATGAGATTCCAGAACGTAGCTTTCATGAGGCGGAACAATGGCCGGTAGTAAAAAAGCTGAGAGGAAGTGAGTTTTGCAGAGTAGAAAGAAATATATGCCTACGGAATGAAGAAACGAGTGAAGGAAAAAAGGAGAGAACGAGAAGGGCGGAGATGAGAGAAGAAGAAAAAAAAATGAAGAGAAAGAAGAAGAAGAACGACATTATAAGCATGACAATCTTCCCAACTGTCTTTCCGCGTGGTGAACATTTTATGGACGAGCAAGAGCATTACGGTGCATAAAATGCAACAAATCTGAATGTAAGACGAGCACAGTTGTGAAAAGAGAGAAATTCGAGAGGGAAGAAGAAAACTAGTGGAACGAAAGTGAAGAATAAGAGAGCCACTTTGCTTTGGCAATTCTTGGGGACTCTTGGCTCGATTAGGGTTCATCTCAGCGTCCCTTATCCGCCAGTTTCCTTCTCAACAACGTGTAAATCTCTCACGTGGTTTATTTGCACATATTTTAACACTTTTCTCTCGATATAAGTCAAATTTTTCAATAAAAATCCATTTTATCTATAATTTTCCACTGAATTTCGTTCTTTCAACAACCGAAATAAGTTTTGACCTCAAAAAAATGTCTCAAAATACAAAAAAATACAAGAAATTTCGATGAAAGGTCGGTGATGAAAGCCGCGACGATTCTAAAAGTGAATTTCCAGTTTTTCTGGATTGCTCTTTCTCGCCACGAGGCAAAAATGGTGATAAGCATCGGTGAAATTCTTCATAAGAGAAAAATCGCGAAGAGAGGGTGAAAAATAAAAAAATGGTGAAAGGAAGAGAAAAAAAGGAATATTCGATGACGTGAACGAGCGGAAGGGAAAAAGGGCTGAGACGAGATATTGTCGTCGAGTTGCACGTACAAAAGCAGCCGTAATACGAATATATAGAAAGAAGGAAAATCGCTCGTGGGGGAAATAGAAGAAGAGGGAGGAGGGTGAGCTCTTTTCATTTCTATCCGAGCTCGCGAAGCGTACACTCATGGCGTATAGTACGTGCTCGGCCTTACAAACATTCAATGCATAAGAAGCACCCGATCGAATATAAATCATGCCTTTGTATTTTTGCGGCTAAACCCGTAGAGACAGTTGAATAATTTCTGGAACGCCTCTTCTCTTTTACTATGCTTTATATATATATATATATATAAATGTAAAAGATTCTGTGACCCGTTGGCAACCTGTACGAGAGGATAAACTTTACCTCTTGGTCGTTCTCTCTCTCTCTCTCTCTTTTTTCCCGCATTCCCGTTTTCTAGCTTGCGTAATTTATGACACGTTGAGACCCAAGAGAGGCCAACCGAGCAACCGCACGACACGCGAGGATAACAGAAACGAAAGCAGAGTTCCCGACAAAACGCTCTCGTACCTGATCACCAAAACGAAAAGGATCCTGTACGCCAGAGACTCCAAGAACTCCGCGGAGCGATATCATTCCTTTTTTTATATTTTTTTTTACACGACGTTCCAATTCGGATTGAAACGAACCAAAAAAAAGAAAAACGAAGGCTCAGAAGCGTTAACAGCCTTCGGGCAATTTTTTTCTTATCCTTATCACGAGAGGAACCGAATATTAAATTTGCAGTTAATTCGACGATAATTTTTACGTGAAATATTAATAATTTTTTCCTAAATTCGTTCCAATAGCCAATAAGTGACTTTTTTTTTTGTTTCTTATCGTTGTTTCTTTATCACTAATGAAGTTTTTGGTCAAAAATTTTGAACGGAATGTAGAAAATTGACTAGACTCGGAATTCCAGAGGGTAATAAAAGCTCAAATACAATATTACGTCGTTTCGACAATCATGAGAGACTTTGGTGATAATAAATATAAAGCGAAATGAGGCGAGTGTCGGTGGTACTGTTATATATCGAGAGAAAGTTAAAAAAAAAGTGTATTTCGTTATAATTTTGAGGTTGGTATGTGAAAACAGACGTTTATAGCGAAACGATGATGTGTGTTATCGTATTATTGGTAAATCGATGTGCTCGTTGGATTTACGGTAATCGGAGCATAATGCGGTGTATATGTATTGCGAGATAAATATATATAAAGATATATATATAGAGTTGGTAATACGTATTATAGCCGTAACGGGTTTGATAGCGCAAAAAGCGAGGGCCGTATAGAAAAAGGGAAGAGAGAAATCGTCTGAAAAGAATAATTGTATGTCTTCCGGTCGATCGCCTAGCCCCAGAAGGGTGGAAACTAAAGTCGAGGGAGGAAAATAGTGAAGGAGAAAAGAGAAAGATTTCAGACTAGGATTGCTGCTCGTATTCTGGTCCAGGGGGCAATCAAGCGTCGAGTATAAGTAACGCGGTCATTAAAGCGACGAAAATTACTTTTCCGTAGCACGAAATTCTCTACTCCTCTTATGTAACAACACAGAGAGAGAGAGAGAGAGAGAGAGAATAAAAAAAAATTCCATAGCTATAGATTATTTCCTGAACATGCTTTATCGGTATATTGCAAGAATTTATCGTGGGAAATCGTTAATGTGACACAAGATGCTACCGAAATGTGATTATCGTGTCTCCGATATAAACCTACGTGGGAAATTTCATTCAATGCCCAGATTTTTGAGCCTCCAAATTCCTGAAAAATCGATTCAATGTACATTTCCTTTTTTTTTTTTTTAGTTACGGATATCATTCTGTCGAATTGACTACATTGACGATAAATCCTCGATTGTGGGTCGTTTTGACCCCGAAGTGATTTTTTCTTCTTTCATTTCGAAAATAAACATACTCCTGATGTTTTTCTATAAAAGTTAGTTTTTATTTTTAAATAATTAATTAGGCTTCGGGTCCAATTGACCCGGTGTGACAAGAATAAGGGTTTAAAGTGCAGTTCAACCGAATGGACGTTTTTGGTTGAGTTTTAATGTCGAATTGAAAACGAAGATTCGATCAAATGCACGCTTGAAAAATGTCTCGTTCCTGACTTATTTTTTTGTTGTCATTTTGATACACGTCCAAATATTTATTAAATAAGGAGAAAGAAAAAAAAACATAAAATTCTGTATCGAATATACTATTGACTTAGAAAAATTAAGCGAAATAATAAATATAAAGTTTTTTCATTGCATTACAAATATATGACAAATATTATTGTTTTTCATATAAAAACGATGAAAGGAGGAAAAGAGTTTGAAGAAAAATCGGAAAACGTGAACTCAGGTGTTCCCCAGGGTAAACCTGTTACGCAATAGTAGACAAAAGCGTATCAAAGAAAAGAGCGTTTTCGGACTGTAGTAGAGAATTCTCCGGGGGTAGAAAACGCGAAGGACGTTTGGCTGGCGTTACGTACATGTTCGGCCGGTCGTAAAAATTGATAAGCCTTTCCCACTCCTTTGATTCTTTTTCTCTCTCTCTCTCTCTCTTTCTATCTTTTTCTCCCTGTTTCGCCCTCTTGTGTAGCGTACCTACCGCGGAACTCCTGCGGGAGTAACCGGGATAACTCGAGACAATCAACGAGCTTATTGGGGTGCGGCGGTCTCGGCCGCTTTTGCGAGTTAACTGTCGTAATTGCCCGGGGCTTATCCCCTAGCGTCAACTCACATAGAGGGGTGACCAAGAGAAAAAGAGAGAGAGAAAAGGACAAGGAAGAGTCTCATACGTCGCTATATATCGCAATGGAACGACAGCCTGTGTGTAGAATCGATTTCTTTACAGAACTCAATGACAAACGATTTTTAATGTGAACCCCATAAAAAAAAATAAAAAAAAGTAAGTCTATTGCTGATAAATTATTTTTAAAATTGATGAAAAAAGTTTTTTTTTAAATTTGTTTTTCAAGCAAAGAAAAAAAAATTGGACACAAAAATGAATAAAGTCTTTTTCTTTTTATTTCCATGGGGGATAAATCTTTTGATTTACCATAAAAATTGTTGGCTCGCTTCTTTTTCTTGAATTTTAAAGATCGCTGTATATATATACTCTTTATTTAGATTTTTTTATTTTGTACTTGACTCGAAGAAGAAAACTTGTTGTCGAGGACAGCCTCGATGATGCATCATCGTAAAGCAAAATATGAAATGTCAGGTATAAGATGTATTTACGTTAAGAAATAAGAGGTTCTTCTTGGGTAAGAGCGAGTTGAAAATTTAAAAAGACGCTACGTCACGACGATTACAAGCCACTTCCTGACTTATACTTCAACGAGACACGAGAAGAAGCAAAGCACCTTCTTTCATTTCCTTCGTCGAAGATTGCCTCGTTAATTTTCAACCTCGTTAATCATTCTGTGCTTCCTCATCCTCGTTTCATATACAACGTACTTGTGAAATTTACAGGGTGTACCTATTTTTAATTAAACATCGTGTAAAACATGAGAAAACTGAAGAATTTCGATGATCGAAAAAAAAAAAAAATTTACAATAATTGTTCGACACTGTTAAGAAATTAGTCATTTTGTTTATTTTTCATTGAAAAATTTACATTTTTTCGAACGTGACGTCAGATTTCAATTTGTGCTGCGTCTGGTTTTTTAAATTTTAATTTCATCTTAAAAAAATTTATTTCAAGTCAAAACGTCATTTTTGTACAGTGAAAAAAATATTTTTGATAAAAAGATAATAATTGTACGATTTTTTTTTTTTTTTTAATATCTAATGGTATACACTTTCATGGGACACCCTATAGAAATCGTATACACATCCTGTATACGGTTATAACTCAAATATCGTACAATAATAAAGTGCACTTTTCATATAGATACTGGAGAGCTCATCAGTGGAGCGCCTACCGTCTCGACTACGATCTCAATCTTCAGCAAAAAGGACAAAAAGGATAAAAAATCCCACGAGTTTAAAAGACTTCCTTCCTTCGAAACACGCCACTTTTTATTTTTTTTTTTTTCAATAAAAAACAAAATCGTATAGTAACGATCGAACGGGGTCAATTTGACCCGTACTAAAATGGATCTTCGACGAAAAATTGGAGTTGCACTTTTTCTTCAAACTCAAACCGCAATAAAAATTCTTAATTTCATAAACAGATGAATCTTCTTAAGAAATTTTTGTCCTATTTATTATGATTTTTGAAATTTTTCTCAAACTCGTGTGTTGTAAATAAAAATCTGTAAAGAATTTACGAAAAATAGTAAAAACACGGATGTAGGAAAAAGAGAGAGAGATTACGATAAGAAATTAAGAATAACAAAAATAAAACAAAATAATAATAAATTTAAAAAAACGCAAAAATTCAAAATAATCATCCCCACGTATTAATTTACAACGCAGTGATTATGATAACAAATAAAAAGCAAAAGAAAAAAAATGCTCTCAAAAAATCTATGAGCCCTAGCAGGAAATTCGCATTGAATCGAGAAAGAGAGACAGAAAGAGAGAGAGAGAGAGAGAGAGAGAGAGGAATGGATGATGCGAAGGATTGAATGATCGAGAGATACGCGGTCAGTCTCGTGCAATATATAGATCGAGGTCTGATTAGAGGAGGATTAGCAATGGCTAATGCCGGTCGAAAACTACACGTGCCTCTTTCTGTGGTCGTGGTTTCCTGCCGGTGCCTAATACGATGATGGACACACGAGAGAGAGAGAGAGAGAGAGAGAAGAAGAGAAGAGCTTGGAAGAGTTGAATGAGCGGGGAAACCAATGGGACGAAGGTTTAAGGGTGCGAGAAGGTTGGTCGGGGACGAGGATGAGGTTATACACAGAGAAAGAGCGCTCTGTTCGGTACAAACGATCGAAAGGGTAAAAGCATGAGGGAAGGCAAAGTGCGATGGTGCGGCAAACTGACGCGACCCTATACACCGATTCGTTAAATTGATTTGCTTGACAAAGATTGAGTTACCGAATTAAACCGACCGCCATTCTCTCTTTATCCTCGTTTACGATCATAGATACGATTTCTCTCTTATTTGTAAATACGAAAAAAATACAAAAAAATACGAAAAAAGTGAAAAATAAGACAATTTTAACGATTTCTGTTAAAATTTTTACCAAAAATTTCCATTCGATTTCACTTGACAAAGATTTCATTGAATAAAAAGTTTTAGCAAATGATGCATCTTGGAAAATATCCAGAACGGAAACTTTAAGAAGAAAAAAAAATGGAGGATACCTCGTCGATCGAACGTCGCTTTGATTGAAAGTATTTCCAAGCATTTATTACTTTATATACATATATATATATATATATGGACATTTATACGAAGTAGTTGAATGCAAGGTGCGGTATCCCAACGTGGCAAATCGCACCACGTACTAATTGGAAGACTAATCGATTTCTCGAAGGACGCGTGAGAGAGAATGACGTCTCAACGGCCGTCCACAGCACTCCCGTCACGTACACATTACTCGATCTCATGATTCATAACCTTCAAACCCACAGCATATGCTTCTACATCGTGGCTCTTGTATAGGATGTCTCAAGAATGAAATCCAATTTTCTGACCGTTTCTGAGCGGAAATACGTTCCAATATTCTCAAGGAAAAAAAAGCTTTTTGGTTTTTTTTCGTACGACACTCCGTTCGTAAGATATTAACAATTTACTGAATGAACCAATCGGCAACGACTCGTGGGGCGGGGCGAGCGCGAGCGTCTCGTGACAGTCCCGTGATTGGATGGAACAATATCAATCATATTTCCTTAACGGTACATCGGAGAAAAAAGTTAGAAGGAACTTTTCTCTTTAGAATCAAAAAATGAATCTTTTTAAATCCACTAGAATCGTTTATTCAATTGTTTTTATTTAAATTAACAACATTTGTATTTATTTCAACCAAAAACTTGTATTTCGATCAAATAAATAATGATTTCTGAATATTTTTATTCAAATAAGCACGAAAAATGATTAAAAATCGTATAAATAGAATTATACAATTATTATTTTCAATTAAATTTCACGCTCGTTAATTTTGTTTAAAAAATTAAATTTTAATAACAAAGAAAAACCAAGCTTTCGATTGACTAAAAAAATAAAACTATATTTTTATTTTTCTGTTTTTCTCTTTGTAGAATTCGGTGATTGACTTTCGCTCAAAATTAGAAGCCTCAATTTTGAGACATCCCGTATGCATAATATTGAATCAACACACGTTGGTTGGAGACCGCAAAGACTACGTGACGCGTAACTAGAGCCTTGATCATGACGAGACACACGTGCTGTCAAAGACATGTAAATTATATCGAAATTCGTGATGATCAGCAGATGGGCCCCAATTTCTCATTACGTTGAAACTATTACGTGTTAACGTCCATCCTTCCGGTATAAGTTTTGCGATTAAAGAAACGTCGTCGATATTTCGCATAATTCGAGAATTTCTATTTAAAAAAAAAAAAAAAAAAATTGCTCTATAAATGATAGCGATGAAGTATCGAGACTTTGAAAGTCAATTTTGTTGAAAAAAAAAATTAATCCTCGGGATTGGAATCGAAGAATATGTCCAACATGAAGCGATGCCAGCCAGGAGCAGTCATCGGGACGAAAAAAAGTAAAGAGTGTTCCAACTTATGAGAAAGTATTAAAAAGAAGTGTTATCATTTATCGAAATTTGAAAAAGTTTCAGGAAAATTGGAATGGAATAGTTTTCGTTTTCTTTTTTTTTATTTTCTATCAAATTACAGCAAATCGATGGACAACGATATGAAAAAAACTTAATAGAAAGACACAAAAATAGAAATAATATAAATGCATATATATATATGTATATAGACACATATAGAAAATTTCGACAACAATCGTCATACACCGTTATCTCTACGAGTATAAAAAAGTGGAACCAATCTCCGGGTACATCGAGGATATAAAACTGGCAATAAAAGCCAAATAAAAGGAGGATGTCGAAGTAAGTTTTTGGTGTCCAATAGCGACACGATTTCTCCTTCTCTACCGATATCTCTTCGTCTTTTATTTTTCAATTTCTCATTCCCTCTTGCTCTCTCTCTCTCTCTCTCTTTCTCTACGTTGTCCAAATTCTTTGACGCCCTCGTTGACAACGTCTCTTTGTAAAACTCTGTACAACTTCCTGTTCTACTTAATCCCTGGACCCGAAAATCTTCCGGTCATGAAATCTTTCGGTACTTTACACGACGCTCATAAAATTTTAAATAAAAATGGTCAAGAGACGCGACTACTCGATTCTTATTAACTGATAAGACTTGAGGCAGTTTCTAATAAAAAATATCAATTATTTCGGTACATTGTTATAGAAATAATTAAGAAAAAAAAAAAAAAACAACTCATTTTACAAAAAAAAAAAAAAAAAAAAGAAACACGAATGATCCAAACCCAAACAAACCCAAACAACTCATTTTACAAAAAAAAAGAAACACAAATGATCCAAAAAAGGGGTCGAAACGTAAGAAGGAAGAGCAGAAAAGGTTCTGCTCGTGTTTATTTATTGCAAGAAATCAAATTCTCTGCATACAATATTTAAAAAAAAACGATAAATTCCTGAATATGTACAGCGTAGATATTTGTCTCGTTATATAAAACGTTGGGGATGTAAAAATGACTTTTCGCAGTCAGTAAAGAGACGGAAACTATCTTCTGTAGGAAAATGGACAAACTGCAACGAATTTCTGACGATAGTACAGGAAATAGAGACATCACAATGTACGTATCTTAAAACACACACACACACAGAATGAAATGTAGGTACGGATACGAAAGTCTGGAGGACTATATGAAGGAAGAAGAGGAAGAAGGAAGGAAAGCTTGTGAACGAGGACGATCTGAAATTTCTGGCAAATTGAAATTTTACGAGAGGGGGTCTTAGGGATGAAGAAAGAGAGTGAAGAGAATTGTGTGTTGAGAGAAGCCAAGAGCCATGGACGCTTATCTGGAAAATTTGGTGGCCCGCGGCTCTTCGACGAGCATAAACTCGCGATCGTAAGTGGTCCAGACAACGTCTTTGGTCTACATACCATTATATATATATGGATGTGTACAGATATGTCTTGAAAGTCGTTGTGTATACGATCCAACGAGTATACAACCAGGTACAGAAAATAGTACGTACTTTGTCTTGTATATATACATATTTAAACCTCGGTGCTTCCGTCCTGTCAACACAAAGCCAAGCATCGTCGATAAACAACGAGTGCAGTAAAAGGAGAAAAAAAACGAGGCTTCTCGTCCTCTTGAAAAAGAAACTACAACAATTTTAACCTCACTTTCTTCATGTTTATGTTTTTTTTTTTTTTTTTTCATTTTTGTGAGATTTGTTCCTGCTTGGGTTGGTTTTAACATCATCAGAAACTGAGAAAAACTACATCTTGGCCAGAGATTCAAAAAGAGATTTAAACGATCTCCAAACCAAGTGTTAACCTCATCCAAGGTCACGATTTGATCATTTTTTCATCAACCTCGTCATGGATCTTGTTTTTTTGTTCTTCTTTCACTGAATTCAGTAAAAAGATTACCATAAAACGTCGACAATACGTATGGTCGTGTTAATAATTCATGGTGCAATGATCTTCGTCGAAAAAAAATAGGTTAGAATTGGTGTCGAGTATATAGAGGAGGATGGAATGAGGAAGGAGCGAGATATTTTCTGGGCTAAAAGGATGTATTATATTCTATAAATTGAAAAAAATATAGTAAGGATAGGCGATGGCGTATATTAATGCTCGGCTGAGCTTTTCGTCGCAATATCCGGCTAGTATTGCGTGCGGGAGAAGTATCCCGCGAAATGAAAGCTTGGCAAGAGAAATGAAATGAAATAAAAGCTTTCATTATTTCACCTCTGCGATAAGAGCGAGAGAGAGAGAGAGAAAGCAATATAGAGAAAGAGAAAGAGAGAGAGAGAGAGAAAAGAGAATGTGCAGGAGAGTAAGGTGGAGCACGAAGACGAGGGTGATCGCGGGGGTGGTGTGACTTGAGCGAGACTCGAGTAAGGGATGACGCACGAGTATCTGGTGAATTAAGGCATGCCAGAGAGAAAGGTGACGTGACAAACGACAGGGAGGTCGACATTCCTTGGAAATTAGATACGTTCGTCTCGTTTCTTCAACAGAGAGACGCGTTGCAGAAGGATGTTGGAGCCAAACATTGCAACGAATTTCAAAAGGACACTGGAATATATAAACAGCGTACGAGTGAATGTGCTCGAAAAAATGTGACCATCGATCGAAAGAAAGAAAGAAAGGTCGAGAAAGAAAGAACAGGGAGGTGAATGAAGGAGAAATATTGAAAAGAATATATCGGATTACAATATAAAGGAACGTTGATGAAGAATGCAGAAGAGCGAAGAAGATGATCATCATTCGAATGACGTTAATGTGTTGTTATTATTATATGAGGTGCAGTTGACGTAATGACGACAACAATTGTAATAATAGAACTATGAGGAACGACCGGATGAGTAATCGCGACAATGATATCTCGAAGGAAAGCAGAACGAGGCATCATGAGAAAACGAGCACCTTGGCATCCTGCTTATTACAACGTTTTCATTTTTCCAACGCGTCTTGATATACTGCCTTGAGCTTCATAGAGCTTGGTAACAAATAAAAACGCGAGACAAAAGAAATGAATGTGACACTGGTAGCCGTTGGGGGTAACTATCTGTGAAAGGAGAAATCCAACATCAACTTATGGGATTTATGTCATCCGGGTTGCTATCATAGTGAAAAAACTTTGTTAACTTGATAATTAAATGAAAAGTGATACGTGATTTAGTTCCAATAAGATGTTTTTTTTTTCTTAAATAAAGCTTTAATCGATGTTCTAAGTTTGATGTAATTGTAATTGTAGCTCGTTCTTCAAGTGATCCTCATGTGAATGCCTTTTGTAAGTTATGTATATAAAGCTTATGATAAAGGAGGAATGAAAACGTAACGCAACAGGATGATGTGTTAAAACCCCATAGCCCGAATCCCAGAGGAGTTGGAGTGTCGTAAAAGCACTGGAAGCATGTAGAGTTTATATAGCGCATTATACGAGGGAACGCGAGAGCTTTGCCTTTGTGTCACGTAAAAAAGTCCCCTCCAATTTTTCTCACTCTCGAAGAGAAAAGAAGGGGGAGAGAAGTAAAGAAAGGGAAAAAAAAGAGTGAATCCCCGACCCTTGTTACACTGTCACACACACCCGAGAAAGTGTTAAGTGACGTGAGCGTCGTGGTAAAGTGGTGGCCAACGTACCGAGAGAGTAAACGCGAGGAAAAAGACAGAGAAAGAGGAGCATTGAGCCACGAAAAGACGTTGACTCGTGGGAACACGGTGGTGCTTGAAGTGCAAGACTCATGACGGAAGAAGGGCACGTTACTTGCTGCTCAACGCAGCATGCTGGTGTAGCAGTGTCGTCAAAGAGGAAACCAGAAAGTAGGTTCTTTTACGTGGCAGCAGACAGTCAAAGATGGTGGATATCTGGTGGAGTAAACGTGCGAGGAAGGAAATAGGAAGCAAGATTCCCGGCGTGTGCTGGAGCGTGAGGTCGGTGTCCCTCATTGCAGAAGAAGAGGTCTCTCGGAGCGTCAAGAGAAAAACTGCTTGATGGAACGACCAACGTAACGGGTAGTGACGCAGTTACCAAGAGGGGTTGACGGGGTATGGTTGGAAGGTTAGAAGCGACGGGGCAGTTTATTGCCTGGGATTAAACCTCCACGTGACTGGAGCTTCGGAGACCTGGAAAATCTACCTCTGCTTCTAGACTGCACGTACGTTTCGTGCTATAGTCAGGTGGGTTGGAAGATGGCAGCCAGGAAATAGCTAGAAACGTATACACCGAGTGAAGCGTCCTGCCATACTTTCTACGAGTAAAAACCTAACCACTCTTTCGCTGCTTTCTGTTGAATCGCCCACGTACAAAACACCACGAAGTACTGACCATCCGACAGTAGCCAACGACTTCCTACTCATCAACTCATATGAAAAACTGACACTTCGCCAGTGAGGTGAACAAAAATGAGCAGCGATTCATCTTCTCCGCAAGCTATCCACCAACTTTCGAATTATATTGTTTGAGCAAACGCTTGCTGGCAGCACATAGAAATGTCTCATTTTGTGTTCGTGCCGCAAGCCATCTGCAAGTTCCAAGGAAATCGATAACACTAATCATGATATCAAGATTGACCCAAGCAGCGGTTCAGCGGATCGGTGATCGTTAACTCCCTGATAGTTAGCGATTGATCGAGCTAGCATTTTGTCACAGCTACCAAAGTTCCATTTTACCATATCCAGAGGTTCGTACGTAGGTCACAATAAAAGGTGGGCGTTCAATTCCTGTGAGTGGAGTAAGCAATTGGTATAATGAGAACAAGCCGGTGTTACAGGACATGATAGGTCGAAGCAGAAGAGCGAAAAGACAAGCGGAAAAGTGAGTCAGGTAGGGAGGCAAGATATAGATAGAAAGTTACTCGGGATGGAGTAGTCGAGAGTAGTCCATTGAGGCGTTCTGGGCTAAGCTGAATGGATCGGAACATCAGGCAGCTATTTGTTCCCTCGCAACAATGGACGATTCCCGACTCTCGGCGACCAAAGGATCGTACTACATACTATGGCCCTTTACCCGTTACCGTACGGTGCGGTGTCCTGGGCAATATGGGATGGCGAAGCATAGAACGCTGGGGTCATGGGAGTCTGTACATAGATATAGCCACGAGCAGCCAGCGTAACATCAGCGTATAGTACCAAAAGCAGCCACTATACGCTTCGCCGGTATTAAGATAAAGAGAAGCACTCCCAATCGGCCCACACACGCCGGAGAGCAAGACTCGAGTGCATCCTCTAAATCAAAGTCTACCCGGTGGGAACCTCGGGCATGGAATGGGTCAACGAGGCTTGGGACTACATACAAATGTGGCTGGGACGCAGATAGCAAATCCTGACCAGCCTGCGGCCACCTTGATGCTACACTCCCATATACCCTCCGCTAATTCGCTGAGTTACCATATGTTTTATTGGCTTTGACTATGTACTTGTATGTGGTATTTGGATTTGGCATTTGGATTTGGCTACCTATATGAGACCATGCAAGTACGTGTCCGCGTAATACCATTGTTCAATACCAGTAGATCCCTTTACCAGCCGTCCATTACAGCATCTCGTGTCAAAGTTCATCCAAACGTTTTTTATCAATTAAACTGACAATATATTTTTGGTAATTCATTTATTTTCAATAAAATCCTTATATGAACCAGAGTCAAGGCGATATTGGAGGAGTATTTGCGCGATTGTACGAATGCCATGCACTGACCCCAATATCACTGCGACCCAAGCATTCTCGAGTCGGCAATCAGACTCAGAGGAAAACGATAGGAAAGTGGAAGCGAGAGTTGGCCGGTGGTCCAGCAACGTCGCGATCGTAACTTACGTGGCGGGTAACCGCTGCACTCAAGTGCCAATCGGGTTCTTTCGTGGGTGATCCAAAATGAAGGGCTCCAGGGGGTGCGGAGAAACTATTGTAGGCGAGAATAGTATAAAGGGGTGTGTAGTTTCAAGCCGTTTCTGCTGGCGGAGTCGTACGTGACTCTGTGCTCGACGAGCTGACCAACGAACCGGAATCGGACCACGTTTCATTTGCTTTTCTCTCTACCTGGCTCTCTCTCTCTCTCTCCCCCTTTCTTTCTCTTCAAGTTTTTATTCGTTCTCTCTATATTTTTCATTTATTCTCGCTCAACCTATGCGTAGGGGATACGCTTGAGAAAAGCGAGTGCGCGGCAAAAGAGGAAGAGTTCTTCTGATGCTTTGACCATCCAAAGAAGGAGCTGATGCTGCAAAAGCCGAGAAGCAGAAGAACGTGAATTCCGACGGTGCGGACACTTCATCCGTTCAGGACTTTTCGGCACAGTATGATCAACGGCGGACTAGGATATAGAGATCGATCCTCGCAAGCCCAGCAAATCAGTGAATTTGTATTCTGCTCTTGAATCCGCCAGAGTAAAGAAGAGCTGATCGAATATTTCTCGGATGACATATGACACATGTGGAAATAATATTATTTATAAATATCGACAGCGATATGCGCGCTCGGTGTATGACTCCGGTGATCACAAAGTTAAGCAGCCTCGAGTGAGGTCAGTACTTGGTTGGGTGACCGCTTAGCCATGTTTTGGCTCGCGTGTCAATCGCTGAGTGGAAGACAGTTTTTCTGAGTTTCTGATGGTACTAACCGACTGGAACTCGGTTAAAACACTGCCGCCTGCATCGGCCAGGGTTTTCCACAGTTTCCCTGGGCCCTCGTGCAAATGCGCTACAGTAGTGCATTAGGAAAGAGTGGCTGCGGGCAACACTCCGGAGGGCGCTCATGCGAACCGGATCAGGAACAGTGAAGTGGGGGAAAAAGTGGGGTTAGAGTGATCGGATGGGGTCGTAAGGACCCGCAATGGCATACGCATGCAGAAATAATGAAAAATATTGTTCAGAAATTACCGGACCATCTTGATATTGTCTGGATCAAATGTATAATTTCCAGAAATTATAACAATTACGCTACATCTTGTGTGACAATTATCAAGTGAAAAAGATTTCATTAAATGTGGGGAATGGCGTAGGTTTTGTTACTCTACGAGTAATTAGAGGCTTGGAATTGTCTGTAATGGGATGAACCCGAATGTCCCAGCAAATTAGCTGCCGAGAAACTGCGCCTTCATTTCCTTCCGGTAGCCTCGCGGCAAAACCCTTACTAAACACAAACACATCCGTGTATATATATACATTTTAAATATGTATGTATGCATCAGACGTGAAATAAGACACAACGAGGAAGAACAGAACGGGGGAGCGGCTGCTATTGTGGTCTTGTTAACTCGACAATGGAAACTTTCGTAATATAATTTTCATTGGAATTATAAGGAAGAGCTGGAAGAAAATGAAAGAGGAGGAAAACCGATACTTTTTCACGCTGAGTCTGTAAAAAATGGTGGATATCAACAAATACACGCAAAATTTCGTCTTCAGCCTTCAAGATTTTATAAATACATTAGTTTTTTAATATTTAGGTTTATTTCGCGAAATATCTGTTGATCTGGATAATCATGAAAACTTCGAGAAGTCAGTGCGTTAGCAAATTCGTGTCTTTGCTAATAATTAATTACTAAAAAAGAGAACACCATAAAGACTCTCATTGGTCCGAAGAAAAAAGTGAAAAAGCAAGAGAATAGAACGACAAGAAACCGAACATATGGACTTGAAAGTATTTCTTGTCATTGTTGAAGAAACAAAGATAAAAAAATGAAGTAAAATTGAGGATTGATGTTGAAATAAAAAATAAACTAGTTGGAAAGTAAAAATTCTTGAAATTTCAACAATTTTCCATCCTGCGCACAGCTTTGTCTGAAAATCCCGATAAATCCGACGGATCGAGAGTAAAGAAAAATTTTCAGAGATAAGGAAAAAGAAGTGAATAGAAAATAAAAGATAAGAATAAGTACGTGCGCTGAAATAAAAGCAAAACATTGGCTGAAGTGTTGAAAGCATGGGCGGGGGTGGGGTTTAAAAAATAGAAAGAAAAGGAGTGTTTGGAGTGAGGCAAGAAAATCGAGAAGGTAGTGTTTCCGTGTTGTCTGCAAGGACGACCGGTGTATCCCTTTTTAAAAAAAAAGGGGCATATATTCATCAGAGATAAGCATATCCCCTGGAGTTTTTCTTAGTGTTAAAAAAAATGGCGCTGATGTCATCCGGGCAGGCGGGAAAAGAGTAGAAGGATAAACAACGAAGGGAAAAAAAAATGTCGTACGATGTATTTACTTCTTGTGTTAAGGTCCCGAGGAACATATTTCTTTACAGCATCCGGAAAAGAGATAAGAACGTTGACGCCTACATCCGGTGGGTTCATCCTTATCTCTTACAGACTTTTGTTTCGTTCATTTAATATTTGTAGCATGAATTTTGTTCCCCGTTAACGACGCAATCAATTTGTATTTTTCCAACAACAAGAAAACGGCGTCTGCTAATGATAAATCGAGAAGAAATAATTGTGCACTCATCAGATGGCATGAAAAGTTGATGAAAAATATTATCACAGATTTAGAGAGAAAAAAAATCATCACCGGAAAGCGAAAATATAATCCACGAGGCAGGATAAAAGCGTTTCATAAAATTCACAAACATCTTGTTGCAAAAAATAAATAAAAATAAAAAAATTAAAATACAAAATACGACGTCTCGTCGGGTACGTATTATCGTAATACCATGAAGATGAGATAATAATAAGAGAAAAATGGAAATAAAGCATCTTGCCATGCGGGAGAAAAAGAGAACGCTTGCCCCAGAGCGGCTTAGCATTCGAAAGTATTTCAATTTTTGTGGAATTATAAGTGGCGGCATAAACCTCTCTTGGATATAAAAACGGGAGGAGAGCTCAGCATTGCTATAAGAACGAAAGAGACTTGGTCCAGCACAGGTTATTCCATATATACATATATTTCTACTTTTTTTTATACTTCGTTCATAACAAGACCCCACTGTATTATCAACAGAATACCCTCACGCTTATTACAAGAGGACTACGGTCTTTCGCATTGTCTTATTCATATTTTTCCTGCATTTTTATCATTTTTTAACAGGGATTTTCAACCTAGAATTTTTTTTTTTTTTTCCATACTTTCTACTAGAATTTCCTACAAAATGTGGTAAAAAAAAAAAACAAAAAATCGTATTGAAAATTGCACTAAATTTAAACAAGGATTAAGCAATAATAGGTCGACTCACCCTCACGCTTATTACAAGAGGACTACAATCTTTCGCATTGTCTTATTCATATTTTTCCTGCATTTTTATCATTTTTTAACAGGGATTTCCAACCTAGAATTATTTTTATTTCCATACTTTCTACTAGAATTTCGTACAAAATGTGGTAAAAAAGAAAATGAAGAAAAAATGGAAAATCTTATTGAAAATTGCACTGAATTTAAATAAGAATTATGCAATAATAACTCGACTCACCCTCACAGTCATTTTCCAATTATATTTCTGGCCAAATATCACGAAATCCACGTTATTCGAGACAACAAATTATTTCGATGTATTCGGTAGAGCCAGGAATAGAAAAACAGGAAGAAAAAAAAAGAAGGAAACGTATAATGAGGCGAGAACTCAAACGACCTTACGGTTCGAGGTGCCAGGGTTGTTTGTTTCCAGTAAAATCCTCACTGTGTAGGGGAACATGGGGCAAAATGGACCCCTGGAGCAAAGTGGGCAATCCAATTTTTTTATTTTTGGGGCCAAGTAGGTTCTCCCAAAAATAAAGGAAGATCAAATTCGAAGAAAAATTTGACTTTCCTTTATTTTTGCGAGAGCCCACTTTGCCCCAAAACAAAATTTTTTTGGATTGCTCGCTTTGCCCCAGGGGTCCATTTTGCCCCATGTTCCCATATATATATGTTCATACAATATTTATGCATATAATAATATTATACATCATATTATTCAGAATAATATTATTATTTGCTGGTACAGAGTGATGTCAACGGAATTTCCGAGTCTCCTACACGAGTGTATTATATTTACTGTATATGATTACGAGGGCCATCCGATCCTCGTGTATAAACCCCTCGTAGCCTCTTGCCCGAGATCATAAAAAAAAAAAGTAAAACTAAAGTGTGTACGTTCGCCAGCGAAATAGGTCGTTTCCTGGAGAAAATAGATCGTACTAAAAATTTGTATCGTCCCATCATCGTCCCAACAACAACGAGAAATAATCTCGTCTCGAGAGAAAAATCATTTTCTTTACATATATATATATATATGTATGTATGAAAGTTACAGAATTTGCCAGGAACACTGCTGGGGAGGGCGATTGCTCTGAGAAGCTGATGTTGAGATGAGGAAAATTTATTGAAAAAAAAAAAAAAAAAAAATAACAAAAATTTCCTTTAGAATCAGGCGCTTCGATAGAGTGTTTTCATTTTTTTTCAGAACGTATTGCAAAAAAAAGAAAAAACACAAAAAGATTGTTCGTTTTTTGGATCTCAAGACAATGAAAACGAGACTAAGGTTGATGAGGAAACTCAAAATTTCTCTAGAAGGACGAACGTAACAATACGCATCAACCATAAGGATCAGCTACTAACTGGACTCGAAAGGATAACCTTTCGGTCACTGCTTCCTTCTCTTCATCACGCGCTTAACTTTGTTTTTCACGAAGAAGGAAAATCTTGCTCAGAGGGATCAATTGTTTGAGGTCAAGATTACCAAAGCTCTCTCTCTCTCTCTCTCTCTCTCTGTCTCTCTCTCTCTCTCTCTTTATTCGTCTTTCTTCCTCGATCAAGACAAGTAGTTAGGGTATTAGTGCAACAGAAGTAAACAGGATGAAAGGAAATATAAGGACTTGAGGGAGGAGAATAAGAGAAAGAAAAAAAAAAGACTTTATTGATGGTTCTTTCTTTGTTACTCACTGATCGCCAGAGGTGAGCTTAGTTGAAAATATCCGATGGTTTCGGACCACCCCCGCAAGAGATGCTCTTCTATTTCCAACAGATTGATATGACCCTATACCGCTATTCCCAGGATACTTGATATAAAGATTGAGAGATAGTGGAAAAGTGAGAGAAAGAAAGAGGAAGAGAGAGAGAGAGAGAGAAAAGCAATAAAAGTTGAGAGTCACCGAACTATGCACCGCCCAACAGCTCAGCATTTTTCTACTCATTTTCCTCACTGATCCCTTGACTTGGGAATCTAGAGATCGAAACCAACAGGAAACAACGTAGAATTTATGAAAATTGATTGAAAAATAAAGTAATGAATATTAAATTGGAAAATTTGATTTTGAAAATCTATTTTTTTTTACAAATTCTTTTTTTTATTTTCATAAAAAAATGAAAATCTTATGAATTTTTTCGTTCGTCATTAATTCAAGTGACGCTCTTACAAAATATGTCGAACAAGCAACCAAAACACACGAAAAATAAAAAATGGGGATTTTACGATCACTCGAAACAAACGTAAAACACTGTATATGCTCAACTTTTCAATGATGTTTTTTATTTCTCTCTTGATAGTGTGAAAAGTCATAAAAATGAAACGTCAACGAAACACCCACTCCAGTTGTACATTGTCCACTCTTCCATTATACAACGCTGTGGTCTTTCCATACACAATTCGTTTACAAATGAGAGTATGAAAAGGGGGTCGTTCGAAAAGTGTGATTCAGCGTTGGTTTTATTACAGTGTCGCGTCGATTATATGATCGAGCCTGTGAATTGATGGGTTACTACTAAACTTTGATAGAATTTACATCTGTCAAAAAAAAAAAAAAAAAAGAGAAAAAACATGTTATTTGCAATTTTATAAAATACAAAATAAATATACAAGCCCTAAAAACGTCATGATTCAAGGAAAAATCGTGATTTTATCGAAATTTCATAATGACAGATGTCAAAAATGGGGTCAATTTGAATAATCGTTTTTGTACAGAAAAATTTATCCATGGTAACAAATTTTTGTTGATTCAAAAACTCGAATTTTTGTGACTGGAAGTGGAAAATTCGATAAAAAGAAAAAAAATGAGAAAAATTTCAATTTTTAACAAATTTTTGAAATTTTAATGAAAAACATTTTCCTCGAAATTTCAATATTTTATCGATTTTTATGAATTTATCGAAACATCGGGTTTTTTGACGCCCTGGGTGAACCCTTAAAAATCGAAAATATCGTAATAGCTCGTAGTTTTGGAATAGAATTTCTTAAATCACACTATTTTGACATAATCGATAAAATTGAGGTTTAATTTGTGGTTAGAATTAGTTGCAATAAGTTCGTTTCGTACGCTCAATGCGTGTTCATCATTCGCCATCGTTTTCTCTCGATTTAATCGAATATTCTGGCGCTAATTAGATCGCAAGTAAATTCTCACAACTGGAGATTCGGAAATTCGTGTTATCTTCGTGAACAATGCGACGAATGATTAGCCCTCGAGCACACAGGAGCAAGTCATACACGCTCGGAATGTTTTTCAAAATGAAGGCTCTACGATTATTGATGGAGATATTAGCTGATCAGGAATGTTTCCTCGTTCGTGCTATCAGGGGAAATGCACGTGAACGAAAAATCCAGAGATTTCCGAAGTTAAGACTCGTTCCGTTCGATCTAATCGATTGATAAAAAAAAAGTCTTCAAATTGTGGATAAAAATGTTCGTAACCGAAAAAAAAAAGCTGCAAGAATGATATTTTGGAACTTTATTGATCCGGGAGGAGCATCCGAAAGAATAAATAAAAGAGAAAAAGATTAATGAGCATCGAGCGGAAAGTCCTCAGCCCATAATTCAATGGAGAATGGTTGGACGTGTTTAAAATTTCGAACAATCCATTATTTTTCGAGAAAATCGAGTAGAGTAAACAAGTTGAGGGAGAAAAACAGAGAAGTCGAAGAGAACTAGAAACCAGAGAAAATTTCAAGTAGAACGAATGAGAATTTCGGTTGGTATTTCGCTGGAAGAAGTGCGCGGTAAGCTCGAAATAGCCGACAATGGACATCGGGACTCCTATGAACCGAGTGAAGAGATAGAAGGATAAAGGGCAGAGAGAGAGAGAGAGAGAAAGAAGAATGAAGCGAACGAGAAGGTGGAAAGAGATGACAAAAAAAAAGGAGCAGCACGAGTGACCATTCGGTTGGTCCACCAAATGAAACTCGCATCAGTTCCGCCCGAAGGAGATCCAAGAAGAAAAGTCCAGCAGAGAGTACACAAGCGAAAAGAAAATAAGAGACGAGAAAACTTGGGCCAACGAAAAATATCGAGCTGTCTGAATTCTTCTGCACTTTCAACACAGTACACAAGATTTTTATTTGTTTGACTGTGTCGATTTATCCTTGAAATCTCTTCCCAAACGATCTCTACTCTCGTAAGGAACCTGATGCTCGCAGTGTCTCAATACAAATCTGTCGAATTCTAAGAGAAAAAAAGGTCGTAAGCGATGGGATTTGAGGACTCGGAGAACTACCGATCGCGTCCCTTTATCGGTAAACGACATACGACTACGTAACTGCCCGGAAAATCGGTCTAGAAGAATAAAAGATCGTAACCGATCGTATTTGAAGACTTGGAGGACTGACGATCGCGTCCCTTTATCGGTAAATGACTTACGACTACGCAACTGCGAGGAAAATCGGTCTAAAAGAATAAAAAATCGTATTTGAAGACTTGGAGGACTACCGATCGCGTCCCTTTATCGGTAAATGACATACGACTTACGTAACTGCCCAGAGAATCGGTAGATATCTTTTTATCCTTATGTTGGCTATACCGTTGGTGGACACACGTCCCAATAGTGCTGTAAATCTCAACTGGGACAAAGTTACGAAATTTACACGGCGTTACGAATGTGTATGTGGAAAAGAGAGAGAGAGAGAGAGAGAGAAATAAAGAGAAAGAGAAAAGTGTCGTATAGGTGCCCCTGAGACAAAGTTGTGCCTGGAAGGTAGGAAAAGCAAAGGAGGAAAAGGAGAGGAAATGTATGAGAAAGGACGAAGGTATACAGGAGAAAAGGAGAGACAAGTATAACTACGAATCCTGGCGAATAAGAGGCCACGAGGGAATCGTTTACGCCGTCGTGCTACGACTCCCATAAGACACGCATTAATCCACCTTAAGTCACGCTTAAATAATTGTCTTTCGCTTCATATATATCTATATATATTTTATACATATATACTTTTAATGTTCTCTAGTTTCCAACTCCTAACTCGCACATTACATCGTTTCGCGCTTCCGACAGCAATGCCATT
Organism: Campoletis raptor; assembly: GCA_948107755.1. Classification (NCBI taxonomy): domain Eukaryota; kingdom Metazoa; phylum Arthropoda; class Insecta; order Hymenoptera; family Ichneumonidae; genus Campoletis; species Campoletis raptor. The sequence goes on along the minus strand of OX403627.1, from coordinate 17,423,220 downwards.
TCAACGATACATGCGACTAAATTATCACGAAAAAATTTTCATCCTTCAAGAAAATATAAACTCGAAAATTTATATATATATTTTTTTTATCTACTGGAGTATCCCTTAATCCATTTTTTTTTAAACGACTCAAAAACTGTATTTTTATATAATAAATAATACTATTTAAATTTTTTTATTCAAATAACCACGTTAACGGAAATGAATGTTAATTTTTTTGTTCTGACTCCTGACTATGTCCAAGGAACAGAAATATTATCAAATAATAATATAATTATTAATTAATAATAATATAATTAAGCTTTTTATTGATTGAAATTAATTTATTAAAGTGGAAATTTTTTTTTTTTTGATTTTTCTAGATCGCAGTTTGATGAACTAGATGTTTGTCGGTGGAAATTTTCATTTCTCTATAAAAGGAGTTTTCTTCTTTTGCAAAGGAAATATTTCGGGCGAAATTCTGTTTATTTCGACATGAAATAACTTTTGTTTTTTTTTCTCTGAGCTCCTGAATAAATATGGACTCGTAATTATTCGATGTAACTGAAGATTCAAATTTCCATACTTTTCGGTTGTTTTAAAATCGGTAATCGGGGGAAAAAAAACATGAACGAATGAGGAGAAGAGGAATGAAAAAAATCTGCGACGAGCGCGAGCCCTCAAATATGCGGAGAGGGTCACCCAGCCATCAACTTCAATACTTCCGGTTGAGGGCTCGTGGGAATGAAAGTGGATGGGAAAAGCATGCCACAGTGTTGGTAGAAGCCTGGCACGAGAGGAGAGTGGCGTGAAACCGTATCCACGAGAGACCGGTGATTCCCATTAGCGAATGAAATATTAACGCGACGTTGCAGACATTTTCAATAAACTACAGTCAAATATCTCGTACCGTTTCGCGGAAGCACTTGCCTCGTGTACTAAATAATATCGAGAATGCGCTACCGAACGTATTATTCATCCGAGCTGCATATATTATATCGTATTAGAGACCAAATTCTAACGGAGAATCAAAAATTACCAAAAAAAAAAAAAAAAAACTCCTGAACAAAAACCGTTTCGTTAAAACATATATATTTTTCCTTACGTGCAATTATATTGAAATTTCATATTCGAGGGTTTTTCGGCTCACTAATTACGAAGCTGACCTCGAAATTGTGAAATTTCTAATTAATAGTTTCTTCATTTATTTATTTTTTTTTTTTCCCAAAAATTACCGTACGAAATTTTTTTTTTCAAATTTATTTTCACTCTTTGGAGTTTATTGAAATTGTGAAAAAATTATTGTTCCGATTTTCATGAAATTTTCGTAGAAAATAAATTTTTTCATGAAAAATTACGAAAATTGTCTTTTTTCTTATATTTTATATTCGTGCAATTAATAAATGACGGACGTACATATTGGAGTAACGATTAATGAATATTCTGTTTAATTCCTCATTAGTGTTTTTTGACATTAAGTTCTATGTGTAAAAATGAAAATTGAGATTTTTTGACGTACGGAATAGATTGCAGGTCGAAATTTTTAGAGCCAATTAATTCGAATCCGAGAGATTCCGGTTGAAATTTATAGAAATCTTTGGTGAAATCTTAATAGGGAAAGTGAATAATCTTGCTGGAAGGTTCCTTTTAACGAGATTCGAAGATTTCTTGCCTTATTTTTCGCATCTTTCTCTCTAATGGCGTAGAGAAACTTTTTGAAAAAAAAAGGAGAAAAAAAAATACTAAAGAGTTGATATTACAAATCGTATATATTCACAAAGAGTCAGGGTTCACGAGTGTATTTGAATGCAGTTGGTGAGAGGTTTGTAATAGGGAGAAATTCAATAGAAACCACGATGGAGAGGAAAAGAGAGAAAGAGAAAGAGAAAGAGAGAGAGAGGGAGAGAGAGAGGAACGAGGAGAACGACGAGTTCCGTGTATACACAGCGAGCAGCGAGAGTCTCTCGCCTCAAAATCCGTTCGACGCATGTTCATGACACACGAATAAAATTCGTAGGGCATCCGGAAATTCGCAGTTGAGAAATTTTGCACTTTCAGTATATATATTTGTGTGAGCGCTTGAAAACTAACGATCCGAGGTAAAGCGTAACCCTGTGCGAGAACGTTGCGAGAAATAAAGTTTAGGAGAGGAAGAGAGAAGGAAGGCTATGACATTTCCGCACCATCACCTGGCCAACGGAAAAGTGTCAAGCACAGATCGCAAAACGCTTTGGTGTGCGAACCTAACAGCGTCATATTTCCGAGTGCCCTGTTGCGAAAGATTTTTTTCTCTAATAGAATGACAGAGAGATTCAAGTTTTTAAAAATCTTAAAAATCCAAGTTTTACGATAAGTTTGTAGGATTTTAATGACAGCTCAAAAAAAACTATGAATATTGAATGAAATAGCGATTGAGTTGATATTTTTTCAACTTGCAGGCATTAGTCATTGAAACCCTTAAAACGTAACGACCAAGAAAATCTCGTAAAGTGTTTAAACATTGCTCGGGAAGAGCGTCAAGAGACACGCTACTTCGAGACGTCATTCTACATTGCCTGTTCCGCGTAAGTCCTCAATTCGGGAGGTAAAACAACATGAGGCACTTGGCTCTTTCCCCGCAGCATAAACACAGTAGAAACAAGAGATAAACAAAACTTGTGGACGTTTTCATGTGGAAAGGAGAGTAGACAAACAGCGGACTATTGCTTTCCTACTTATCCTTTCTATCTTCGTTCTCCTCCAACTTGACGTCTTTGGTAAAACGTTTTATGTCAAGATCCAGGGTCATCGTTGAGGGATATAACGATTTCAAGTATAAATTAAACATTCAAAAGTCTGGCAAGAAGGTATCGATACTTTAACAACAATTTACACTGATCCAAGGTCACGCACAAGGTCAAATGGTGGAAAGAATGATATAAAGTTTCGATCCTAGAGGGAACATTACGATTTTCATTTTCTTGAACTCCTACCCAAAGAAATAAAATGGAAAACTATCGAAATTACAATTCTCTCGAAGCTGAGAGACCAGAAAAAAAACTGGTCGGATGTTCTCGCCTGCGAGACTAGACTCCAATGATTTAACTTGTTTTATCCTCGAACGCTTAACTAGCAATGTCGAGGTATTAGTTTTTGCCGAGTCCTGATTCCAAGAGGACTCTGCGGGTAGAAAGGACCGCCGGCCAAAAGCTTCCCCGAGGTAGCCATTACTCGCGAAAGAGGATGGTGACTTTGGGGTAAAGGTGGATACATCATGGAGACAAATGGGAGGACCATCTTTCTTGTGGTCCGGAAGAGAAACCGCTCGCGGACTTGAGAATAACTACATATCTCTTGCTCTCTCTCTTTCTCTCTCTAAATTCATCTTCCATTCTTCCCTGAACTCTCGTGTCTCTCTTACGATTAATCTCTTTTCGTCTCTCTCACTCGTCTCGAGATTGTCTCAACTGCAAGGAGTTTGAGACAAATGCAATTACCACAGCAAAACATCAAGTTCCAAAACGTGTGACTAGAAACACTGCTCGTGAATTTTACTCGTGAAAGCCCATCAAGCAAAAGACATATGGGAACCAGCACACGAAACAGACTAAATGGTAAACCCTGAATCGCTAAAGTTCTACGATATTTATGGTTGTATGAGAAAGGTACTCGAGGCGATTGATTGAAAAAAAAAAAAAAAAAAAAAAAAAAAATGAATCCTAGATTTTTATTCAAAAACATTATTTTCCATCTGTAGAAGTTTCATTTTATTTTGTTAAAAAAACATTTGCTCTTTAAACTGACGATGATTGACCTGTTCCAATAAAATCTTCACTATTTTGTTCTTTTTATTTTGTTCTTATCACAGATTTTTACTCTCTTATAAGATATGGAAGTGGATGAGATGACATTTTGTTTCTTGAAGTGGCTGTTTAAAGGGATTTGAACATTTCGACAGTCGGATCTCTCACTCTCTGAGTTTTGCTTTCTTCTCCTTTACCTTATCTTCTTCAAGATAGCACTTTCTAAGAGCAGTTCACCAACTTTTCAACAGGATATAGAGAAATATGGGGCAAAATGGACCCCTGGAGCAAAGCGGGCTATCAAAAAACAATTATTTTCAGGGCAAAGTGGGTTCTCCCAAAAATGAAGGAACGTCAAATTTTTCTTCGAATTTAATCTTCCTTCATTTTTCGGAGAACACACTTTGCCCTGAAAATAATTGTTTTTTGATAGCCCGCTTTGCTCCAGGGGTCCATTTTGCCCCATGTTCCCCTACATTTATGTCTATAGACATGAAATCTGGTATGCTTAGGTCGTTTGAGCCAGAAGAGAACTCTGTTCTTGTGTATGGACACGAAATGTATTCTGTCCAGGTTTGTAAAAGATATAATAACGTTGAAAAGGGAGATGAAGAGTTAGAGCTGTCATTGGCAAGCGTTTCTCGAATATTTATAAATGAATTAAAGGTCGAAGCGTATAAATGAAGTTTTAAAATGACGATTAAAATGATTCAAGCAGATTAAAAACACTTCGTAGATATCTTGTCAACTGGAAAACCAAATTTTTTCTCATCCAAAACCCAAGCTCATTGTTCCACTATTTTTTGACAAACAGCACAAAGAATAATTCTCTCTGGCAATTGATCCAACGATATCGTCGAAAACTCATCAATTCTCAGTGATTTATTAACCGTGACACTCCATTTTGTCCCATAAATATTGAACCGTCTCAAATAAATGGAAAAAAAAAAAAACAAAAAACAAAACAGAAGAAAAAAAGTTTGAGAGATTGGGAGAAAATTGGGAATCATCGTTGATCAACAAGCCGGAGGTCTCCAGGCAAAGTGACTACTGCATGCGCCTTGAAAAATGCATATTTCAAAACGATTGCTGAAGGACTGCAAAAACGTCACCGCGATTGACCGTAAATTTTAGCCTTTTTTTTCTTTCTCCCTCCCTCCCTTCCTTCTTTCTTTCTTTCCTTCCTTCCTTCCTTCCTCCCTCTCACGCTCATTCTTTTTTCTCTCTTTCGTAAAATCGCGTTGTATATTTCGTGTACATCGTATGTATCCAGACACGTGAGATACACACATGCAAAATTTCATACAGCAAAGTCAAATTTTTCTTCTTCGATTTTCACGCAGTTTATATGCGAAAATGTAGGACAGAGGGAGGAGAGAACGTCAGAGACAGAAGTATAACCCAAGCGAAAAGAGAATGCAATATATTTGTGTGCACTTTTCTCTGTGTGTACAAATGTCTGTGTATCGCGAATCCAGAGAATTGTCTATATATATATATATATATATATAAAAGTCGAGCTATAAATATTGCGATGAGCATTTCCTCGTGAATCGTTGCCTGAAATTTCAAATGTCCATATGACGTGTGCAGTCGCTCTAGTGACTCGTACATTTTCGAATATCGATTGTCCTTTTTCATCCTCTATTCTTCTCTCTTACACATATTCGTCAATACAACTTTTTTTTTTATTTTTTTTATTTTTTACACACACGAACTGCCACTTTTCCTGATATATTGTTCTGTATCTACTTGGAAAAGGATTATACAACTGACTCCCAAATTCATACGTCAATTTTTCATTATTTACGACTAAATACTATTCTCCGACTCGATTTTATTTATCAATCTTTAAATAAAGTCATTTTATTTTTTATAACATTGTCACGAGACCCTTTAGGACATTTTTTTTTCATTAAAAACATGACGTCACTTGATTGAAACAATTATTCAACTCAATATATGTTTTTATAGTCGAGATATATTTAAAAATTGACGAATTGCAACATTTCTTCGGAAATTTTTCTTTTTTGGGGTAAACACGATATTTTAATGAGTTTTTCACCGACTGGCTTCAAATTTTTTTAACGGATTCTAATGGTAAAAAACTTCTGATCGGTTGGGAAGAATTTTTTTTTGTCTAGAGACTATCAACTAACAAATAATGACAGTTTTATATATTTTTTGACATTTATCAATTCTCAGGAACGACATAAAACCAAAAAAATCGATATTTTTGATTAAAATAATAGTTTAATTATGAGAAAATTATAGAAAAAAAGTTCCAGCATGATTCAGAGGATAAAAGTCCCAAAATTTCGATATTTAACATCGTCGAACCTCGAAATAATAAAAATGTTGAAAACTTGTTTTTTGCTAGTTGAAGACACGAGTTTTTTGAAAGATTGAGAAATATTTATGAAGTTTCTGTCATGTACACGTGTCATGGAACGAAGTTGTAAAAAAAAATGAAGAATTTTCAAACTCTCGTAATGTTTTAGCCGCGATGACGAGCTCTAAGAAAAAAGTTGGTTTAATCGATGTTTTACGTTGGTCTCGAGGATCGGTTGGTACTTATCGTAGTTGAAAGAGAGAAGGATCTTGAGTAGGAAAGATCGAAAAGTTTTGGATGAAGAAAGTGGACAAAGTCATGATAGTGGAAAGTACAGAGGAATGAAAATATATGTAGAGGTAAAATGTAATTTTTTGCTTAGTTTTTATCTTTAATATGCAGTATCAACTCCCAAAGGAAAAGCGAAAAGGTAATTTAAAAATTTGCTTTCCCTACTGTGACGTCTCTAGGGGCGACGACACTTGCTGTACCAACAACAAGAAAAGCTGTCCTGTGGTTTGTCGCTCTGGTACTCGTACGACGCAAAAAAAAAGTCAGGACGTAGATAGCGGAAAGACGAGAGAAAAACTCTGAGACAAAACAGAAACGAGAGTCTGTACAGTTCGAAGGAAACATGGGCAACAAAGTTTTTCTTGATTTTTGTACCATCCAAGCTTTTTGCATTGGCCTCGAGTGTTCCAAGCACTCTTTTGCCTACAATTTCTCGAATTTTAGCAATGAAGCAAAAATATTGTGTAAACAATGAAAATATTGTTGAAAAAAAAAATGTCTGAATGAATTATTGATTCGTGGATGAATTTGGAGAGAGAAAAAAAAGAGAAAATTTGACAGGAAACTGAACATTTACGAGGATAAAATTTTTTTGTGACTCCTGTCAATGAAATTCCTTGGCGAAACCTTTGAAAATTAATTTGTCGAGGATCCGAAAGGTATATTACGATCGGTAGGAATGGAAGAGGCCATTGAAATATGATCCTTTTTACATTCGAAAAGAAGTATATATTCGTGACGAAGAAATAACGTCGCAAAGGCGTGACTTCTCATCACTTCGAAAGCCACGAGCGAGATTTTCTATCCACGACAGCGAATGCTGCCGTGGGCTGACTGTTACGAAGCTTTTGCGGTTTTATCACAATAGAGAATAAGAAGAATGAGGAAAAGGCCTGTAGATTCGTTGGCCAAGCGAATCTCTTGAAAACGTTATAATATGAATGGTGTATTGTAAAGATTTGAAAAGGGGGCAACCCTTGCCAACACTTCTACTCTCTCGAACCCTTTTCTAACCCCCCTCCCCCCTGCCACCCACCTACCCCACCCCACCACGTACTTTTGTCCCGAACGACAATTATATCATCTATTATTCCTTCCTTACTTTTGTCCTCATACCATAGACACACACACTGAGAAAGAGAGAAAGAGAGAGAGAGAGAGAGAGAGAGAGAAAGAGAGAGAGAGAGAGAGAGAGAGTTATTCAACGAGCTTTTCTTGTAGCTTAAAAATAGAAATTGGTCGAAAAGGAAAATCACTAGAAAAAAAAAAAAAGGTTTAGTATTGAAATGCAAATAATTTGGAAAACATTTTCAAGTCTCGTTTGAATTCGATACGAGGGTGAACTTTAGGAACGAATTTCAAATTCAAAGACACTTTGATCACGATCACAATGAAATTTAACTCCGGAAAAGCCTTTTGAAACTGTGAATTCAACAAAATTCATTTCTTAAGACATATATTTTTATGTTTATATCAAAAATCGAGGATAAATTTGGGTTGAAGTTTCATCGGATAAGGTGGAATTTTTTAAAGGACGAAAATATAATTGAGGAATTAATTTTTCATTGCTGGGTCAATTTGACCCGGAGTGTACTTCGAGTACTGAATTGTTTTGAAAAATTATTGATAACTGCACTGCACTGGCAGTCTTCGAACCTCAAAAATATAGACCGGGTCAAAATGACCCAGTGTGTCAAGGAAGTGTCCAAATGATCAAAAAATTGTTCGTATAAAATAGCAATAAAAATTTTTAAAAGTGGATTTTTATATTTTTTCCACTCATATCCAAGGCTCGTGGGTTATTTTTGCTACCAATTTTATTCCCCGGTTATGGAACGATATCAGTGACGCTTGTAATATCATTTCCGTTAGAAATTTTGCATCGAAAATGTAAATCCCGTTCGATATTACGCGGACGATCGGATCAAAAAACAAAAGAGACGGAATCGTCCAACAAAAAAAAAAGAGAGAGAGAGAGAGAGAAAGAGAAGAAAGAGCTGAAGGGAAAAAAAGAGACAGGCGCGAGACTAGTATCGAATAAATTGTACCGTTGAGTATTTATATCGCAAGCGAAGCGTGTAGGCATCGGAGAAAAGCCAGAATGATTAATACAGCATATATTTGGGCCGATGAAATCGTCGAACGTGAAGAGAGGAAGAGAGGGAGAAGGGAGGAGAAGAGAGAAAAAAAGAGGGAGGGGGGGAGGGGTGGTGAGATCCGATCGATCGGAACATCCGGTTTTAAATCGTTGGAAAAATGTCGCGTATCGAGAGCCTGATAGCAAAATGCCGTTGGCTCTCTAGTGTGTGGTATTCCACAGCGATGCAGGTTACTCATCACGAGAGAAAGAGAAATAAAGAAAGAAGGAGAGGGAGAGAGAGAGAGAGAGGAGAAAATTCGAACGAATGATATTTGCAAACTGTATATTCCGAGGGAAGTGGTCCAGAATCGCGAGAACGTGAGAATAGCTCGAGCGTAAAGCGATGAATTTTCAATGGTGAAATTTGGATTTTTCAAGCCTTCTTTTTTCCAGCCCCTGTTGCACAGTCTCTCCTTTTTACTTTCGCATCAACGTTCCCGACTACATTTTTATATTAAGTTACGAAAAAAAACCTCAAGGGTTAAAGTCGAAAGTTAAAAAAAAAAAGTTTAAAAAAAAAAATCAAAATGCAAATAATAAGGTGCATCGGAATTTTGCATATGGACAAATCCAATCCATGGTGGTCAATGGTTTTATAAAAAAGTTTGAATTTATAGAGTTTATGGGATTTTTTAATCGAATTTTCTGCCATTGTACTGTCAGTTCAAAAAAATATATTTTTAAATACTCCAATTTTATTTTTAATAAAATTTCATTTCTTTTGCCACCAAATAAGATCCAGCAACTCCAAATTCCAACGTCCAATCTTTTATTATTTCCTTCTCATAAGTGTGCGAGCTTCTCTGAACGAGAATGTACGAATTCTCGTTCGAGAGTCATTATACCGCACCAACTCTCGATTACGATCTGTGTGAGACGTGAGTTCCCATCGGAAAAGCACCCTCGATAACGTAACGATCGGTATTCGTACTATTCACTGTTAAATATCCTCCTCCTACATGGGCTTTTCTATACTCAATTTATATCACTTCGAACCACCTGTTTTTTACCATAACAATCTATCCCAATTATCCTTCAAAAAACACCAAGTACCAACTATTATCATTTATTGACTTATTTTATTTGCAAATATTTATTCGACATACTTTACGCTTCGATTCACGCGTTTCTTATCAACGAGCATTTCAATGTTTTCCCAGTGTTTGGTTTTTTTAGCTTTCGAAATAAAAAGCTAAAAAAAATTTATTCTGATAGAAAATTCGATAAAGTTTCGTTCGTCAGAGTTCTCTCAGAGCATGAAATTATTATAATTATCAAAAAAAAAAAAAAAATTGGTTAAAATTCGTAATTATTTAATTTTATAAAAAAAATATTAAAAATATACGAAATTTTTGCCACGATAAAAAATAAAATTGCCAAACAATTTTTCCCAAGTGATCGAAATTCCAAATTGAAGAAAAATAAATAACTTGAGTAAATATCGAAACGTACAATACTTTCAATCGATGACGATCTAATGGAAAAAAAAAAAAAAAATTTTACGTTTCCTCGTCCGAGGATCGACGAAGCCGGAAGAAAAAGAGAAACAAACGAGGAAAGTAAACTGCAGTACAGTGAGGACACATAGTGCGACTAAATCCCGAGGGAAATTCAAAAGTTACTCTGTGTCTCCACGAGCCTCGAATGTGAGGAATCTACGCAAATTTGTTGAAGCATCGATCAAATGGTTGAGGGTGCAACGTTGCTATACATATGTAAAAAAAAAAAAAAAAAAAAAAAAAATCCTGAAACGAGAAAAAAACGCGATATCGAAAACCAACGACGATACGAATGATTCCGCAATAGTGAAAATTTCTACACTCAGAATCCCATGAATACTTTTTATAACAAAAAAAAAAAAAAAAAAAAAGAAAATTTATCATTCTTTTTCCATCGTCAAGCTCTCGATAAAACTTTCACATATTTTTAATCTTTTTTGACAGCAATTTTTGTTCGATTAATCAAAAAAATTTCCACCGTTAAAAATGTGACTTTTTATCACTAATTATAATTAGAAAAATAGAGAAATTGTCGATGAAACTGAAAATCTATTGTAATGATAGGAACTGATTTGAAAATAAATTAAAAAAATTTCCTCACTGGTGTGAAAGGATTTTTGAAAAAAAAAAAAAAAAAATCAAGAACGTGTGCAATATGTTTGAATTCATTGACCCGTAAAATTGACGTGAAAAGTGCGATGTACGCGGAGTCTGAATGGCGATCTGGCTGGAGAAGCTGATGCGTTAAATCGCCGGTTGAGAGTAATTACACAGGTTCTTGTTCGTTCGTTCATTTGGGACTTTGGTGTAGTGTGGGTGGAACAGTGGTTATAGATCGAAAGAGTATTAGTTTCCGAGGAATGTTGAGGCTCGCGAGTGTATTGAGTATAAACATAGAGAAACATTAACCGCTCTTCAGTTTATTGACTAACCTGACGGTATGGATGAGAGAATCGAGCCTGGGATTACGAGAAAACGAGACGAAAAAAAAAGTAGGTTGCAGTAACATGCGGAGAAAAACTTAAAAAAAAAAAAAAAAATAGATTTTAAAGTGGAGGAACCAAAAAAACAGTATCCACGACTATTTAAACGTCTCCAGTCAATTTTCGATTTCAACAAAATTGCTCAAGCTTTTTTTTTTTTTTTTTTTTTGGTAATAACAAAAGATCCAACAAGATTATAACTTTAAGGGGGCAGGGGAAGGTGAAGAAAATGACAGAGATAAGCGTAATCCATGGTACGTGTTCCGATCGTGTTAGCTTCTAATATCCCGTGTATAAATTTCATGGTGGAGTACGCGGTGCGAATTTACGGTCTAAGTTTCATTCGAGTCCTTCTCTCTCTCTCTCTCTTTCTCTCTTTCTCTCTCTCTCTCTCTTTCTCTCTCTCTCTCTCTCTTTCTCTCTTTCACTTTCTCGACCGCCTGTTCAACTATTACGCGTCTACCGTTGAGTTAGCATCAAGCGAGTAGCAGCAGCAGCAAGAGTATCAGGAACGTTACAATCACGTTGGCACAGCCCGAGCTAAAACGAGGGCGGATAATCGGCAGAACACCCGGACTCAATGTCTACGTGTGAGAAGAACATTTGTGTGGGTTCACAGGGTTCGATGAAACGGGGGTTAGTTGGAGGTAGGAGTTGGGAATAGCGAGGATATTGGCCTGACGTTAAATTTACGACTATCGGAATATCGAACATTGATTCCTTTTGGAACGCGATAGCTCGGAAACGTCATCAACGAAACTTTCTTCCTCTTTTTACTACAAAACTCGAAAAGTTCTCACATCGCGAAGAAGATCCTTAGCTTTCGACTTACTCTGCGGTAGCAACGAACTGCGGGACCACTCAGCATCGCGTTTATTCATTTTTATTGTTTTTTCTCTGGTTCATTATGTTTATATTTATTTTTGGAGTAACGAGAGAATTAGCAAAATATCCAAAAAATCGTGGAACCAACTCTTCGTCGACTAAAAGTGACGAAATTGACAAAAAAAACTGTCAAAGTTCATTCAAAATTTTGTGGACATTTTGCAGATCAGAAAAAAGCAAATATTCTTCGTTGGTTAATTAGTTTTTGGTTTTTTTTTTGTTGCTGTTGTTTAATTAAGTACTTTTTGAATGATTTTGTAAAACGAAGACTTTCGTGTCGCAACGTTTGGAACGAGAAATTTATTTTTTTTGACGTTTGCAATGTTCGTCTCACCTCGAAGAAGAAGGAAGAACGTTGGACGTTCTTATCCTGACTCGGAAGCAGTTAAACGCAAAGGAGAGTTCACATTCTTGGACGAGAGAAGACCAAGAGAGTTTGTTACTCTTTCTTACTTGGCACAGCCGGCGCTTCCGTAGTCGTACTTCGTTTCCTTAACGTAACAAAAGTTTGGGTAACACTTGGAAAATGGTACATGGGCGTCTTATAATCACGGGTGTGACTCTCAGACACTAACCTCTCGAGCAATTGCATCTCGGTGTACGTCTCACCCCCTGAACTCGACGTTCCTTCCTACTCTCGTTCAACCACAAGTTCCAACCTCGTTTTCTCATCCCAAACAATATTAGTTACAGTCCCAAGTGCGACGAGCTTTTTACATACATTTCTTTTTCTCGTTAATTGTTCCGCCGCGTGGAGTTTAGACCCGAGGCAGTTGCTCGCCTCCTTCTTCTTATGCTTCAACTACAAAAAGTTACTAAGTCTGGCAAACGGTTGCCACGAGATACGTCCCTCGTGTACTTTTGTATCAGCAAAAAGCCCGACTCGCCCTAATGGAAAATTAAGTGGCAACTGGTTCCATCCTCTCTTTTCAGACTTCTGGAGTCAACTGATGATGTCACCGTTGCTGGATCGTCATTGCACGACACTAACGAACATCAAATCCATGATTTTCACGAATTTTAACCTCTTTTTCGATGTTTTGGACTACAAAATAAAGCTCCGGAGCCAAGAAACGGTTCCAACAGCAAAGCGAAAAAGACTGAGCTGGAGCTCGTTCTAAATGACATTCTTTGCGTTACAATCGATTTGAAAAAATACCACGATATGGTGATGGGTAATTTGTGAAGAAACTGTTCCAAGACGGTAGAATTACTGCCGCAACGTGAGAATCCCTTTGATCGGTTGAAAGAATAAAAAAAAAGGAAGATCTATTTTCTCAGGCATTTTGACACGTAGGACCCCGTTCCAAGGATGCCATGTTTTCTGTCTCATATTTTTTTCAGCTCAAAGCCACAGAGCAATAGACAGAAAATCATAAAAAGCATTTCTCTTTCACAAGAATTAACGTTGTTATTGAGAATCTCGTTTTTATTCCGAATAGCAAACTCGTCTGTATATTTCTGTTGGAGGATAATGTATTCAAGTCGCGAGGATGGATGCTTGAGAAGAGGGTGAAAAGTTGGAAAGGAAGGAAAAGAGCTTCTTAAGCTTTTAACTAGCCAGAGAGTGCAGCCTTCGGACTCTCAACTACGCGAGTAACGTACGAGTACAAAATTTCCAACGAAACATCGAAGACTTCAAGTTTCATCTTAGGAAGCATTGCCAAACCTGCACCAAAGCTTCTCCCTATGAATGGATCGTCGTCTCATTGTCTGGCAGTCGTATAAGTACGTGAAAAGCAAAAGGGATCGTAACTGTAAAAATAATCAACCTCGAGTCCCTCTCGAACGTGTGTTAACCTGGAAAATCTACGAATCTGCTGCTTGGCTTACGTTCCAACAACTAGCAACGACCTAATATCATCCTCGCTTTACGATCTTTCTATTTTCACGTGACCTTACATGCCTTTTCTGTACTACCAGGAAATCGTCGGTAAATACGACTCCGAGTATATACAAGATTACAACATTTTACTGTCTCACTATATAATCAACCTCTACTACATTCTACTCTCTCTCTCTCTCTCTCTCTCTCTCTCTCTCTCTCTCTCTCTCTCTCTCTCTCTCTCTCTCTCTCTCTCTCTGATACTTCTCTCAAACAACCTTCATCCAATGTCTATCTTCTTCCTAGTAGAAGTTCTTGCCATGTACACATACTCAACAAATATACACTTTTTTTTTTTACAAGTGTTTACAGCAGAAAACGATCGAGAGAACAAAGCAGCAAGTACACATCTGATAAGCTTCCCCTCTTTCCTTTCTATACTTTCCTTTCTATGTACAAAACCCTCTCTCTCTCTCTCTCTCTGTCTTTCTTTCTCTCTCTTTCTCTCTGTTTTCTCTGGTTATACGATCTTCTAACGCTTACCCACTTGTTTATCCTTCCTTTGGGTTCATCCAGTTATGCATCAAGTTTTACAATCTTGTGAAAACGAGCTATAAAGATAGGACGAATTGCCTCTCGAATCACACAACCCGGATATAACTTCGACCCGCTTATTACTCCAAAACGTATGCTCCAGCGTCTCTTCAAAGATTTATTTCCTCTACGTTTACCTCCAACCAACAATTACATGTTTATTGCACTTTTTTTTCTACCAACTCCTATCCACTTACAGATGCATCGAAGTCTCAACTTTTGCTCCAATTTATCTCTTATTTTCACTTGAAATAAATCAAGTTTGAAATCAACAAGAAAAATCATTTTTTCATCATTTTTTACTACAATTTACTTCTTATTTTCATATTGAAATGGATCGAGTTTGAAATCAACAAGAAAAATCATTTTTTACTCCAATTTACTTCTTATTTTCACGTTGAAATAGATCGAGTTTGAAATCGACAAGAAAAATCATTTTTTAATCATTTTTTTACTCCAATTTTCTTTTTATTTTCACGTTGAAATAAATCGAGTTTGAAATCAACAGGAAAAATCATTTTTTTAATCATTTTTTTACTCCAATTTTCTTTTTATTTTCACGTTGAAATAAATCAAGTTTGAAATCGACAAGAAAAAACATTTTTTAATCATTAATTTTCTCTGTTTTATTGTCAGTATTTATAGTTATAGAAACATCAAAAACTTCGGAAGTAAAATTGCTCTATAAACTATTTGAAAAGTGACGTTTAAACGTATCAATTTTTTCATAAAAAAATAAAAAAAATAAAAAAACTAGGCGACCCCGGCGAAAGTCCAACGAGAAATTAAAAAGTCTTGAAATTTTGCAAGAGTTTCTACTCCAATTGGAAGAAAATTCGATTCGGTTGATCGTCAATGATAAGAAATTGAGTGAAAAATGATTGATCGAATTGGCGATAGTGTGGAATAAAATTTGGCCATAATGGCGAAGGACTTTCGTTACTTTTCAAGAGAAATCGAGATGCGGTTGTAAATTTGAGCTGTGATTTTGTAAAGACGAGAATTGGGCTTTTGCAACGATTTTAACAAAGAGCAAAAATGTAATCTGGATGAAGATTTGGAGATTGTGAAAATGTGAACGCATTGGTAAGGACTGCAATGGCTGAATGTTCGAAATGGCGATTGGACAAGAAGAAATATCGATCTTTGACGATAAGTGGTCATCCGTAGCGAGAAAACCAAATGGCTGAATGTTTCAAGTTCGTTTCGCTCGAGTTAACAACTTACTCGATAGGAATAGCGAAGAGTGAAAATGGCAAAGGAAGAGAGAAAGAGGAAAGAGAAGGAAGGGAAGGAGGAGGCAAGTTGGAAACTTGACAAAATGCGGATGTTCAAAGTTCAAATCACTCGACGCAGGTGAATGAACACGTGGAGATTCAAGTGTGAGCCTCAAAAACCTATCAAAGCAATATCCACAAACTTTCAACTACCACTATTTTAACTCAATCCTAACTTTCCACCAAAGCTAAGGATAGCCAAATGGAAAGTCCATTAGCACACAAAATTCAACCTTCCAAACCGTCCAATCGAAACCGTCGGTTGCATTTTATTCTCCACTTTTATCACTCAAAATTGAAAGAATCTCACCGGCACTATTTCGGTGCAAAATTGAAGTCTTGAAATTTTTCAATTTAACTTTTGGATTCTCGTGACGTGTGTCTCTGAATTTTTATTCCATAGATTTTTTTTTCTTCTTATGACCAACGAATCGATAATCATCAACTTTTCTTTCTCATCAACTGTCAATTATTTGAAACACAACGAACCAAAATCGTTATCGAATTAATTTTTGTATAAAATCGTTTATTTGATTGGTTTTAAATTTGAATGAAAAAAATTTCTATTCGCTTTAACTTAAAAAAAAAGAATCAAGTATTTTATTATAATCTTCCTCATATTTTATACTTTTATTTCGTTAGAATATTATTCTAAAAATAATTTAGAATATTATTCCAAATATAATTTAGAATTTTGTTCTAAAAATAATTTAAAATATTTAAACGAAAAAGAAGAATATTTATTAAATGGCAAAAATAGGAATGAGACTTTTTTTTTTGAAAGATGGAAATTTATTCTGAATTTTCACTGTTTTGCATAATTTGCCTTTAAAAAAAAAGGAGCCATTTTTTTAGGAAACCATTCAACACCGAATCAGTTTACATACTATCAATTCTTCGGTCGAAAAAGCTTTGCAAGAAGATAGGGCAAGTTGGAGGTTAGTTTTGTCGAGTCTGCAAAAGAGTAAGAGAGAGAGAGAGAGAGAGAGAGAGAGATGAAAAGCGACAAGCAACGAGGGGAATATTGTCGCTGTCAGCAAATATGTTTTATAGGAGCGTGATGCCTTGCTCACAAAGTCTTTGAATGTGCCTGTTATATCGACGATCCTCGTATACACGCGATATCAGCCAATCCAGACAACCAACGAGATAGCTTTTTCGAGGGTTACACATTGTAAGACGAACGTAAATTTCACAAACTGATAACTTTTCATACTTTGTTGGAAAAACTAAAAATATTCAATCTCAAGCAAGCATCAGCAATTTTTTTTTCCCATAAATTTTTTATAATTGAAATTCCCAAAAGTTCTTCGTCAACAGTCGTCTATTATTTGTGAAGCTTTTTTTTTTAAATAGACAAGATCTTAGAATTTTTTCGCAAATATTTCAAAGACTCGATTTTCGATAAAATCGTAAAATCATAAAAAAATTTTATCCACTTCTTATTTTTGATTTTTTTAAAACGTCAAGTTCAATGAAAAATTGTATTATTTAAAAATTGAAACTTTTCGATGAAAATGAGTCGAAAAATACGAAAAATTGGAGTTTTGGAAAAATAATGAAAAATTTACAATTTACGTTATAAATAAAGTGTGAAGTGCGAATTTCTAGGATAAAATAAACTCCGAAAAAAAAAATCATAAATATGACAATCTTTTCAATTTTTTTCTCTAATCGTTTGATACGAATATTTTTTTTTTTTTTTATTAGCAAAGAATTTGTCCATTTTAGAGACATTTAAAAGCAGTAAAAATTCTCAACTTTATTCAAGAAATTTCTCTCAACGATCTTTTCGTGAATTTTATTGTCGAATAAAAAGTCTTGTAGCTCCTGACAAAATGAAGAAATTTGTTTAAATCCACGATCTATGAAAACGTGATTTCGAAACGAGAAATATCATCGAAAGTTAAGTAAAAGGAGCAATTCTTATGAATTATTATTGAAATTATGAGAATAAAAGTTCGGGGGTGAGGCGAGGAGTTTGGAAAAGTAGGAGAAAGAATCGGGTCCTCGGATGCAACGGAAAAGTCATTAAGGAAGTTTGATACCAACGGCAGAAGGACGAGGGCGGTTCTTGGAATTTTCATAATCACCGTGAAAATGGTATAAATTAACAATAAACGTTTATCAAAGTTGTTTTTAAGAGCGCTGGACGTTTCTCGGACGTCGAATGGCTATTTCGCGATTGCTAATAAATCCTAGCTTCATAATCCACGTTTACGTGAGCTGATCAAATAAATTCACGATATTCAAGTTTTTGCGTCATTGCTGTTGATCGAAAGCTTTTTTCTTTTTTTTTGTAGTAAAAACCGAGTTTTTTTTCTATTTTTTTAATGAAAAAACTTTCTTTAAATCTGGCTCATGTAAATTTTACATTTTTTCTATTATTTTTTAAATATATTCAGAATATTTCTTCAAGAATTTTCAATTCTGTCAATTTTAGAAAAAATTGGGACGTTTATAAAATTAGAGAAAATAATGAGAGATTGAGGAAACAGAAGAATTGCATTACTGCTCAGTTTTGGTGATAGAATTTTGGAAAATTAAATTTTCATGTAAATATCGAGAAAATTTCAATAAAAACCGATTTTTTCCTATTTAAAAAATAAAAAAACTTTCTTTAGATCTGCTTCATGAATGTTTTACATTTTTTCTATTGTTTTTGTATTTAATTCACAATATTTTTTGAAGAATTTTCAAATATGTACAAATTGGGGTTTGAATGCTATTTATTTTCCATTTTGGGAAAAATTGGGACGTTTGTAAACTCAAAGACGATAATAAAAGGTGGAGAAAACAGAAGAATTGAATGACTGCTCGATTTTGGTGATAGAATTTTGTAAAATGAAATTTTTCAAGTAAATATCGAGAAAATGAAGCTTCAGAATGAAATGAGTGGCAAGTGAATTTATTGGCGAGAAGAGAAACCAACAAAAGCTTGGTGTTTACGAAAATGATGTTCACACGTGTTACTTTAAGGCGTAAATTTGACCGAATTTGAGTTTAAATTCGTATAGCCGAAAATTCGTGTGTTGTACAAGAAGAACGTGCTCGAGGTGATACGTGATTATGCGGGACACGTAGTCACAGAACACAATCACCGAGGACCTCTACGATGAGGAAACTCTCGAGAATTTGCAAGTCTGGAATTCGAGGTTTCCTCGTCCATATAAGTGGATTAATTGAGACTGCTGCGAATGAGGAGATATCGCTATCTGCGCACGAGACCTGCTGAGAAAATCGAATTAAGCCTGTTATTTCGTCATTTCTTATTCTCGTTAAATTGAAAAATGCATTTGTTTTCGTATTTTCAATTTAAAATTCTCCAATTTTATAATTTGATACTTAAAATTTTGTTGAAGATCAAAAAAAGCGAAAAATGTCAATTGTAAAACATTTTCAAGACAAATTTCCAACTGAAGAATGTAAATAAAACGTCATTTTGTTTGTTTTCGTTAAATAAATCACGTTCCTAAAGTACAAAGTCGTAAATCACAGCTGGACGCATTGCGAATGAAATAAACAAGGCAACCATCATCCTGGAATTTTTCTTCAAGCCCAAATACGAAATATACGTATATATCCATATAAATATACGTATTCGAAATTTAGCTCCCTCTCGACAAGCCACCGTTCATCTAACCACAACACGAAAGCTATATTTCACAAGATTTGAGCTCACGTTTCGCATCCATGAATCCGAATCTTCTCAGCGATACGTGAACGCGAAAGAAACGTGGAAAAGTCACTCTCACGTAAGACTCAACGTTGCGCGGAAAATTCACGAGAATATCGCGCACGATGCCAACACTGCATTACCATTTTCACTGACATTCAAAATTTCACTGCTTGAAACATAAAAACATTATTTGTCAGATTTAAATTTTCACATAATTTCAAGTTTTGCTCTGGAATTTCAAACCAAACACAAAATATCAAATAATTTTTTTAAATTATTTCCAATCGACGATAATTCATTATTTACAATATTTTATAAATATTTTCCGTATAATGAGCTCGTCGCAAAATTTATTTCTACCTCAAATATAGAATTATTGAATATTTTTTAAAAACTTGAAATATTAAATTTCGTTGGTTTCTTTTTTTTTTCAAAATTTGTAATTTTGCAAAGTCTTACCTGCAAACTCGGATGACAACCCAATTCGAGGAGAGTACGAACGACGCCGGCATGGCCTTTGTTAACAGCGATGTGCAAAGCTGTCTGACGCCTTTTATTGCGAGCATTTAAATCAGCTCCGGCACCTGCAACGAGTGCCATTACTCCAGGCTCGTCACCAAACGCCGCATGATGCACGGCCCGATCGCCATCTTCATCCTGTTGAACGTATAGACGATTTAATATTTGTTCAAAGTTTTTATCAAATTCGATCAGCTGAATTTTGTACTAAATGTTTTTTTGTCTATAATTCTATATCAAAGATTGTATCATTGAAATATAAACAATTTTTCTTGTTCTGTTAAAATAAACACTTCTTACTCATTCAATTGACGATAATTGCTTATTTGAAACATTTTTCATCAATATTGACGATTTCAGAAAGAAATTATCATTTGAAGCTTTAAGAAATTATACGATTATCATCTTGACAGAATTCTACAAATATTTCACTCGTAAAATGATTTTTAAACGATATTTGGTCGAAAAAAAAAATTGTTATGAAGTTCATTTCATAAAAAGATTGCACAGACACGTAATTTATGAAAATTTGGCAATTTTTTTTGTGGGATAACAAAATCTTGAGATACTGAATCAAAGTAAAAAATCTGATTGAAAATAATAATTAAGAATTTAACAAATGGAAATCTGAGTCCGTTCCAAAAGCAAGCAAACACTCAATTCCGGAAAAAATCGTTAAATTCTCGAACTATTGAACAGACTCGTGGATGAGAGATTTGTTTAATTTTTTAATGGTTAATAAAGTTTCGCCAATAGAGTAACACTTGGAAATAGAAATTCTGACATCGCTGTCGCATACCTCGATTTCAACGTCTGCTTTGAAACGCAATAAAATTTTGATCACTTCAAGATGGCCTTTGTGACTGGCAGCTTGCAAGGCTGTGTGACCAGCGAACGAACCGTTGACATCGGCATCCGGTCGTTTCAAACATTCCTCGCACTTGGCAGCGTCACCAGTCGCCGAATTTTTCACAAGTTCTTCGTTTATGTCACTCGATACGTGAGTTTCAAATAACTTTTTCAACATCGCTGACAATCGTTCTGAAATATGAAAATCGTCATTTATCTACGAGTACAAAAAGAAATATTCAACAATCTGTGACTCAATTATTAAAAAATAATCGAAATGAAGGGATTTTTTTTTAGAAAATATACGAGAAATAGAATAAAAATTGATTTTTCAACATTTCTGTCTTTTTTCTTCGTAATAATTGAACCGGAAGCAAATCTTACCACCGCTGCTGATTCCTGGAGCGCTGCCATCGCTACTCGCAACTTTGATAACAGCCTGAGGATTATAAGTCCAAGAAGTGCTACAAACTTCGACCTTAAGGTCACCGTCGTGATAAATTTGTTGAACACGACCAATTTTTCCCAGAGTCTGAAAACAAGAATATTTTTTGTTAATTTCGATTCTATACGCAGAATTGATGGCTAAAAGGTGATTTATCAATAATTTGGTCGGTTAAAATCCTGATGCATCTCGTTTTCGGAGAGACTTCATTTTTCAAGAATAATAAAAGTTACACGTTCTCATTTCGTTGAAGAAGATGATGTAACTTGTATTTTTCTCAATAAATCAAGAAAATTTATTTTCAAGTTTTTTCTCTTGCACTCACGCACGTGATAAATCATCTCAAATGAATATTTTCAAATGCATTGGGTTCGAGCTTAAATTACAATATTTTTAACTGCAATTTAGGATCCAGCGAGATTCTTAATTTCGAATTATTGCGTATTTTGCTTCAATTCTTTTTAAATCGAAATTAAATCGAATCAAATCGAAAAAAGCGAATCTAAAAATGCAATTTTTGTAACGCTTCTAATTTTAATGTCGACAAAAATTCAGTTTACGTAAATGTGAATGGATTTTAATGATATTTTAACCTTTAATTAAATTTATTTTTATTGTTGATCAAGTAGATTGAAAAAAAAAATATTTTCAATAAAGATTTTTAAGCGAGGTTTTGAAAAATGTTTTAATTTACCGGTGCCATGGCTTCGGCCCACTCGCCATGTCCTCTCTGTAGCAATTTAATTTTCTCCAAATCATTGCATATTTGAACCAAATCGCCAACGGCGAATCTTTGATTGTCGGAGCTCGAGTTCGTCACCGTGACTGGAACTTGAACTTTGGAAAGAACAGCAGGATTGAAAGTCCAACGATTGCCACTCGGATACGAAACTACAATGTCGTGATCCTCGTCGATGCTAACAACTATTCCGGTTGTGCCAAGACATTCGAACATTCCGTCAGTCCAACTTCCGTGACCGTGCTGCAGAGACTGTACTATTTCAAGTTCAAGATCGACGTTCACTTGATCTCCGATTTGAAGACCATGAGGCCCCGTACGACCTGGGCCTTGTTCGCCCAAAAGAGGCAAATGATCGCGATAAACCGTTTGTCCCTTCGCATCGTTCACTACTTTCAAATCGGCCTGTAAAGAAAATTTTCATTAAATTTTATATTAAAAATTAATCAGGATTTTAATTTGAGCATAATTTAAGCAATAATTCATTCGATACGCAACAATTTTATTGTTTGAAATATTATGAATATTCGACGTCAATAAATCCAATGAGAAAAAGTCATTAACAAAATTTCCACACAAATAATTCAATGTTTAAAAAGACACTTTTCTATTTTTTCGTATACGAGACAATTTTGTTGATTTTCTGAGATATTTAATCGACTAAGAAATAAAAGAACCCATTTGGGAATACGAATGAAAAAAAAAGGAAAGAAATTCTCAACAAATCTTACCATTCCTTCAAATCCGACTCGATACAAATTTTTAGAACCATTGTCCCAAATAACATATGCGGCAGAACGTGGACTAGCAGCTGACCAATCCTGTATCTCGTTAACTTTTCCTCTTCGACCATTGCCGCCGTCCTGATCTTCCCACTGCCAGTCGACACCACGAACGACTCTGGCACCGGGAAAAATGCCTCTAATCGCAATCTGTAAACAGCGATCACTCAATATCACAGAATTCCATTGAGAAAAAAAAACAAATGAAACCATTGTCGAATTCGTGAGATATTTGCGTTTTTTTAATTGTTTTTTCAATTCTCGCCACTAATCAGGGCCATGAAAATCTTCCAATAATTTCTTACGCCTACATGAAACATCGACGAACCAAATTTCATGGAAAAATGATACTTAAAATCGTGTAATTGTGGAAAAAAAATATATTTGTTGTATTTTAGCAACAAAAACTTTGTTCCTAAACATTTTTTGTGTTTATACCTTTTTGCTTTTTCTCCTGGGCTCCAGCAGTACCCGCTCGCTGCCAGGAGTCGCAATACGATAAAATCTGTGTCTCAAATGATGTTTGTCTCCGTGATAACAAATTGAACACAGATCATAATTGTTGCATTCGGCACATTTCCAACGAATGCCAAAAATAGGCTGCTGCCTGCAAGTGTCGCACATTGTCCCGTCGTGCTTAACACCCGTAGTGGCGGAATCAAGGATTCGAAGATCGAATGCTCCGGAGCATCGATAATTAGCCGCAGTTCCATTATCCCACACTACAACCACTTCCTCGGGGGATTCAAAATTACGCACGGTTCCCACGTGTCCTTCTCCGCCATCCTATTAATAATTTTTTGATTATTATACAAAATTTATTTTTTATTATCAATACTAATAAATTTATTAATAATTAATTAATCATTGGGGATATTTCGTTGAATTTTAATTCTCTTTCTTAAATTTCGAGAGAGATAAGCAAGTTTTACGATCATTTAACGATATCACATTATGTGCTATGTATTTAATTGTGATAAATTAATCATTGGAAGCATTTTATTCGATATTAATTCTCATCCTTAAATGTTAAAAGAGAGAGAGAGAGAGGGAGAGAGGGATCAGATTGACAATCATGTAACGATATAACATTACGTGCCACGTGTTTGAGGATAACTAAAACTCGACTTTACTTTGTTTATCTAAAGAAAGATTGAGGCAAAACATCTGCTAATAACAATCCTTTAATCAGGTGTTTAATATCGAAAGAACGTGACAAATGACTTATTGGAATAACAGAAAATTGCCGAATTATGGCCTGCTAGATTAACGCGTCGTCAAGGTCGTAAAAAAAACTCTCAATACTAAAAAGGGAATAGTTCGAAAGAAAAAAGGAAACAAATTTCAATTCTTTCCCAGAGATCGAAAGAATGTCAACATTCCTACGATGAATCATCGTGATTTCGAAATTAAACACTGTCTAATTAAATTCGAATTAACATTTTTCGATAACTCAAACGCACATGTTTTTATTACGAAAAACATAGGGGAATTTTGACATTGCTCAATGCTGTCTGTATTTTCCTAACCTGTTTGCCCCATTTCCATTCGGGCCCACGAATAACACGAGCACCGACCCCTTCCATCATAAAACGCGAGGTGCGAGCACCGGCACTTGCACCAGCCTCCATTATTTACACTTTTGACACTCGCGTTATTTATGAAAATTATTACGAAAAAAACAAAACTCAACGAAATATCGAAATAACCCGTTCACGCACGTCCACTGAAAAATACCGCCATCTTACACTAATGTCAAAACCATGGAGACTGGAGTGAAACGACCACGAAACGACCGAGAACGTGATTTCCTGGAATGTCACCAAAATTAGTTCCGTAATCGCAGGTTCATTCGTGGCGCTTCCGTCGGCTTAGAACCATTTCAAAATCAGAATAAATTTCGTAAGTTCTCGAATAAAAACAGAGAACGAAAATCAGTCAAACTCCGACAGAATTGTTGTTATTAATGTTCGAACTAGCTTTGGTGTTGAAACAAAGAACAAACTTTCGTAGTAAACAAATGAGAAACCCAAAGTTTGAAAATTAATCTCCGAATAAAATAAACGTATTACATAACCTCACTTTTGTGACCAAAATACATCGAGCCCAAATTTGGGGTATAAAATGAGCAAAGTTTTTACTATTTTTAAATTTTCGAACATTAAAGGTTTTCAGTTATTTTAATCATGAACTCATTAACTAAATTTTGACAAGTTTTTCCAAAGAATTTTCCCTAAGAAAATTTTCGAGAATTGTTTACTCAATTTTTTTATCGTTGTTCCATCCAAAGAAACAACTAAGAAATTTTGAAAATGTTCGTAACATTTTCGACAAAAAAAAACACCATCTTTATCAAATTACGTTTTTTATTCAACTTTCCAAGGTACATTTACATAACTTTTGAGATGTCTATTAACGAATAAAAATTGCAATAATTTTGTGCTGAAATATGCAAAAACGAGAAAAACAGACAGATATTGAATCCACGCCCATTTAAGTTCTTCCCAAAATCCTGGCTGATAATGTATCAATTCTTCGGAATAAAAAATTTCCCCAGACACAATGATCGGTTCGTCACTCGAAAATCCTGTTTCCCATGTCACTTGAGTATTCGTGAGACGCCCAGATACTGAAAATTAATTCGTAAATAATATAAAACTATTAAAAAGTATTGTTGAGCATTAAAATATATTTCGTTAAACTCACACTTTTTTCTTGCATTTTCTGACAAAACTTCAGAAAGTGTTTTCTCTCCTATATCAATACTGTAATTATAAACTTCGGGAAAACTGTCGATTCGCAAAAGACTTTTCTGCTGCAGTCTCAAGTCACTGATAAAATGTACTTTTTGTACATCATGATTTAACGAGTAATCAAAAACTGCTATTGTTCCAATCGTTGCCTCTATCAACTCCTAAAAAAAAATTTTCCCATGTCTTTTAAGTTTATATTGCTTGAATGGCAAAACAATTGATTTTCTTAATTTCACAATGTGTAAGGTTTTTTATTTTGTTTTATATCGAATCTATTTAACAATATTTAAAAAAATTTAGACACAAATTTTATTTCTCCTATAAAATTCACAGCTGTCAAAATATTTCGATTTTATTTATTTATGTTCCAATATTGTGCTATATGAAATTTTTATCAAGTTATAATTAATACTTGTAAATATTTGAGCTTTTATATTTTAATATTATGTCGTTTTTATGCAATTTCTGACACATTTTCATTCATTCATTGTCACATGGGAATAAAAAAACACTTACTCGCAATTCGATATGAAAGAATAACAGAAGTCTTAGAGTTCTCAATGGTTGTTCGCTATAAAATTGTGCCTCAAATTTGAGAACGTCATTCCTTCTGTCTTTGTTGGCATCGATTTCTTGTACCTGCAGAAAGTCATAATTCAAGAAATTGACTTTTTTGTTGTTGTTTAATGACTATTTGTGAAACTCACTTTAACGATTGTACACTCGTCTTTTATAGGATTTTCTTTGTAGCTGGAAAAAGTCGAACAAACGATGGGTTTAGCACGAAAATCTTTTTCTCCGACTAGAAAATATTTGTGTGCGAAATTAACTAGAGGAGTTTCGACGTAAATTCGGTTTCGAAGCCAAAAACCTATCAGAATAAAAAGAGAACTAATTAATTGTAGGGAAAAAATGTATAAATTCAGGGACCAAATTTTTTTTACCTCCTGTTTGGTAGACAATAATTAAAGGACAAATAATCGTAGCAACAATCAATAGTATCACGAGAAAAACACTGCAAGAAAATAGTCTAGTTTTATATTTATAAACTACTGGACACGTGAAAACATCAAGGGTCGACATGTTTTTTTTTTTCGTTTTATGAACAGCGTGTGTTTGGCCTCGTTGTTGTCGTGGCGACGGTTCCAAACCGACTCAGCCATCCATGTCGTTCCTTCAAAGAACGGTATGAAATGGAGTTATTTAAAAATTGAGTTTCCATTTTATTTTTCATTCCAATTTACCACGTTTTTGAAATCCTGCTGTTTTTATTATGTGTCTAAATGACCCCGAAAAATAAAAGAACTCGAAACTCATGCAAAAATCAGTACAAGTCAGCATTTTTTCCTTTTTTTTAACAGATCTCAATGGCCGACAACAATTCGATCGAGTAAAATCAACGTTTAAAAAAATAATTCAGGTATTTTGGAATATGAAAAAAATTAAAATAAAAACAATGGCCATCAATTACTGTTAAATCGCGAATTGGGAAGGAAATGGACGATTTTTTTTGCTGAAAGAAATAAAACAGTATTTTTTAATAGAATGAATTTTAATCGACTTATTAAATTTGAGTTTTTGTATCACAAAATATGTGGCGATTAAAGTAGAATTAATAGGCAAAAATAATGTTTATCTTCCGCGCGGAAACTTGAGGTAACAACTATTTTGACGTAACTGTACAAATTTTTGTTTTCGTATCACGAAAAATCATCAAAATCGACGTCAGCAAAGTCATCTTCATTGAGTTCTAGTAGACTTTTGTAATCGTCATCAGTCTTGGCGACACTTTTTTCTTTTGACGTGTCAGGCTCACTTTTTTGGCTCCTATTGGACGGGGACTTAATTACGAACGAGTCCATCATGGACTGCTTTGGACACTTTGACGGATCCTCTTCCTCGTTTGACTTTTGCTCCGAAACTTCTGCTTTATTCAAACAGAAGTTTTGATCCAAACCCACTTTTGTTAAAACACTTATTTTTCGTTGGATCAGAGGCCAAAGATAATCGTCCACTGTGTTCTTTCCTACGAGATACTGAATCGTCACACTTGCACTTTGACCGATTCTGTGAACTCTGTCTTCGGCTTGACACAATATCTGAAATCACAAAAAATCAACATCTAAATTTGACGTTTCAATTAATTTACATGTACGTACAATATTTCGATTCTTTTATTATGGAAAAATGAATTATTCAAATAACGTAAAAATTGAAAGAAAAAGCCAATTCCCATAATTTTATTTAAAAGTGTGACAACAATTTTGAGACAAAGATAAATTGTGTGAGGTGCTCAATTTTATAAAATTGAGTAATCTTCCAAATATGGTAAAATGGACAACATACCCCAGGATTCCAGAAAAGTTCAGCAAATACGACAAGTTGAGCTGCGGTCAATGTGATACCAGCATTGGCTGCAGTTATCGATAAAACTGCAACCAGACACGAATCCGACTCTTGAAACAAATCCACTGAGGCTTTTCTCTGATCCGGAAGAGTTTTTCCATCGATACGTATAAATCTGGAAATTTCATACATTAATAAGCAAAGTAAATGTAATTTTCGTTCGTTTTAATCATTCGATCGTTGAAAAAGTGATTTATTCCTCCATTTCGGGATTTTTAACGTCATCCATTTTTTTCCGATGCGTTTATTTCGTAGTAAGGACATCTGAATAAATATTTGACTAATTTTTTTGTAACGTGGACTTGTAAAAAAAAAAAGGAAATTTAAAGATTTAAATTTTGTGGAAATGCAACTATTGAAAATGTAATATTATTATCCAATTGTTGTGACAAAGTACCGAACGTCTTTGGAATGTAAGAGCTGACATATGGCATCAAGAACTTGCTGATGATGAGCATAGATGAGAAACTTTTGTCCATTTTCGAGTAAATCAGCGACGTAATTGCTGAAATAAAGTAAATTTTGTGATTAGTAATGATTTTAATGTGACGAAAGTATTAAAAAAAGAGGCAAAATGGGACAAACCACACAGCTGAGATTCGCTGATCACTAGATTCGTGATAATATTGTAAAATTGCGTTTTCCCTTTCGGCACGTCTCAATCCCGAGGTTTCCAGTTTTTCAGCAATCATTTTTGCTTCTTTCGATGCTTTTTTTATCATGGTTGGATCCAATATAATAACTTGTCTGTAATTTCGGCAAAATTTTATCGACCGTAATATTTTTTATAAACTCAACGAGTTTTTCAATTTTTATGGTTCAAAATCTTTGAATTCAACGTTCGAATACCTGATTTTATCGGGTAATTGCTTCAGGACGTCAGATTTTAATCGTCTGATCAAACAACACGCCCTTAGCAATAATTGCAATTCTTGCATGTTCGAAGAGCCCGAATAATCCCAACCGAACGTTTTTTTTGTTGCGGCACAATACCGAATTCCGTAATCGTGCAATCTGAAATATTCCGTCGTAGAGTTTGTTTGAATTATTATTTTTTATACAAAATTATCGAGAGACGTGGCTGGATGTCGAGGATTGATAAGATTTAGAAAGAAATTGCAATAAAAATATGATTTTTTATGATGATTTTTCATTATTTTGAATTTTTTTTTATTTACCCCATGAATGACGGTCCCATGACAAGGCTGATTTGCGAATAAAGCTCCACTGGTCGTGACAACGCTGGTGTTCCACTCAAAAGAACAACGTGATGTGCATTCGCTGTAATTGCTTGCACCGCTTTCGATCTCGCAGTTTTTCCACTTTTTACAGTATGAGATTCATCCTAAAATTGCGACAGAAATTATACTTTGAGTTAAATTATTACAAAAATTAGAACATTTACAGGGTATCGCATTTTTTTACGAAACGAAATCTTCTTCTCTCTTTTTTAGAATCATTTTCATGCAAAATCTTTAACTGCGGCTCTAGGATACAAAATTCAGCTTTTTTTCAAACAAAAATGATCGAAAATTATAGTTTCAATGTTGAAAATTGAAAAAATTGGAAAAAAGGCCTATGCCAAGAATTATTTTACCCACAAATATCAATACGACCACTTGATTTTTTTATTTCAAGGTGTTTAGAAAAATGTTTTGATAACTCACGAGTATAACGAATCCGTAGGGACGACGTTTGAACACGTCAATCGATCTGACCAGCAAATCGTATGAGACTATCGTTATTTTGTTATTGCCAACGTAATCTTTACCGCTGGTAAAGTGATGGACGTACTGGACCGGAACGCTTGGGAGGAAGTTGAAAATTGCTTCAGACCATTGGTACCTTTGAAATATTATGTAAATTTAATTAATCCAAATTTTTTATGATTTATAATTGAAATTTATTATTCATAATAAATCAATTTATGGTTAAATTGAAAAATCCTTTTGAACAGTCAATTTCGTATCCCATCAAAATAGATTTTTTGATGAATTTTCAAATAAAATTGTTACCTCACCGAAGACGGAGTGACAATGAGAAGAGGCCAATTTTCTCGATAATAATGTGCCAGACCTAAAGCTTGTATCGTTTTTCCAAGTCCCATATCATCAGCTATAAAACAACGACCTCCTTTCGATATTCCATAACTACAAAAAAAAAAATTCGTATAATTTATTCAATTTTCAAATTTAAGATATTTAAACGTTCTAAATTATCTCATTGCTTAATTACTTAATGACGTCATTAAATAAAAATAAGTAATTAAATTACGGCAAATTACCAAATTCCTTCTCGTTGAAAAGGCATAAGGCTTTCTGTTAATTTACTGTCGATTGTCGACAGATCGATTAATTCTACGTCAGTCTTACTTTTATTAAGGTTTTTTTTGAAAACCTGAAAACCCAAAAAAAACAAGATCGTTAATAAAAAATATTCCAATATGTTTATTGCACAGAATTTACTGAAATCGTGTTATGATATTTTCTTACTTTTAACACGTAATTTGGAATGCCTGCTAAAACCACTTCTGGTCTCAATGCATTACATTTTGTTGTCAAGTTCTCGTAATCTGAGATATTGAAGCTCCATCGACGAGTTTTCTGATCTGAATTTTCAAATTTGATTCCATTCTCAATTTGTTATACAACAAAACAAACATTTCGTACAAAATTTGAGATAAAACGTTGAAAAAATTTGGTTATTTTGTGAAGAATAAAAAATAGATTCGAGTTTTGCTCACCGTATGACTTGCTGGGAATAGTTTTGAATACGTCAATGAGTTTCTGGTGATATTCAACGTCAACCATGAAACGATTATCCGTAATCATGGTACAGCTGCCCGTTAGAACGGTAACAGGAGCAAAGAATTTTTTAGGGTCCATAGGAGTCGGTCTATTGTTGTAACTTTTCGGGGATCTTATAGGACCGCAAGAATCTTTTTTGTATTGGTACTGGTTCAAGTTTAAAACTTTGTTATTTTGACCCGGAGAATTTAACTTGAGGCCGGAAATGCCGGGACCTGAGTTGTAACGGTCGAACGAATTGTTGGGATTATTTGGTCCATTGTTTTTTGAATCTTTCTCAGCTTTGCGTTGCAGAGCCAATAACCTTTTCTGCTCTATTTGATCTTTGGAATAATTAACACCTAAAATTTATGTGAAAAAGAACACAGGCATTTTTTATTTACGAAAAAGTAGACAAATTCTTAAGTGTCAAAAAATAATTCATTCATCGTTAGTTTCGTAATAAATTGTTATTTATTTATTTTATTTTTTCAATTTGAAGCGTATACTAACCCGACATCGTGATGTTGTTTAAAAAACATACATATCCTTAATATCTTTTGATATTGATTTAACTTTGCATCCTTTTGGCTGATGTTTAGATCGTTCGCCAAACTTTTATCAACATAAAAACCTTTTTTTTTAGTGCTTGTTTACATCGCTTACAGCATATATGCGTATTGAGATACATTAGAAGTTTTTGTAACTGGAAGGGGGATTCTAACTGTAGTACCGTTTTTTTATGGCAGCGCTGTCGTCGGGCAAGCTACAAATGTCAAAATTCCAAGGAAGGGCAGAAGGTTTCTCAAAATCTTCAGGTGAAATACTCACTTTTTAAAACAAAACATTCTGAAAATTGGATGAAAATTATATTTCCATTGTGAATTGGAACTCAATCGTTTTATGAACATTTATTGTCTAGTTCGAACGCTAGAGATATACAAAATTACAAAAGACTTTATCTCAAGTTGGCAGTCTTTAGTATTCCATATTCTGTGGCTAACGCCTTTTAAATCCATCCATGTGTTCTCAATAATAATAATAATCTTTTCGACTAAATCGCTCTATCAATAAAGACAGCACAAATTATTTAAATTTTGATTGATTGAATGTTCGTCTCGAAGTGAATCTACTCAGTCAAAAATGAATAGACTAGTTCAACGTCCATGGAAACTATCAATCGTTCCACCAATAGACCGATCAAAGCTTAAGACCAATGCAGATTTTATTCAGCATACCGAATCGCTGCAAAACAGAAATCCGAGAAATTTGGAATTATTGAGAATTGCAAGGAAACCTACGGGATGGCATTTGGAAAAACCTGGTCGTGAATTTTGGCACAAGTACGATCAAACTGACTCTCTCATTGTCATTTTTTTCCTAACCTTCAATCGTTTCATAACATCTCTCAAAAAACTTGTTCATTGTCGACAAACTTAACCACGAAATCTCGAATAACTTTTTATTTCAATTTTACTCGAATTCCTTTCGTTTAAAATGTTTTTTCCAACTATTTTCGACGATTTTATTTCACCCTTTTCATGTATTTTTCTGATGTCATAAATCATCGAAAATTAATGATTTGTTGTTGTAAAGGTTGGTCGTTAAAGAATCAGCTCGACGCGTTACCGCTGAAATAATTCATTGCGAAAACAAATCTGTAGTGACAGCGTCGACCAACGAATGGGCATTGAAAAAACAATTATACAAGTAAGTTTTTCATTTAATTAAGTGTTTTTTGTATTTCAATGTCAAAAACCAAAAAGAAAACTGTTTTGTGAGTGTTTTCTATCGAAACAGGAAAACCAATAAACTGCAAACAATTATTTCTGAAGAATTTTCTTCTGTTGCTCATAATTTCGATTATTTAATTGCAAAATTCTGCATTGTACAAAGTGAGAGTTTGGAGAACTTAAAACAGAATTATTCTATTTTATTATATTATTGTTTAATAGTCTTATAATAATAAATTCTGCACAAATATAATTTTTATTGCAAGAATCAAGTACTTTTTTGTAAATATGAACAAATTGTTATTATTTAGAGCACGAGACGGTGCTGCGTACCTAAATCTTGGTCGCGTGTTGGCTCAGCGTTGTTTAGAAAGTGGGATTCCATATGTGAGGTGTGATTTGAAAACATCAGAATGTGAAAAAGTTCAATTACTTTTGGCTGAGATGGAAAAAGGTGGAGTTAAGTTACAAGAGCCTGAAAAGTACATCCATGGGACTCCGTCGGATTGGCACCGACAGCAGAAACCTTGGGAAGTGGAAGATTGAAGATAATTTTCCAACGAATTTAATTATACTTTGTAGAATAATAAATAAAAACAAAATTCAATATTCCCAGAGTTTCATCACAAAATATATATTCATTTCATAAATAATACATTTTATTATAATGTGCTAAACATGGCGGCATTGTTTTTTAAGTTATTAAAAAATTTGTCATTTTAGTTGTGTGTTGATGATTTTAAAGTGCAATTATATTTCCAATATATTCCAAATTTGGAGTAAGAACGAAACAGGAACTCGACTTATTCACTGATTCAAAAATTCCAGCTGTAGTTATCTGAAAAAATTACGAAAATTACAAAATTTAAAAAATTACAAAAATGCTAACCCTAGGATCACTTTGGGTCTAAAAAATTCGATCAAATTTTACTAAACTCGCTTTTTCGACTCAGCAAATGGTAACAGTAAAAAATTTAACAACTTTCACAAAATTTAACAGGGACTTACTTTTTCAATTTTCTGCAATATGTCGTTACTTACCCTGTCAATTATTTTTTTCCTCTCTGCAAGATATAGCGAGGCTCATATTCAATTTGTTTGGAATTACTTCCAAATGAATGTTCATTGGAACAGATTCGATGATGTTTATTTTCGTGTTAATTTGGTGCAAAATTTTGTGCTAGATTATTTTTCCAAAAGCCCTTCTGGATTTTCGATGAAATTTGAATTGAATTATTGAAACTTGAAGTTAAATTTTATCGATCTATTCATGTGTATTTATTGATACGTGAAATAAGGATCGCACAAATCACTTCATGGAGCAGGGCGAAGGCGGCCTCGTTTCTCTACCCGGATGCATAAAACGTTCGGTAATCCGTTGGCCATAAATGTGCCAGGCAGCACAAATCAAGATTCCTGTGCTTATCAGTATGAGAACAAAAATTTTGAGTAGCAACAGCTGAAAATGATCGAACGACAACGTCCCGATTGCATATTGTATGAAAAACAACGTTTTTTCGATCAAACTTTCAGCCGGTTCCGATGCTTTCGAGGGATCGGTACTTCCACCAAACATCATCGAAACCAATTCTATTATCACGTACACCGAACGCTCCGTTGAGTCCAAAATCCAATTGACCCAAGTTGGCCATGCATTTTCAGTCGAAGCCATAACCAATAAATTGGAGCACAGTATTTCATTCACTGTTGGAGTTGGAGTTTTCGATTAAAGTTCGATCTGTCACTTGTTTTTTATTTGTTTTTCCAGAGAAATCGATAGAAATATTAGAAATTAGAGACTCGATATCAATTCCGTCACAACTTTTTTTCCTTACGTTGATTTTTATTCAATACTTT
Source organism: Campoletis raptor (assembly GCA_948107755.1). Classification (NCBI taxonomy): domain Eukaryota; kingdom Metazoa; phylum Arthropoda; class Insecta; order Hymenoptera; family Ichneumonidae; genus Campoletis; species Campoletis raptor. The sequence goes on along the minus strand of OX403627.1, from coordinate 17,389,085 downwards.
AATAATGAATTTGCACACTTTGCAGAATTGTTGCACTGACAAATATTCGACAAATATTTGGGTAACCTCTCAGTATTTTGGCAATATTTATCACAGTCTCGTAATTATTAGAGTGGGAAGAATGCTGTGTGCATATGGGAGTTGTCAGCTGTACGATCAGCTGTCAGTCAACCAAACCTAAAAACACAACATTACTATCATCTGTACTGTCGTTCAACCTGTTGGACCGAATGAAATTTTTTCACAATGATTTTTTCGGTTACCTGTGATACATAAGTTTCTAAAGAACGAGGGTTGATATTTTTAATTCAATACTATTAATTTATCACACTATTCACAGAAGTTCATCGGAAAAAAAGAAATAACCTAAAATTTCAAAAAACTTTATTTGTAATAATTTCGTTGAATAATAATCTGTAACAATTAAAACTCTTGATTAAATGTCTTGAAAATAAGAAAATTTCTGCAAAACAACGTCAACTTTAACTTCAGCAATGTCTGTGCAAGAGAATGATCTTGCGGATTTGATCGAAGCGCATTGGCTGTCACTTCCATCCCAGGGCAACATTTATTCAATGACAAAGTTGAAGTCTTCGAACAAATCGCACAAAGTGTTGGTAGCATCATTAAAAAGGAAAATCTATTCCTGTGAATATCATCCGTGTCCCACTTGGTATTTGCGACCTCTAGTAAAAGAACAACTATTTACGTACATTCCAAGTTGGTATAAATTCGAAAAAAAATCTTCAAAAAAAATTGATGTTTAGAGACTGAGAAAATATTTTCTTGACAGGTGGCGCAGAGATAATTTCCATCGACGCTTACAACAAACAAGACTCAGGAAACGAACTAGTGATCGGAGTTACTTTGATAAAGCAAAATAATGAGAGTTCGGTGGAAAGATATCTTAACATTTATACGGAGGGTGTTGGTGACGGAGAATCTGAAGAAAGTAGTTCCATCGAGTCGATAGCACAAAATTGTTTGATGGTTGAACTAAGCTACACTCCTTATCATCTCTATCACACATTTTTGCCACCGACAGATACAGGCAATGAGGTATTTTTCCAAAAAAGCAAAAAAAACCAAAATACCACGATTTCTGTTCCTGCAATTACGAATTTATAATTTACACTTCAGATACTTTTTTTTTTTTAGATCGTTTGGCTCATATCTGGTGATGATCAAAATATTCACATGATAAGAGAAGACAAATTGAGCCACGGATACGCAGAAATTGCAATTGACAAATATTTTCCCGAGTTGGCAGATCTGGGAGCAGTTGCTCTCAAAATTGATATTTACTACTACGATTCCAGCAAAAGGTAGAGCTTTAATTTTATTTTGACTATGATTTTACTCCAAAAATCCATACCCTGTGATTTTTAATTGCTTTGTCATTTTTGTCCCCAGGAGATTAACTGTCGTTGGTTGCAAATGTGGATTTGTTAAAGTGTCTTTGGTGGATGTTGAAAAATTGGAAATTATAAAATGTTGGACATTGAGGTACGACAGCCCCGTGTCCTCTGTAAATATATTTCCAGATAGAATGAAAATTCCTGCACCAGAATATTTCAAACATCTTGGTAAGTAGTTTTCTTACTTGATATCTATTTATTAATTTTATTAATTTTATTTATTCTTGCGGATGTAGTTTAATTGTTTGAATATTTTTTTACTAAATTACAGTTTCTGGGAATAATGGAGAATTAAATGAGGCTCCGTTTTTGAATATCCTCATCGGCAATGCTCTCAATGGAACTGTCGTATTTACGTGAGACGCTTTTTTCTCTTACATTCGTTCCGAAAATTCCTAAATTTCTGAAAATAATGATAAATATTTTTTAATTTGACTTCAGTGATGTGCTCAATCTGGGAATGACATCTGACGTGACACTAATAAAAATAGAGTCATCAGACTGTGTATTATGTTCGTGCATAGCGGACATAAACATGGATGGTAAAAACGAAATATTACTGGGAACATACGATCAAGAACTTCTGATTTTCACTTTACGTGATAATGTTTGGGAATTGACAAACAGAAAAGAATTCGATGCTCCGATATATTCCATAGCTTACGTCGACTTGACGGGTGATGGAGTGAAGGAATTAATCGTTATGACTCAACAGGGTGTCCACATACTGCAGGTAAAATAAATAAATAAGAAAAAAAAAAAATTCGTATGAAAATTCAACTAAAAAATGAAATTTTAATGAAAAATCAAAAGTAAATGAATTTTTATATGGTTTGTGTTTTTTAAGCATGATCCGAAGGAAGTAAATCGTAAATGGAAAAAACGATTGAATGATTTACTATCACGAAATTTATTATCAACGCCAGGAACGTGAAACGTCATTTTTCGGACGAAATACATATATGTGTGTATATGTATGTATATATTTAGCTTCCTCTGTGAGAAAGCAAATAAAGAATTTTCTTTTTTAACGATCAAATAGGAGAACATGTATTTTTTGATATCTCAAACAAGTATATAATAAAGTTCTATCAAGATTAGTGATTCAAACGTTAATATTGAATAGAAGATGTTGACCCGTTCCGATTATCATCGAATTCACGTGATCCGCGTGCATTATTTGACTACAAATGTCACCGTAACGTTGTAAAATTGTTGCACCCTCGTTCGACAATAATCGCTGAAGTCCTTTCAGGGTCATTGTTCTTGCAATATGAACTAAAGTATCTGCAAAATATAAATACTGCGTTATTATTTGTCATCATTTCGACGAGAACAGAAAGTTTCGAAAAAATTTAAAACACTTTTCGTGATTTTGAAAAATATTCATCAATGTTCTAAAACTTGCCGATGCATTTCGTCTTTTTATAAAAATTTCTACATACATTTCATTTGTGATGAAAAAAAAAATGTATGATCAAAATAATTAATACAATTACTTTGATAATTAATTATATTACGCACCTTCCAAAGCTTGCTCCAGAACTGAACGAGTCTCTGAATTATTTTCTTCAGCAGATATTTTGTCATCTAACAATTGAACAAGATATTTCCATTCTGACTCGTCACGATATCGCTCCTAGAACAGATTAGAGAATATAAAAATCACATTTTTTTTTACGAGTTTTTAATCTTTCCATAACGTTGAAAGTTGATGAGTAATAATAATAATAATACGAACAAGTGTGTAAAGTATTGTTTGAACGAAAAATTATTCGAGAAATATTTAACCACCTGTTTTTCTTTTGTGATATGAATTTATAGAGATTTTCTGGTGGTTCGTTACCTTCGCATATGGAAGAAGAGCTTGAGGAGAATTTTCCATCAACATCATTGTGCCTTCTGTATTGTCAGCACATAATAGTCTGAAAGACAAATCTCCATCAATTCTGTGGGCTTTGAGAAATTCTTCGACTTCTTGTAAACATTCGTCGGGAAGATATCCACTGGCGAGAAGAGCTTGTAGCTTCAAGATTTCATTACGCACGCCTCTATCTCTAGTCTTAAATTTCGTTTTTGCAGAATTTTTATCATCGAGAGTTTTCGAAGTAATTTTATCGAGGAAAGGAGGTCTAAGATTTTCAAAAAGATATTGGTCGTCATCGTCCACATCAAGCTCGTTTTTGTTTTCTTCAATATTATAAACGTTTGTTTGCGTCAATTTTCCCAAATACGAACGTACCAAAATTTTGAAAGCTTCGATAATTGAATAATCGTAGTGTAATTGTATTCTCGACGAGTGGGATGTTTTGTTGCGTGAAAAATCGAAGTAGTTGCGAAGATAAGTTTCAACGAATAATTGAAGAACCGAGGCGGCAACGTGGCCGTCTCTGCCGACCCTTGAGGGCAAATGTGCGAGAAAAATTTGTAAAATTTGATGCAAAGACACAGCGTGTGCATCGATTACTTTGACTAAGACATCAGCAAAAATAGTGCTTTTTTGTCGCATAAGAACAACCGACAAATCTGAAAATGTTGCGATTATGTGACCGTTTTGCCTCTCGTGCGTAACGTCGAAAAGACACTGCCAATATTTCAGTGACATTGTCAAAATACAAGAATCAGCGATGGGCTCGATGATTTTTTCAGCTTGGTCCTGTCGGTCCGCTTGAACGTAAAGTACAACAAGTGCAAATCTCGTTAAATCGTCTTGTTCCAGAGATAGAAAAATACTGATGAGTTTCTCAGTTGCGTACTCTCGAAGAACGGAGCTTCCAAAGATGAGTCTTATTAAATTTTTCTTATCGGTTGTACTGATCATTTCAACGATGTTGTAAACTTGAAACAATGCGTCAGCTTCCGGTCCGCTTTTCAAATTCAATAAAGCATCTGTTAAATATGTAGCGATGCCAGGAGCTCTGCTGATTGATTTTTGTGCCAAAACATCTGCTATTTTGGTTTGAGATATTTTGAAGTAAGGAACACAAAGTCGCCACTCCATGGGAGATTCTGAATTGACGTAATATTCAGCCAACAGTAAGCAGGACTTTCTGTACAAAAGTTCCAACTGCTGATCAGGTTTTTCGCTCTCCGTGTCCACAGGATTTCGATCACCGAGTATAGAGCGGTCAATGTCTTTAGAAAGACTCGTAATGGTGTAGCCTTCGCTTAACAAATGTCTGTACGTACTAGGACTCGATGTTTTGTGGTTCATGGCTGCGGCGAGTATGTCTTGATAGAGATCTTCTGGACCAGGCAACGATAGAGTGTAGAGAGTCCAGTGACTGTCGGCTTGAGTCAGAAGAACGATGTATCGATTCACGTGCAAGAGTCTTTGGACTCCCATAAAAGGACGCAAACCGATTAAAGAAACTGGCTCGATTTCGGAGTTGAAGATTTGTAGATCATTGCTGGAGCTTGGAGCGTTGTACGAAAGTCTCAGGGTGTAAGATTCCAGTCCGGCTTCGGTTAAAGCATGAAGAACAGTGTCTTCCAGTACAACATGAGAGACCGGTGCGGTGAATGGATAAGGAGTGCATAGGGGATGAAAATTCTTGCTACTTGCAGCAGGAAAATGAAACAAATATCCTTCTTGCACGGTGCAAACAACACATGTGACACCATTGAAATTTTTGTACTTGTCTGATCTCAAGGTACATTTTTTACCAATGGCAGAAGTGCTCTCGGTTTTCAGATAAACAGGCTTGAGAAGCGAGCATGTAAAGTACTCGGAAGCTTCGATTTTCTGGTAGGATGTGTTCTCATCGCGTATTTTCAATTGCAGTAATCTTTGTACGACGTAATTCTCCGACCATCCATCGGTAGGAGAACTCGTTTTTATAGCAACTTCCAAGTCGGGGGCGCACGAAATAAATGGATTACTGATTGGTCCAGGTTTGTGTGTTTCTGATTTGAGCGCCGGTAATTCAACGCAAGAAAAATTCTTTTCGTTGGTTGTCTCGTGACATTTGAGCCACTGATCTTCATTAGTCTCCAAAACAAACTGATCCCAGTCTATACAGCTCGAAGGATTTGTAATATTGTAAACAGAGACCGAAGAGTTCCATGTGCCGCTGGAGACGTTAGAATGTGCGTTTCGTTGAGTTTCGTTGTCAAAAGAATTTAAAGAGTCAAAATCGAGGTTTCTATTGTCTTTGAAGTGTTCTCCTCTCGATGGACTCTCGTTGACTCGTTTTCCCTGAGCTGCGCTGCGCAGAGACAAACCGGTAGAACCTGAGGATTTATTGATCGCCGAAGATGCTGCGGAGTTTGAGGAACTCAGCAAATCAATATCCTCGTACAATTGATTCATCAGTCTAAATATCATGAAGTGTTGCTCGTCCATTATCAAAAAAAAATCTTCCGCTATTTCCATATTTGTTGGAGAGAAATTGAAGCCGAGAGACCAGGGTCTCGCTTCAAAGTCGATAAACTTACGCTTTGACAGAGCTTGACGTTCGACTTTTAGTTCGTGGAGGATCGCCGTATCGCCGGTTGCTACTAATAAATTGCCCGTAACTTGGCAACAAGCTATCCTTGTTGGTTGACCATTCAGCGGCAATTCTATCATTTCTAGACTATTGGAAAGTCTGTTGGAACTAGGTGTTACTCTCCCTGCAATTCTTGCTCTCATTGCCTGATTTTGATTGCCGCCAATAGCCCAATTGACATAAATTCTAACAAAATTATTGACGCTTGTACCATCACGTGAATATTTTGATTCTACTGTAGCGATATAATTTTCCCTGTTACAGTGAAACATCTGATTGACCAAATCTACTGTAGGAAAAACTGTTGTTACTCTTGGCTGTGGTGTCAATTCATGAACCTCCACGCAATGACTAGAAAGGGCGAGGAGCAGCATCTCCTGGTCGAAATATTTAGCTGTGCAGGAAGCTGTGGGCTCCTCGATCGCTGTCACATTTTGACCCGAAAAATTGTGCACGGGAATAACGCGAACCATTTTTAAAAATATTTATCGTTAATGATCACGTGGTAAATAAATAATTTTATCACAAATGCTAAAAATCGATGTTTCGAGGGCGTTAACAGTCCGCACCTTTGTTCAAATATCGATTGGTCAAGATTTTATAATCTCGTTGTTCTGTCTTTAAAAAAAATTTGATTACGTTCGAACACATATTAAAATTGTTTTTGTTTTGATGATAATGGGGATTTTTCGGAGTAGAATAATTTAACTGTCAAAATTTGACACTTTTAGGTTAGATTTTGTTTTTTTCTCATTGTGTACACTCACGAGTAACACTGTACGATGCATCATTTCATAACAGTGTTTTATTGTTCTAGTTGAGAGTTTCGTTGCTTGAAAAACTTGACACTATTGCATTTAACCGAGACCTCGAAAGCTGCATTTTCAGTAATTTTCGGCTGTTGTGTTGACGGATAAACAATAATATCAGAAAACTCATTGGGGAAAGCCGAGTCAGCTGATAGAAAAGCACGGTTGTCGTAGGCTCAATTATTCGTGACCTAAACTATCGGACCAATGAGAATGGAGCGTGGGTTGTCTATCAGCAATCAGCCACGGGCTTTTTTTCGCGATGCGTACAAAGGTTCTCTAGCGGGAAGCTTTGTAAATAGAACTTAAAACGGTTCTACTCATTATTTGCGGGAATCGAATCGACGGGAATATTCTTCCCCTCGCGTCAATGTTGATTCAACATTCAACTACGAACCCTCGTTATCTTATCGGCATGGCTATTTAATCATTCTATCGCGTCGCGTTTCGGAGTTAGCAAACAATATAACAATGTATTTCGACAAAGATAATTTTCAGGATCATCCAATAACGAGCATGTAAGTCTTTCATATCTTAACCTCGATGTTTTTTTGTTTCTTTTGTGTACATGTATTGATTACTTTTCCAGTCGCGTTTTGACAGTTATTTTTCGACAATTTCGGGCCATTATCGAGCGTCCAGGAATTCTATTAATAAACAATGATACGATATTTGAATTTTCTGACGCGAAAGAGGGTGGGAGGGGGCAATATTCGGAGCGTAGATTTTATCTCTCGTGTATATGTTTAATGCATAACACACTATGACTCTGCAGGAACAAATCGGTCGAAAATCTTTTGATTTCGAGTCATGAAGTACTCAGTTCCATCAATTCCTCGTCTTTGGGAGGTCTTAATCCTGGAAATAAGACGAACAACGAATCGAGCATGGAACATTTGCACGATAATAGTCAAACCGATGGACCTGAACATTCCAGTCCCTTACCTACACCAAATCATTCGCCACATCCTAGTCCTAAAGCACAAAAACGCGAACACTCTAAAATCAATGCAGAATCTTCTGCAAATTTGTCATACAGAGACTCATCTATAATATCCAAATCGGATGATCAACATACCCAGGTATTTACATAAATTTCATGTTTTTTTCATTCAAATATCCAATTTCATTTAAATGTCATTTTTCTAATTTGTTTTTTCAAAAAATCTTATGCAAATATATTTGCATAGTCAAATTATCTGATTATAAGTTGATTTCCCGATAGAATTTAGTTTAAAAAGTTCATTTTTAAAATTCTTTCTCATTTTCTCAATAAATCTATTTCAATGTATTCTTTTGTATGAAAAATTGAACGCTAGTCAATTTGTTAACAGGACAGTATTAATCGCTCGTCAGATTCTGCCGAACCGAGCAAAAATTCAGCGTCAGAAGGAAAAAAGAGTAGTAGAGTCGATCGAGTGAAGAAAAAATCATCATGGTACAATGTTCTTTATCCAACTTACAAATCTCGCTCAGAAGATTTCAAACGAATTTTCAAAGACGTTCCGGACGACGAGCGACTTGTAGTAGGTAAGTTTTTGTTTAATTCTATAAAATTTGTTTCTAAAAACCTCAGCTCTGTCTGAAACGTGATTAACAGCAATAAGTGAGATGCGAAGGAAGGATTTTTTGTAGATTTTTGCTTTGTTTTCAAGATTTTCACTAAATGAGCCAAATTTACATTAAATCGCAGCCTTATCATTGTTTTAATCGTTTTTTCCCGGCTATTGATAAAACTAGTCAAAAATTTATTTTTATTTAATTTTTTTCAGACTATTCTTGCGCTTTACAACGAGAAATTTTGGTCCACGGACGTTTGTACGTGTCGCAAAATTACGTTTGCTTCTACGCCAATATATTTATGTGGGAGACGCTGGTCTCACTTCGCTGGAAAGACGTAGCTTCGATAACCAAAGAAAAAACAGCTCTTGTTATACCAAATGCAATATTAATCTGTACCGAGACTGACAAGTTCTTCTTGACGACTTTTGGAGCGAGGGATAAAACGTATCTGATGCTTTTCCGAGTTTGGCAGAACGCTTTGATTGGACAGGTATTGATGAGTTGAAAAAAAAAAACAAAAACAATAGTAAAAAAGAAAAAAAAATGCGTTTTAAACCGCACGTAAGTTCTATTGAGCGAAGAACATATTTTCCTCCTTATTTAAACTTTCATTTATCATTAAAAAAGTAAAAATTTCAATTTTTCCTGAAGTTGAAGAAACTTACGTGGAAAAGATCGAACATGAACAAAAAAAAAACCATCATCATCATTCCTTTGCCTCGTGCACCATTTGTACAATTCATCGTACAAGATTTGTCCCTGACACAAATGAAAATATTGAAAAGTTGGTACAAAAAACAAAGGTTTATATCTGTCAAACGAGTAAAAAAACAGTAATAAAAAGAATAATCGCTTAAATGGAAATAAAACTTTTGTAGCCGATGAGTATGGCGGAAATGTGGGCACTGGTTCACGCCTGCTACGGCGAAGAACTCGGTCTGACGTCCGACGACGAAGATTACGTGCCACCGTTACCTCCACCCGATGACGAGAAGCTACCGACCAGATTATCCGTTGAATCATTTTCCGAGGTACGTTTTTTTTCCCTTTCCACTTAATAGCGACCACCAATCAACGATTAATCTCCACAAGTGTGAAAGAAAAAGAAAATAAAAAACAGACCGGAAGAAATGCATTCAGCTGATAACTAAAGTGTTAAATACTCTCTCGATATATATGTATATAGAAAATGTATATTAAAACGAATACGAGAATGCGAGAGACGTTATGCAATCCAATATGGCTGTTCGCGATATCCGAACTCCTTTAATTCAACTCCTTTATCTTAAGGTTGAAGGGGTCAATATGGAAGCTCCACAATTGCCTCTCATTCCCCTTAATGAGGATCCAGTGCCCCGTCTTCCGGGACTTTCGCGGCCTGATGTTCCCTTGGATCCAACAGATTTGAGCGATACAACGGAAAGTGAAGCCGAAAAAAACGCAAGTAAGTTATCATTGTTGTTATTATTCTTTTTTTATCACTTTGGCACTCGTATCGTTGTAATTATGTCTGAAGTTTATGCCTCGAGTTGTTTTTTTTTTTCGTCTTTTTTTACTCATTTTCATGAATTTTCTTTCAGTGCGAATCGGTGGTCGCGTACCTACTACTTGTACCGCCCTCCATGAAGGACGACAACTCACCAAAATTACTTTACCTATACACATTGATCAATTGTTTACGCTGCTATTCACAAATTCAAAGTTTTTCTTGGACTTCCACACGGCACGAAAAACCACAGGTAACTTTATATTAAACATTTATTTTCGAGCGTCAATTACTTTTTTTTTTAGCCTTGCTCGTTTCTTGGCGTTTTTTTCGATGTATTTCTATTCGAAAACGTATTTTCACTTCTTTTTTTTTATCTTTTGGGTTAAAAAGACCTGAATTAAGCTTTTTCTTTTTATTTATTATTTAGATGTTGTACAGTCACCTTGGACACAGGACAGTAGAACAGGCCAAAAGATGAGAACAGTATCTTTGACAATTTCGTTGACACAACCAATTGGACCGAGAGCATCACAAGTCACGGAAACGCAGGTACAAATTTTAATGGCAAATTTTTATTTCATAAACACAATTCAATCTCGATTACTTATGATCCACTCAATCGCGATAAAGCTTTTAAAAATATTAGGAAAAAGTGTTTTTTTTTTTTACAAAATTATATTTAGGGCTTTGGTCCAGTGACTGATTAATAAAAATAAAAGAATCGTCGATGAGAGATAATCAGTTAGAAAGATAAATTAGGAATAGTTTTATTCAGAACTTTTTCGATCAATTTAAAAAATTAAAAAATTAAGCAATCTTGTAATAAATCATCATTTTTTCAGCTTACCATCAGTCTGAAGACAATGTTCTAATAATCGCTGCTATGAGGTGTAGATTTCGTTAAATTTTAGCTGGAGCTTTAGTCGTCGTCTCTATTAACAAGTCGATGCTATTTATGCTTAAAAAAAAATTATAACGAACGAATGCTACTCACGCTTTTTACCCTATAAACGACGAAGTGGAAAAAAGCCATGCGAGGATTATTCTTCTTGACCCCGAACACGAATTTTCTCTCAATTTGTTATCGCTTTTTCGCTGTTACTAAACATACTCCGTGGCTACACCAATGAAATGTTTGGTTATTGCTCTCACGGATTACGCGAATTTTTCCATTTTTTTTTTTCAAGAAAATTTTTCATTTCAGAGAAATGGAAATTAGAGAAAAATCTTCCATTTTTATTTTTATTTTAATTTTTTGTCTGGAAAAGGGAAATAATAAAAAATGTCAGCCTGCCCCGACGGAATATCATTAGCAAAAAGAAAAAAAAATTCCATTAATTTTGGAACTGAGTAATCAAACTGCATTATTACAAAATATTTCATTGGTGTTTACTACTAAAAATAATCAAAATTACTGTGTCACACATTATCATTGGACTGCGTCGTACTTTTCGTAAAGTAAGACTTGAAAAAACCATTTGTAATTAATTTTTAGGTAATGTTACCATGTAGTAGGCCGGGGCATCACTATAGCATCGACATAGAGAGCTCTAACGCTGGTATTCCATATGCTGATTCATTTAGCGTTCTCACCCACTATTGCATGTCAAGTATTTCGGAGGGTGAAAGCACTTTGACCGTATGGTCGGAAGTCAAATTCAAAAAGCACGTTTGGGCTGTGATGAAAGGTACGTAAATTTCTAACGAACAAATTTTCTTGCAAATGTAACTAATTGAAAAATCTTTTCGTCTAACGATTGTTGAATATTTAAGAATCGATAATTAGTTGATGATTTTTTTTTTTTTAGTCTTTCGGTAAAATTGACAATATGAATTTTCATGCAGGACTCATCGAGAAAAATTGCTACGCTGGAATGGACGAATATTTTTGCAGCTTAGCAAAAGCTTTGAGCGTAGAATGCGAGGAGTCCGGTGGAGGGGTTGGGATGAAGAGAAAAACCAGAAGAAGACGTCGAGTCGCTGGTCCCAGTGCAACTCTGCAATCCCACTCTCCGGATCATTTGCCTTCCAATCTTCAATCTGCCGTCATTGATCAACCGCACACCCACAACGTCAATGGTCATTAATATCATTTATACCGATGCTTAAGACGCTCTATCAGTTTCGTGAGAGCGAGAGAGATAGATGAAAACCTGATTCTTCTTTTTTCTCGTAAAAGCTTAATAATTTGTAAAAATTTAAGTTCGTTTTCTCGGGCGAAAGAACTTTTATTAACGTTTATTTTTATCTATTTATTGTAACTTAAAAAAACTTATATTAACTTTTATTTTTATTTATTTAATGTAACTTTTAATTTTATCTGAAACTCAGCAACTGATAGAGCGCCTTAAAATTATTTGCCCAACCCACAACTGTCTAATCATGGGTCTTTGTGACTCCGAAGACTTTTCGTGACAGAATTTAATGTCGAGAAATCATTCGTTCCACTGCAGTCAGATTTCAAAAGAAAATAAGTTAAAATGACAAAATCGTAGTAATTTGACGTTAATTAACTTTTGAATTATTGCAAAAATACGAGTTGTACGTTATGACTGATGGCAATAATTAAATTAGGAAGGTTAATATGTTCCTTACACTTTCTGATATAATGGGAACGTGTAATAAGTAGATTAATCATTTTTTTTGCTGAGGTCCAACTCGGGAGGCCTCAAAAAAATCCTCGGGGGGATGAAAAACGATTCCAAGACAAAATGTATGAAAATGAAAAAGGGCCATTTTGATGTCCGAGGTTTTAAAAAAAAAGCTTTTGTCATACCCAGTGATTAAGATTTGAATCTTAAATCGGGACATGAAAAATATTTATGCCGTGTATTTCAAATTGCAGGCTTCAAAATAAGATTTATTTTCTTTATTTTTTTAGAAACATGAATTATAAGAAAAAAGCGTACGTCCAAAGTAGAAACTGTGATTTGAAATGAAAATTTCGCTCTATTCGTTATTAACGAACAACAAGTAAATAAAAAATAGAATAAACACGCCTTATCTATTGAAAACTCACCAAATTTAAAGTGAAGCGTTCTAGTAGTTATCGAGAGATTCTGGCAAACAATTTTGAAACTGTAATTTCGAGAAAAAACAGTCTGCCATGTGAACTTGTGCATTAATTCATTGTTGTAAGAATGTAAAACATGAAAAATCGACTTTTCACCTATTGGCCAGACAACCCTCGTAATGATATGTACACAATTATTGTACAAAGTTCAAAATTGTTGCTCCAGACGAATTAGTTATGTCAGGAAAAACAAAAGTTTGACAATAAATCAATAAATAAATATTCCATGTTAACTTTGATGAAAGAACTTCATGGCAATTTGTGTAGATTGTGCGGATCTTGAAGTTTTACTTCGTTTTAAAACGTTTACTTGAATTTCACAGGTACAGGTATTCGAGGGGACGCAGGAAGCGTCATTAGTTGGGTACTGTTAGTCGCTGTTTTGTGTTTAACTCTGATCAACGGTTTACTCTATTACAAATTATGGGGATTGGAAGATGCTGCTGCTTACACAATAATGGATCTGCACGTTCTCAGGTGTGTTATCCGTTACACAAATTAAAATTTTTTCTTTAAACTCATAAGTTCAGTAAGAATCATCATTTTTTACTAAATTCAGCGTTATTTTTCGATTAAAGAACTATAAACGTAATATTTCTCGTCAAATAATATTTTTCAAATGTATTTTACGTTTTAGAAACACTCCGAAAACTGATGACGATTGGGTGACATTGTTACAACAACAGGAAAGCCTTCATAATGTAGAAATGCGAAAATGGCAGAGGGTATTACACACAGCAGCTCAGCTGTTAAGACAGGTTAATAATTTTCAGCTAAATTTACATTCCGTACAATTTATTGGAAGCTTTGATTCGATAACTGTGATTTAACTTTTTAGACCGAAGAATCATTGACGGAATTACAGATGAGTATGCATCCGACAGCAACGGATAAAATATTTTCAGTGTTAAAGCCAAATTCACAGGAATTTAATGTTGGGAGGAAAGAATCTAGTGATGAAATATGAATTGTAAATGATGTCTATAATTGTCAATAAAAACTGCGCCCTGTTACATCGATATTGATTTCGAAAAATCAATTTTTGTTCAATATTTATAAATTCCCTTATTTTATTTTTTTATGGGATTGTAGCATACGTAGAGTTAACGGATATTTAAACAAATTAGTTAAGTTAATTATGAATTAAAATTTAAAAGAACTGAATTATTTTTGTCCTACGTTTACTGTCTTTCTGTTTATTTTCTAGCTCATGTTAAAAGATCATTAATAAAAAATAAAAACAGCATTTTTAACGAGCTCTCAAAGCGCATTTATTTATACTCGATAGTACATAAATACCATCTTATTTAGGCAGTATAAACTTTATCTCATAAATAGTGACAAAAAAACGTCACTCTGGAATATCCAATACCAGGTAAAATTTCTCTATATACGACCAGTAATTACGTAACTGAAGGAATGTCTCGTTTCAAATTCGTCTTCCAAAAATATTCTATTCGCCATTAAAGTTGAGTAGTTATCATTGTTTTTCTCTTTATAACCGACGGCTTATTGTTACTTAAAGATGTTTCCACGGGATGGGCAGCTGGTGATGGATCTGCGACGAACCATGGACTTATATCTGATACCGCACTGCGTTCATCCTATAAAAAATAATGATAAATTCATCATTTTTATCATATTCCATCAATCTTCCTCGAATTTTCGGAAATGCATTTTTTTACACCGTTCGTCAAGGCGGAATACAAAAAGTTTGAATCCACGCCGAAAAAAGCAAAGAAGGGTCGATTTAAAGAAAAATTCTTATCGAATGAATGGTGTGGAAAAATTTGCAGCTCTCTCGCACTCTTAGCGACTCAGTCGGTGTGACACGTTGCCTTAATAATTAAATTTTATTTCTTTTTTTACATACCTTAGTTGGGACGGTTGTAGGGTTGCTGTCAACATCATCGTTTTTCGTAACTTTAACATCCGTGTCTTGAATCGATTCTTCCTCTTTTTTCTCCAACTCGTATTGTGGTTCGTTGAAAGGATTGAGCGAGCCAAAAAAAGGATTAGAATCGATAAACGGATTTGTACTTTTTTTCGGCTCTTCGGTCCATTCTTTGCTGACCGTAACAGCCTCGTCATTAACTTCTGTACAATTAACTTCGTTTTCACGAATAAAAGGATTAAATGGATTCTGAAGAAGATTATTCGTAGAATTTGTCACAGCTGGCGTTGTCTTCTGTTCAACTTGTCCCCAATCGTCGACGGAAAAGTGCGTTACTGTCACTAATTCTTCAATGGCATTTGTTGTTGTACTTCCACCACTGACGGGTAGCGTGAGCTTGTCGCCTCCCTGGTTTAACAAAATTAAGTACATTGCATATTTTTAGTTTTTTTTTTTTTCAACAAAAATACGTATTTTTCTACATTGCATATGAAAATTGTGATCGTGAATAAATTACGATGAATTATGACGTGTTCTATGTTTACGAGAGCTTTTAATGTTGTTGCTTGTATAATAATATTCTACGAAAAACGTTTTTAATCAATGCAATGCTGTAATTTCTTCTAAAAAAAAGTCAAGCATGAAATTATTCAATTTTTTTTTTAATTTGCTTCTACGTCCACAAGCAATAAGCTCTGTATTAATTGAGATCTATTCTAATAGCGGTATTGATCGAACTGTTGCTTTTTTTCATCTAAATTGGACCACAAATTTCAACCTTTAAAGCACACACTCTTCTTTGTTAAAATAAAGTCTATACAGGGTCCACATGACCCGAGGATTTTCAAGCCTGAAAATTTGAAAATAATGGAACTGAAGACTTCACAAAAATTGTGTATCATTTCTAAGGACTCCTCAACGAGGCAAGATAGGAATTAAAGAAAATTATGATTTTTCGAGAATCAAGTCTTTGACTTTGGTCTTGAATGTTGCCTTGCGAGGCCGAGTGTACTTTAAGGGCTTAATTTTGAGCCCAACCTCACGTACAGAAAGTTTTCGAAGACTCGAGCTGACTCTGACGTCGACAGACGTGGGGAACGTTTCAATATTACTAGAGGATTCAAAAGTCCTGAACTCTGAATTTGGTACTGAATGATGAAGCCTAGAAAAATGATCGACAAACCATCCGAATTAAAGATTAATAACTAATTTGACGAATTTTCGATTTTTCAAAAGTCTTCCATTTAAAGGAACTTTAAATCGACTTTTGCCGCAGTTTATACGCAGTTCAACATTTTTTATCCACTCAAATCTGTCTTTTTCACGGTTTCTATGAATTCGAGCTAATTATAATCGATTTTTAAACAGTTTTTTTTGTCAATGAGTAACTTGAATTGTTTTTTTTTTTTTTTTTTCAGACTGCACCTAAAAGTCATTGAACACTATACACTCTGTTTCGTTCAACGTGAAATCCCACTATTCCGTATAAATTGTAGAAGGAAACCCTGGAAAATAAGGCTAATTGAATTTTTGCTCTTTCTCGAATTTCTCACTGCTATTGATCAGGAACGATAGTCGTTCAGAAAACGCATACGTTTACTTTGGAATATCTATATCGTTTTCGCTTTCACGCCAAATATGTGTTTAGTGAAACGTCACCAGAACAAGTACGGAGACAGTACGACTAAATCGTTCACCTTTGTGACAATTAGACTCATTCCTATTAGAGAAAGTCTACAAAAGTGATAAATTACCAAAAGTACCTGAAACCTCTTAATTTGAGCACGAATCAGGGCCATGAACAAAAAAGTATAACTTACGAGACGTTCTGTTTTACGATCACGTAATTATCGTTCAGACATGAACAACAGGATAAAGAACAAATCGTCATGTAAAATAAAAATATTCGAAATCCATCGAAATATCTAAGCATTTATCATCAAATTGAAATAATTGGTTAATTGTTGATTGATTTTGAAATTATCGATCTTGGCTTCAGATTTCTCTTTGTTGGAAACCGAAAAACCGTTTTATTCATTAAGTTTGTTGATTTTGGAATTATCGAAATGAGCAAAAATATATTCTTCAATAAGATTTTGAATCAAAACAAAAAACTACCAATTTTTGCAGTTTAGATTTGAAATCTGAAGTTTTTTTCTTCCAGAAAGTTGAAGTTTTGTATTCTAACGCTGAAATCGATAAAATCTCCAATATTATGGACAAAGTTCGTTTAAAAAGAAAATCGAAACTTACGACTGAGACGATAGTCGCCGCTTCGGTGCAGTGATTTTTCTTTAAGGCATTCGGTGATTCTTCCACGGAGGTTAAAGTAAGCAAATTGGAGCTTTTTTGCATATCCAAAGATTTAGCTTTGAGGATATTGCATTTTAAAGCTTCAGGTGGTATGGGTGATCTCGGGTTAGTGAGTGATGTAGCACCGATTTGATTGTTTGGCACTGGTGAAGATGCCAAGTTGGCCGTACTCGGTACGGCGAAACTCGGTTTCGATAAATCTGAATCTTTTTGATTCGTCATTCCTGTTGATTCGTTCGTCTCCTGCGGTTGTTGATCCTTAGCAAGAGATTTTAACAGAGAATCCATCAACGGTGACGAAGCAATGTTGGCGGTTTCTTGGTCTTGAGTCGCTGATGATTTCGAGCTGGATTTGCTTGGGCATCGTTGCAAAACTTCTTCTTCGGCTTAATAGGAAAAAAAAAAACAAAGTTTCAATGCTATTGGAGTGCCTGTCAGATTGCAAAGAAAACTTTCCTTTTTTTTTAGAAATTTCAGACATTTCTATGAATACTTTTTGGGTTTGGAGTAATTCAGATTTTTTTTCAAACTTTTGCCATCTGACTTTGAATTTGTTGAATTTTTCTCTGCATTCTGTTATTTGTATTAAAAAAAAATTTGTATAAAAAGAAAATCAATAAAATCTGCAGGTTATTAAGATTTGAAACGTACCTGCTGGAGCTGGAGGAGCTTGATCATTGCGTTGTCGTTGTCGTTCACGAAGAACATGGCTTTGGCGACGAGCATAACGTTGGCTGGGTCGTCTTTCAAATTGAACAGTACGACGAGCTCGATTGTGTTGAGTAGTTTGAAACTCGGTTTTTCCACTATAACGGAATCGCGAACCCATTCGAAAGAAATTTTGTCGTCCACTCGCGCCCTTGACGGGTGCTCGTAATCGAAAGAAGGCGTGATGTTCAACGGCACATTTCCAAAGATGTTTGCACGCTTTTTCGTTGACGAGACGAAAGACAAAAGTGTGTTCTTGCTCGCCACGTCCTTCGTCGTCTTCCTCAACAACGACCAGCGTAAGTTTTTTCTTTTTAAAATCAAGACGACCAATTCTTGGCCAAAAGAATAAACCGATTTTTTGATTTCCTTCAAATACGAGAATGCCCGTTGGCGTCAATCCCAACGAATACTCGCACGCATCTTTTCCCATTACCATGTGCATATCCACTCCGTACATCTCCAGCCATTTTGCTTTACTCAGATACGATGACTCTGCTTGCGCCGGACTCAGACCCGAACAATTTGCATATTCTTCCAGTATCTGCAATTCCATCTGCTCTGTTTGTCCCGGAATGAAACGGAACTCGGATATTGTTGCTGCTGTGTGGACCGCGGGATCATAATCGCCAAGTTCAGCTGTAAATTTCATCATTCAACCATTATTTTATTAAAATTTAACGAGGTTCAGGCGTCATAATAATAAAAGTTTATACAAAGTAACGGCAAAATCATCAAATACAATTTTTTGCAAGATAATTTTAAGAAATTTTGCGTGAATCTTCTTGAGCATCATATTATAATATGTAGAAAATTTGAGAAGGAATAAAAATGAATGATTTGTGGTGTTCATTTACATTGAAGAGCGAGAGCTGCCAGTTGAACTGCCGTTTGATGAGGACAGTTGAGTCTTCCTTCCAAAATGTCTTGTTTCAATTGAAGAAAGAATTGATAGCGCGTTAATTCTTCTCGCAACGTGTTTGGCTCGGAAGAATAAAATTTCACCTTCAACCGTAACGTATATGGTGGCCCAACTGTTTTAAAATAAATCGAA
Source organism: Campoletis raptor (assembly GCA_948107755.1). Classification (NCBI taxonomy): domain Eukaryota; kingdom Metazoa; phylum Arthropoda; class Insecta; order Hymenoptera; family Ichneumonidae; genus Campoletis; species Campoletis raptor. The sequence continues at coordinate 17,370,274 of OX403627.1, read as the reverse complement.
ATTTAGTGCATCGTCTATAATTCTTTCTACTAACGATTCGATCACCAATGGTTCTAGCGAATTTGAGAAAAATATCTAACGAGCTTTTTTACTAATAAATGGGTTTCTAGGATGAAGAAATTGTGATTGTGAATAATCGAGGATACAGGTAACAGATAAACTACCTTGGATTGTTAGTGATCTGGGTGTATATCTCAAGTATTATATAGCAGTAGTTGTTCTCGCTGACCAACTTCTGTGGCAAGTTCAAAAAGGGATTAAACAATTTTTCGCTTTTTTTTTCTCCTTATAAAGCGTTTGTTAAATTATTAAGTGTCATAGTAAACAATAAGCCAATACTTTCAAAAGCATAAACACTGATTTTCAGCAATTTCTTCTTTTGACAAAAATTCAATATTAATTTATCAAATTTAATTATTTTTATCAACAAATACTGCAAATTTTTTAACAAAAAAGTAGGCAAAAAAAATTGTATTTATAAAAATTATCAATATGCGCTAAAATTTTATATTTTTACTTAAAAAGAACTTAAATATCGAATTTTATCGAGGATTAAATTTTTTGAATCTACTATTTTGTTTAAAAAATACGAAAATAATGTTTTTTTTTTGCTAAAAACCAGTATCTACTCCAAAATATCATCAAAATTTATACATTCGGAAAACTTACTTTTGATCTGCTTTTTAATCGGTTTTGTTGGATCCAACCAATGCTGTACATTGTTGCTATCTGTATATTGCAGACCAAAATAATCTTTTTCGATCAAGTCTAAACTGTAAAATACTTGTTCGTACAAGTCACTCGCCAGTGCTTTTTTCTAAAAAAAAAGAAACAAAATAACGTGTTTAAACATTTTGCCAAACAAATGACGTTCTTTTTTTCTGATTATGACTTTTAATCGTAAATTCTATGTCTAAACATTGATGAGAAATTATTCTTGCCATGCGGAATTTCTAAATGATAAAAAATCGAATTTTTCAACCCAATCAGGTATTCGTACCCCTTGGGAAAAAAAAAAAAAAAAAACTGACAGGAAATTCTATACAAATTTGTGTTACGGCGACTAATTATAATTTTGAGACAAAAATTCTTGCGTCTCCATAGTTTGAAATAACTCATTCATGTTTTTTCGATCTTTTTGAATCGTGAGCTGAATAGATTTACAGTGTACTTTCACTCTATTGTCATCAATGACATTTCAAAGATTAAATCATCATGTCGAAATTAGGTGCAGCATTGTTATTTCCCGTGGAGAGCGACCGATTTTTTTTTTTTTTTTGCATCCCATAAAAACATCGATGAGTTAACGGTATAAAAATTGTCGTAAAAAAATAAAAAGTTATCGTAAAACGAATATGTAACGTGATATCGTAGATATGTGTATATCTATGGCTTACCGACAGCTCGATAGTTAAATCCGTTCCGTCTAATAGTATTACTCTGCACTGCACAATATTACGATTACTGAGTAATCGTTGATTTCGTATTTGCGACGATGCATTTTGTCCACTAACACTGCGGACACGTCGCCGTGATAAGAATCTGAGCATGGTTGACCATTAAGAAAATGGATTGTACACATTTAATATCCGCATTTCATGTTGTCCCGCACTTAATTGTTGTGATGACACAATAGTCTAAAATTTACTGTGCACAGCGTCATAACAATCGCGGCTTGTAAACAACGGTTCAGGAGAGAATGTCAATGTCTCGATCGTAGGGTTTCGATCGATAACCGAAAAAAATGTATAGAAAACTCGTAAAACATACAAAAGTTTGTTAGAGTAAAAGGAGGCTTCTCTAAGAAGGGTGTATGAAACTTTAATAAAATAACGAACGTTGTAAATAAATAAAAATGTCGGGAAATGAGGACACACGATGGGACGGACTGGAATTGAACGAATGCGGAAAAAAACGGATATAAAGGAGTACACAACCCGCAACCGTATGCACTGTTAATCGAGATTGAGGTCTTGAAAGAGAAAACACAAACACCTTTCGGGACTAATGGATCCACGGGAATTCTCGAATAGAACTCATTCGTCACACAAGTTCCTGCGCTTTTCAGTGGTCGATTTATCAGTGCCCGGAATTTTACGAGGGCGTCTCACCAACAGACGCCGCGTCAATTAACCGTCATTTTTATTATTTAATGCTAGTCAAGTCGCAAATTACGTTACCGAGCGTTGCTAAGAAACTAGCGCGGCTTTTACCGATTTGTCGTCTGCTCTCTGGAGACATAAAGAAAGGTCTTCAGCAGAGAAGAGGTTATAAACTTTCGAAATAACGTGAGTATCTTCACATTTTACATTTAGCAACAATAACGTTTATGATCGTATTTTTCGCACGTCATTAATAACAATTCGTATTTTATTTTCGTTAATTCATTATTTACGAATAAACTATTAATTATGTACGCGATTAATCGCTAAATTTCTTATTAGCAGAATTGTTATTATTATTAAATTCGATTCAAACAGACTAAAGTCACACTGTAAATGTTTTTTATTTTGAAAACATTGCATAATTTTGTTTTGCTATGTACGATGATTATAATCAATTTTCAATGGTTTAAAAGTTCCAGAAATCAATGGCCTTGCGCATACCAAATTTTGTGGCAAAATCCCGGCACATTAGCAGGCACACCAGTTTCCTGAGACTTTCACCAGCTGCGTCGATCACATTAAATAATAGATCGATCATGACGTCACTGTCAAGGATGGAAAAGGCTCTTGAACAACTCAAGACAAATCCTTACTTTGAAAAATATGCAAAAAACATAGCTAAACTCCAAGAGACAAATCCGGAGGAATTTCTTGCTCGGGTGGAGCAAAGAGAAAAAAAAGCTTTAGAAGCGAAAGGTCTGTATCAATGGCAAAGATAATTTTTCAAAATATAACCATTTAAACAATTATAAAAGACCAGGGAACACAGAATATTAAAAAAACCAAAATTCATGAATTTCGAAAAAAAAATGAATTTTCTAATTTTGTTTTTTTTATCTGTACTTTATTTTCGATTTTTCACGTTTCTTCGTTTTCATGCAAATCTGTAATTTGAATATTTTCAGCGAAACGTGATATGGAGCGAAAATTCCAACAGCAATGTAACGCAAAGCCACTCGTAGATGGAGGCGCAGGAGGAAAAACATCGTCATTAGAAGATGTGATGAAAGTGGATCTGATTCGTGATAAAGGCAAGGAAGAAATAGTTGAAATTTGGTTAAACTATCATAAGTTAAAGGACTGTATAAGCGGGGCGATGGATGCAGAACAATTTGACAAAATGTTTGAAAGGGGAAGAAAATATTCGACGTTTTTGTTGCCCCTGCCGAGGGAGCACGGTTACGAATTTATCGTTAGTCAATTTCATGGCAGCAAAGTTCATATGACACCGTTGATATGGTATCAAACTCATAAGGAAAATGCTCCGGAGTGTCTCAAAATGACACATTATTTGGATTTGAAAGAGAGCAAAGGTGTCGTTCTGATGCGGGGTGAATTTGACAACCAATCGATGACTGTGCAAGAAGCCCAATGTTTGGCAAATGAACTGCAATTGTACTACGCCACCGATGATCCAGCGAGGCTCGAATTGTTGAAAAAATTTACTGAAAAACCTGACGAATTTAAACACATGGAACTTGTTGCACAGTTGGAAACTATTTCACTCACTGGATCCGATTCCATTGCCAATGTGAAGAAAACTAAATCGTAAATTGACAATCTTCCTTCGAAACTAATTCGAACTGTTACATAATATGTTTAAACTCAAATCGTATATTTGTAGTCTTAATAAACTGGAAAAAAATATTTAACGTCTTTTTTTTCAATCATTATACCAAAAATACGACACGTTTTTGTTTGTTCGATCTTTTAAAAATAATTGCCAGCATGCAATCCGTGGAGATAATGAAAAAACGATTTCATTAGAATATTTTTTTAGTTACAAGTCGTGGATTATATTTGATTCAATGGTAATGGGCAACAATTTATTCTTCCCAATAACTGTTTACTTTTTTCAAAAAAATTATCATCGATTCGAATAAATCTTTCGAAACGTATTCAGATAGCAAATAAATTTTTTTTTCTTTTATTTTCTTACAGTCGTCTCTCAGGGTTTCGGTCGATTTTCCAATAATCGAGGTCTTCAATACCGAGGGATCACCTGGAGTCACCTTCGAACGAAAAAATACGAAGAAATGAATCGTCAAACGTCAGCAAGATTTTACGGAGAATACGGAGAAAGGAAAAAGAGATTTTACGTCTCAACTCCGATATTTTACGTAAATGCTGGTACATCTGTCAATTTTTATAAAATACATTTTATTGGAAACGAAGAAAAAAACATTCGGAAGCAAAATACAAAATGTTCTATTGCCAGGCCCTCATATTGGACATCTGTACAGCGCTTTACTGGCCGATTCCATGGCCCGTTACAAAGCTATGCACGGTTACGAAACGGTCTTATCGACCGGTACCGACGAACATGGAAACAAAGTTGAAAATGCTGCTAAATCTGCTGGACTTCCGGTCGAACAATATTGTCATAAAATATCATCACAATTCAGGGAGATGTGCGATCAGTTTGACGTTGGATATTCACATTTTATAAGAACAACGGATCAAAAACATCGAGAAGCTGTTCAAACATTTTGGGTGTGTAAATTTCAACAAAACAAAAACAATTTTTAGAATTTTTTTGCATTTTTATAGAATTAACAATAAAACACATAAATATATTCATCTTTCTTTTTTTTTATACAGCTGCAACGATTAAATTTCGATTATAACTTTTCGTAGTCTCTTTTCATTGTTTCAGACCAAATTAAGAGATCGCAATCACATATATCTCGGTAAATATTGTGGTTGGTACTGTGTCTCGGATGAGAATTTCGTGACCAGTTGCGAATTGGCTGAGATAAAAAATGCTGCAGGCGAGACGATCAGGGTTTCTGCTGAATCTGGACATCCGGTTGAATGGACGGAAGAGGAGAATTACAAGTTTCGTCTGAGTGCTTTTCAAAGCGATTTGAAACATTGGCTGAAAAATGGTAATTGACAAGAAAGCTTGAGACGTTTAAAAAAGTAGGAAGCCTACAAATTTATTCTTGGTTTCTAACTTTAATAAATTTGGACGTTTTTTTTTTTATATCAGTTATGGATTTTCTTGAATTGTAAAAGAAACAAGGAACGTGGCTTTTGCTAACTTTTGTAATAAAAAAAGTCCTTTTTTCGTACAACTCGTAAAGACTCTTGAAAATACTAGCAAAAAGTATCTTATGTTCGTAAAATAAACGATTTAATGAAGAGAATTATCGTTTCATACAGAAAAAGCTGTGAGACCTTCCAAGTTTCATAAAATATTATCCGACTGGATAGAGGAAGGAAGTTGCTTGGAAGATCTTAGTGTCTCGAGACCTGTCAAAAGGGCACCTTGGGGAATTCACGTGCCAAACGATGAGACCCATACTATTTATGTTTGGTTGGACGCACTTGTCAATTACCTAACTTCGATGGGCTATCCGAACAAAGAGTTTACCAACAGATGTTGGCCACCCTCTGTCCAAGTAAGTAGAGAATTATCGGACGGGTCGGCAAGACAGCCACAACTCTATATCTGCTTTCGAGAAAGTTATGCACCTTGTGAAACACTTTGACCCTACAAATAATTAAAGGATGAAGTTATTTACAGTCAAAGTTTACTTTTTGGAACCTACTCTTCTTGACAATCGATAATTCAAATGCAGTTCATGGTTGATCAGTATAAAAAGTATTCTCATTAATAAAAAAATATTAATAAAATTAATATTAATTGAAATAATACAAAAACAATATTAAAAAAATAAAATAAATATTTGTTAAAAATATTTTTATTTTTCAATCCTATAGAAATTTTCTTATAACCATTTTTTTAATTTTTTCAACAGTCTGATTGATTTGTATGCTAAAAATTTTCATTTTTTATTTTGACAATACGGGAAATATTGTAGATTTTAGTGAAGTTTGAATAAAAATGAAAATTTGAAATTGGGCAGGTTTGACTTGAAAAATATGTTTTTATTTATTTTTTATTATTATTTCTGTTATAGGTAATTGGCAAAGACATATTGAAATTCCATGGTGTATACTGGCCAGCTTTTTTAATAGCAGCAGGTTTAGAACCCCCAGAAATGTTGCTGTGTCATTCGCATTGGACGGTGAACGACGTGAAAATGTCAAAATCGAAAGGAAATGTCATATCGCCATTTGACGTCGCTAACGAATTAACGAGCGACGGTTTGAGATATTTTCTTCTTAGAGAAGCTGTGCCTCACACCGATGGAAGTAAGTATTTACATTTTCCAAACCGTAAAAGTACGATTGGTAACAACCAAAAGTTTCGGGTGACCTTAGACAAGAAGAAATAGAAAGTACGAGACAGAGAGAGCCCGAGGGAGACGAACTTTGTACAGCGAGCTTTAAAACTTTCTTCTCATTCATCATTGCCGTTCTCAAACATATCGCAAACTTGCACCTCTTCTTTCCAACTAAATCTCAAACTATTCACCAACGCTGACATCTACACTCTCGAAATACTCTAAATTCTCAAATACTCTATTCGCCCTTGACATTTCATGCTTTCCTCCGTGATTTAGTTTTTAATATTTTTCAAATATGCTTTTTGATATTTAAGAGCATAGAACAATTCGAGATTGTGAAAAATAATTGTCCACGAAATTGCTGCTCACGAATCTAAACACAAAATTTGAAAATTCATTATTAATTGTTTCCTAATTTTTTTAAACGCAAACCACTGTGGCAAAAAATTTGGAAAAATTCTGTAAAATATTTTGGACTTAATGAAAAAATATTAGTTTAGAAAAAAGTGATATTTTTCATTAAAAAAGTACGAAATTTCACTGTTTATTTATTTGTCGTATTTTTGCAATCGACTAAAATTGACGTTGTGTCGATTTTCAAAGAGATTTTCGGGAGAATTAAATTGTTGAGAGAATTAAAAATAATTTATTATATTTGCAGATTACAGCGATGTAAAAATTCGTCGTGTCTTGAATTCCGAGTTGGCCGATACATTAGGAAATTTGTTGAGCCGTTGTATGGGCAAAATAATAAATCCAACGGGTGAAATAGCGGATCCGTCGTTACACATTGAGACGTTAAAGTCAGAAGTTGCGAGGGAGTTGGTAGAGTCGCTGAAGAATATGAGCATCGAGGCGGAGGATTGTTACGAACAATTGAATTTGCATCACGTGGTTGACGTAGCAATGCGAGTTCTTCATGTGGCGAATAAAATGGTAGAGAGTCACAAGCCGTGGCAATTGCGAAAGGAATGTAACGCTGGTAGCGAGGAATCGAAAATTCAGTTGGAAGCTGTGATATCATTGGCGTTGGAATCCTGTAGAATGAGCGCTCTCGTATTAAGTCCAATAGTTCCAAAGTTGTGTTCGAACTTGCTCGATTACATTCGAATACCGAGAAGCGAGAGAACTTGGTTGAACGTTAAATTTTCGAACATTGGGAGTAGCCAAAAAGTTCAAAAGATCAGCGAAGCTCCGGCGGTGATTTTTCAGAGGATAAAGATATGAATAAGGATAAAAGGAAGTGATAAAAAAAAATTCGAGAGAAATAAAACCTCGTGATTTGTTCTACAAGAAAATTTCGTGTTTTTTCATATATTTCTTATTATTTTTTTTTTTCTTCATTTTCATTTGTTTTATATTTAATCGCTCGTTTTACACAAGATTTATAATCTAATACGATAAACCTAGATATTTATTTACAGAGAGTGATGGAGAGATACTTGGGATATGACGTCGTTCTCGATAAGAGCGAGAGAGAGAGAGAAAGAGACTTTAGATATACAAGAATGAGAGATGAGAGACAAGGATTTCGAGAGAGAAAGAGAGAGAGAGAGAGAGAGAAATTGAGAGCCGCTGTATCCGGCACGACGTTAATTCCCTGTATCATTATTATTTTTTTCTTCCTTTTATATTTGATTCTTTAATCAAGTGTAATATTGCCCGAAGGGTACGAGCAACGAGTATCGAATCATTAATCCGAGTCTCGTTGCATGGACCCACGTTTATTTTTTTTTCTTTTTTTTTTTAATTCTTCTTTCTTTGTTATTCAAATAGAAAAATAAATAAATGATCATTTACAAGATGATAGAAATGATTGTAATGCAATCGCCTCACGTTTATATATATGCCATTGACGTTTATGTGCTTCTCTCATCGATCGATAATAATCGTCCTTTTTTTTGTTGTGCTCATCCACCCTTCTAATTTACGTGCTTTTTATGACGATGCTAATCTTCTTTGGACGAGATAGGCGATCGATATACGCGGGAGCCACCCGGATGTACGATATATTTTATACCATTGTAAAATAAATGTACAAATGGAGCGATGCTAGAGAGAGGCCCCATTCTTAGTATAGATATGACTTTTCTTTTTTTTTTTCTTCTTTTTTCTCGTTTTTTTTTCTCCTTTTTTTCTACTGTTGTATAGTTTGGTTGATGATTGTCGTTGGCGTGTGGTCCCGCGCAGCCAGACAAAGCTCGTACGCAATTTTTTATGCATATATATATGAATTTATACGAGGCCATTCCATGACAAATCGATCTGACTGCTTTCATCACCATATTTTATTTTTTTTAATATATTTTTTTTTGTGCTTTATTGTGACTAAAAATGTGAGAAAATTTGATGCAACGAAAAATGACATAATATTCACGTTTTTCGTACAATTCAATTTACGAATTTGCTTTTTATACTTGAAACTTATTCTTTGGGCACGAAAATTACGCACGGCTAAATTTTTATTATAATTGAAGTTACGTTCACTTTTTGCTTCATTTTTACCATCGATCGCTCGCTCCCAAACTAACGAATATCAACAATTCAACTTAGTTTTATATCTTCTTTGAGCAATTAAACAAACGAGCTCTTCAATCTCAAACCTTTTGCACGATTAAACCGAGTGCAATATCCATAGCTCCGAATCATTTTTCTATCGATTTTTTTACTTTCTCGCTGATTATATCTTTTTAAAGCTTTTCAACCGTTATTGCTTCTCTGCCTTGAAATTCTTGTGACTGTTCTGTGCAAGAAATTCCTCATTTTCGTACTTTTATTTGAGCTCAACGTTTTTTTTTTTCGTAATGGAAGACGTAATAAAAAATTAAAAAATCTTGTAAATTATAAATTTTTTCAGCTTTCAACACTATTTTTTTTGTCAGCAATTTTCTTCATTCGATATTTTCACTCCTTTTTTCCATAACTAATCTGTCATCCTCAACAATTTTCTGGGAAAAAAAAATTGAGAAAAACGAAAGTTTTTTTTTTTACTGGTCCTTTCAACCATTCCTTGAACATTGAAATTTTGCATAAATCAAATCTTTTTAGTCCACACGTTTCCATTCGATCTTCGTTCCTCTTTTGCAAGAAAATAATTCAAATTTTCGTAAATTCTTCAAATTTTTTTCAATCTTTACTCTTTCTGTTATCCTACGAATTCAATAATTTAAACGATGATATAGCTGAGTCGATTTGGCGTGAAAGACCTCGTATATGTTCGTACGAGATTAGCGAATGAATCGAGGAAGTGTACGATTGGAATGTCGTGATTTTTGTTGTTTTTTGTTTTGTTTTTTATGGCTGAGTAGATGTTTGTGTATTTGGATTTGTACGAATGTACGAATCCGTTGTACAGGTATATTTGGAGGAATGAAGGAAGGAGAGGTTTGGAAGAGAGAGAGAGAGAGAGAGAGAGAGAGATGATGGAGTGTGAAGAGGAAGATCGAATATGGAGGTTATGTTTTTGGTTCATATTGCACTGACTATTGTTTGTGTCGCGATGTCTCTGACCGATGACCGATAACAAACGTACGAACGTGTCCGTTGTATAGGGATATTTGGAGGAACGAAGGAATGCGCGGTTTGGAAGAGAGAGAGAGAGAGAGAGAGAGAGAATGGAGTGTGAAAAGGAAGAACGAATATTGAGGATATGTGTTTTGTTCATATTGCACTGACTATTGTGTCGCGATGTCTTTGACCAATGACCGAACCAACGTTACAGCTGTCTCCGCTCGATCTTGGGCTAATGTTGCACTCGATGATCGAACCGTTCCGTTTTTGTACAATAACCGAACGGAATTCACCGCATTCACTCGTCGACGGTTGATTGCCTCGGGCTCTTGCTCCTTTCGTCAATATTCGTTTGAAAGCTTCACGAAATTCTGTATTGAAGATACTGTAGATTATCGGATTGAAGGCCGAATTGCTGTAACCGAGCCAGGTCAGTACCTGTCAACCGTCAATTAATTTCTATGGTTATAAAACATCGTTCCATCGTCGATACTTCGTTATCGTTGTATCTCATGTGAAATAATTCAACTGATTGCCTCCAAAATCAATAGGTCATTAACTTTGGCCATGAAAAATGAAAAAAAAAAAAAAACAAAACAAAAGGGAAGATTTACGCTTCGCTGAATTGATCACCAATCCGATCGAATTTTAATTGCAACTCGGACTTCGTTGTGTCGCTGTTTTCAATATTGATTTCGATTATTTTTGTTTTCATTCATTTTCTGGACGAAACGACAGAGCTTCTCGTTTTTTTTTTTTTTTTATTAAATATTCTTCATTTCCAGTGTTTTTTCATCGGTGAAAATTCAGTGAATCGTTTTATTACTGTGAGTTTTGAATTCACGGAATTTTAACGACTTTTTTCTCATTGGACAATCGTAATTGAATGGAAAATGTGAAATATGAAAAAATAAAAAGAATACGGGGAAACAGACGTTTCGTTGAACGAAAATTGATGAAAAATCATGAATTTTGAAGAATAGAAGTCACAATAACTTTCAAAACGTTTGACAGTTTTCTATCTAGTCAATAAATTCATTTCGTACGAGAAAAAAAAATTCTCTAATTATTTATTCAATCATTTTGTAAAAATTCTTTTGCCCCAAGTTAAAAATATAGAAGATCGATTTTTTTTTACTACAAAACGAAACAGACGTTTCCATAATTGTTCTCTTCGAATTCTCTGACATTTTTCTAACCTACAAAGTCGATAGAAATCTTTTGAGCAAAGAAATAAGAAAAATCGAGGAGAAAAAGAAGAAATTGGTGCAGATGATACACAGATGTAAGGAGCTAAAAAACTCAGTTGAAAAAAGAAGGGAAAGAAATGATGGAAGAAGACGAAAGGGAAAGAAACGTGACGAGGGTGAAGAATAAAAGTGTTCTAGAGAACAAATGAAAAATTAGCAATAGCCATAGGGCAAAAAATACGAATGAGGGGGAGCAAAAAAAAAAGAATTCGCGTAACGGAAGTGTATCAAAGAATTGGAAAGATAAATAAGACATTAAATACTCTCATGGGCCGTAAAAATTAAATGTATATTCACCCTCGCTTTCTGGAGCTTCCGAAACTTTAGTCTTTTCTAAACGACTCAAGAAATTTATACTAACTGCGATAACAATGGCATGTTGTTTACAAAAATTTTCCTGTACCCATCGACTTCCCTCAATTCAATGTGTACAAAAAAAACGATAAAAACGTCAATAAACAAAAAAAATATTTACTCTACGTCCTTGGAAAATATTGACGATAATATTCCAATAAAAACGCGAAATATTCTTTTATAACCTCCAAACCTACAAACGTCAAAGTACAGTATGGAAGGAATTTGACAAAATTCAAAGTATTATTTGACCCGGAGTCTGTAAGAGGAAATTTTTCGAGAAATTTTACATACGTTTACGTGTTTTTTTCGTTCAGTTTTATAATTAAAAAATTCCTTGTGCGATATCGATTTAAAAAAATAGGGAAAACATGCGTGTCGTTGAATACAAATATTTCCACTTGAGATACGCGATCAGTGTTTAATAATAAGAGAAGAAAAAAAAACGAAAAAAAAGAGAGACTGAAGGTTATGAAAAGAAGAATTTACCTGAAAAGCTCGATCGGGTATGCAAGTTTTGCAGAATGCAGCGACGATATTGACGCAAAAAAATGGGACCCAACATATGAGAAAAACTCCCATAATTACACCAACTGTTATTGCGGCTTTGTGATCCGAGACGTGATAGGGACTCGTTGGTTTCGTCTTTGTCGGTGGTTTTGGCTTGGACGTTGCTAATTTACATCGCGTACTTTTTGCCCGAAAACTTTTGCCGATTGATGATGGATCGGGCAACTTAGTTACGGCCCTTATGCTTTTCACGTGCTTCTGGGCGTAACAGTACAGTCTGCAGTAGATACCGACCATTACGATGCACGGCACGTAGAATGATATGCACGAAGATACGATGGCGTAGGTCGGTGTCAGATCGAGGGCGCACGTCGGATATTCCTGAAGTCCAGATTATTTTTTTTCTCTCGTATACTTGTCTTCACCCATTTTTTTTTTTTTTTATACACAAAAATACGACAATACTCTAAAGAGTGAAATTATAACACGAATTATAAAAATAAAAAAAACTGTGGGAAATAAATGATCTTTAAATTAAATTAAATTGTCATAAAACAGCTGTTTAACGAAGAGCGAGAAAGATCAATCATTTTAAAATGTTATAAACATTGATTATGGCGATTTACTTAAAAAATGAAGAAATTAACATTTTTATACAAAATTTTACCAATAACGTTAATTACGAAATCATTCGTTCGATGACTAGAAAATTACTAACGTAAAAAATTTGACAGAAATTTTTGTAAAATTTTTATTCACTACTTAATTCCTGAAGAAATTTCTATTTATAGTGAGAACGAATAAACAATTTGAAAATAATTGGAAAATAAGATTTTGGAGTATAAATAAAATGTGAATTAAAAACTCTAGTGAAACTTTAATAACGAAAGTGGAAAAAAAAATATAACCAATAAATTATCGAGTCTCGTCATAAAAAAAAAAAAATAATAAAAAAATAGTATTTCAAGAAAATAGAAACTCGGAGAATAACTTTGCACTTTATTTTGTGGAGTATGAAAAATTGACGACTCTTTTCTTCATAATTTTTTAATAGATCCTCGAAGTCGAAGGAGAAAGAATTTATTTGAATTATCCTTTTCTCCTTCGATTTAAAATTCAACATCAATTCTTTAAAGTGAAGTATGCAGTTGGGTGTAAAAGTTTATACTTTTTTTCTTGTCTTCCGCGTGGGAAGGTATTCGAGAGAATAAAAATAAATTAATGAAAAAATTAGACCAGGCTATAAATTCGGAGCACTTGGATCCATTTCGATCAGAGACGGGTTCATCCCCATGTGCGTGTACACTGTGTCGTTTATTAAGACATATTGCGAAATCTCTTGGCAACTCAAGAACTGTTCTCGTGCCGGTAGAACATAAAAATTTCAAGATCTTCGAAGAAATAAATTTTTCGGATCGTATTATCCACCGAACAAGAGGATCTTTTTCACTTTTTTTTTTTTCGTTACGTAACTAATGCTCGAGCCACACAATTTTTTTGTCATAATAAAAAACACATCGAGAATAATTTTTTTTTTTTTTTTCAAGCAAATCTTATAAATGGACTATTGATTTTTTCAGTAAATTCATTTTGTAAATTCATTTTTTCCAATTCTAAATTCGAAATTTTTTGGTTGTTAAATATAAAAGTAAATAATTTTTATAAAATTCGATAAAAAAAATGGAGAAAATTGCAGTAATTATCGAACTTTATTTATTGAAAAAACAAATAAATGAAAAAAACATAAAAATCAGTCATATTTGTGCGCCCATCATATTGAAATTTTTTTATAAAGTTATTGACTCTGGAATGGAGTTTTTATTGGAATATTGTTTTTGGAGATAATTGACATTTTCCAAATCTCACGGATACGTTTTTATCTGTCACCCATATGTGCGGTTTGCTTTCAACTATTTTTCTCATCGTATTTCGTGACTCGAAAGCGACACAAACGTGCAAACAAACAAAAAAAACGATCAATCATTGAACATCAAATTTTCCGGCTACCCTCGAAAGGCTGAACGACTGAATATAAAAATTTGATGGATTTGAAGTTTTGAGCGATGTTCGAAAAAACCTTGCGGTTGAAAAAAAAAATTGGATGATGTGCAGAAGATTAAATAAAAAACAAGAAAAGTTCAGGGTTCAACAATTATTTAAAACTCCATTTTACGCCATGAAAAACATTTTTAAAAAATTGTTTGATTGCTCCATTATATAAAACAGGCTTCCAGCTTTCCAACGATATCATTGTAAGCGTTGAGCGATCATTCAATTCCGAGTTATGAGCATTCAAAGTCACGGGTGCGGTTTTTCCTTTGACAGCTCATAACTCAGTCGAAAAAAATCCTACAGAGATCCCTCAAAAAGCAGATTAAAGTGAAAAGTATACGCTTCCACATAATTCAGTTGGTAGTCAGCGAAAAAAAAAAATACAACACCAAAAATCGCGTTAAAGTTCAAAAAAATATTTTGACATTTCATTTTCGATCTTTTTGTCAAATGATGACTTTGCCAAAGCAAACAAGAATATAAATATCCATCCAGTTTTTTCTTAAGTAGAGATTTGAAGCTACGAAACGTCGTTGGAAATAAAAAAATTCAACAATTTTTCGTGGAGATACCGCCGTTCAAACGTGGCATAAAATTTCCATCTCGTAAAATTGATCCTAAAATTGTTTTTAGTGAATTACTACGATACTTGGAAGGGTGTGAGATGGTTGCAAATTGTATATTTGTTTTTATTCGTGAAGCTGGGATAAATATAGGAGAACATGGGGCAAAATGGACCCCTGGGGCAAAATGGGCCATGCAAAATCTTTTATTTTTGGGGCAAAATCGTCTCTCCCAAAAATGAAGGAAGATCAAATTCGAAGAAAAATTCGACTTTTCTTACTTTTTGGAAGAGCCCACTTTGCCCCAAAAATAAAAAAAATTGTATTGCCCGTTTTGCCCCAGGGGGCCATTTTGCCCCATATTCCAATATAATTTTTTGAATATCATACCTGCTCCCCTTCGGTATAGACAATCGGTTCGTCAGGTCTGTGAAGGCCGAGGCTGATTGGTACGAAGGAGATGAGGGCAGCCAAGAGCCAGACCGTGGCGATGCTACCAACGGCAACCCGACGGGTCACCCAGCGACCATATCTAATAAAATATTGCAAATGACGCGGAAGAGCACGCGATATTATTGGCTCATGAATTATTTATCAGGTTACTGTTTTCGAGGGGTCGTACAATAAATACGAGAGAAAAAGACCGAAAAGAGAAAGCTTGAAAAAATAAATAAACGGGAAACAGGAGGAGAATAGAATTTGGGAAAGACACACGGAACAAATAAGGGCTCGAAACGTTACTATTAAACTTGACAAGGCCTTCAAGATAAACTTTCGACATGACCCAAAAGAATAGATTAAATAAATTACTGTTACGATGTAATGGACGGTGGTCCATATTTACACCATTTTTTTTTTTTTTCAACAATCATCGTCAATTCATTAGAAAACAAACAAAAAGAATAATTTCAAGGAAATAGAAAAGAATAAATAAAAACTAGAGACTCAACGTTGCCAAAAACTCGATCAATTTTCACATTTTCTTTTTATGTTTATTTCGAGAGACATATTGTCAATCAAAATCGAAAGTTTTACTTTCATTTTTTTTTCAAAATTGTTAACTCAAATTATGTAAAGATTCTCTGTACCAAATTGCATCGAAGTCGATGATTTAGATTCCAAACCCTTTTGAAAAACAAGATTTCGTGCAAATTATTTTAGAAATATACGATGGAATGAAAATATTATAGAAAAATCGAATTTAATTATTTTTTTTTCGATGTATTTAAACCTTTGTAGTGAACAGAATAAAAAAAATCAAGACATTAAATATGCAAAGAAAACAGAGAAAAAAAACCTTTGAGAACAAATTGGATGCGAGAGAATAATTCGATCGGAAGAATAAAATCGATGTAATGAAGTTGCTAATCGTATAAAATTTTTAGTAGAATTGAAAAAAAAAATGTAAGCGATAAAATAGAGAAAGAAATTGACCAGGATAAGCTTTTCGGGATTGGATAGAAAATGAAGAGGAATCCATAGAAAAGAATAAAAGTATTGGAAATTTGATAATAAGGAAGAAATACCTGAGAGGATCCTTGATGTGAATATAGCGATCGAGGGATATCGCACAGAGGTTGAGAATGGAGGCAGTGCTGCACATAACGTCGAACGCTACCCATGTGTCACAAAAGCGAGGGCCGAATACCCAATAACCGAGTAGATCGTTGACACCGGCAAAAGTCATGACGAGACAGCCGACAAATAGATCGGCAATGGCGAGGGAGGCAAGGAAGAGATTGCCGATACGTCGTAGACCCCGATCCGTATAAATTGCAACACATACCAATACGTTTCCCGCAACGGACAGGAATATCAGAACGAACAGCAAAAAACCTACGAAAAGAGCCAACAAAAAACCATCCGCACAAACATTCACTGGTCGACCCTTTTTTTTTGTTGTTGTTATATATATCGTCGACTGGTATCGACTGTTTCTTCAAAACATTGTAAAAAGTGCAAAACGCTTTAATAAAATATCAATTCGAGGGAAAGGCTCATAGCCGGAAGAGTTGTTTGAATATTATTTTTCATTTTTGATTCGTTGGCACAACTTTCCAACATTTATTTTTATTTCGTATTGAGTTTTAAAGACGAAACGTCAATCTCGATCAATTTGCAATTATTACGTGATTTGAGGAGGTTCACGCGTTAGGCATGCATTGGACGAATTCCAAGTTTAATTCTTTAAAATTCGTATGTGAAGCTTCTTAACAATAATACTCAAGTGTGGGTAAGATTTGAAAAAGTTCTAGCGTCTAGCAATCGAGTTATTTGTTGTGAAAAATCGTCTTTTTTCGTAACTTCCCACAAGACCTCGTGTTAAAGTTGCGATTTTGAACACTGAATATCTCGATTACTGGACGATAGAACCTTCTCAAATTTTTTACACATTATAATACGATGCTCAAGAAGATTCACGCAAAATTTCTAAAGATTAGGGGAACATGGGGCAAAATGGACCCCTGGGGTAAGGTGGACTTTCCAGAAATGAAGGAAAATCAAATTTTTCTTCGTATTGAATCTTTCTTCATTTTTGGGAGAGACCACTTTGCTCCAGTGGTCCATTTTGCCCCATGTTCTCCTATCTCGGAAAAAATTCTATCTGTTGATTTTGCGGTTACTTTGTATATACTATTTTAATTATGGCGCGTGAACCTCGTTAAAAAGATTATTAAATGAAGAAAAAGGAACAAACGGCTTTGGAAATATGCGTGAAAAATATATAAGTATGTGCTGACTCACAACATGCATCGTGAGTGATAAAAAGAGTTTAAAGGAATTCTGGAATTGACAGTTCCATTTGTTTATAAACAAAATTGAAACGTCATTCAACAAAGTCTTTGAAGAATATAAGAAAGGAGAAAAAAAAAGCAAAAGTTTTCAATATATGGAAGTAATAAAAAAACTATTTTCGATTTGGAAGAAAAAAAAGGTAAAAGAAAGAGGATTGAAAAGGGAAGACATAAAAAAGAATGTATTCAGTATATATTTATATGAAATATTTGTCGTGTGATCGTAAACGTTGAGAAAAGAAGAAGAAGAAAAAAAAAACGGAGGGTCATCTACAAACAACGTACAAGTAAAGAGGATCTAGGGTTTAGTGAAGTGTCAACGATGATAATAATTAATGCGTTAAGCCCACCAACGAGAAGCAGCGAAAGCAGCGAGAAGGCGCCCTCCGGAAGATCCTCTTCTCCCTCTGTCAGATTACTCTGCAATCAGATGTAAAAAGCGTGAAGCACGATGCGGCTACTTGTTTCTTTATATTTCTTTCTTTCATTCTTTTTTCGTATTTTGTCTTTTTGGCTTTGTTTTTATTCAGCAGGAGGGCAAGCGATTGGTATAAATGCAGGGGTGGGGTAAAACGAGCAGTCTAATAAATTTTTTCCTGCGTAGGATTTACTCGTGTCAAGTCTCTGTTATACTTTTCTAGGTCTACTACGCTCTGAGATCTTAAGTGTATTGTGTGCTAGTGAAAGAAGACAGAGTCTGGCATAGATTGTCAGAGATTGCGTGTATGTGATAAGGATCAGCATCTTTTTCCCTTCCTTCCTTGCCCCCTTCCTTCCTTCCTTCTTCTCCTATCCCTTCTTCCTATCTTTTCTCTTGTCGCGACTCCAAAAAGCAGCTTGAGAATTCATCTCTCGCTATCATCCCCTCACGTACTTCCAATTTATTTCAGCCTCCGAGAAACACTCGAATTTGCGAATAAAGCCATCCCTGAAATCGAAGTAGTTTCCTCAAGAAGATCTTCTCTCCTTATATATAAACACACACACACACACAAACACACACACATACACTTAATATATTGATATGCCTTCTAGCAGCTTTGCTTAGAGCTTTGTTCTCCCTTAATACACACACGCACACAAACACACACGACACACACACACGCACATAGAAATATACGTACGATCGATCATAATTTGCTTCTTCGATATAGTGCAGGCTGAGGTGTACCTCCGATTAATTTATACGCTCTGACGATTCAATGAATAGCCGAGCTTTGCCTACCTCTATACCTACTAACACATATATGTTATTTTATGATTATGATGATGGCGTCGACGTAACACACCCCACTTTATATACGTTGAATTTATCGATTCTTTTATGGACGTGTGAACAGTTTCTTGTGGTTTTTTTTTTTTTTCTTTTTTTATTCTTTCTTTTTCGTTTTCTATATCACCACGAGACAATTGCAAGCTTTTAAACACTTTGCTACGCTCCTTAATTATGGTTTTTAACTAAAAGTTGAAAAATGTCGACCTCGTTTTTTATCGTAGCTCGTTAACAGTTTTTTACTTTGATGCTGATGGGATTTGGGACGTGTTGTTGAAGTTTTAGGAAATTTGAAGACATTTTAAACGGGTTTTTGTACTATTTGTACAGAGCTGGCTTGAGAGCCATTCGAACCGATGGAATTAAGGAAATTTACACTAAAAATGATGAAAAAGTGATGTTTAATGACTATTAAATGGTGTGCAAGGGTTTTAACCATTAGATTTTACACTGGAGGTTCATTGAAGACGGAATTAATCAAATTTACACTAAAAATGAAGAAAAATTGATGTTTAATGACAATTAAATGGTGTGCGAGGATTTTATCCATTAGATTTTCCACTGGAGGTTCATTGAAGACGGAATTAATAAAATTTACACTAAAAATGAAGAAAAATTGATGTTTAATGACAATTAAATGGTGTGCAAGGGTTTTATCCATTAAATTTTCCACTGGAAGTTCATTAAAAACTGTCATATCAATGAAATGAGAATTATAAATTCGATGGCAAAGAAATTTGCATAAGAGACATATGTTAAGGAAAATATTTCAAAACCTTGATATTTATGAATTCTAATATAAGAAAAAAATAATAATAATCCTCAAAAAATGATAGGATTGTGAAAATACATCGTGAAAATATTTCACGATAAATTGCAATGTCAACGCATTTCCCATGCTTGTCTGACAATGTCAAGCAAAATGAGAAATATAGTTGTATCGTTGTGTATTTTTTACAGGAATTCAGCAGTCACTTTTCATGGTGAAAATAGAAAAATTTCCAAGTAGAAAATATTACAGTGTATATTTTAAAATTTCCATTTATACCGAAGAGCAATAAAATGCTCGAGAATTGCATTCTTTGGTTGCACTTCCATTTGGCATTCGTGAAAATTTACGGACGAACGAACAGTCATTTTTCGTGCGAATCTTTATTATTGAAAAAAAGTTATACGTTCACATTATTTTTGACCTTTTTTACAAAATGGGACACAAAAAATTCACAGGTTTTGTTATCTTTCCATTTGTTTTGTATTGCTCCGTTAAATGAAATGACAAAACACGATATAATCCAGCAAAAATATCTGACACAATAATTCTGATAAATGTTTCAAGTAAACACAAATGGAATATTTTTTTCCTTGACGTTATTACTTACTTACCGAACTATCCAACAATAGTGACATTTACGGATAGGGATATCTTGGAAAGTGGATATTTACCCTTGAAGTTTTCTTAGCATGGAGTAAAAAAAAAAAAAAAAAAAAAATGAATAAAGTGGTTTGTCTGACATTTGAGCACGTGGGAGAGATATTATCCAATATATCACTTGACCAAGATGAAAAAAATGTAAAAATTTCTATAAGAAAGAAGATCTGGGTGGCGCATGTAACTTTTATTTCCCTTACGAAATAAATGACAGACGAAGGAGGTAGTTTTTTTGTATATAACATGAGAAGAGATAAAATGAATATCGTAATTATACTGAAGTAATGATAAGGGCGTTATTCGTGAATTTCAAGAACGTGGGCGGATAGAGATAACGAAATGAATTAATGGAACAATCGAGACAATTCTAGTACCAGAGGCAAATTAACTCTCGAATGTGTGTGAGTGTGTGCGCGCGCGAGAGTCAGGCGTGCAGCTTAAGCGGGTGAGAGAATTAGATTTAATTTATACGCATGGACGGGGTCGAAGAAAAAATATATCGCCTGAGGATTCAGCAAAGCAAAAATTAAGTTACCAACTTGTAAAAAAAAGGGGTTCAAGATCAGGATTCACAAAAAAGGCAATGAAAAGTTCGAAGACAGAAAGCCGGAGGGAGAGAGACAAAAAAAATGACAAATGTATCAAAGTGACCAAAATGTTAAAATGGTTCAAAAGTTTTCAATTGTCTGATAACCATGTTGTAAAATATTAAGATTGTGTCGAGGCAACTTTAACTCTTGGTTGATACGATGGGTCATTTTGACCCGAACTCTTTTTTTCACAATTATTAGCCCAGCTTTAGAAATATTCTTGAAAATTGCCAGCGTTTTTTCATCAGAATCAACTCTCTATCTCTCAAAAATATTGAAAATTGGAAAAATTATGATTTTTTTAACGTTAAATATTCGTTTCTTCAAAAGTAATTATTTCGAAATCAATTTAGTTAAATATTTTCAAAATTTATTCCTAAGGGCTGCTGATGACAGGAGTATAAAGTATGATCGGGGTCAAATTGACCCATTGCGTCAATGCAGGCGAGTTATTGTGTCAAGGAAGGCTTAAAAATAAAGATTTTCGAAAACTTTTAAATTACGATTGTTTAGAGACTATAACTTAGAGGCACAAGATGCAACTTTGTTAATAAGCACCTTCGTGTACGAATTCCAACAGCGGAAACATTCACAATTGGTATAAACGTTCATGGAAAACGTAACATTTCCCTGGTCGAATGGAAACTTGTAAAACTTTAGTTGCATTTGTGTAATATGGGTTTAAACTTTGGAGACATAAACATTTCTCGAATTTATGTAAAATAAGTATATATAAGCGAGCGAGATGAATAAAAGTTGAAACGAAGTAAAATAGGCGTTGAGGATAAATGCGGAAACAGTGTATTTGCATTAAAGACAAAATGGAAGCAAGAACAATTTCCATCGTTGGTAGAAACGAGAAAAAAGGGTAAAAAGATAAAAAGATAAAAAGATAAAAAAAAAATGAAGCGATGGGCAAAAAATTATCCGACTTAATTAGTGCCGTCGAAGGGTGTTCGATGGGAGAAGATCGTGGATATAAAAGGACGATCGAGAGGACGATAGTGCTTTCCGGGAGGATTGAGGAGGAGGTTAACGTGCCAGACGAAATTAATGTATCCGTCGGTTGGGTCCAGTTTGCAAATAGAACGATAGGAATAAAAAAAAGGGCGAAAGAAAGAAGAGGAAGTAAAGAAAAGAGGAACGAAGAAGAAAAAGAAAAAAAGTGTTTACCCATGACCGGTTTGGATGGAAAAATGAAGAGTATAAAAGAACGAAAGAAGAGAAGGAGAGAAAGGAGGCTATAAAAAATAATAAAAAAATAAAAAATTTAAAAAAATGAAAAATAACGGAATCAGAAGGAGGCAAAAGAGGGATGACCTGCTCCTGGAGGCCGAGGTAGGAGAAACGGAGACTCTTTCGCTTGGCGAGATATAGGGGAGTTTTAGAGTTGGTCTGCGCGAGTTAACCCCTTCCCTGGAGATTATACTTTGCTCAGGTCACTATAATTGCGTACATATACACAGGTTAAGAACTATGGGGATGTTTATGAGAGGAGTGAGGAGAGTGCGAGTTGGTCGAGAGGGTTATACGCGGATTTGAGAATCCATCGTTCGTTCGTCTGCCGCGGCGCTTGGGCCTCGTTCTGATCGATGTTTGTCCACTGTACACGGTGCTACTTAGTCGTAGTACCGTTGGCTATTTGACACGGTGTAGGACGCAGCAGGTACAAATATATAGATATACATTGAAAATGGTTTGTCAGAGTATATGATGATGATGATGATGATGGTCGAGAATAGGGAGAGTTTGCCACACCCACGTAATCCACGGAACAGCCGTATCGAGTATATCCCTGAGCAACGTTACCGCGAAGTGTAGCTCAAAAGGGATAAAACGAAGATAAAAAGGACATATATAGATGATACGAGCATAAAATCCGAGGAACACAAGTGTATTTGTATATCTTGGTCGAGAGGAAACGATTTTAAGGATCTAAAGAGTCACACCTTGTGAATTTGTTTGGATTTGTTTGGATAAAACGAAAGTGCGATAAAAAGAACACATGTTGATGATGAAGAGTATAAAATCCGAGGAACACAAGTGTAGGGGAACATGGGGCAAAGTGGACCCCTGGGGCAAAGTGGGCTCTCCCAAAACGAAGGAAAGTCAAATTTTCCTTCGAATTTGATCTTCCTTCATTTTTGGAAGAGCCTACTTGGCCCCAAAGTTAAAATTTTTTGGATTGCCCGCTTTGCTCCAGGGGTCCACTTTGCCCCATGTTTCCCTATATGTATATTTTGATCGAGAGGAAACGATTTCAAGGTTGTAAAGATTCACACATTGTGGATTTGTCTGATCCAAAAGATGATCCTTTTTCTACTGAAACTAGCAACAACGATTTCTTCATTGTTGGTGAATTCTTCGGTTTTTTAAATCTGACACTTAAGTTCTGTCACTTGGATGATTGAAAATCGGTTTTGCCATGTGTTTAGCAACGAATAAATAAATAATGAAGAAACGTATCCATGGGGACTAGTAGCAGCTTCGAGTTTCGATATATTTCGATATTTTCGACTTCGACCACATGTATTTTTTAAGAAAGGAGAGTAGGATGATACCAAAACAATAAAATCCCTTGTTTTTCATCATATATTTGAGGGTCGTCTCAAAAAACAAGTTTAATAGTAATATAGAAACGTTTGATCTTGGGGGCGAAAGAAAAATGGTTATGGTATAAGCGTTGGACGTAGGAGGTTATTCGTGGTGTAAAGTATAAGACTGACTAGTTGGCGGGAATAGCAGCCGGCACAGAAACACCGCACGAGCATATGCCATTAACACCCCCGTAGAAGCATGACGCGCCGTGTGTTCTCGCCTCGATCAATCCCTCGGAGCGTGAATCGAAGAAGAAAAACAGAAGAAGAAGAAGGAAGAAGTAAGAAATAAGAAGAAGAAGAGGAAAAAAGAGGTGAAAAAATAGAAATAGGAAATAACTGAGAAGGAGAGAGAGAGAGAGAGAGAGAGAGAGAATGAGAACACGAGGTTGTGCAGAGGACGTCGGCCTCGTGGCTATATCTACGGAGGTCGGACACTGACCTTCCCCTCGGGTATATAGGGGCGGCTTAACGAAACGAAGCATCGTGTGTATATTGCACGCCAACTCGCGTTCACAACCCGCGACTCTGTATAAACCAACACAACACGCGAATAAAAAAAAACAAAAAACAAAAAAAAAAGGAAGCATCGAAAGAAAAAGAAAAGAAGGAAAGTATGGAAGGAGATCGGGATACGGGGAAGTTTAGTGTCCTCAATGGCACTATATGTTTTCAGATCACATAAGAAGGAAATCGTCTCGTTTATCGGTTACGAGCAAACTCTTCTCTAACTTTATATATAAATATATATATGTCAATGTTTATAGATATGTTTCTATATAGAAATAGTCGAGAGTGTTGTTACGAGGTGTATATACATGCAATAGAGTATGGTGGAGAAATAGGCAAATGTGGGGCAAAATGGACCCCTGGGGCAAAGCGGGCAATCCAGAAAAATGTATTTTTGGAGCAAAATGGGCTCTCCCAAAAATTCAGGAAGATCAAATTCGAAGAAAAATTTGACTTTCTTTTATTTTTGGAAGAGACCACTTTGCTCCCAAAATAGAAAAATTTACATTGCCCGCTTTTTCCCAGGGGTCCATTTTGCCCCATGTTCCCCTATATTATAGATTAACTGTGCTTATGGAAGAGAGAAAGCTTCGCATACGATGTCGTGTATATAAGCGATAACAAGATTTAGGTGTGTTTATATCCACATCGTACAAGCTCTTATATCTAAAGCACAAATGTGTGCTTTTCCACGTACAAAGCATCCAAAGTTGCATGTATATCGCGGTAATGCGACGCGTTATGAAGCTCCAACCCGCCGATGAACCCAGACATAGAACTTATTGCACGAACACACCACCTCCCACGACACTTTCCTTCGTACATAATATCAAAATATACCTATAGATTGCTTTATATGTGCATTTCGTTACGTTTATATCTTGGAGGATATCTCTTGGGTGTTTCGGTAGGTGGAATACAATCGCCGGGCAAGGATTAACCAAGATAATAGGAGGAACTAACAATTTTCTATGCACACAAGAATCTCACATGATTTTAACGCTTGTTCACACTCTTTAGAGCCATGGATACTGCTATAATTAACTAATTATTATTTATCTTCTTCTTGTTTTTCTCTTTGAACTATAGAACTAGCCAAATCCTATTTCCAACGTTTAGCTGCTCTTCTTCCCCAAGTTTCACAAGGAGCTTACTTAAAAGCACTTTTGTGAAAATCTACTGTACCTCTTTATCGGATTTTCTATAGATATATAAATATATATATATGTTGCTCACTATACAACGCTTTACGTCTTACTCTCGGATAAGAATATCGAGGATAAGGAGCTAAATGTGATGATTATAGCCGAGATTGAAAGCTGATCTTGGCACAAGCTCACGCATAAAACGCTCACGATGTAAGATAAACATTCTTAGACACAAAAAAGAATGAGAATAATTTGAAAAAAATGGATTGAATGGCTCGTTATCCGAAAATATGAAAATCGCTTTTGTTAACGAAAGCCATCAAGCTTTTCATTCGTTCCAAAAGTCTCGTAGTGTGGTCTCGACGAAAACTTTTTAATTCCATAATTTTCATGGTTTTTCTGTATTTTTAATTTGAAAAAAAAAAAAATTGATAAATTCCAACATTTGAATAAATATTTGAATGAATTCATAACAGTTCTTGACCGCGCGATGTTATAAAATGTTACAAGTAGCAGTGAATTTTTTTTCTATTTTGCATAAGTAATTGATGGAACGTCAAAAGTTTCTTTACCTTTGGCACTTTCATTTTTTTTTTAATTTAAAAAACATAAATTCTGTAGGACGTCGAAGTTGTAAATATTTCGCTTCAGGACGTGAAACATATGTTTCCCGTGGGCAATGTGCACTTTCATGTTTCACTAGAAACGTAGAGTGTATGTAAATATGGGCGTCGAGCGGTAAAACATTGCCAAATGCATAAATGCGTGTATGTGCAGAAAGGAAAATACATGGGACCAGCAAGAGAGAGAGAGAGAGAGAGAAGCTTTTCTCTGGGCACGAGGAAAGTGGCGTTAAATCAAATAAACATCGGGCCCAGGTGCTAAGGGAGGTTGGCTTTGATGAAAGAGTCAGAGAGAGGTTGGAGGAGGACGTATCCACAGGGAGAAGATTGTAGACACTCGTTTTATCTCTGTTTTCCTAAAAAAAATTGTGTTTCCGTCGTGTGAGATATATTTGAAAATGCAGAAAGGTGTTGCAGTTAAAATCACATTGGAACGTGGTGATTGAAACATTGAGTGTACAATTTGCTTGAATTTCATTCATCCGAGTGTTTAAACCTGATGACAAACAAGAAAAATAGTAAAGAAGATCATTGTTGTTGTAAGAATCGTTGGCAAGACGTTAGAAGGAAACATGGCAAGCCATCAGTAATATGAAGAGGTCCAATGATGCAACCCTGATGTTGACCCGAATCGTCCATCTGTCACAAATGCAATTAGGCTTTGTGGATAGCATTGCAATCTGTAGGTGAAGCTCAAATTTAGTCGTTAGGATCTGGTGAAGATGTTATAAGGTAATGGGATTGCAGGTCGCGATACCCAGACTTTACAACCCCCTGGATAAGGATTTTATAGATGGATGTGTATAGAGAGGGAAGATGAATAGCTCGTATGGGGTCACAGCTTGGATCTTGAGAGGCATATACGTAGCGTAAGGTTCAAATATCACGTGGATATATATTTGAGAGAAAATAGAGAAGAAGACGAAGAGAGAGGGATAGGAATGAAGGAAAACTGACTGGGACCCTGGGCAACAAGAGGTTTTACGGATAATGGATATTCCAAGCGAACTAACGAGCAGCTTCGTTGTTGAGAAGCTCCGGCGATTCTCGACTGAAGGGTGAATGGGCGCGTTCTCATTCTCTCTTTACTCTCTTTCTCTATCGTAAACGAAAGAAGACGTCCAACTGTTGCTCGAAGGGACCTACTCGGTCTCCTTTGGCTTTCAATTCTCCAGGGTCCTATATTGCTCTCTTCGCATATACGTTTGAAGATCCCTTTCCATCCATATAAGTCGTAACGTTAGACCAACGTCGTTCCACGCGTAACTATATAACACTGTAGCAAAAGCGTTTGTTTTCTCGACCAAAGTCACAGCCAGGCACTGTTTCAACTTGTGAAGCACCGCGTGCACACAAAAGAGACACAGAGACATATAAACAAATATATAACTGTTTGATAGTGAAAACCTCTTGTATTTGTTGATGGTGTAAGTTGAAAGCGAAGCTGTATATACGAAGGTGGTACCGAGGACCGAGCTTGAGTACAGCATAGTCGACACACTCGAGAACGCTTTTCCACGAGTGTGAGAACCGAAGCGAGTAATTAAATCCAGCGAGGCAACGCGTATGTGTGTATCACTCGCGCCTTCACTAATTGGGTAGTTAATTCTGGAACGTGAATATATATATATATATATTCACACGTACGTATATATCGATTGGTAACGAAGAAAAAAAAGAAAAAAAACATTCTAGACTACCATGTTTTAATATTACGACAAAAGCAGCCAATTCAACACACGTGTACGTTTTTGTTTGTCATCGTAGAACACGTTTTACTCGTCCTTGTTATCCTGCTCGTTCCAAACTATTCCAATCCTTGTATTATTCACCACATTCATCCATATGCATAGAAAACCAAGTTGGAAAAAGGTTCTTCGCTATTTTCTCCTCTCCCTCTGCTATTCCTCGTGCAGATTCCTCGAGCACGTTGTTATGGATGCGAGCACCAGCCCCTGTTAACGTCACGCTCCCATTTTCGCTATGACCATTTGCTCTACGAAATGTAATCGAAAACATTTCTACACCCCATTCCATTATTTGAGAGGGTTTTTATTTTTATTTTTCTCGGTTCACTGTTTCTCATTAATATTTCATCTGGAATAACATTTTTTTTATTTTATTTTTTTTTATATAATTTTTTTCGGCTTCCAAGACAAAATACTGGAGCAAATGGCAGTTTTCTTTATCGAGAATTCCAACTTTTACTCTTTCGGAGATTTATTCTCTCGAGTTTATAGCGAAATAACGCTTTCTTTGGTCCAGAAATTTCTTCCTGCATCACACGATCGTCATTTTTTCTCGTTTCTTTCACGTCATCGCGTTTACTATGTTAGGACAATCGCAGTAATTTTTTTTTTTTTTTTACTTCGTTCTTTCAGCTTTACGAGAAGAATTTTCATCCGATGTCACACTCTGTCGTTTTCTCTCAAAACTTCATCTCCTAACCAAGCCATCGTAACGTCCTCACTTCGCTTCGCCATGCATGCATCGAGCGACCCAGTCTTCTATATGCTAAAAGATTTCATAAGCAAAAGATTTTATAAGCAAAAGATTCGGCCTGGTGTGGTACGAGATTGCTCTTCAGATATTGCGATTTTGTTGGAAGGCATCAGCCACGACGTCATTCATATCGTTAAGAAAAAAAATGCAAGGTACGCATAAGGGGAAAAGACTTTGTGGGGGGGAGGGAGGGATAAGGGGAAGAAAATCCCAAAAATATGGGTATTTTTTGCTCGTGAGCGTAGATTTGCATCGGTGATTTAAGGTGAGAAAATTTAATAAGAATACGTTCAGCTGGTTCATCGTGAGAAGATTTTTTATACTTTGCTCGAACTCGATGACGCGACAAACTTTAGAGCAAAGAAATTCGATTTAAAAAACATGATTTTTGTATCAAAAGGCATCCGACCAATGGGTCTGAAGTTTCGAATTCCTAGTCCCGAAGGAAATTTCGTAAAGCTTCGTCTCGTGGTCGTGACACCACTGAGAGCTTGAGTCAAAGTTCGTCAAGACTAAACTTCGAACAGTGCAAGCTTCGGGAAGTGTCTACAAAGACTAGAAAGCAGCAGGTCACTTATAGATACCGCGTGGCCCACTCAAAAGTTGAGATTTAATAGATTTAGGGGAACATGGGGCAAAATGGACCCCTAGGGCAAAGCGGGCAATCCAAAAAAAATGTATTTTTGGATCGTCCGTTTTGCCCCAGGAACCCACGTTACCCCATGTTCCCCTACATAATTTTTTCACCAAAACATAAAAGAATCTCGTGAACAAGTAAAAATAAAATAAAAATGTTATTGCAAGACCAGAAACTTCGAATAGATAAAAATAGTTTTAATTATTTTTCGTAAATGTATACCGGATCGTAATATATCGAAGGTCAAGTATGGAACATGCGATAAAGGAAAAATTGTTCGATATTTCTTTCTTCCCTACTACGCCACGCCATATGCTCAAGGGATGATTTATGATCACAAGGGTTGTGGCACGAGCAGGTTCCGTTTTCATGCGCTCCAGTCGTTGTGCAATCTACCAAAAAGTTCCTTTTTTTTCGGATGTACGTTTCTGTGTCTGTGGATAAGTTTCTTAGTCGCTGAGCACGAAACGGTGAACAGATACGTTGCAGAATCGAGAGCATAAAGTCGGTCATTCAAATGGGAAAAATAGAATCATCGTATACGAGGAAAATGTGTGCGAATTGAGGAAAAGACAGAAAGAAGCGAATTTACTGCGAAGCGATTACACTGCAAGTTCGTCCGATCATTTTTAACCTTAAGAGCACGTTTTCGACGAAAAAATTTCAATAAATAAGACACAACGAGTGTGAAATCGTTTCTGCAGGAAACACGATTGGAAGGAGTTCCAGAAGGAAGAAAAAAAATTGGAAAAAAAGTGGAAAAGTTCCAGTTAAATAATTATTTTCAACATCGTGCACGCACAGGCGGATATTTTTTTGCTCTTAGTTGATAAGGCGAAAAACTGATGTCAAGAAAAATCGGCTTTTATGTCCATAAAGCTCCGGTGGAAGCGCACATGAAATATTACGATGAAAAAGGGAGTTCACTGATGCTGCGGAGGGTAATAGCTCGAGATATTGGAGGACGAAAAAAAATGAACACATTATAAAAATCAATTTATGTGATCGAATGAATTATCGTTATTTTATCAACGTTTTTAGTACAAATATTATTGTTTTTTTTTTGTTCAGGGTTTTAATGACACAGTTCATTATAATTAGGGGAACATGGGGGCAAGATCAAATTCGAAGAAAAATTTGACTTTCCTTCATTGTTGGGAGAGCCCATTTTGCCCCAGGGGTCCATTTTGCCCCATATTCTCTTATGTTATGGATCCTGAACCGGTAAATAGTATTTTCTCGTGATAAACGCCATTCGACATCTAAAAACCCACAAAGGGAGCTAAATAATTACTATTTACAATCACGAACAGACCTGGATTTAATTAACAGTTCAATACATTCGTTTATGCTGTTGACGGGAGCTTTTCGATGAGAGTGATAATCACATTGGCCAGACGACCAGGTTCGAGGACGTTATCCAGATTTTTATGGCCTTTTGGTACTCAAACAAGCTTTTGATCTCACTTTCCCCGAGTAAAAATCACGTTTTTCGTTTTTTAAGCCCTCCAGAGACATTTAACAAAGTTTTGGTCGCTTATCATTCCTATTAACTCTTCAGCTTCATTTATGAATGATTAAAAATCGTTCGGGAACTTTTTAAGCTCGACGAATGACCGGAAATAAAATAAAATTCGAAGTTTTGAGCCGGAGAAACAAGCGTTTGAACAGCGAGCTGTGAAAATATGTCCACATCCAAAAGGTCCAGTTTTTTCACTCTGTTGGATTCAATTTCACGTCATAGTTTTAGTTCTGGAGCTTAATGCTTACAATCATCAGGTGAAATATACCTGACGATGGAACAAAACAGTTCGTAAATGCAATGATCGATGTATTGAACTATTTAAATCGTTTGAACTCTCGAGTAGATATGAAAATGAAAAGCATCGCTTAACTCTGCATGAAAATATCAGAGTGTCGTTGACACAAATGATAATTGTAAAATGCTGGAGTGTATGCCATGAGAAATGTCCGCTGCGATTAAACAGCTTTCATGTTCCAATAAACACGTTATGGCAAAATGTTGAAAGCGTTTAATGCCGCATTTGAAATTAATAGTTTTGGTGGTTTTGTTGAAGCGGAGAGTCGCGGTTTTGTTTGGAAAATGTGTTCTCGTAGGTGTTCGAGACACTGCTCGTTCAACGAAATGATTAGCGAGTCTGAGTGGCATTAAAATGTATTTGTGGTGGACAGTGTGCTATATATCAGGATATGTGCAAAATACGATTTAATCTGGAGCTCTGGTAGATTTTCTGGTAAAATATCATGAGGAAATGAAAACCAATGCTGCTGCTGGCTTTGAGAGGGAAATAAAAGGAGCAAGGGCAGAGGGAGAGGGAGCAGTTCAATTAGTGCGTACATGCGTCACGATTGTGGTTCGCCAAAACCAATTAGTTGCAACGAAAAGTAACGAATACAAAAAAATTCGCATCGATCCTCAATGCAAAAGTTATTTCATGTTTATTATTTTTTTTCTCCTCGTTCACTTCCTTTTTAACTAACAAAGTTTTTCAAACGATCAAAAGAACTTGACGATGCGAATGTTTTTAATGTGCAACTTTTTTTCAATGCCAAAGAGTCTCCTCCAAGTCCACGAATTTTATTGGTTTCTGCTTGTAAATTTATTGATTGACATTTCATAACGAGATAATCAAGTTCCTGAATCAATGATTCAATTAGGGGGGAACATGGGGCAAAATGGACCCGCTTTGCCCCAGGGGTCCATTTTGCCCCATGTTTTCCCTAATTGTTTTTTTTTTGCAAAACTCGAAGCTTAGCAAAGTTTGATGAATTAAGACTCTAAGTCGTACTTTAACGTGCTGGCAGAAAAGAAGAGAATTTATTTTTTCTTTTTGTTCGCAATTCTCATTAAGAAGAGCAATGAAAAGAATTTCTACATTTTTTCCCCATTCGTTGATGCGGAACAAAATTATCGGATCACAAAGTTTATATTTTCCTACAGAAAAGACGTAAATTTAAAAAAATGTTGAAATACTATTGAAAATCTAAGGATGGGATCGACGGCTAAGAATAATATGATTCGCGTTATCTTCCCTAAATCAAAAGGAATCCGTTGAAAAAGGCTGAAGCCGAGGCCAATCTCATATCAGATTAGTTTCCTAAAGTTTTTTCGAACTCGGACAAGAGAGAAAGCGAACGATAGATACTGGAAAATGGAGATCAACTATTTTCAGTAGGTTTTTAAATTCTCATGGATGAATAAACAAAAAGAAATTTCCATTTTGTGATAAGAGAGAAGATAATAGACTTCTGCTTGAAAACAATAAAAATGGGATTTTTTAGACAAACTTTTTCGTGCCAATGATTGATGGCGGAGAGTATAAAAAGGAGGTTTATTCACAGCCTGATTCTCTCAGTTGAAAAAACACGTCAGTTACTTCGCACGTAAGTCCTGTAAAAAAAAGTAAACTCTCAAGTCGACGTGAAACGTTGATTTTTTCCGATTTTTACAAAAATAAACAAAAACGTGGAGTCAATAAATGCCCCAATCAATCGACTGATTGGTAAATAATAAAAAAAATGCTTTGTTTTGAAATCGCAGATGATTGAAATGACGATAAAAAATTCGTCAGACAAGCAATTCGATCGAACGCGATATTCTCCCTCGCCCAATATTCTAGGGACCCTTTTTATTTCGATAAAGTGTAACTTCCGTATTTTCTCATGCGAATAAAAGCCTTGAAATAAAAATGGCAACGTAAAGGAGTTGCGGAATATCGTAAAAGTAGAAAAAGTCAGTTGGGAATAAAAAGTACGTTTAGATAAATAGTGTGGCCCGGCACGTGATGACAATGAGAAAATATTTTTGTTCCATAAAGGAGGGGAAGATGGGGCAAAACGGACCCCTGGGGCAAAATGGACCCCTGGAGTAAAATGGACCCCTGGGCCAAACCGGGCAATCTAAAAATTTTCATTTTTAGGGCACAGTAGGCTTTCCCAAAAGTGAAGGAAAGCCAAATTTTTCTTTAAATTTGATCCATTTTTGGGAGATGCCACTTTGTGCTAAAAATAACAAATTTTGGATTGCCCACTTTACCCCAGGGATCCATTTTGCCCCATGTTCCCATATACGAGTGTTTGTGTTGAAATTTTCGATCATCTATGTGGGAAGAAGAAATAAATTCATTGAAGAACATAGCGCAAATTGCGCGAATCAACCCTCTCCCTTTTTCGTGTCTCTGTCTTTGGCATCTTCGTCGTTTGGCCTACATATCATGGCGGATCAATTTCATGGGAATAAATTCCGTCGCGCGGCGCGCGGCATCGCGGCGGTGCCTTTCGATGTGAACGGGACGAGCGAGGCACACGTGCCAATAGATTTATCAAGTGGTATGAAATATAGATGTTTTATGCCCGAGCTATGAGAGAAGGTTCCGGGGGTGGAGATCTGCACCCTCGCGCCTATGCGTTCGTGTCAATAATCTACGATTCCCGATGGGATCGAACTAGAGTTTCATTTCGTAAAACTCACATCTGTATGAAGAATTTTCGACTCGTCCGAAAGATAGAAAATAAAATTAGCGCGTTTTTGCCACTGGGTTCGAGAATCTCTCTTCAAGTTTTTTTTTTTTTTTTTATTCTCCGGCGTTATCGCATCACCGAAGTGAAGTAAGGGTCACCAGTTGTTTTTTTTCTCTTCTCAACCTTCAGATTCGCAGCTTCGAATGGTAGTGGGAACTTTTTTTTTCTGTGGACGTTTTATCGCTCGAAATTGAACGATATTTTATTCGTTCAAGGTCAACGCGTTGAGTCCTTGGTGCCCGTAGATTCACAGACGTGAAAAAAATACTGTGCTTACTTAAGGTTTTGGTAAAGGCTTCAAAAGGTAACCGAAACGAGTTGTTTTCTTAGTTTGAGAGGCTCCAACACTTTTGACACTTAAATATACTTCGTGCTTTCACGTTATTCGCATTAGAACGTCATAAAAATGTCGTTTTTTTTTTCACTAATTAGTGAATTCTTATTTGGAATAATTTTTTTTTTAATATCCTGTCGTTTTCGTTTTGTTTTTCGGGGCAACAATGAAATAGATTTTTTTTTTCAAAACTATCGCGATATAAGAAGCACGAGAGTTATCAAATCACGAGATTATCAGATAGAATAAACGAGGTTCAGGCGCTATAATTATAATAGTATATACAAAGTAACCGCAAAATCATTAGATACAATTTTTTCCAAGATAGGGGAACATGGGGCAAAATGGATCACTGGGGCAAAGCGGGCTAGCCAAATTTTTTTATTTTCAGGGCAAAGTGGTCTTTCCGAAAAATGAAGGAAGATCAAAATTCGAAGAAAAATTTGACTTTCCTTCATTTCCGGAAGAGTCCACTTTGCCCCAGGGGTCCATTTTGCCCCATATTTCCCTAATCTTTAGAAATTTTGCGTGAATCTTCTTGAGCATCGTATTATAATGTATAAAAAATTTGAGAAGGTTCCACCGTCCAGTAATCGAGATATTCAGTGTTTAAAATGGCAACGTTAACGCGAGGTCTTGTGGGAAGTTACGAAAAAAGACGATTTATCACAACAAATAACTCGATTTCTAGACGGTAGAACTTTTTCAAATCTTACCCACACTTGAGTGTTATTGTTAAGAAGCTTCACATACGAATTTTAAAGAATTAAACTTGAAATTCGTCCAACGCATGCCTAACGCGTGAATCTCCTTAAGAGAGTGTACATAAAAAATCTAGAATAATATAATGCCCTGGTGAACAATGTTGTGGATATATACCTATAGATATTCATGGCGAAAGATGCTGCAAAGACGTCCGAAGGTTGGTGTACGTCTTTTAAGTTGGTTTATCGCTCTCAAGGGGACAGATGGGATTGGCAGGAAGAAAACGGGGTACAAAAGTTGGGCTCGAGTGATTGTGAAGATGCTCATGCGATAGAGAGTCACGAAACTCTTGAGGAGTGGACGCAAAAGCAACGGCAAAAGTTAAGGTGAAAGAGATGAATAGGGGAAAATGATTGGGAGTCAGGCTCATCGCGTAATACGGAGCAAAAAGTTATATACAAGTGCGATGATGAAGTGAGTGAGAAAAAGTCTCAGGAGCGAGTCAGGCTACGAGGAAAAGTCGAAAAAAGGAGCAAGATTTCTCATCATCGCGAAAAGAGACTACAAGCAAAAAGAAGAGATGAAATATCGTATGGCACGTGCCGAGAAATACCAATCGAGATCCTCAAATACTTGTCACTATTTATATATATATATATATTGACTCCCATATTCTATAGTAATAAAACCTGTCACGAAACTCTGATCTGATATGTCTGCACACATCTTTACCAAGAGACACGACAGAAATTCTTTATTTATCAAGGGGTCAGTCAAACTTTACGATTATTTAAAAATCCTTCAATTTTTGTGGGCTTTCGATTCTCGGCGTCCCTGATTCCTCGATTATTGAGTCTCTCTTTAGTTTTCGAAAACTTGGACATATTTTGCGGAATAATTTAATAATTAGAGTTTGAAAAATCACAAACTTCGTCATTTTTGAGTGAGTTAATCGTCTATATCGTTCTATGTTCGAAACTAAATTATCAAAATCCTTGATTTTTCCAAAACAAACTTGGTCGTACGTTGCTCTGTAATTGAGGAAAAAGAAAAAGAATTTTTCAACTGCTCTCGATGAGAGCGCGTGTGTATAAAACGATGCTATCTTTGATTGCCAATATCTCGAACCCGAGATAGAGAATGTTTTTATCCTCGAAACGAGAAAAAATCCAATTATACAAAATAGCTAATCTGTTAACTTTAATTTCTCATTTAAATAAAAAATTTCAGCATTTCTACAAAATGTTAAGTTCAAGATAGAAAAACAAGAGAAAAGTAAACACTTTTGACGAAAAAAAAAAAAAAATAGTCGAATTGAATCTCTAGAATAATATTTCCGTTGATGTGAAACGAAGTTTCATAGTTGAATCTGACGACTCTGGCAATCTCGATATGTTCGGTTCGATATTGCGAGAAAAACACGGTCATCAGATCCTCGTAATGAAAACGGAGTATCGGAATAGAAAAAAAAACGAAAAAAAAACGAAAAAAAAGATTGTTGAAATAGAAAAAAAAAGGAGAAAATAATTGAAAATGAAAAACTGGTGGTTGTCGATTATTTGGAAAACTCGTATAAAGAGTGAACGTTTTTAAAACCGGTGATTCTCGTTATAACATATAAACGTCGATATTTACGGTGGGTTGCGTGCAAAATGTTATTGGCGACCGGTTGTTACGGCGAGTTGCATTTCATTGGCTATAGATAAAGTGTTAAGACCGATAAAATATGGAGTTATATTGGAGTGTAAGCGTGAGGCACGTTGTAATTTTCACACAACGAAGAATGAGAATGAAGGTGTTATCTATGCGCGTATATTTTGATGTCAATTTCCACGTGTGTGTGTGTGAGAGAGTGTGTGTGAGTGTGTGCGTGAAGGGAGGTAATCACACGGTTGGTGGGTATAATCGTACGAAACACGCGGATGAATTCATTTAATTATAAAAAATAAAAATAAAAAGGTAGGGATTACCGTAAGCTCGCGATCTCGTTCCTCGTTATACAACTCTCTGGTGCACTGGTAGATCTGATAGTCACGCGCGCGTACGAGCTATGCTTCTTTTCAAAATGGCGACGCGAAATAGCGTGCATCGATTCCCTGAAGAACTGGGAAAAAAAGACCGGTACACTATCCTGCGGCTATGCTCCTCGCAAATACGCATCGACACACACACACGCACACACACACACACGCACACTCACACATAGAGACAAACACACAAGCACACAGTCACGTTGCAATTTCTCATGGGGTTTCCCGGTTGATTGGTCCAGCGTACGTGAGTTTCCACGGCAGCTTGGACATCCGTAGAAAAACAAAAAAGAACGTATCATCGTAACTATTTGCTTCGTGTCATGGTTTCCCAAATATTCCAACCATGAGTATCATTTTTTGTTTTTGTTTGTTTTTTTTTTTCTTTCTTTTTTGCTCTGTTACGTTTTATCTTCATTTTTGAATCCTCTCACTTTGTGATTTATGAAGACGTTAGGAAATGATTTACATTTTTATTTGATCCCTTCGCCAAATTGGACAACTTTTAGATATTTTTTTTTATTTTTTATTTTATGAACTCGCACGAATATTGTCACACGAGGCAACTCGCGACGATATCGCTCGGAGGAATCGCTCGAACCCCACGAAAATTTAACTCCCAAAGCTCAAAGGAGCGAAGGCCTTTTGGCCCGTTAGATCCGATCAAAGGGCGCAGAAATTGCCACCGAAGTAATACGTATATACTGGGCACAGCGTAGCCAAAGCTTTGCACGGGAAAGGGTGAGAGTCCAAACAGCGGGAAAGAGAGACCGAGGAAACGATAACTAGAGAGGGTCGAAGCGAAATAATGTAACCCGCGATCCTTGCAAAATCTTTCACGTATTTTGCCGACGGAACCTGTTGCCAGTTTTCTCATTTTTTATTCCCAATTTTACCACCCTCCCGCCCCTCGCCAACCCTTCGATTACGGATCGTACAAACGCATTTCGTTATTTATTCCATCTGTAAAAATTTTTGGTTTTTTTTTTTACTCTATCAGCTTATTTCATTGATTAACTTAATTTCGTGATTAATCCGGTGGATTTATTCGTCGCAAACACGCAACCAGACACCCAAAACTTTTCGGTCAAATTCTTGCATCGGAAGTACCACTTATCCGTTAAGATAATAAAATGACGGATTCGCGAACGGAACTGTTAGTTACGAAAGTGCAAAATGACACTGGTTGCCATTTAAAAACTTTTGAAGCAACACTAGTCATCACTGGAGAGTAATTATTGTTTAATTATTTATTCAAATTATCATCTTGAATGAAAAAGTTTTTTTCAACACTTAGTCGACGACAACACGGATAAGAAGTTTGCTCAAAGGGTTGATAAACTCTTTGAAAATCCAGAACTTTTGTCGCACCTTGTCACTTTTTAGTCCAGTAAAGATTTCATACTTTTGATCGGTTTCAAAGTTCCAGTTGATGATTTTCATCGACGATCGTGGTCTCTTCGTAGTCACCAACAAATTCAATGTTCCCCAATAAAATACTTTTTCTGGCAAGTAGAACGGAGCACGATAATAATCAGCATCGTAATCTTCCATCAAATACGTGCGATATAACAATGAGTAATTTGCCAAATGGATGTACATTGCGAATTATGGATGGCAAATCCGTTGAGATAGAAAATTAACGATATTTGGTAAATTGGGTGATAATCGGGAGTTTGCAGATAATGTTGAAAAGGGGGTTGGATCCAGAGCTAATATAATACTGATGCAATGTGTACATTTACCGACGACGAGACTGGGTCGTTGAAGACGATGATGATGGTGATGATGATGATGATAATGATGATGTATGCATACATTAACCATTGTGTCGACAAATATAGTTATGTATCAATGAAGCATGAACTGTACAGTGCCAATTGGCCAAATACTGATATATGATGTTGTAGTGTATTAGGCATTTGACTAACGAGTTTCGGATCCACTGTGTTTCGTTATTTGCAAGCATTTACATATATTTTAATAATGATACTCATTAAACTTGAATTTATGAAAAAAAAGTAGTTGAAATAATGGAAAAATGTACAATTGCTAATAAGGGTTAATAGTTTTGTGGACCAGGTCACCAAGTGGAAGCTATGATCGAGAATTCAACGTCCTCGAGTTAAGGGATGAAACGTCAAAGATAAAGCCTGGGCAAACTAAGGGTTGAAATGTGTTGATACAGCTGTTTTGTGATGTGTGATAAGAGAAAGAAAGTGTTGTTGTTGTTGTTGTTCGTTAAAATGGTTGTTTAGGTGTTGACAATCATTGTGGTTGCTCACCTGGGGTAGAATCATGACGTGCGGCAGCTGGCGCGCCTCGCCGCGCACTGACTGCTCAGGCTCCGCACCCCGTGCAGCCCAAACCCTCTCCATTTCAACCCCCATGAGCGCGACCAGAGCGCCAAACGCCCCGCCACAATTCCAACCGCCTCAGTCACTCTTGTCACTTTTCTCTCCTCGTATACCCTTTAGCTAATATATTTTTCTCTCCCTCTCTCTCGTTCTCTTTCTC
Source organism: Campoletis raptor (assembly GCA_948107755.1). Lineage (NCBI taxonomy): Eukaryota > Metazoa > Arthropoda > Insecta > Hymenoptera > Ichneumonidae > Campoletis > Campoletis raptor. The sequence goes on along the minus strand of OX403627.1, from coordinate 17,331,442 downwards.
TTTTACTCACTTAGACGCACTTCACCCTCTGATACTACAATAAAATCGCTGTACAACCCTCTTGACTTTTTTGTATACGAATGTAGAGTTGTTTTCGCCATTCCCGACGTCGACGTCATCGTTGTCGCCTGTCTCTCGTGTTTTCCGAGTGTGAGGTAGCCAAAAAAAAAAAAATAAACGAGCAGAAACTGATTCACCTAAACCCCACAATGATCCGGGCGAGCGTGTGAAAAAGATAAACAACAAAAAAGCAATTAACCCAAGCTCCAGACGCGCACTTTTCCTGACACAAATTGCATACCGCACGAAAACGGAATTTAACATCAAGGCCTAGGGGCTAGCCAGGATTTGAGCGATGTGAGTTCTCGACGAACTAAAAACAACACAGATGCGTTTCTCTCACTGGCAGGAGCCATAGTGTTGGATTGAACCATGAATATGGATGGAAAAGTTGACGCAATTGAATTTCGAGAATCGTCCATTCACTCACTCGTGCACACTCGGCTTCTGCGGATGTTTTTCGATCGTTCATCAATATGTTTCTCTCTACAATTCTCTAAATTTCTCGATATGATATTTAACGCTCTTTGTCATGGGCGAACGGTTTCCGATGAAATACGAAACGGAGAGCCAACGTCGTGATGAAACAGCACCGAACAGCTCGTAATAAACGCTTGATAGTTTCGCGTGTTGAGACCACAAAGTGCGGAAGAGATGGCAGTTTATTATTGTTAAATAATGTTCGCTACCTCCCAAACTTCATATTTCATTGTCCAAAATTAATTTATCGTGTGTAAAACCCTGAGGCTCTTTTTAAATGAATTTACACACGTATTTCTCCACCCACGCGACCAAAGAGTAACAACAACCAGCAACCTATATGCCGTAGTGAAAAGGGAGGTAGGATATCATCACAGTAGGATTGTTTCCTTCCCGAGTTGGACACACGTGTAATTTAAACTGAACGATCATTAATTCGTTGAGTTGAAACTGTGGAAACAGGGTTTTCGACTGTTTCTGGATGTTTCAGTGTGTTATCAACCCACCGGGCTCTCAACTCTTCATTCATTTTGCTCGACGAGCACTTGTAACCGCACTTCTGACGTTTCCGGACCTCTGAATCTGGACGCCAGTCCTCATTCATTGTTCACGACATTTGTTCTGCTTCCACTGTTATTCATGCCCTTGTCCCTCTCTCTCTCTTTCGTTTCTCTGTCTCTAGTGTCCGTTCGATGTACAATAAGCAGCTACAAACTTGATTCGCTGATCAGACTTGCAGTTAAAGACAAATTGGATGACGTTCCAATGATTCCTTTAGATAAAGCGTTGAGCAATTTTCTGGAGGTCAGCGGTAAGAGAAGCGATAACTTTGAAGCAAGCTCAGTTATGAAAAGCGAAGCAAGGGAATAAAGTTAAAGAAACTTGAAAAAAGGAGGGTGCAAAGTGAAATGAGACATAATCGAATACAGTGGAGTCGTTGGATAAAACGATGATAAACGGGTCGCTTGATAACGGGCGTCGCAAGCGTTGCTTTGCAAAGCTTTAGGCTTTGCAAATAACGGCTTCGCCTGTGCTTTCACCTGCCTATTCGACTCTCCTCTCTTTACTCCTCCCCGTGAACACTCCGTTAATGGAATAATCGCGTCATTTCCTATGTTTCTATATCGGCGCGGGAGCAGCGCATCGTCTGTTCATGCGCTCATCGCCCATGGACCGATCGTTCGGCTTAAGAGTCTATATACCTCTTCATAAGCACACGAAATTGCCGTTTGTATACACATGGATGTCTTCTATATGCATGTGTACACTTACATACAAAATTTACGTACATGTTTGTAGAACATCCATGTAAATGTACAATTATCGGAGCACATGACCCTAAGCTCTTGCGTTACTTGTTCCCCGGAGACAGAAAAGGTGACCCACGATCGAAAGCCTCTGGTCCAATAACAACCATGTACCTATGAGCCTAACCTTCGCAACAACCTTTCAAGTCATTTTTCAAAACCAAAAAAAGCTTCAACCATAGCATTCTTTTCATCCGAACCCTAGATCACTACCATTCGGTCATTTCGTCCACTTGATGGGAAGCATTAGGAGCGTGCAAAGTTTCCTGGATCATTGAGATCCATTCTGAAAATGACTGCAGACGAAAAAAGTCACTTGGGAATGAACAAGACTTCTTAAACGACATTCAACATTTTTTAATTGTCACTAAAAGCGAGTGTCAAGTTTCTGCTGCGTTTGGAAGCTCGAAATCTTTATTGATCGGTATCAATTGATGTTGAAGCAAAAAATCATTTTGATTAGCTTTGCCATGGATATGTGTGTCAAGACCCGATGTAAGAACGTGCCCATGACAGATGATGACAGCTTCGCGAAAAGTCAAGTCACCGAGTGAACGTCAAAAGCAGCAATAACGCGAGCAGGTTTTGTATGTACGGAAGAACGAAAGCGCACTGTTTGCTAGTACTGCCTTTCATATTAATCAATCTCGCGAGTAGGATGATGGATTGATTATCCTTCAAAGTTAATAACTCAATTGTAATGCAAGCTCGAGTGGCATTTCTCGTTTATAGAAGCACAATGATTTTATGTGCAACCGGTAAGCAAGTATGAAACTTTGATTAGGTTTGTGTTGTTTGTTACTGGTTGGTTTAAGTGTGAAAATGCCTGGAGCAGCGGATTGAGGGCATGGGACTCTAGCAGCTGATTGCATGTAAGACGGATGAAGGAAAAAGATTGAAATGAAATATGTGCGACGAATGGAAATGTGATTTCGTGTGTGGATTTTCTCGGCTAAAGTTGGAAGTCTTGGAAGAGTTGAAGATTTAGCGTAATTTAAAAAGCTCAGATATATTTTTATCATTGAAAATGGAAGTTACGTTGGTTGCGGAAGATTCAAAAGTTAAATGGATCTTGTCAGTGGCGTTAACCAATTTCCGGCTGGTAATTCAAGTCCTAGAAGAGCGTCAACCCTGAGGATTCAACTTGGGATAAAGGACGTCTTGTAATTGACTTCTTGATCCTGGGACACACGTGAATAGTGTGGAAGGAAAGGTTTGGCTTAAGACGTGCGTCGAGGTGAACATAGTTGTTAAGCGACCAAGATTTTCGAGGGATGATAGAGGATAAGAGAGTTGTCACATTAAGAATAGAGTGTCGAAGTGTCTGTCCTAAAGCACTTGAGGTATGTACGGAAAGTGGAATGGAAAGTCACCAAGCTCTGATGGTGGTCGGCCGTCAGTATACCGCACGTGTCTCTGTCGCCGGATGAACTCCGCCAATGGCGGAGATGGATAATCGCATTTGTCAAGAAGCGAGTGCTTTACTGTTCTTCATCCTTGTCTCACTTTTTCCCACTGTTTCGTCCTTCATCGTTCAGTAAGAAAGGCTTTGCTTGATATATACGTAAGCAGCTGTAAAACCAACCCTTGGAATCACCGCATTTTGATTTGTCTGCTTCTCGCTTTCTCTCCTTCGTCCTAATATCTGTTTAGCTCATATACCAAAATGTATATGCGACAACCCCTCTCGCATAATACAACTCCATATGCCACATCCCCCGAATAGCAAAACGCCATATTGCTTCAACAGATCTGTCTGACATTAACATTCAATCTCTGGCTGTCACTAGTCTCGAGAACCTGCTGCATGTGTCAGAGCTTTGATAGCCTTCCATAATAGCTGACTCCATAACTTCATTCATGAATATGCTTCCAAGAGAGACCTGTATCTCTGATGTCCTTTTGATTCAAGTTACGCAAGAGGTCATTTGGAAACAAGCCAAGAATGCTTGAATCCTCCAATGAAACACTTGCCTTAGGGCTAAGATGCAACAATTTTCTCCCGACATAATGGTTTCTACCCCTTGTTCTTCCTATAACGATTTTACTTTACAACCTAATGACGCTCGTCTCTCATCCTCGACTCCTAACGTCTTTTCTATACCTGCGAAACTTTCACCAAAGCAACTATACTTCTTTCGCCTGCTGCTCTTTCCTATAACTCTTGCAGGACTTTTCTATATGTATAGACGATGGATTCAACCCTTGCTTCACAAGAGCTTCTTATCTTCATTGGGCGATAATTCTTATATTCTCAAGTAGTAGTACGAGGTTATACCGGCGGCTTGGGCAAGAAACGCAAAGTGAAACTCGCAGGCTGTCACTACTCGGTCCCGCAAGCGATATCCCAGACGTAGAGCTGATGGAACAGAATGAGAAGATTCTCTCACCCTTCTATACACCTTAACTCTCATGCTACCGACCGTGCCTTTTAACGAGAAAACTCGACCGTCGGCAATTCCAAACTTTTCCAAGCACCCAGGACAACTTGAGTTTTTCATTTTTTTTTTGTTTTATTTTTTTATTTTTTTTACTCTTCTTCACGAAGCTTTGGCCCCTTGGTATTCTACCAGTTAGCGAAACCTTTTTCTCTCTGTTCTTCGAGCTACAGTTTCCTATCCGGTAATTCGTTTTTCTCTCCTTTTTCTTAACAGCAAGCTTTTCATCGTCCCTGCTGCACACTTTCTCAAAAGCTGTTAATTTTTCTGTCTTTAAATCTATATCTCGAGTACGTACTTGGGGCCAGTTTGCCTATCACGAAATGGATTAAATTTTTAAGTCTTTCAATCAAATTAAAAGAAATTACGAAGTCTGTATGCTTGGTGAAGAATTAATAAAAAAAAAGAAACGATAAGAGATACGTATAAATTATTAACATCGAAGCAAAGTTACGCGAAACGGTGTTGAAAAGTGTAGCAATTAAAAACTCTTCTGCAACTAAGTTTTTCACTTTGCACCGGTTTCGCAATTACTCGCAGTTTTCTTTTTCCCTCATGGACGTTAGAGCAAAAAAGATAAACGCGAAGGAGGATAAGGTTTTTAAAAAATGAACTGTCCAAAAATCTGCTAAAAAGTGCAGAAGACGCCGAGCGATATTACGCTCGCGGTTTCAGAGCTGCTGCAGAGGATCGCTGACAAGTAGAAAAATGTGAATGGGGCTGCGGAAAAGAGTCGTGCCATCACTCGGGCGTCGCAGCGTGTACAATGAGAAATGAGATCATTTTGGACCTCTGGTGTGTATTTCGCTGTGTGGGATTTAACAAACTGTTGTTACGACCTTGATACCCCCGAAGTGTCTTTATTCGCATCTTTGTTAAAGCTTCTTTTTCACTGAAAACCATTAACCGTAATGAAAAACAATGAAAAAATGAAGAAAAACATAGAAAAAATGTCGAAAATGAAGGACACGTTTGAGTGGAAGGCGGTAACAAAGTTTCACAAACTATTTAAAAAACATCGGTAGTCATGCGGTCCCCGCAAGATTGGAAAGTTAGAGAAAGACTTTGAAAAACTTGATGAAACTTTGAAGCGATTCGTTTAGATGCTACTAAGTGTATTTTGCAAGCTGGAAGATATTCTCTTTGGCCTGCGGCCACCTTGGATCATCACCTAAATGTGTTATCCATGTTATCCTTCCAACGCTACTAGTTCAGCATATACACCGACTATTATATTTTGTGTATAGGGGAATATGGGGCAAAATGGACCCCTGGGTCAAAGCGGGCAATCCAAAATTTGTTATTTTGAGCGCAAAGTGGCATCTCCCAAAAATGAAGGAAGATCTAATTTGAAGAAAAATTTAGGCACAGTTGAAAAAACTGTGCCCTAAAAATGAAATTTTTTTGATTGCCCCGTTTGCCCCAGGGGTCCATTTTGCCCCATATTTCCCTACAGTTATATACGCAGGTCATATTGTAGCCTAGGTCATAACACATCCAACAGACGGCAATGATAAAGCTGCTGACCGGTTATATATTCTCTTCTGCTATGCACACCGCGAGAGATGAGAGAGATGTCGTCCACCAGCATCTCTCTGACGACTAATAGCGTCCACCGGACACATACACGCATACGATTCACAATCTTTTGTACACTAAACTGAATCACCGCAACAACGTCCATCTGAACAATCATTCCACGAGCTAAATGCACGCCAAAGTCGAAGCTTTATCTCTTGGATATAGCCACAGAAGTGGACCAACTGATAATATCCCTACAAAGCTTAATTGTACCGTAAAATTAAATCCTTCCTCTCCATTAATCATCAACACATAAATCCACCTTTATCCCATTTGTCTGATTTGACACTTCCAAACAGATTGAGAATCCGAGCAGGTTATGACCTTCGTTTTATCGCGGACTTTGGAGAAATTACTCTAAAGCGTTTTTCTACAGAATTATTTATTAATTTATTTATTTATTTATTTTAAAAACACACATTTGAGGCACTATTGAAAAACGGTGTACAAAAATTGCAAATTGCCAAGTTTTACATCCGTTCTTATGGGCAATTCAGCAGAGAAATTCAGATTTTATGGAATAATTCCCAAAGTTTTGTACAGATTTTTGTTATTTTTTATCTCAATTATAGAAGAACTTGTGACAAAGTTTTTCTTAAAAAATCGAAAATTTTGACCAACTAGTTTGGGAGATACATCGATGTAAAATTTAAGGTCCGAGGCATGGTGATTATTTTTCAAACTCTAAGATTCCATCTATAGATATTTATCTTGAAAGTTTGTACTTTTTTACATTTCTAAAAGATCTAGAAAACAGTAAAATTATAATATTCGTCAAGTAATATGCAAGTTTTTAAAAATAATCCGATGAGTTACAATTTGAACGTGAGTGTGGCGAGACGAGAAGGAGTAACGTCACAGATTTACCATCGACAAATTGATACTTTCACGCGGTGCGTCGTCGAGATTTATAAATCATAAAACTTTTCCGCGTTTTATCGTCAAGATAAATTTACCATATATATATATATATGTATATAAAAGTATAAGTATATCGGTTGAAAGACGTAAAAGTTTCGACGAACACTTAACAACTTAACGATGAAACGTCACCGGTTTCGAAGGATTTTCGCGACTGATGAAGAAATAAAACGGGGTCTTAAAGCGCGTAAGATCTCAAGATAAACGCAAATCTGCCAAGCATCAAAGTTTCCAAATGTTTTTTTTTTTTTTCCCCACTGTTCTCTTGATCTTGAACAAACTGTGATGGTCTATTCAAATGAAGGATTTCGTAGTACCCGGATTGCAAATTGTTTCAGACGATATAGAATGCTTTGGGTGTTGGTACAAAGGTGAAGAGTCGATTAACCGCGAGAGGGTGGAGAAGATAAAGAGAAAGAGAGAGAGAGAGAGAGAGAAAAGAGTAAACAGAGCGAGGGATGAAACGTGTTTAGAGTAAAGAATGTAAAGAAAAGTAAAGATCGATTGGTTTTGATGGGTATGAAAAGGGAAGAGGTAGAAGGGTGTGTGTGTGTTTAGCGGATATATCTGGGATGAGGGATCGAGCGAGGTACCGGATGTTTAAGTAGATGTGGACCAGCATGTCACTTTACTGTATGAAACAGTATAAAGTGTATCTTTGCCTCAATATATATGTGAGAGGATGGATATTCTGGTGAAGTTGTCTCTACAGGTAGGTCGTTGTGGTTGGTACGGTCTCTCAATTATCAGCTCTTCGTTTCTCATCCCTCTCTTCACTTTTCTCCCTCTCTCTTTCTCCATTTCACTCTCGGCTGGCCAGCGACGATAACTCGTTGTACGGTGGGTGGAATCCTGCGAGAGATGCAGAGGGTGTGAGATAGATTGCCGATGGGGGGATAAAAGTGATAGAAAGAAAGAAAGAAAGAAAGAAGAAAAAAAAGACTGTTCGCGAAGAGAGCTCGTAGCAGTGTGTGCGAGTGAAGAAGACTGTAAACGAGAACGAGAGAGAAAGAGAGAGAGAGAGAGAGAGAGAGAACGAGGGCCGTGATAAAGCAAGGGTCCTCTTGAAATCGTTGTACCAATCTCTGAGCAGCTTTCAAAATTGCTAGCCTACACTTGAACTGTTGGATTATCCATGGTAATCGGTTCTGCACGATTACGGAAATTCCATTCGTCGAATCATCTCCGCAGCAGTCGATGTGTACATAAGGTACACTATACATCGTCAAAAAGAGAGAGAGAGAGAGAGGGAGGGAGAGATAGCATTTGAAACGTGACGTAAAGAGGACATTGGGACGGAGGTTGAAGGAGCAAAGATGGAGAAAGGGTGAAAGTTTAATCGAAAGCTGTAGAGAGATAGGTAGGAAGGAAGAGAGAGCAAGTACGGATTTCGAGTCGCGGTATGTGGTAAAGGTGAGTAAGATTCTATCAAATGCATCGAGTTTATCATATAGGATGTTTGAATTCAGGTATAATATACTTATCGACCGACGTGGTAGCAGCCAAAAGTATTAAAAAGAAAAAGTCATGAGGAGGATCGCGCTACCGTACTTTTATATTCAGGAATATGTCACTTCTGGTGACGTCACAAGTTTTTTAAATCACTTTCACGCAGGAACGGGTTAAGTGAAAAAAAATTTGAGTATGGAGAACGATTTGCTTATCATACGCGAGAATCTCTTGTGAAAACGGCAGCAGCATAACGCACATACCGATCCTGCCGATCGTAATTCGTATGAATTTCTCTCATTTTCCACATACGCAGGTTGGAAGCTATTGTAAAATGGTGAGAATCGTTTTAGCTATATCGTTGTGTTCTCTTATCGAGTATGAACCTCTCTCTCTCTCTCTCTCTCTCTCTCTCTCTCTCTTTGTGTCCGTCTCTTTCTGGGTATTCGATTCTAATCCGTGTCGATAGTACAGCAATGCTTGTCGATCGAAATGGACCATACGAGAGCCCCTTCGTGTATTCAGCTACAGAATAATCTGTAATATCTGCATACGCATGCATGAATACAATGATACACAAGGATTAGACATATCGTGGTATGCATAAACCGCGAATTGTAGAATGCCGGACTGTTATATACGCACAAATACTCAGCAATGTTGTACAGATACTCGTCCGTATATAACAGGCTAATATTCATGTACGTTAAAGGAGTTGTTGAAGCTCGCGCGCGCGGGGAAAGCTGCCACGTTGTTCACGCTGACGATTCAGAGAGAAAGAGAGAGAGAGAGAGAGAGTGAGATGTATGCGCTCGTGCTCACGTGTATTACAGGTGATGCTCTTGTATATATATATATATAAATTCTGTGTACTGTGACGAGGATCTCCGCGTGATAGAGATAGAAAGAGGTTGGAGTGATAAAGAGGGAGAAAGAGAGAAATAGTGAGGAGGGAAAGAGGGCAGTTGTGAGAGCAAGCAAACCTCGAACCTGCAATATACATATATCGGGAGGGTGTCTCTGCCCTCTCACCTCACAGCCGACTAGTTTTTCGTTAGCTCGACGTCCCGTGAAATCTGTCACACCCTTGCCCGCTCGCTAGCTCTCGCATATGTTGGCTGACTGCCTGTGACTATAAACCAGGCGCGGTGAATCTCTTGTACATAATACAACCTCTCGTTTCTAACTTCGTCTCTCAACGCTCTTCACTTTTCTCTCTCTCTCTCTCTCTCTCTTTAGAGTTGGTTCTATCTCACTTTTTACTATATCTCTTCTGGTATATGTCTCGTTTATACGATACAAAATCGAATGTGTTGTATGTTTACCACACGAAGAGAACAAGCACATATCCAGGATGTTGGATGAGCCTGATAAGGTTGGCCTGATTGAGAGAGAAACGCAAAGGAGTGAGATCGAGTCGAGTGTTCATCGTCGTAAACACGAGGCAAATATACAGCTATAGATTTAACTTACTGATCTATAGAGCTCCCGCTTGTTATACAAGCAGGAGGAAGAACCCTCTTCCAACAGCACCAACATCCACATCGCTTTGATCGAACAACATAAAACTCCTGAGAGAGATATTGAGAGAAAGAGTGAGGGTGAAAAGAGATAAGTGCGGGGAGACGTTCATGAATGTGGAAAAGATTGACTTTATTTAAACTGAATGAAATTTCGAAGCGATCTGTTGAACGAGGGTGGAGATGCAGCGATTATCTGGTTTCGAGGGTTTACGACGTTATTGGAATTATGTCTCAATAAGAATAAAACGTTATCATAACTGCATCGAAAGTTCCTAAAAACAAACGAATGTTCCATTAAGGAAACTCCAACTTTTTCTTTCAACCTAATAATCTTCGCTCACAAAATTCCAACAGAATCGAACGTCTTTCTCGAAGAAGCCAATTACGATTACGCAACAAAGCCTGATGATAAAGCAAAACATCGTATCAGCGTGTCAGCCAATCTCCCACAGCGTCGTTTCATCCTCGCAAATCTCTTCACTCGCTTCGCTACGTCGAGACTGCGAAGCAAATAAGGGAAATGTCTCTTAACGAAAAATCCCTACGGCGGAGAAAAAACTATACGATGATACCCAAAGAACGAAAACAACGCATTAACATATTGAGCATTAATCTCTGGAGCAAGAAAAAAACAAAACAAAATAAAAAAGATCTATTCTGGAACGTGATAGAAACCTGATGACGCGAATGAAACTCCTCTGAAACTATATCTCGGATTCTGATCCTAGATCGAAACTTGAAACCACGACGATTGAGAGATTTTGATAAAAAAAATTGATATTCCTGGCATGCTGTAGGTTAGTAGCCTGTGATCTACAAATAAGTGGCTCTTGTGATGATAGAAAGGATATTATAGAGCTGTAATATTATATACTCGTACACGCGCTACATTCTATTTTGCTGGGTCAGTGTTTCCAGATATTATGCTTGGCGAGTGGACGGACAGGTCGTTGACGAGGCGAGAATAGAGCGAGTGACAAGAGAGACGTTTGGCTATGCAGCGACGAATATCCCACAGTGTTAGTGGCTATTGGTACGATAGAACGGGACAGGAGAACAAGCCAGAGTGGTGGTTATACCCTATCGATCAACCAAGCTCCATCTCTATCGGTCTTGGTTGACGAGCGACACAGAATAACCATCCTCCTTTCTCCTCTCTCTCTTCTCTCTTTCTCTCTCTCATCATGTCCTCATTGTCTCCTCTTTACCTGCTCGCAGCATCATCTCTATCCGTTCATCCAGCTCTTTCTCTCTCTCTCTCTCTCTCTCTCTTTTATTTAATCCATCGTAACCGTAACCGTAACAATAACCGCAGACCATTTACCACGTAGCACGAGCCATACGCGAGCATTATAACCATACGCCATTTCTCTTTAACTCTCATAAAGAACGTCGATGTTTCGCTCCGTCATCCACTTACGAGAAACACGTGTACGCTTAATTTTTTTTTATATATTTTTTTTTTCGTCTCTTCTCTACTCAGATTGACGTGGAACGACATCTCGACGATTCAGCAATTACTATAATATGATAAACAGGAGATTAATCATCCAGTCATTTTTTAATGTTTTATCGACATTGTTCAAAGAATTTTCGGATCGAGATCCAATTGAATTGAACTTTTTCATGGTGTTTCGTGTATTCAGACATTTTTCGACTTTTTTTTTCGATTTTTTTTTTCATTCGTCTGTAGTTTAATCTTCTTTGAAAGACATTTGAAAGAAATGGAAAAGAGCAGGTTCACTTTTTGAAATGCATCTTTGCGGAATAGTTCAGAAGTCTTTGGGATATCGATACCTCTGCTTTGGAGCTTTTATGGCATTTATCAGCATGTATCTATGTCAGCATATTATTAGGAATTCCTTTGATCGCGTTTGCCGTCTTTGCTGTAACGAAATTCACGAATATTTCAATTGCATAAAATTGGGTTAAAAATTGGACATTTTAGAATTAAGTAGAGTGACTTTTGTCCTCGTTTTTTTTCTCGAATTCTGTGGCATTTCAAATGATTCTGCTTCGAGTCGTAACTTCGGTATAAATCTTTAGAAATTCATTGATTTTCGAACCGGAAAATCCTGCAGTGGAGGATTTGACTTTTTGATCAAAGAGACTGCGATGATAAAATTTGAAGATAAACTTTAATGCGAGTGGTCGAAATGTTGATTCGCCTCTTGCAGCATCGCTGATAGTTCAGTTCCTTAATAAACGATCGAGACACTTAATTGAAGGACAAACTTTTTTATTTTTTTTAGATTCCACTGATTTTTAAAGTACCAAAAGATTGAGTGTGTCGTAAAACTGTCAGAAAGTCGGCTCAGTTCTTTTTGTGGCAAGAGGGAATATTTTAATATCTCGAAAAAGCTCTAAAAGCTCGAAAAAGTACGGCTGCTTCATTAGGTGATTTATACGCGACATAACAAAAGGGTTAAAAGATCGATGTCCTCGTTTTCTTTTTTCTTTCACTTGGAATACAAAAATTTTCAAACTTTTATCTCGTACTTTTGAAAGAAGTGTTAAGAACGGGAGAAAAAAATGGTGCTTTAAGATTTAAAGCTATCGGAAAAAAGGAAAGAGAGTTATGTGTCTCGATCGCGAAACTATTTTGCATCTTGAAATTGGAACACGATAACATTTGCTCGACAAAGCACAAAAGTGGATTAAGCTTTGAGCGAAATGTTAACTGATACCAGAGAAAATGAGGGTCCATTCAGAGATGGCTTTCAAAACCACAGCATCATTATCATCATCATTGTTCACATATAAACAGAATGATAAATAACTTGGGGCTATGGATATCCTGGCAATGGACAGTTGATTTTACAACAGCAGTGGTTTATGGGCTTAATTTGATAAATATGTATATATGCATAACGAGGAAGAAGGTTAAACCAAGTTCTCGTGTAACTGACGCTGCGGTGGGTGTCGTTGAACGTAAACGAGACGATCCGGAGCCTGTGAACCTGACGAGCGATACAAATGTGCACGTACTGCTCTATCCTCGTCTCTCTCTCTTGCTCTATTTTTCTCTTTTCTTTATCTACTACTTTTCCTTATTACCATCCGCCATTTTATTTGTTTATAAAAACGATGTCGGTACAGACGACTGCTATTTAACGAGTTTTCTCATTTTCCTCCTCAGGCGTCATCACTTACGAGAAATCCTCTCGTTCTCTTCTATAAATATTAATTAAAAATGTGCCCCGCTGCGATAATTACACGGAAGACGGACTCGACATTGGAACAAAGCTCATTCGAGTTGAATTTTTTTTTTTTTTTTTAATTATTTTCTTATACCAATTTGTAGATTAAATTTTCGTGGATTTGGTTCGATAACAGATTCGTCAATGACAGGTTCGTCGATACAATTTTTTTACTGTTTCGTTTGTTCTACAAAATTTGTAATACGAACGCTGTTGTTTTGGAAAATGGATGCATTGTAGTTTCCATAGAGCTAATAATTTAAGGGGCAAAGTTGTTTAACCGAAGTTTAATATACTCCAATATTCAACGAGACGTGAATTGCGTTTAATGAACACATAGAAGCTGCTGTTCGAAATGAAAAATACAAGACATTAAAGCTATCCGGAGAGCAATGTGGGCCAATGAAAAGCATAAGAATTTTATAACCACAGATTCATGAACTTTTATATCGCAGAATTTGAAGAAAAATATTGTGAAAATATGAAAAATATTTAACAAACAAAATGGTCAAGGTTTCATAACGATTGGATCATAATTAAAACAGAAGAAATCGTAATTCCTCATAAATTTTTATCAACAATTGACATTAAAGAATTTATTTATTTTCTCGTTTGCGTAAACACGAATTCATAAATTCTCCAAAAGCCATGTTGACAAAATGGAAAGAAATTGCATACTCGAACAGTTCGAAAGTCTGAAAAATGTTTTTTTTTTTTTTTTTTTTTTTTCATTCACAAACTTAAGTTGAAGTTGAGGTCAGGATTTTTTTCTTTCGACAAGTTAAACAGAATGGCATCGAGTTTACAGTTGAAGAATTCTTGTAAAAAGTTTCATAAAAGTGGTAAATACATAAGTGACGTTGAGACTAGAAGGAAAGTTGCGTATATGCAAACAAGAAGAAACACTGAATAAGTAGGTTTTGGTTATGTGCAGTGAGTGAGAGTTTAAAACTTTAAACTGGTTATTCCAGGATCGTAATATATCGAGAATATGATGAAGAATTAGTAGGAGACTCGTGAGTGAAACCGAGAGTTTATTTATCATAGAAAATCATATATATTTATGTAAATTATTTAAAAAAAAGGATTTATTTTGCTTTTGGTTAAGATATACAATAACATGGAGTGTGAGACCGTAATACGGAGTAAATCTACATACCCATAATAAGCTTAACGTCTATGTTACTATATATATATACCTATTTATATGGGAGAGTTCGCCAATGGAAGTTGGCGCTTGGAATAATTGCTGGAGAGCTGGTGAACCCGAGGGAAGATGGAAGCTCGACGATAAGGTGCAGCTTGGATCGATGAGGAGTCAGCGAGAGGCAATGAGAGTGAGAGAGAGAGAGAGAGAGAGAGACGAAGAGAAGGAAGTCACGAGTGCGACTACCTCCTGTGTGCACTGTTCACATATATTCTGACACCCTTCACCTCCCCTTTCGAAATCAGTAAAGCCATCGCCATATAGATATATATATATATAGATATTTCAATAGATTATTTCGAATCAAAAGAATGAAAATCCTAGCAATAGATCTTTCCATTAATTCGCGAATTTTCATTTTATTTTCTCGTCGAATAAGCTCAATAAAGATTCTCACTTAAGATTATTATTTTCAAGATCTTTTTTTTGGTGAATATTCAAATAGAACATAATTGAAATTTATTGTAATGGTTTTCATAACGAAATTGGCAAACGTCTTATCGAAATGGCCAGTCGTAAAATGAAGCATAAAAAAAACGAATCGTTGATTTATCGTTCTTTCAAAGAAACATGCTCGCAGGAAATTGGACTATTTTTTTACCAGTCCGATTTTCTCGAATGATAATATATCTCGGGAAATAAAAACGACAAGGAAGGACTTCAAAAATTTTACTTTTACTGCACATGTGCATATCGCTTGAAAATTACACGAAATGCACATGTACGATTTTTAACGAATATTCGCATTTACGAGTCAATGACGTTTGCAGTGACAGACAAAGAACCGTGTGCTATTTTCCCAGTCACCTTTTACACGTGTCCTAAAAAGTACAAAAGAATTTTGTGCAAATTTGGACCGTAATTTAATGTTTTGTTAAGTTTTTTTATTTTGCAATGAAATTCACGTAAATTGCATCCGTGAAACAACAAATGAATTCATTTATTCCGCTCGTTCTGCTTAATAGCAAAATATTCTTAACGAGAATTTCAAATTCTTTAATTAAATCCAAACATTGTGAAAAGAAAAGAAGTTTTATAAATTATTGAAGAATAGAAAACGTTGCGGTAGCTTCACGAACGATTTACAAATATTTTTTTTGTATACACCAATAAATAGTTTTCTGTCAATTTCTCCGTGTAAATTAGAAAATTGGCACACACGTGTATCGAAGAACATAAAGCACGTCGTCGTGCTGAGAAAATCGAGTGGTCCAAATTGCCACCAATTTTATACTCTCGTGTATTTGTCGATGTGTAGGCTTTTTTTTGCACGAGAGAAACGTCGCTATGAACGACGTAGGGAACAGGAATCGTCGTGGGCTGATCTCACTTACAAAAGTAAAGCGGAAGAGAAAGATCGTTTGTTTGTTTGTATGAAAAGATGGCCAAGAGATGAGAATGCGAAAGGGAGAAACATGTACGTCCAACACACACACACGTGCATAAAAATACGACAAGCCGAGGGCAAAGCACGCTCGACGAGAGACGCGAGTATGGTATGCGGGCCAGTAGGTCGGTTGTCCCAGTCCTTCCTCTCTTGGACGATATCGCGACGTTGCAAACATGTAATCCGAGTGCACAGGATGCACCTGTGAATTTTCTCATATATCGATATTCCAGAATCGTCTGCCTCTTCAAAATAATTCTTATCTTTTCATCTACACTGATAAAAAGAAGGAAAAAAAGACGAATTATTTAGCGAAGGAAATCCGTAAAGTTGTAGATGAAAAATGGTGGATTCAACAATTTTTTGTTGTTGAATAGCAAACGATGGTTTCAATTGAATCTTAAAATTTTTTTCTGGATGAATCAACGCAATTACTGGAGTGAAATGATTGTTTTTTTCAAGATCTTGCTTGCGCATATTTTTTTGTTGCTTTAACGGAATATTTATTAAATCTCAATAGTCAAATTTACTAAACGATACATCGTTGAAATAAATAAATAAAAAAGTTTATTCGTTTCGTGTTTGTTCGACGAATAAAACTTCATTCGATATGAAAAATATTTTGTTTCCGATATCGAACTGGAGAGTACGATTGAAATAAACGAAATTTGTTTATCTCTGTGTATATTTATAGATGTGAAAAAAACTTTGTAACTTTATTCCGAGAATTTCATTAAGGTGACGATACTTGATCATTAAAATTGCAACGTTGATTACTACGTACTTTTGAAAGATGGAAAAGCTCGCCTGAAGATTCGGTTGGAAATAGTCGATTGAAGTAATTAATAATGCAAGACAAAATGGACACGAGTTCTTGACGAATTAAAATCATTCTTATCTCATTGGAAGTGACTATAGAGCTGGAAACTTCTCGAACGAATATTCCAACGCGCTATTTTCGATAAACAATATTCTCGAAGAAACTAAAGAAGCGTTAAGGGGAACATGGGGCAAAATGGACCCCTGTGACAAAGCGGGCAATCCAAATTTTTTAATTTTTAGGACAAAGTCGGCTCTCCAAAAAATGAAGGAAAATGAAATTAGAAGAAAAATTTGACTTTCCTTCATTTTTGGGAGAGCACACTTTGCCCCAAAAACAAATTTTTGTGGATTGCTCGCTTTTGCCCAGGGGTCCATTTTGCCCCATGTTCCCCTATTTAAATGGAATAAGTTCCGGTACGGGAGATTTAACGTCAGATTTCGTACAAAGGGTTCAAAGAAATAATTTATGTTGATTATAGCACGAAGCAGTGAGATTCTTAAATAGCTTAATAATTATTATGCTTTCACCTGCGCGTGTATAACGTTTAATCACAAGGATTTAGTTGAAGCGTTAAAACGTGTGAATTAAATGAGAACTGTGATTGTCCAAACGGCTAAAAAATTCTCATGGATGAGCAGAGTGCGTTGACTATTATTGTAAATACGCCTGCGCGCTCCTCCCAAGACGTTTTTTTATTTCTCCTCCATTCTTTAAATGACTCTCAACAATAATTTGTGCGTGTGGTGAGTGTGTATTGACTTAAGCGTTGATAACTCTAGCGGTTTCCGATCTTTGCCTTTCATATTCCCTGGGCCATTATTGGGTTCTTGTGGGAAACGTTTGTCCCAGAACTCGAAATAAATAATAACATTATATTCATGTGTTTATGTATACGAAGCATAAATTTATCTACATACACACTGGATGAATATGCACGACGTATAAATGTAACCTGTGTAAATATGTACAGCGGAAGCTGATGGGGCAAAATGGCCCCCAGCGTTTCAGCAAATGTACACGTTTTTTAACTGAGAAACATAAGGGCGTATTAATGAAACAAGTTTCAAGGTCTATGCACGCGAGAACCACTCGTACATCCGTTCTTTTACTCTCTCTCTCTCTCTTTCTCTCTCGTTCTCTTCCTCTTTTTTCATTCGCACCGTTATAAAAGTCGAAGATAGAAAATGACAGAGAGATGGAAAAGACGAGGAGGTTCAGAGAGCCAATACGATGGTACGAGCCGAGAGTACACCTGTAAGTATCACATAAACGTTCTTTCACAAGACCCGCAACCACACTAGTCTTTTCATCTTCATTCTTCCATCTCCTGCTCACGCACACTCTCTCATTCGCTTTCTTTCTCTTTATCTCTCTGTCGTTCGAGCACCTCGGATGTGCCACAAGAGCGACTTCCACTTGGAATAAACGGGGTCTCTTCCCCGGTACTTTCGAGAGATGCGAAAGTACCTTTGAATCTCTCATTCGTCTCGTGAAACTCGTAACACGAGGAAATACAAGTTTTTCTCGCGAGTCTACTCTCCGATAAATAAATATCTTTCAACTTTTATTCAAAGTGTGTACAAAATTCGCAGCTTCTCCAAAAAATAGTCTAATTCCATTTCCGCATCAATCAATCACTGGAATTCTTAAGTTTTATCGCTTTATTTACCGTTCTGTTCTAGTTGTTGAACCGCGTTGCTGGATCCATCGATGAAAAGTAATATCGAATGAAATTCAATCGAGAATATCCTTCGTATTTTTATTTTTTTTGCTTCCTTCGAGGGAAGAAAGAGCTTCTGTGTGCTTTAGTGCCCCGTGTATTTTTCTAGAGATCTTTTTATCCGTGAAAAGTGAGTGCAATAGTGCGCCCAAGTTGGCTTTTCGTTGGGCGTCATGTTTTGAGAGAAACTAGCGAGAGGTTAAAAAATAAACAGATGAGACAGAGATCTCTGGGAAGGAAGAGGCCAGTGGTCAACTCACGCTCTTTTTTATCCTGCGTATGATTATGGACCTACACCCTCACGAGTGCGTAAAATACATGATGCCGATAAGTAGGCCGTAGCTACAAAGCCTTCGAGCTGTAGGTCAACATTTCTCGACCCAGACTCTCGTCTGTATCTATATACGTTTGAATATATATATATATATATATATACGTTGAATGACATTGAAGGAAATCTTTCGTACGTTTTCTGAATTGACAGTTGAAAACTCTTGGATAATCCCACGGGTTGTCTCGCCACAAAGTGGAAAGCTTTTTCGTATATAGTTGACGCGAGATCAAGACGTTTCTCCTCTTCTCTTGTAGAACGAGAGTGAGTGCTTTCTCGCGCGCGGCTAGCCATCACACGAAAATAAGAAATAGTGCACACCCTCGTGTGCACTGCAAACGAAATATATACGAAGGAAAAAGGAGCCGAGAAAAAGAACAATATGTGGAAAAGCACCGCTGGATCCGCTTCAATGTGCAGTCTCAACTCCTGCGAGAGGATAAGACCCGAGAGAGCACGAAATCCTATTCAAAGACTTGTCTGGGGACCTGGAGCACAGTTTCAGGTCGGATACCCCGGCATCGTCGACGAAGAACTCTCTTGCAACCCTCGAGTTGCTCTCAGACGGTTCGTTTATTTATCTTTACGTTTTATTCATTTTACCACTTTAATAGTCTTTCCAATACGATTAAATATTCAACATTCGTTCAATGCCTTATCAATAAAAAAAGACTTAAAAAATTTTTTCAATTAAACAAATATTAAGTTTCTCGAGAATTCTGCAACAAGTTGTTCGAAAAAATAACAAAACTCCAAGGCAATTAAACAAATTGATGTTAATGCAAAAAAACATATCGTGACAATGAATTTAAACCAGATTTCAACCAAATTTTCATTATCTAGATCTATATAAACGTCATCATTTACAATGTAACCAAAAAAATACTTTTATTGATTTTTCATTTAAAAAAATGGATTTTTATTGAATTATTCCTGGGTTTTGATACGTATTAGATTGAATTTGTACTTTTGTTTAATAAGTGAAATGATCAGTGTCAGAATCGACTTATAAAAATGAAGTTTTATTATTGTATTTGAAATGTGCAGCTTGACCCAGATTTCTTCAATGAACGAGAGGACATGACTTTTTTTATCGTAATTTGACGTTGTTCGATTCAATAAGATTGGAAGTCTTTGTTCTTCGTGAATTCTCATGGGGCAAATATTTGTCTCCTTTTTTTAAAGTTGTTTCATTTATTTCCGACCATTGCTTGAGAAACTCCATTGGGTTTTCTCTCTCTCTCTCTCTCTCTCTTTCTCTCGAGTTCTTTCAATAACAATTTCTATCGTTTTTTTCCTTAATGCTCCGAGTTTCATATCAAATTATACTGATCGGTTGGACCGTATTTTTATCCTATTAATAGCTTTTTATGTTTCATTATATTCATCGGTCCCCGAGCCATCGCATCAACCGATATTGCATTTTATAATTTAGCGACTTAAACTTTCTGCATCTCTGACGTTCAATCGTGATTCTCGGGTTTAACAGTTTTTTATACACGTAGTTCAACCATTCCGTGAGTTTCTCTGTAGACATTCGGAGTGACTCGAACTTAAATTATTTTCTCCCTTCGTCGTCTCGTTCTCTGTCGTCTTTTCGTCGATATTTTTATTCTTATTTTCTCTCAACATCCACTCAGCTTTATTTTCCTCAAATACTATCACTCTCCTCTTTTCTTTTCTTTCTTTTTTTTTCTTACTTCTTCTTCACCAAATAACATTGCAACCGCAATCAACCAAGCATCGCTAAATCTTACCTCATTTTAAACGAAATTTTTTCGATCTCATTTCACATGCACAATGTCTTTACGAATGACTTGTAACGATAAAAATCAAATCAAATTGTTCACAATGCGTTACGAACACAAATAATATAATTTTTTTTTTTTATTTCAAGAATTAAACAATTCATTTTTTCAAAATATTTCGATATTCGAAAAATTCTTTGTAATAGCATTAAAAATAAAGCAAAATTATCTAAAAAAAAAAAATTGGTCGCACGTGCAGAATGATCAAAAAAATAGTTTATCGTGATTAAAAATGAATGAGACGATTAATTGATGAATTTTTTTTTTGTTTTTTTTCATTTGAAAAATGTGTATTTCTCGAAATTCTAATTGAGAAAACTGTACGAGTGTGAAATAATTTACGAAATGAAATTTGATTTTATATCTTGAAAAAAAATCTGACATTTATAGTGAAATAATGAATAATGTCATTAATTAATAATATTTTCAATGATTTCATTATAAATGCCAGTTTTTTAAATATTTTTATTAATGAATATATAAAAATAAATGAAATAATGTAAAATTGAGGTGGATGTTTAATTTGACATGTTTAAAGGTTGCTGAGGTTGTACGAAGGTCGTCAGTATCGAGAAGCAGCAAGTTTCCTTCTGCGATTACCATGTTATACGTTCAAAGCATCATTGCCAGACATACCGGTCGATTTGATAGTAGAGAGTTTGCCTTACAGTTTATCATTGTTGGAGGCGGTATACGCGCGTTTGCTTGATTTGGCTCAATCGAATGATTCGTGTATGGACGATGCGATGCTCGGTAGAATAGAGCATCAGGTATTATGGAGAATCGTGCATCACATCTCGAGAACGGAGAATCTACGGGACGCGCAGATATGGAGCAAACTACTTGTGACGCTCTCGAGATTGTCGCCAGGTTCAAAGAAGCTACTGGCTTCAAGACGAAGATCATTGGAGAGGGCTGTCGAGGGTCTTGGGAAACATGGGCTCGTACCTTCGAATACCAACGTGGATAATCGTCGTTGGAGTTCAACGACAAAGACGACGACGACGACGACGACGACGATGAGGACGACGTCAGCAACTTGCCGTGGGAGTTTCATTGGCTTTGGCTTTGGCAATGGGAGCCAAAGCAGTGTTATTTGTGCAGGTCGTAACATCAACAACACTTGTAACCCTTTAATAACAAGCGCAATGACAATTGCACAAAACAATACAACAATTGCAAATATTTCACCGGGGGAAGCACCGACGAGCCTCTTACCACTGACTGCCAAACTCAGGGATGAACTTGAGACTCGATTGGAGGCGTACAAGCTTGCGTTACACAAAATCGAAAGCTGGGGTAAACAGAACGGGGGTGTTGGTGGTGGAGTGGGTGTCGGTGTCGGAGTTGGTGGTACACGATCAAAAGGCATGTATATACGACTATTTTACGCCTCATTGTTCTCATTGTCACGAGGAAATACCATTTTCATTCTTCCTTTCTCCATTTTCCCTTTCATCCTCTATTTTTCCTTTTTTTTCTCCTTTTTTTCTTCCTCTTCTTCTCATCTCGACTCTCTTGCGGCTTTTGTTGTGTATCGAAGTCATGGAACGTGGATGGTACTCACTTTTTTCTTCCTTTATATATAAACACTCGGATAGAATACAAAACAACAACAAAAATGAGAACGATAAGAGAATGAAGAGCCTGGAATGAGATCGAGTTAATCTTAAGGTCCTTTTTCGTCTCGTTTTACTAAAATGCAATTAAATTCAGACCTGTACACAACACCACGTTCAATCTCAAACAAAACTAAAGATTAAAGCAACGTTTTTTTTTTTTTTTTTTTTTTACTTTGATGTCGAAATTTTGCGATTTATTGAATATGAAATTCGAAAAATCAAAAAGCAATGAAAATAATGGAACAAAAGAAACATTGAAGGTTTAGAAGGTTCATTGAACTGAGGATTTGTTTAATTAATTAATTAATTTACTTGAAAAAAAAAAAAAATCGGTTGTTTTATTATTTTTAACCAGCTACAGCCCCTTTAAACAGCCGCAACGATATTTTCCGAGATAACAATTTATTCGTTGCCATTGTTCGCACCTTCCATGAGAGCATACATTAAGAACCTTATTCACCTCTTTGCATCCAGAAAACAATCGCGGAAGCACGTGATAATGTTAATTTTGCAATTATAATCAATTAATTAACGTTCGTGCAAAATGAAATTTTCACTTTATTTCATTATTCATAAGACAGTAATGAATATTCAAAAAAACACTTGATTCAACTGCAATTTTTAGTTCAATTCCTACCACGTCGTTATTTATTTACATTTTAAAAACACATCCGTAAATGGCTTCCGTAAAATAAAAGAAATCGACAAGTATTTTTTTCTTATTTGGGTTTTACTCTTCGTTTTGAGGCACAGGGCCATTTTGACCCCGAATAAGATTTCGGTGTTAATTATCCTTACTTCAGACATTTATTCAAAAATTACCAACAAATATTCATCAAAGTGGACAATTTTTCGACAAATAATAAAATTGTGATTTTTATTTAGTAAAATGCTCATTTCTCCAGGAACCAAAGTTTTAATAAAATAATAAAATAAAATATTTTTTTGATGATATATGCGGACGAAGAACGCTCCGGGTCAAATAGACCCAATGTGTATATTTCAACGAAGTGTAATTCTAAGTCTATTTTTGTCATTGCTTCATTTTCTCTCCATTATTTTCGGTTTATTGGATTATTTAAAGAAAAGACAAAATGCATTTTAACGAGATGAAGAATAATTGACAGCTGGTGATCGACAAGTTCGTGCGGCGAGTCATCAGCGCCAATTATCTCTGAAGTACAGCGAAGTGCAGCAGCGTTTGATTGACAATCAAAGTCTTTTGAATATATTGGGAAAACCGAGCGATCGTAATTTGGAGGATTTGATCGGTGAGCTCAGACGTCGCGTTGAACGAGACAAAGAGGCGTTACGACAATGGAACGCAGTAAGAAAATCTTCCGGATTGAGCACCGGTAGCGGAAGTTTAGCCGCAACTAAAAATCCTGCTCTAGCTGCCAGTCTGTTGCAATTTTCTCGAGCTTGTAGTCTCGCCCTTCGTTTGATGAACGAAGAATCGGATATGCCCGGAGGTTACGAGGTTTGTTTACATGTCAATTTTGCTCAC
Source organism: Campoletis raptor (assembly GCA_948107755.1). Lineage (NCBI taxonomy): Eukaryota > Metazoa > Arthropoda > Insecta > Hymenoptera > Ichneumonidae > Campoletis > Campoletis raptor. The sequence continues at coordinate 17,308,078 of OX403627.1, read as the reverse complement.
AGCGTTTATCGAGGAGAGAAAATATTTTGCTTCTTGGTGAATTGATTGGATTAATATTTATTGATTTATTTATTTATTTATTATACGAAAGATAAATCCAATTTTTTCACAGAAATAATTACACCCTCCAGCTTCCAAATATCGTGATAATTGTCTATAAATATTATCGATCAATTAAACATTTTTTTTCTTGTTTTTTTTTTTTATTTCGGATTCAAAGTAAGAAAAAAAAATTGATCGAACAATAGATCGAACAAAAATACGTTCGTTGCTCGCTTTCATTTCCAACACGTCAAACACATTTACCAATTCAAACAGCTGTTCAATCAATACTTTTGAAAGTTTCGAAAGCTCCGTGTCGATACAGACAGAATACGAGGATTTTGGAACGTTGGCCTAAATTTACGTCACTTTTAATTTCCTTTTGTTGTTCATTTTCGTTGCTGTCCATTCTCAAATAGATTTTCGTATTCGACGAAAATTAATTTTCATCTTAAATCGTAATAAATTTAAAGATTATTTATTTTTCACAAAATTATCAATTTTTCATGGATTTTGTTAATGAAAAAATATGTAAAAGTTTTGAAAATTTAAGGAAAAGCTCGACATCGACGTTCATCGATTTTCTGTCACTGACTAAACTCGGAGTAACATTTCGTACGATTTCTACGCGATAAATAATTGTGTACAGAACGAGCTCATGAAATTTCAAACATATCGGTCGATACGTATTCCAGATATTTCGGATTTTAGTTGGAAAAATGTAGTTACGAGTTAATCGGATTACATTCGGATAAAATGCTTTGGAAAGAGAACACTATACGTTTATTTTTAAAATTTCAACTTTAATTTGTCAGCAGCCATTCGTAACGTGTTTAACTTTCAAAAAATATTTTTTTAAACTCACCTTTTTCGAGCTCCTTATATATCGTCCCTTAATAATAGATAGGGGTCATATTGACCCAGGCAAAAACTGACATTTTCGAATCAATGGAAACGAACTTCGAAAAAAAAAAAAAAAATTCGACCAAAATAAAAAAAATTAAAAAACAGTCGTAAACTATTAATTTGTTCAAGAATTATGAGAATTTTAAAGTGCCTGGGTCATAAAGACCCAAGAGTAGTAACGACGATTGGACAAATTCGTAAAAATAACATTTCTAATAAAAAAAATGTTAAAAAAAAAGGAGAATGGACGTAGAAAGGAAATGGAAAATTTACGAGAGGACAGATTCGAGGCTGCGGAATCAAGCAGCAGCGCGGGTTATCACACGGATGACAGCTGCAGCCCGACTCCAGAACCCGTAGTAATTGTTACGAGTACAAACAAAACCACGAGCAATAACGTTGGCATTGTACTTGAAGAGACTGCCGGAAATAACTCGTGGACGACCGAACAACTTACCGATAGGTATGTCGCTCTGTACGCCCACGCTCACTTGCACACGCTCGATGCTCTAGATGCTCTCGAACCTCTTAAGGACGCGACCGATCTTAAAGCCAAAATCCTATTCTCCGTTGTCGTCGTAAGTATTTTTCGTTCAATTTCATTCATCTTTTTATTTCAACTTTTACTACCCCCAAAAAAAAAACAATGCAATTTATATTTTTGTTTTGTTTTTTTTATTTATACACTTTTTATTCACGATCGTAATGTTCATATCGTTGGAATTTAACATTTATTGCTTCCTTTCTTTTATTAAAGTCCTGAATAAACTTGGGCTTTGAAACTACGAGAAACTTTGAAAAACTTGATAAATAGTTTGTCGAAATTCTCATTTTTTTACTCTTTTTACGGAATTCTTATATTCCAACCATCTTTTCGCAACGAAATTAATGATTTTCTTTGGTAATATCCTCCAGGATTAATTCGAAATTAAATTCGCATTTTTATCGAAATTCAAAAATTAGAATAACAAAATAATTTCGAAAATTGATAAATATTGAATGAGGAAATGAACTTTTTTTTGTTTTCTTTACATTACAACGTGATTCTATCGACAATTTTTAATTTTTAACAGTTCATTCGATAACTTTTTTCATATAAAGGAGTAAAATAGAATTTTATCAATTCAAAATAATTTTTCTTCATTCACCGTGTCGTTAATTTTGATATATTTTTTTTCCTTTATTACAATCGAAAACGTTGAAATATTGAATAAAATTTGTCAGTAATTAGTGAAAAGTAAAAATAATAGAAATATTAATTTTTTGATATTTGAACAGCTTTCATGGCGAGTTTCGGAAATAGTGCAGGCGTCGAGGCGTCACGAAGCAGTTAAAATGTTGAACGGTGGAGGAGAGCAAAGGAGTGAAGTGAGCGAATCGATGAAAAATTTGTCAGATTTATCGAGCCTTGAATTCACGAGCCGTAAGAGCAATAACGATGTAGAAAAATGTTCAAGCCAACTGGAAGAGTGTATGAACGAACAAATAGGAAGATTCGGTTACGAGAGTGGCACGCGACAAGTGGCGGAGCGTGTTTTATCGCAGTTGGAACGTACGCTGTACGATTTTCCATGCTTGAGACAATCGAGTGAGCTCAAACGTTACGCGCTTGCATGCTCCTCATTAGCTTGGATTTGTTTGGCACGCGAAAACCCTCTTATACTCGATGTTGCACAAGGATTTAACCAATTCGACAACGAGATACACGCGAGGCATCATGCTTCGCCGGACCCTCAAGGATCCAGAATTATTGCTGTTTTATGGCCAGGCCTTTTCTTACGAGAAGCTTCAAGAACTTCGTGTTTATACAGAGCTGTTGTACTCACAGCATCATCGCTTTCTTCTCCTTTTGTCAATTGAATCCAATCCTCCAAAAACACACATTTTATTTTATTTTTATATATATTTGTATATTTATATTTTGTACATGTTGCTTCATTGTTTATGACGTTCGAATAAAATTCTTCGGTTATTAAAATATTTAATTAAGATAATTGATTTTTATTTATTTATCTAAAAATCGGTTTTTCACTGCTCGTTCAATTTCATGAAAATTAAACCTTTTTGGGTTCCTTCTTTTTCGATGTTTTTGATAGCCCACTGGGACAAGATTTTAAGAACGATATACAAACAGTGACAGCATCGAATAAAAAAGTTTTTTTTAAAATCGATTTTTTTTTCTTCTTCTGTTTTCGTTTCATGTAATTCTTCAAATAAAACAACGAAATATAATCGGATTTCAACGAAAAAAAACAAACAAACAGAAGTCACATCCTGCACAGAATAGAAAAAAAATTGTTGGTGGCCATTTTACCCCACAGTGCAATCGAAGGGGTGAAACGTCAACAAACTTTCTTCGAAAATACTTTTTCTAGTAATTGAAACGAAGTATGCGTGTCAACGTGACATCAAAAGCTCGAGGCAATGGTTTAACTTTTTTCTACTTTCCCCCATAAGAATATATCCATTTTTATTGTTTTTTTATTCATTAAATGTCTTTACCCTTGAAAATTTGACCTACTGACGAAATTGATCGAACGAAGGGCTTCCCTAATAGCAATCAAAGTAAACTGGAGGCTTTGGTGAGGTTTGAGGCACTCTGTTTGCTCAACGTTCGAAAATTAGTGTGCTCAAGAAGGGCTAAAGATACGAAGTTATAGCAATATGCGTTCTAACTGACGAATTAATTACGAGAATTAATTCTAAATTGAAAAAAAAAAGTTTTTATATTCACCATCAAAATAACGAGAAAAAAAAATTCGAGAAGTGAAAACATGTTTTTTGTTGTCTATTTGTACACACTGGGTCTGTGAGACCCGGATTTTTTTTTCGTATTTTAAGGATATTTTTTAATCGAAAACCGTTTGAGCTGAAAAAAATTTGGTTGAAAAGAAAATCGCGAGTTTTTGGACTCTTTTGGGTCTCTCAGACCCAACGATATACCGTCGTACTTGAAAAGATTTGACAAAAGTCCATGGCAAGAAACGTTCGTATCGAAAAATCGATTTTTTGTACCTCTAGACCGATTGTTACGCCCTTAAACGATAACTCAAAAAACACTCCTTAAATCTTCTTCAATTTTTATGAAATAATACTAAATCGAAAAAAAACCATCTTCCTAGGGTAAAAAAAAAGTAATTTCGTGATAGAATGCGACTAGGAACGAAAACTTCTTAATGCGATGATTTTGCAGAATATATAAAATTCGTTCCGAAAGTTCGCCACTGTAGGCGGTGGCGATCAATTATCTTCACATTTTCGTTCCACTCCTATATGTCTATATATAGTGAGAAGTGACATTTGAAAATTGTATCTAGTAGATTTCGGGTGTAGAGTGAAATAAAATGAAAACCTATGGAAGCCCGAAAACGAAGACAGAATTTTAAATAATTGAAAAAAAAAAAAATTATTAAAGAATTAATTCATCATACACATTTTAATGTAGGCGCCATTTTCAGTCTTCCGCGAAAAAAAAATATATTTTTATTTTGAAATTTTAATAATTATTTATCTTCATTTCTAAATGCACGGTGGACGCCCACAAATATAATATGTTTTTGACCTCTAAATGCGACGTGACCTCGTCCACATTCATAATGCAAAATTTGTGACAGACACCTAACACCTAATGGATACAGATTCAAAATGGCGACAGAAGAGCCATAATCGTAACTCCCCTGTCGAACTCCCTAAAAGGAAGAACGTATGTTGTGATCCCTTCCACATTATTTATTATGTATATATATGTGAAATGTTATGGCGGAAGATGCGACCATAAATTTTCCTTTCATCCATACATCATAGAGAACTTATATCTTTTTATAGGGAGATACTCCAAAGCACGTCCCCTTTTTACATCACCCCAAAATGTACTCTACAATATTAGAGAGTTGATAGAGTTGAAAAAAAAACGTTATAGAGACGTTCGCGTGTCAATGTGAAAATTAAGCTCTCGTATGACACACTCATCGATCGCTCTGAATTCTGCGAATCTTGGCTCTTTTGGAAAGTTTATTTTGTCGTAGTGAAAAATAAAATAGACCGTACAGAAAAATGGAAAAAAAACTGATCGGTTAGTCTTGTTTATTTCGAGTCAGAGTAGTCAGACTCACAGTTTCCAAAATTTTATTTAAGAATTTGCAGCGACTCTCTCCTCCCATGCATAAGGACTCGGTCGGTTGTGTAGCTCGGCTTTTCATTCATCTAAATTTGAATGACCTCTGTGACTGCGATATTCACTCAAAAAAATCAACAGGCCGTAAAAATCATCTAGCTTCATAAACTGACGGCAACTTTTATAACAGATAAAGCAATTTATCGCAAGCGCAATTTAGAAACTCTTTGGTGTACGGAAATGCATCGATAATGAAAACTCAATTGATATTTTTATTTTCTCATCTCGGTCGGTAACAGTATCAGCGGCTACAACTAATTTTATGAAAAAATGGTTTTTCTTGCCAATCTTATATCATAATATGATGGTCAGAGGGGGCAACCCGGGAAGGGCAACCGGGTTAAAAATCCACAGCAAAGACACTATATATAGTTATTGTCATTGTTACTCAGTCGGTAAATATCAACAGCTGAGATAGCGCGCTACCATGGCAGGAAACATTTGGTAATATTTTTGTTTCTTGTTAAGAATCAAATTCTAAAACTTTGTACATATTTTGATCGGCCTAATTACACCTAGTATAACAATTGAAAATTTTTAATTGAAAAAAAAAATCGAAAAAAAAACCTTGGTAGCAAGAAAATTCAAATTTTTGGAGGGCTAACTCGGTGACTTCATTTCGAAATTCATTTATTGAACAAATAGTTTATCGTTAAACGATCTAATTACGCTACCACAAACCACTGTACGATTACCAAGAGATTTATATTTTTTTAAATCAGTTTATTTGATTGAGAGGACTAACTCGTAGGTGGGGAGCCATATTTTCGTAGATACAGAAATTTCAAACCTGAACGTGTCCGTTTATAAATATAAATATCAATTTGTACGAGTGTGTGAACAGTGCGCGGTGCTAGTCGTGTGTGTGTGTGCATAGTGGCGACGCTCGCGACTTATTACCTCTGTGTATAAACTTGGCTGATCGGTGATGTCACCGAAAATGTGAGAGCGAGAGAGAAAGGGAAATGTTACACATATTTATGTAGATATATATACACGAATACACATTGGTGAGTACGTAAGAAGAAAGTTGTTTTGTTCTTGCTGCGAGTTTGATCCCAGAGAGCATGGCCGGCGTTGTGCCACTGTCCGGTAGAACAGCGAGAAAACAGTGGATACTTCACGGTAAATATTATTCACTAACTGCTGTACTTATAGCATTATATAAACAAATGAATGAAATCATCTTATTCTTAAACTTCTGTGAAATTCGCCACAACCGCGATGTCGCGCAATATATTTGTTTCTCCTCGTAATTTGACAGGTGTCAAGGCCCAGTGTTTTGCGTTCGAAATGTCAAGTTTTTGAAATTTTTTTTTTTTTCCAAATATCATCGCATTTCAAGATTTTTTTTCAAATAGAATGTGATCAACTGTCTATTGATTATGTACAGATGGTCCTAAAGGACCCCTTCGAGGACTTCGATCCCAGTTGGCGGAGGACGGATGCCCGGAGTCTCAAGTCGTCTGGGCTAAACAATTGTTGGATGAACGATGTGGTGAGTATTTCAAAAATCGTTTGAATAGAGAATAAAATTAATTACTGTATCTATTTTGTTGATTTCCTTGAATTTCAAAGTTTTTTCCTTCAATTTTCGACTTTTTCTTTCAAGCCCATTTCAATTATCATTATTTCATATTTATCTCGGCGTGTTTTGTATACAAAAATGAAAAAAGAATCGACCTTTTTTCTATTCAAACTATGAATATGTCTTTTTGTTTAAATATTGGGAAAGTTTATGTTTTGAGAGTGAAAAAGTGATGTCCATTTGTTGTATTTACTGTAATAAGATATTTTTTATCTTTCCGTAGAATTGGATGTGGATAAAGAAGAAAATGCCAAACTCGGAGTTTATTGGCTGACTAAAGCTTCTGAACAAGGAAACTTAGAAGCGACGGATATATTAAAAAAATGTTTAGCAACAGGAAGGGGAATAACGGAACATAATTATTACGACGTTAAAAGTTGTCTGGATATGTCCCAAGACGAAAAATTGGCTAGGCGTGCGGCGCGAGAAATGTTCACCAGGTAAGCGTTGTCCCTAAACTTTCGAGCATCGAGTTTTTTGTGTAAAGTTAAAAAGAAAGAGATATCTATACTTTATTTTCTTATATTGTAAACAAAAATAACATTTTTCTCGAAAATTTGCTCTGAAATTTCCAAAAAAAACGAGAAAAAAAGTTTTTTCAATATTTTTGTTTGAAGCCTCTCGAACGGTGAAGATTTTGTAACAACGGAGCAGCTCGGACGGAGGATGAGAAAAATAGCAAACTATCGTGATGCAGGTACGAGCTGCGTCGAGAGATTATCGAGCGCCGATTACGAGAGATCGAATTGCAACGAGAAACAAAAATGTCTGGACAACAAAAACGGGGAAAGTTTGAATGAGGGTAGAAAAAATGGTCAAGGCGAAGGGAGGGACGGAGTGGATGGACATCGATTGACAGCACGTGGAATAATCGAGTACGGAGATGTGTTGGAGAATCAGGGTGAAAAGATAACGGAAGCTGCGTTAGTATCGGCAGCGACGAGTTACGCGCGTGGTTTACTGCCGATCGTATCGCACGCGATTTGCACTTTGGAGCGTCCGGAAATGCGATTGGACGCAATACCATTGCTCCAAAGACCATTCGTTCATCCCTTTGAATCTTTGAAACGTCTTTACGTTTGGATAATCGAAAGATTAGGAAAACGTAATTTTCCAATGGGAAAATTAATATTTGCCTCAAACATACCAACGCTGTTGCTCCTTCTTGTTTATTCGATGCTCGGCACAGAAAATCTTGTTCTTTTTGTCCCAATGGGCCTTTACTATCTCTCGTTTCTCGTAATGGTAATCGCGACTTTTCAAATGCTCCAGAGTAAACGAGAGCTCAGTGAATTTCGAGCATGGTCCGGTTTGTTCCTCAGTTATTCCGGTGGCAATTTAAATGCTCAAGAGGCAGAATATCAGTTTTGTCGTAACAACCTCAAGCCTTACGGTCACTTTTTTCTTGCGTTGCTCGTGAATCTCATGGTTTATCCAATAATAGCACATCAATGGACTCCTCAATCGGAATTAGCGATTATTGCTTTCGCTCTTACACTCTCAACTCTCTGCCATTTTGCCTGGAAAGATTCTCCACGATTTCCTGACTTTTTGGCTCTCCTGAGCTTCGGAGTTCACGTTTTAGCCAAATATCCTTACGAAACAGATATCGTTGTTGCACAGACCTGGAGATTCCTCGATATTCGAGTACCCACTTTTGCTTCTTACGTTGTTGGCAATGGAATTGAATTTTGTCTTAATTTTCGTGCTGTTTTTTATCTTCTCATACCTGCCGTCTTTGCGAAAATGGCTGCACGCGATAATTGGCGAGGCACTTATAAAACTCTTATTCCACATTGCGTTACTCTAAGTTGGTGGCAAATTGCAATTTTGAGCTCTCAAGGCGCCACCTGGTACGGTCTCATCCGAGGTGCTCTTGCTCTCGTTGGCATGGTACTTTTCATTCCTATCGCTAGTTTAGCTTCCATCGTTTTACCTATCGTAGCAGCCACCAAATATCTTGCTGAGAGCGAATTGATCTTACGAATCGCTACGACTGCCGTACTCGGTGGTTTACCATTTTTCGCTTCCTGGTATCTCCGGAGAGCCAGAACCGTGAGATTTAATTGGATCATCACGTGTATTCAGGTACAAAAACCTTTTTTTTTATCCACTTTTGACAATGCTTTATACATTGTTCTTGGATAACTATTCATTTCAATGAAACTTCTTGCTCAGCATTTGATAAAATAAATAAAATACACGAATTTTTTTTCATAAATTTCTTTATACAGTGAATCTGTTAAATTTTTTGAGTTGATACGATTTTGTTTATAATTTACTATTTGAATTGCTATCACATCATGAAAAAAAGAAATTTATCACTTTCGTTATTCCTTTCGTTGGCTACTCGATCAATTTTTTTGGTACAACATGATAGAATGTTAAAATAAATGTTTTATTCTTGTTTAGCTGGCCCTCGGTCTCGTCGCTGGAACATTTTTGTCCTGGCCGATGATCCACGATTACAAGGAGGACGATGGTTCGGATCCGAGTGTGGGAATGGTGGCAACTTTGAGTTGGGAGCAGTATCAGAATTATTGTCATCAATCGGCGTGGGAGGAAACGTCATCGAAGGCTCAAGTTCAAGTGCAATGTGCACAGTTGGAAGGAGCGATGGTATCGTGGGAGGGTTACGTGACGAACGTCCGTTTGAAATCCATTGACAATAAGCTCGGCGCGGTATTGAACAAATTACCAAATTTCGTGAGTGAACCATTGAGTTGTTTGTGGGGTGATCCGATCGAAGATGATTGTCAGATGCTTGATCAGCTGCGAAAAAAATCGTGTCAAACGATACCGAGAACGAATCTTCGAGGAAGGAAAGAAAAGTGTCATTTGTTCGGTTGGAATCGATACGAATTTGAGATTTTTGTTAAAATGAAAAATCATATTTGGGGAAGCAACGCCGAAATCGTACTGATCGGTGAACATTCTTTCACGAATTTTAGCCTAAATATTTATCCCGGTGACAAAATACGATTTTCTGGAATTTTAACGAATCAAGGCTTACAAAGCGAATCTTTGCTCGGCGGTGCTCGACCTCATGTCGATCTGAACGACGTCGCTTGTATCGCTTGCCACGTTACCGAATTGCAATCTACTAAACGACAGAGATACGAATTCAACGTTGGCTCCGTAACGCAAACACTTTATCTTGGAACTAAATTAATTCTTAATGTCTTGTTTAATCCACTCGTTATTTTCAAATAAAAACCGCGCAAACAACGTCAGAAATAACAATACTCTGTTATTATTATTATTATTATTTCAACAATGAGCCAAAAAGAAATGGTAGAAATTCCTTTCCTTGCTCATCGCAAATCTCAAGTTCTTTTATTCGCGAATTTTAAAGAAAAATTTAATTTTGGTCACGAATTTTGTTGAAAAATGAAAAATATCCAATAATGACAAATTGAATATCAAATTTGTCTCCACTAGCGATTCACAGTACCTAATTGTCCCTGGTCATTAAAAAACAAAAAAACTCATCTCAAATAGTCTCATGCCATATGTTTTCATAAAAATAGAAGTTACGTGTCATTTAAGGTGCTCCATTAGTTGCTTGATTAATTTTTCGCAAAGATGCTTGATGTTTCAACAATAATAAAACGTTACAACTTATTCTTCGATGAAACGAGAACAAAGTGTAATTTTGATTTTTTTTTTAAACTTTACTGTGTCGACGAAAAATTCACAGCAGGATTTTTCATCAACTGAACGACAAATGGAGCGCCTTAAACTTAATCCAGTTACCAAATATTGCAACAGGAAAAAAAACCTCTTTAAAAAATACACATCACATACACCAGTCAACAAAGTCACTGTACTTCGACAAAACAATTGTTTGTATCCTACAATTTATTTGCTTATTATTTTTATGATAATCATTGAAACGTATTTTTCTACTTAACTTTATTATTTTTTTTTTTTTTTGAAACGATCTGTGTGAGCATTGCACTAAAAAATTTCGATCATGCAATCCTCGCTGTGTTTCTTCAAGAAAACAAACGAGCACTGTTCAAACGATACTTTTAATTTATAAAATCCAGTGAATTAAGTGGAACATAGGAAGAGGGAAAAATATTTTAGAAATGAGAAACAGTGATGCGTGCAGACAACACAGTGTCTTGAAGGTCGTCCCGAAATTTTGGAGCGTAGAATTCGAAATTGTGAAATTGTGAAAAGAAAATGTCTTGGCCAATGCGATTTTTTTTTTCGATTTTTCGTTATTTGAGTCAACAAGAGAATTCAATTTAGTGTTTATTGCTCGCTGGAATCAAAGAAAAATTCTTTTTTTCACTCATTTGAAACACGATTTTAAAATAGAACGTGGTAACGTTAATTATTTCGATTATTTATCGTTTTTAACAGAACTCCCAGGAACAAAACTCTGAATGAAAAAAATTCATGAGGTTTTTTCACTCTAGAACTTTGACATATGCCATTTGATTGAATTTTCCTGATGGGACGACCTGTAGATACATTTTTATATATTTTTTTCTGTAGTTAATCACTTGTACCACGTAATTAGTTGAAATTAAAAACCACTTAGGTTACAGATGTAAAAACACTGTATTTTACTATATCATATATATATATGTCAGTATATTTTATGTTGCATAATATTGTAAAATATCTTACTGCCAGACCGAGAAAGATACCAAGATCACATATTTTTATATTCTAATTATTTTCCATCATTTACGATTAAAACTACGTGGTATAATATTATTGTTTATTTACACGATCATTTAATTTTGGTTTAATTTGTTCGAGCCATTGTTAAAAACGATGTGAATAGTATTGCAAAAAAAAAAAAATAGTTAATTGTGTCAGAAAATCAAGAAATTTCAATATTCGATTTGAACGATTGGAACACGATTCAAAGTTAAATTCTAAATATTTGTTTTCGACATTAGGAGATAAAAATAATAAGGATAGAAATGAATAAAATTTAAAGACGCGATTGAATAAAAAAATGTTGTAAATTCAGAGTGATCTCGTGACGATTTTACGAGCGTTTTTTTTCCTCATTGTTTTGTCATCGTTTTGGGATCGACTTGTTAAATACAAAAGCAAAAAAGAAAGAAAAAACTTATGTATGGACCACCTCAAAATAAAAAGTGTTTAAATTAATCGATGTGTAGATCTGTACAGAGCGAGAATTAGAGTTTAACTAAAATGTTTGATGTTGAAAAACGAGGTGTTTTTTGAGGAATGAAAAAATGGAGAATCTCGTGGGAATTAAACGACACGAAAGTTTACGTCGTTGGAACTCATCGAAAAATATATTTGATTTTAATGATTGTTTTTTTTATTTTTTTTTATTTTTCAAGATAAGGAAACGTAAGAAATTTCGTTGCGTTCCAATGATGCAAACTTCGTGATGCTGGAGAATAAAAAGTCGAAGAAAATAAAAAATTTATGTGTATATACAATATATATGAATATATATGTATGTGCCTTCATGTTATTTCGTTCGACCAATATACAACGGTACTGATTATTCCCTTATGAAAAATCTGTTAGATTGTGTACTTAGAAATGTATTCGTTTGCCTTCCTCATTGTATTAACCATAAAGAAGGAAAAATAGTGCAAGAATACAACAGTCGTAAAAAAAAAAACTCTGAAACTAATCGTATTATCTGTGTGTCTATTTTCATGTGATGTTAAAATGAGCATCGTTGAAACGATAATTTTTCTCTCATTAAAACTTAAAATTGATTGTTAAATATTTCATTCCAAGAAAAAAGGCAACAGAACTATTTTATTCGTGATTTCAACGATTCAAATCTTGGCATCGCATTTTTATTCCATTTTGTCCTATCCATAAAATAAGCATTTGAAAAAACATTGCAAAATTTTTTTCTCACGACGATAAAATCCAAACGCTTGTTGTTTTAATTCTACACATTTTTGTGAATCAATATTTCAATGACAAAAAATATTTTTTTATTACTTATTCGTAATGAAAAATGATAAAAATGTTTTTTTCTTATCGTATCACTGATTCGACTGGACAATCGCAAACCCATTGCAAATTTACAGACAGTTCTTTGGACTACAAATAACGAATTTAATTTCGTTCAATTTTTTTTTCCTACCAGACGTAACAACGTGTTTTTTCTTCACGTTGTAACAATAAATTCCTACATAAATTCTAGAAATTGATTCAATTTAATAATGGAACAATAATTAATAGACAAGAATGAAAAATGCTAAATATTCAATCGGAGCAAAAATTGAGCAAAAATTGATCATGCAATTAATAATAATGAATGACAACGATAATAATAATAATAGCAATTATAATAACAATAATAAAAATATCTAAATATATTTATTTTTCGCTAAGACATAACATCTATCCTCTTTAGTCTGTCCTCTCTGTCCGCTTTTCTCTGCAATCTTTTTTGTATCGGTGGTATTAAAAATAACATTACTCCACTGATTCCAATCATACCACCCGCGACGAAAAAGCCCGGATCGTAAGAATTTAGCGCATCGTATAGCCAACCTGTAAAAAAACAAAAAAAATTCATAAAATATTGAAATATTAGTGAAAAAAATTGAATCGTCGCAATTGCAACGAAATTTTCTCTGAATTAAAACTCGAAATTCAAGGAAATAATCTCGGAAAAAAGTTTTTCAACAATTTTTTTCGTTTCGGTGATATTTTTGAACGAGAATCTTGAAAAATTCGAGAAAAAACAAAACAAATTTTGACGTATTTTCAAACGACTTTGAAACTTAAAGAAAAAAAATTATTGGGAAGGAGTAAATATTTGAAAATAGAAGTGAAAAATTTGATAATCTTACCAGCGATTGGAGGGCCGAGTAGGGAAGCAAAACCTTGAAAAAGTAGAAGAAGACCAAAGGCATTTGTGAGCCTATCCAAACCCAATAAATCGACTAGAATGACTGACGTTAGTCCAACGTAAGCACCGGCTGTGAAGCCAAAGACTGTTCCATAAAGCGCGAAAGTAGCGAAAGAGTTGCAAAAAGCGCTTAATACTGTTGCTGAAAATGAGAATAAGAAAAAAAACAACGATTAATGAAATTTTGAAGAAAAAAAAACGATCGTGGTCTTAGAAGTTTATGAAAAAGTAGGGAAATTCTTACAGAGCCCGCAGAGGGTCAAACATAGATTGTAGACTAGAAGACGATTGATCCATGGCTTGTCTGACAAATAACCGAGGACGATACGACCCACTGTATTCGCGATACCGACAACAGCCAGTAAATAACTTGACACGTCTTTGTTTATACCACGTTCCTCCGCTTGAGCCTAAAACCCAATTTTTACATTAAATTTTTCAATCATTTTCCATCCATAAAAACCGTAGAATCATTTAAATGAAAGAAAATCGTTCCAAGATCGAAAAGTCGTATCAAAATCAAAATATTCATGTAAAATTTTGATTTTAATAATCAGGAGAAGCAATCAACGATATTTATTAATAGATATTATTGGACAATTATTTTTTAGAGCTCTACAATATTTTTCTCGAAACGTGAACTCTACAGTGAGGTTAAAATCAACCCCAGTCTTCTTTTTAGCATAAAATGTTCCTCGTATACGATAGAAAGCTTCAATTGTATACGGTTCTCTTCGTTTTTTCATAACGAAGAGAATGGTGTATGATAAAGTCGATTTTGGTAAAAATTTGACAATGAAAAGTGTATAAAACTAAAAAGTATCAAAAAAAAGCCAAAAAAAAAGTTCGAGTCGTTTTTCTCTGGTCAAATGACTCTTGATTTTATTCATAGATCTGAGACCGAAATAAAATTAATTACAATTGAATAAATTCAATCTTTTTGATAATTATATCGATATTTTTGTAAAAGTTTGAAAAAACGATAGGATTTTGAACAGATATTCTTTTTTTTTTCCTAATAGTGGGAATCAAATGATTAAAATAATCGAGAATATCTCATCGAGATAGTTTTTACGAAATAATTGAAAAGCATTAAAATTGCCTACCACTAAATACACGTATGGTACGTTGAATCCAATGCTCGTACAGAAATTGGAAAGTGTGAATAACATAAAAAGAGGATCTTTCAATAACGATAGTTCCAACATTTGATGAAGAATTCCCAAAGTTTCTTCTGCACATGGATTACAATCTGTACTTTCAATTTGTTTGTGAACTGCTCCGTTTGGCAAACTTCTCAAAGAGGCTCTTCGTCTCGTCATATGTTCGTCGCTACAGGCGAATGATTCACTGAAACAATAATAAAAAAATAATAATTATTTTCTGATTCTAATTTCAAACTAAAGCAAAATTTTTCATATTTTTTTTTATTGTTCCCGCGTGTGCCTTTTTTATGGCTGGCAAAATTTTATTATAAAAATTTAAAGAAAGAAAAAAATCTAACATTTTGAGACGCAAAAAAAAAAAAATTTATCAATATTTATTATTTTTCCATTTTTTTTTTAGACTCATTTTTCAAAATATTCTATTACTTACGATCGTTTTCGAACATTTTCCATGCTGCCTTGATAAAAAATATCTCTTCGATTCATAACCCCACTGCCAAAGGATCTTCCGACAGAATCTGGACCATGACTGCCAAGTCCTTTTGTAATGAGAATCGGTTGACTCAGAGCGACTCTCATGACGTTACTCGTATCGTGATAACCGTTCAAAAGACGATCTTTTGCATGATTAACGTTGCTCACACTGTGTGGCCGACCAAAACCATTAGTGATGGTTATTTCGTTGGAATTTTTCGATGTCACTGGCAGTTTACCATTTTGCGAGAGGTCCTGATAACGAAAGAAATAAAAATTGAAGAAATTTCTTTCCAAAATTCAAAATCCTTATTTTCTTGATTTTTTAAAACAAAAACTATCGGATGAAAAAATTTGAAAAAATTCTGTATTATTTTTTGAACTTTATTGAGTTTGTAAAAAAATTGTCATTCCGATTTCTACAGTAGTTTAGCAGGAAATGATATTTTTCGTGAAAAACTACGAAATTCTACTATTTAATGAAATAGTAGTTTAATAATTAAAAAAAAAAAGTAAAAAAAAAGTTGCCCAACGAAAGTCGAACTACAGATGAAAGAATAAACAGGTAAATAGTTAATTGTAAAAACGAAATAAATGAAATAACCTTCATGGGAACAGAGACAACTGTTTTGACAGGTTCGATAGGCCTGAACAATGCACCAAAAATAATGCAATTGAGAACAATTCCCGAAGTGATCATCATGGCTCCGCGCCAGCCAAAATTGCCGATGAGATATTCGATGAATGGAGCAAAAACGAGAGTTCCTAATCCTGAGCCACAAACAGCAATTCCAGTGGCAAGTGATCGGTACTTTTCGAAGTAACATGTGACGCTGACGATCGCTGGTAAATAAATGAGACCGAATCCGAGACCTGTAAACAAAACAATTTGACTCAATTATCGGAAAAAGATTGAATTAAATAAAAAGTCTTAATAAAATGATAATATAAAGAATAAAAACTTTTTGGCAACTGAAAAAAATCTCGAGGAATCAATAAAACAAATAAATTCTCACCTTGCACACGTTGAGAATTCATTCCTCGCTTCAGTTTGCATTTTTAGAAATAAATAAAATTTTGAGAAAGATTGACGTTTGATGAAAAAGATTTAACGCAATAAATCAATTTGAAAAATAAATAAAAATCAACAACAAAAAATCTCACCTGTTCCGATACCAATCGTGAAGTACAGAACGAAAACACTTTGAGCAAAGACACTTGCGAGGAGACAAATACACGCCAGTATCGAACCAGCGATCGTAACGTTTCGACAACCGTATTTGTTTACGAACATGCTCGATATTGGACCTGCAAAATAAAAAATTATTCAATCATTTGTAACGAAAAAAGAATAAAAAAATCATCAATTGTTTTTTTTTTCATTTCACTCCAGCTGCAATGTGAAAATTTCCATGGAATCGTAGAAATGTGAATGATGAAAAAAAAATAATTCGAGAAATATCGCGATCGTGGATGCATGAAATAGAGAAAATTTCTCACCCGAACACAATGTGATGCCAACAAGAATCGATGCTATCCATGCCGTTGCTCCTTTACCTTCACAGAAGTAGTTGAGAAACTCGAGGTAAAAGACACCAAATGAATAGGTTACACCATCAGCTGCAGAAAAAAAAAAAAACAATGAAAAAACTTGAAATTTCATTCGTAATGAAAGTTCCGATGTGAGAAAGGACTGTGAGATTTTATAATAAATTATATCGAAGAATAAAAAATGCAGTAAAACGTCAACAAGATTGACTTTATTCGTATCTTTTCCAGCAGAAAATTCATCTCAGTCTTGAAATACCAATTAACTTGCATTGTACAGTTGAACGACATACTTCACTCCTGACATGCCACGAAATACGGAAATACTTGAGTTAAAGGGTCACGCAATGAAGGGAAATACAACGACTATTATCTCATAAAGTAAATTCAGTCTTAATTGCCATTTTTTTTCATTTTTAAGTTAAACGAAAGTGGAGAAAAATATGGCTGTTAAGAATTTTCTCACAAATTCGTCCTCCAGTAAATCTTCAGTGAATTATTCATTTTTCTATCAACAATAACTCGAGTTTTTTATTTTTGTATCGAAAATTGAAGAAACCTTGAAAAGGTTTCGTTTGAGCTTATAGATTGCTGTTTTTTTTTTTTTTTTTTTTTTTTTTAATAAATATTTGAAGCATTTTCAAGAATTTTCTGACTATGGAAATGATTATTTCAAAATTTATTATTGATTTGTTGCAGTTTTTTTTTTGGCAACAATAATCGACGTATTTTTGTCATTAGGGTTAAATTGGAACGCCTCATGATTAGTGAAAAATATTTCTGTCCAATCGTCGGATTATTAAAAAAAAAAAAAATATGTTATATGCCAAAGAACAATAATTCTAACGTGCCAATTAAAATTCGAGACAAAATCAGTGAGATTGAAAGATTTCTTATCATTTTTATCGAGATATACTTGTGATAAGGGTTATAAATATGATAACTATAATATAAATCGATAGACGAAAATAAGTGTCTGCTTATGGAAGGACGTGAGAATTCAAAATGTCTTGAGGATTTAATATCTTGTAAAACGAATAATGGTTTCAAGATTTTTTTACATTATTTTTGAACAGATATAAATTTTTTTGTTCAGGAATAATTTAAGAACTAATTTAATTAAAAAACTAAATTAAATTAAATGAATGTAGAAAGATTTTTTTTAAAAGCATTTAAGAAAGGAACAATTAAAAATTTCTTTTTATTCCAGAAAATTGTCGTCTATTTAATAATTGATTATTTTTTTTTTTTTTTAATTAACTTTTATTCTACGAGAAAATTCACAACGTACGATTTCAATCGATAATTATATATTTCTCGTATATCAATGGGGTCAAAAGTTTCCCTATACCCGCATTTAACACAAACGTGCAATTTCCTGCTATAGACGAAGTATAGCAACGAATTTTCTTGCGCAAGCAAACTTTCTAATTGGGTAGTCCTCCAAGAAATTCTCCATTACAATTTCTATCCTTCGTTCCCCCAGGCTATCGATACAATAACATTTACGAACTTTTTACTCGAATACTCAAATAAATAAACAAAAGATTAACGACCACATGAATATTTCATTGTTTGGTTCGATTTGTCACTAATTCGTGACTCATTTTTGTATGTCCTTCAACAATTTTTTTTTCGCTATTGTTAACAGACATTAGGAGAGTAAAAATTTGTAACTTTTATCGCCACGTTGATTGCACGAATTTAATGAAAATTGTAGATCATTTTAGGCTTCGAAAAATTGTTCCATTTGGAAAAAATTTAACATCGATTAATAATCCTGGAACTTTTACGTCCCATTTTTTAATTTTCTAACGCTTGAACTATTTTTGCTCACAACGTCGTTTTGACAGTGATTGAAAAACTTTCAAGCATGTCAATCTCTTAGTTTTTTTATAACGAGTAAAATGGTATGCAGGAAAATCAATTTCGTGCAAATTGAGTCGACGAAAACTTCACTTTACATGGTAGAAGTTTAAAAAATCGATGAAAAACTCATTTTTTTTTTTTTTTGACAGCTGGTCAAAATCGAGCCTGGTCATGATTTCTAAGGTTAAAATTGAAATAAATAAATAAATTTTTTGAAAAGTATACTCAATCATGCAAATTGAGTTGACAAAAACTTCATTTAAATGGTAAAAGTTTAAAAATTAACGAAAAACTCATTTTTTTTGACAGCCGGTCAAAATCAACCCTGGTCATGATTTCGAAGGTCAAAATTGAGAAAAAAAAAATTTCGAAACGAATACTCACTGACGATGTGTATCATGAATGAGCCAAAAACGACGAACCATCCCCAACCACCATCAGGTGGTGGTAGTTGTCCGGAGCAAGGATCCATGTTTCCAGCGAGGTCGACATCCTCGCAAAGAGCAAATTGTTCTTCTTTCTTGACGTTTGTCGATCGTTTGTTGTTTGTGGTATGTTCTTGAAATTTTTTCGTATTCGAGTGAGCCATGATTAAAAATTGTATATTTAACTATTTTTTAAATTGGTTACGATCGAATTGTAACACGAAATTAAAAGTCTTTGATTCGAATCGACGACAATTTATCGAGAAAACTAAAACATTTAAAAATAAAATTGAAAAAAAAAAAAAATCAAGTCCAGGAGATTATCTCTCCGAAAATCTCGCGATCACATATTTCACTTCCGGCCAATGTTTTTGTTAGGAAACGTTTAATAAAACCGATGAAAATAAATTAAAAAATAAAAAATAAAAATTAACGTTCTATGACATGTCAATAATTCAATAATTAAACTTGCCAAATGTTTCACGATTTATCGGCACGAATAAAAAAAAACTTTTTGATAAGTAATGTGGCAATATATTATCGGTCAAAGCCACTCTTCACAAGTCACTCTTCACTCTTTTAAGCAGTTCTTTTTTACTTGAAAAATAGGACGATAGAAACTCGTGTGTATAAACTGTCATATAAACGAGTGAGGAAATCGTTCAAAAGTTAAGATAAACTTTATTACGAGCAATTTCCATAAAAAAAAAGAAAAATAAAAAAAACTTTTTTTATATCGCCATTCAAAAGTCTCAAATCTGTCGAAGCTTATTCTCCATTATTTGCAGATTTTTTTTTATCAATTAATAAACATTAGCACAATTTTTATATTTGTCAAAATTTATCAGGACGAATATAAACTCGAGTTAATCGATCGAAAATTTTGAAGCTCGCTGTCACTTTTTTTTTTTTTTTTATAAGACAAAATGCATGTCTTGAATTTTTATTTATTTTTATTTATTTTTATTTATTCGAAGGCGCTGATTGTTCAGCGAATGTTTCACGTTTCAAACTGTTTTCCAAGGCAAATTTATGCTCGTAATTATCACCGGATAATGAGTCAAGTCCACGTGGTGAATGTTTCTTTTTTTTTTTTTTTAATTTTTTTTTCTTCTCGCGATTGCGAGACACTCCTTCGTATGGCGATTCGAAGCGACTGATCCAGTCACGACGCGGTTATCGTCTGAGTGAAGTCTTACCAGCCGATCGAATCGCGATGGTGGTGGTAAAAACGTGACTTTTGGATCAAGTATTTTATGGTGGTACTGAGAATTTTTTCTCTTTATTATTTATTTTTATGGATTTGTTCAAATTACGATAAAAAAAAACCACTAAATTCTACTTCACCTTTTCTTGTTTTTATTTTTCTTTTTTTTTTCTTCAAATTTTCTCGAAATCAAAGTCGTCGATAAAATTACTTTAAGAGCATGAACTTTGCACTGATTACTTTGTAATCGATAATAATTACTTTCGTTTCGAACTGATTGTTTCTCTTTAGAATTCTTTGTCGTTACAAATAATATCTTGTGTCACAATTTCTTGTCGTTTTTCTCTTATCACTGCTCCGACGTCTCCACGTTTTTCGAACAATTTTTTTTCGTTATAAAAACACTGCACGATCTCCTGAAATCCAAAAAAACGAGAATATGTCGGTTAAGAAAAAATTTCACGATTGATTTACATAAAAAATTGATAGACAGTTTATTTGGAAAAATAAATAATGAAAATTAAAAAAAAACTAAACTTTTGACTCATTTTTTAAATAAATACAAAGTTTTGATCGATAATCATGAAAATTCTATTAATTGATGAAATCGTTGTCATAGATTCTCTTTTTAATATGACGAAAAAACACGTTTTTACGAAATGTTTCGAAAAAAAAAAAAAAAAAAATTGCAACTTGTGGGAAATAACTTTTGCAGTAACGCGATAAATGAATAGTGAAGAATTCTTCGATGACGATGACGATGACGAACACCGGCCACTGCCACGTGCGATTATGATTAGAAGCAAACACGTGGATATTAGTATAGCTGGCGGTTTTGCGATCGTTACATCGCAGAGTATTTTGAAAGACTCACAGATGTAAAGAAGGAAAAAAAGCGATTCACACAGATGTCAGAGCTAGACAATTTTTTTTCCTTTATTTTTTTTTTTTTTTATACAAAATTAATATTTGATCGATTTTTTTTCATTAATTATTGTCATAAACACAAAATTCTTTCTTGTCAAATAATTTTTAAATATTTCCATAATATTAAATATTTGAAATAATAAAAAAATTGATTGAAAGCAATTGAAAAAATATCTCAAAAGATACAAAAACAGTAAATTAATGAATGTAACAACTAAAATTTTTGTACTGATGAAAAAAAAAAGTGGAAAATCGACAAATATGTTCGAAAGTAAATACATCGCGAGTAATGAGATTCCTAATTATTGTTTTATTTTGTAACAAATATTGATGTTTTTGAAAATTATATTTTATCGCATAAATCGTTATTCCAAAGCTCTACTAATTAATGTCGTATTCAGTAGCATTGATAAGTCTTGGTCAAGCATTAAGGTATTTATTATATCAGTACATGAGTGAGACATAATTTGTCCGGATTTGCACTTGGAACTGAAAAATCATCGAAGTCATTCGAGAGTTATTATCGGTCGTAAAAAAATCACTTTATTATCGTCAATATTCGTTATCAGTGGATGAAAAATTTTGCGGAATTAATAGCCAGTCTGTGCCACGCTAAATTTATTTCGATCGTGATGAAAATTTTTTGTCGTTGTTGAAAATGATCGAAAAAAAAATAAAAAAATAAAAATAGTCGATATTTGAAGAAATGATAATTTTTTTCTGTAGATTAATGAAAAAGTTGTTTTTTTTTGTTGAATTTACTAAAATTTGTCTATTTTTATATTCAATAATGTTGCACTTTTATTAAAATGCACTTTGACAAGTGAATAATATGTGAATAAAAAATTGATTGGAATGGAAAAAATAAACGAAAGTTATCTGTCATATAATTTTTTACAGGCCAGTGACCTTTGCGGTTGGACTGTTTAATTGAGAACTTTCCCTTCGAATTTGTAGGATCAAAGTGTAGAGCTTTTACAGACGCTCGCGGTGTTCGGTCAAACAACTCGTGTACGAGGAAGGGAGAAAGAGAGAAATAAAGAGACCCCCTCGAGGAAAATAGTGGCAGCGTGCCATTGCAATGACATTTGCTTTCGCTCACAATCTTCGGAGTAACTTTTAATTATTTCTCTTTCATATGTTCGTGAATCATCGATTCTTCGACGACGAAATATGTTTTTTTTTTTTTTTTTACATTATTAAAAATAAATTGCAACTGTGACTGACATAAAATTATCAAAAAAATCAAAACTTGATTAAAAAGAAAATAAATTATTATTTAATTTTAATTCGATAGCATTTTTCGTCATTTTTATTAATTAAAATTCTTTTAATCAAGACAATTAAAGAATGTGCTTGAAGCTCGCGAATAATTTCAATGGTTTTCACGTTTTTCTCGGTCCAGGAGTCCAGGACAAGGAAAACTACTTTGTGATTTATTTTCCTCTAACGGAATAGAATAAAACTCGATATTGCGACGAGGTCACGTGACTGGAGCGAGTGTTGAAACGCGTCGATGACACGTGGACTGTAAGATAATTATAAAACAGTGGAATGGACTGTGAACCCAGAGGAATATTTACTTTTAATCTTAATCTCATCGGTATATTGCCGATATTTTCGTTATCTTCGTCACACATTTATTTCATCGTCGATTCGAAGGATAAACTTTCGATAAACAGGCTTTTTTCATTTTTATTAGAAATTTTTTGTAATTGAATTATTTTTATTTTTATTCATTTATTTTTTCTCGTATGTGTTAATTGTTTGTCTTAACGGAAACTTCAATGACCTACATCAAACGTACAATCGCTAACTCGACAAAAAAACTAATCTGAGACCTTTGCTCGAGGCTGGAAAATCGACAGGTTTGCAGATTCTTTGTGGACTTATGATTATTTCTTCTTCTTCATATTCATATCATTTAAAAAAATTTTTTTTTTATAATCACGTTTAAATTTGAGTTATGAATTAAAGTTATCAATCATTATATTCGATTTAATTAAAAATTGATTGATTAAAAATGGAATTTTACTAATGAACCAATTCGAAAAACTGTTCTAAGAAAATAAAAGTTCATCGAACACTGCAGAATTTTTTTTCTTTTTTTTTTCTTTAACTTTTGATGCCATTTATTTTCTGACACAAATTTTTCAGTTACCTCAACAAAAAATGTTTTAAAATCTCAATTATCAAATCGATTAAACGGTATTACGAGATAAATAAATAATTTTATACGAACAATAAATTATTGAATTAAAATGAATTGGTTTTACAGCTCCGGAGTTTTGTTTGTTCGACTAATGCTCGTTCCAACATTCACAAATCATTGTGTTTAATCTCGAAAATATTTTGTTGCTGTTTTCTCACTATCGCACAATTTCTAAAGAGGGTTTAATATTTTTAATCGCAAAAAAAAAAGCAGTTGAAGCGATTCATCTTCCCACCGGTTCGTGATATGATTTCTGTCAATAAATGAACGAATAAAGAGCATTTTTTTAAATTGAATTTTGTTTGCCGGAGCACTCCCTCGAGCTATATTTCTTCTATTTTTAATACAACGATTTCTTTATCAATCGTTATCGTGACGTTTTTTGTTTTTTTTTTTTTGCCTCGTTGCATATTGACGAAAAAAAATGAAGAGTTTTTTATGGTTCGTATTATACTCTTATCTCGCATACAATATAAAGTCGATGTATTAAATAGCAGACAATCTTGGGATTTCCAGGCACGTTGGCACAATTCTATTGACTCGTACAATTTCTAATATTTTATTTTCTCGATCGAATGGAACATCGTGGAAAACGATTGACCTTCGACAGGACGTTCGATCGTTATTGATATTCAGATGAAGCAATAAAATTGTAAAAAAATAAATAAAAACAAAAAAAAATATAGTTTATTTTGATAATAATCATAAATCTATAATCGTTCGATGAAATATTTAAATATTTTTTAATAATTATCAACCGGAACAACTCTTGGATCTGAGCCAACGACGATTTTGACTGCACGACGTTCGAGAAATTACTTCCGTTTCATTATCTAAAAAGCCTCCCATAATCATCGGTTTTACTACTCGTTTTTTTTTCGTATGGAAAATGTACAATGACAGTGAATTCTTTGGTTTTCGTCATTTATCGAATCTCTGACCTCGTGGGTCTCGAATTTAAATTGAAAAAATTATTTATCCTCCAGTTTTTACTACTTTAACAATAAATGAGAAAATAAAAATATTTAACTTCGAATAAAAGTCGTTGAAAGGATTGAATTAACTTTTACGATCGAACATTTATTTATTTATTTTTTTGTCAACAAATTTTCCGCCTTGTACATCAACGTAAGAAATTTGTTTATTTATTTTTTCATCGTTTTCGTTCATTCCGTAAACTTTGCATGGAATTCTGTCGTTTTTGTTTTTTTTTTTTTTTTTTTTACTTTTTTAGATTAATTTGACAATTCGAAGCAAAAGTTTAAAAAATTGGGATCCTGTTTTGTTTTTTTTTTTCGCGTTTGTTTATAGTTCAGTGGGAAAAAGTTTGTGACCAGGCATGACGAGATTATACATTTTACTTTTAACTCGAGAATCGTTGGAGAGGCGTCGCGGCGCCTAGATCTCTCTGCACTCGAGCCGTTCGTGGCAAAAATATCTACGCGAAGTTCCACCGCTTGCAGAACGAACGAGCGAAGTCTTCATTTAATCTACAGTGGTGTTTACAATCTTGCATTTCATTGATTATAATTATTATTAAAATAAGAAACGGAACGTAATTAATGATCACGTGGTTTCTAATTATATAGAAAACATTCGTCATACTTTTTCCATTTTTTTCGAAACTTTTATGCGAAATTTTTTTAACTAATTCAAAAGTTGAAATTAGGAGAAAAGATAATTTCAAAAAATGACTCAACGAAATCAGAAACGAGAGAAATGTTCTTAAATTTTTGTTTCCATTTAGATTAATGTCGATCTTTTCAACCAGAGTCGGATTTACGTTGACCTACTTTTTTTTTTTGCAGTTTTTTTATTGTTAAACTACTATTTTTAAAACAAATGGATGATTTTTGGTTTCACTTGGTCTCTGAGACCTTGAAGAATGTAAAAAAAAATTATTAACAATCATTATTTGTTAATTACACGAATATGACATATAAATAAATAATTTAATTTCGTTGCAATTTTTTCAGAAACTCAATACAGTTCGAAGAATTTTACAGAATTTTTTCAGAATTTTTCATACAGTGGTTATCGTTTAAAAAAAATAAAGAAACAACTTATTTTTGAAACTTCACATTCCGAGTTCGAATTCGTTATCAGCGACGACAAGAACTCTTTGAATTTTAAATTTCAAGTCATATCCACAGGATCGAAATAAATAAATCAGGCATAATTATAAAAATTCTTTATAATCAATAAATATGTAAAAAATGATAAAAATCAGTTGCAACATTTCGACAAAAACATTGCGATGTGTCAACATTTGTATCTGCAGTGCGTGCATCGATTATGAACACATTTTGGATTATTTGAATACGTCGTTGGGACTGGTCAATGTACGAGCTGGTCCGAGTCACGAAAAATATGCACAATGTGACGTACGCGTGTAAATAAATCGACAAAGTGCGTTTACTCGCCGGGGGGGGGGGGGGGGGGGGGCAGTAGTCATTGAAACGTAAAACAAATGCGAGTGAATGTCATTATTATGATAATATTTATCCGCCTGAAAAAGCAACGCCTACACAAATGGAGATATCGAGAAAAAAAAGTCTTTTTTTTTTCCAGTCATCGTCATTTGTTATCGCGTGTCACAAAAATTTTCAATTATTTCTGCGATATAAATATTATTTTTATCCTTATTTTTGGTTTGTAAAGAAAAAAAAAATGTTGGTGAAAAATATTTTGGAAAGGTCGAGATATAATTGAAAGTAATAAATAATAGATAAAATACTTTATCAAGAACTTTGGGGTCAGACGTTTGTCAAGATAGTGCGAATTAAGAGTTTAATTTGCAAGAAAAATTAATTATTCACGCCATATATTACGAGCACTGTTCCCATCGTGAGGTAAATCTTCACAAACATATGCAACTATGTTCATTGTCTGTTTATCAAACAAAACGTGCGACAATTGTAAGCGTCAGTCGTTTCGTTGTTGTTGACGTTTCACAATATGTACCACGCGGACATTTCCAAGGTCACGAGCTCACACGTGGATCAAATATTTTGGCGGGATGGTATTTGGATTAACGTCAGGCTGCAGTGTCAATTAGACAATGATTTTAATCTCGAACTGTTGAAATATATCTTCAAAACTATCAAGTCATTTTTTTTCGTCGCACAAGATAATAATTTTGCATGTGCGTTGAAATGCTCGAAAATATACTGTCGTCGCCTTTTTTAGAATATTTTTCGATCTATGTTTCGAGAACTTTCAATGAATACGAAAAAAAAAGGAATTTCTCAGTTCGCTCCTCCCCAGTCCTGATTCTTTGTGTTAAAAAAAAAAAATTATTATTCAACTCTCGAGGAATTTAGAGATTCATAAAATCGTAAATAAAATAAAAATTATTACGATTTTAATGATTTTTTTATTTATTTTCATTCTTTTCCTTACTTTCGGTTTGCACGATTTTGAAAAAAATCCACTACTGTTTTCGTTGGAACTGTAAAAGCTATTCATGAACGAAAACAAAGAGCAAGGGAAAAAAAACACACGCGGGCGTTCCATTCTGGAAAATATCCGTAGGCGATTAATCAAAACAGTCTTTATCCTGACGAAGCTCATAAACTTTGACCCTTTATTTTCTTTCTCGTTTCCGAAGCATAGAAATGAGTAATGAGGATTTTTACCCCACATTATTTTTAAAATAAATTAGTACTCGAAGAAATATGAAAGAGAGTCGATAAGTTTTGACATTATTTATGAATGAGTATTCAGAACGTTCACATTTTTATTGCTATTCCAATTATTCATTTTTTTCGATATTTTTTACATATTCTTAATCTGGCACACGTACCTCCCCTTCTCCGGAACTCGTTTCACACTTCTTCCCTCTCGATCGAATATTCCTTTGTTTTAAATAAATCCAATTTTAATTTTATTAAAAAAAACAATGATCGTTTTTCTTCACTTTATTCACTTGTCACTTTTGGGTTCGTTGCCATGCACCAGTTTAACTTTTCTCCTGAACCTCCTCATTTTTGGAACAGCAGTCGATAATCATCGAGGTTTTAGTTGGAAATGATTTTTCTTTTATAATTAAATTTATTGTGATTTTTATAAAAATGGGCAGAAAAAAAGGACGACACAGTGTCAACCTTCGTAATTTTTTTCACCATTGATGAAAAAATTCATTTGTATTCTTTTATAATTGGAAAAATATTGTCTTTATTATTTTTTCGATTTTTATGGTATTATTTTTTTATTCACAATTTTCTAAACGACGATAATTTATATACATGTTTTAATGATTTATTATTTCATTTATTTATATTTTCTCGTATGACTCAATTTTTTATGATTTAATTAGTCGAAATGCAATTATTAGAATATTTATTACACACACTACACAATTAATGCACACGCGGCACGAGGAGATTTTTTACGAACTATATACCATGCGCCAGCGTAGTCCGCACACGAATGCTCGCTCGGTCTCGCGAATTTGCGTATTTACCCTAGCGACCGTATAATCGTGGAATACACTCACTGTTTCCTCAATCGCATTCGCGTATCGGACATTTTCGTATATACTTATCAAACGGGAATATTCACCGGAAAGCACACCGCGTGAGTGTGTCTCAAACTTTAATGACAACGAATACGAATAAATTGAACACTACGAGGAAACTTCGCTTTTTGGACTCCCCGCTCATTCACTAGCCTTCATTTTTCCTTCTAACAGCATTTTTTTGAAGAGTCAACGAAACAAAAAATTATTTCGTTGAAATATTCGATGGTCTTGTTGTGTTTGCTTATGCAAACAGTTTGGATGGTTGATAATATATAAACTTAAATTCTAGACTAAATTTCGAGTAAAAAAAAAGTCTAGTGTTATTTTTTTATCAGACTTTTTCCTGATGAGTTGTCATTTATCAACGTTGGAGATTTCTCGATCGTTTATTGCGCACCCTGACGGAAAGGTTGGAGATACGACAAATATATATAGGACTAATTTTGTAGAGCAGAAAATTTCCCACGAAATAGTTCCATAAGACGTTTCTCTATCTATAGAAGTTTGACCGTGAGGTCAGATCGAAGAAGTCCCTAAAAAATTATCGATCTCTCAAAAACCAGATAATACTTTAAACCGTTCTCAAGACTAAACTATCAAAGATGGACGAAATGTCATCAGTATCTTTTTTGTGAGAAATTTTGTCCTCTGTGAAATTCGTTCTATACACTTTTTCTCTATCTCCAATATTTTCGACAGTACGTGCATCGAAAGATCCCCCACTCTTCAAATTTGATTTAAAACTTTTCGAGAACGTCAATTAGAAATCAGTTTTAAAAAGTCTTTTTATAGTCGACAAAACGAAAATGGTTTTTCAAGTATTTCCACTTGCAAAAAATTACTTCGAAAAACATGTCGACCTTCAAGTGACATTGGAATATACATATGTATGAAAATTAGAAAAAGTTTTTCTTTTTTGTTTGTATAAATTTGAATTCTCATAAAACTTGACAATTTATCATGACAATAATGTTATGATTTTTTTATTTACCATCTGTTGCTTACGCATTTGAATGCAAATGCATTCTTGTCGTGTCATTTCTTTGTGCGTAATCTTTTCCTATGTTTGATCAGTGCGTTGACATTGAACGTATCTTTATCCATAACAAAGGATCGTTGCCAGCACTTCGAATCACACTTGCTTTTCATCTCCTCGAATCTTTAATTTCCATAAGTCTAAAATAAATCCTAACAAAGAATGTGAGTGAGTGTGTACGACTTTGTTTGTGTACTTTCGGGAGTAACGAACGACGAACATCTATAGATATATATTCGTATGATGCTACGTAGTGCAACGAGAAAGTCACACGACACGATTCGAGATTTTACGATCCCGAAAAATATTTTTTCGACCACGAACATTTAATTGCAGAAGCACAAGTATCAAATGTTTGTGCAAAATTCAGGTCGCCGTTTTATTGGAGAAATTTGTATGGTTATGTGAAATTTTTTGGATAAAACTGTAACTGCTCTCGCTGTTCCGGGAAAAAAACGAGAAAGTGACATTTTTTGACACTCGTGCGTATATTTCATTGTAGAAACATGGAAATTATTATGAGTGAGAAAAAAAATGGTTTTTCACTTCCAGGTTCACTAAATTGAAAAAATAGACACCGTATTTTTGCAAAATATCGATTTTTTAATATTTTTCATCGTATTTTCATATATTTCGGACTAAAATCTTTGCAAATGCTGAAAACACAGTTTTTTCAAACATTTTGCAGATTATGTTGAGACGTTTCATCGGAAAACGAATTTGTCGAAAACTTCTGCACGAAGCTGATGAAAAAACGAACGAGATTTTGAAATATCAAACAGGAGTGAAATCGAACTTAAAAAATTCGTTGAATTCCAGTTCCTGATCCAGACGAATCCAGTTTTTAGTTAAAAAATATAATTTCAAACGTATGCTCAGGCACCAATAACTCACTTTTCTGGAGAAAGAAAAAGTCGAATGAGGAAACCAACACGTTTTTTTTTGCTCCCATCTGTTCGTCTGTTTGACTTCGTTTGATTAAAATCTGCTGTTGACTAGCATGTGGTATTTTTTTTTCTATTCGTAGGTTTTTCCTTCAGGTGTATAATTCTTTGTTGAGAGGAAAAAAAAGTTGAAAACAAACGAAACTGGTGTTTCCAAATAGAAATGAAACAACGAAAATTAATTAAAAATTTTTTTTTTAATTCGAAGATCATTTCGGATAATTTATTTATAGAAATTATTCCGAAAATATTCTGAAGTTAATTTTTTTTTTAAATTAATAAACGATTTCCTTGATTATAGAGAATTAAAAACAAAAAAATTCTTCACTACATATTATTTTATTAATTCTTTTGTTTTATAAAAAAATCGAAAAATAATAAACATTTACATTTTATTTTATGTTGAAGTATGAAAATCGCATAAGGATAGAAAGTAATCGATTATATTTTTTCGCGCCAATTGTGCATTGATTTTTAATTATTAGTGAACGTCGTGGGATGCATTGTTAATCAAATCATTTTGGTGATCACTCGCTAGTGGCCGAGCCTCGTAAGTACAAATTGTAACTCCGTGACGATGCGCCGGACTCCATTCGCCCTTTAAGCCTATGTAGTCGATTCGTGTGCGATCGTTTGCAGCGTTACCCGAGAAGTAAATAGTCAAATGATGAACTGATGAAAATTTGACAACCCTGTAATGACGAAGATATTAAAAATTTCAATTTTACGATAAATCGTGTAAATTTTAGAGAACAAAAAAAGATTTCGAGATTTCGAAGAAAAAGGAATTTTTTTTAATCATTCTTTTTAAAAAAATTCGAAGTGTAAGCAATTTCTTAATCTTTGTGCTATTTTCGATGTCGTAAAAAAAGTAGAAATAGAAATTAGAGAGATTACAGATTAGATTAAATGTGAGATTTGGAATTTTTTTTTTTTTTTTTTAGACATTTCGAAATAATTTGTAGAAACCGTACGAGAAAGTGAATTTTTATTCTGGTCGTATTTTGAGCGAAAAAATTGGCAAATTCATATGCTGTCGTTTTGAATATTTTTAATCAAAATATTTAAAAAATGACATTTACATTGTGGAAAGCACCCACGTCTCAATGAATTTTGTGGATTTACGCTTGTGTTTTAAAAATAAAGCACGTGTGTGCAGTTTTATTGATTTTTTGGCGACTGTGCAAACTGGCACAGCTTCACATTCATTTAAAAATAATCCACGAGAATCGGAAATAATTTGAGAGTTCTTTACAGCGTGTAACACGAAACGATCATTCGTTTGTTCAATGGAATAAAATGGAAAAGATTGAGGAAAACAAAGCCACGGATTTGCTGAGAAAATTATGGAGAGATTAGCTCAAGGCATTTTCTCAATGACCTTGACATCGTTTTGACGAAGATTATCCTCGTTAATCGGTAAACGTACTTTATCGGATACTCCACTACTCCAATCTGGTCGTCAGCGAGTTCGAATTCCTGGTCGCACGCTGTTGTCGCCTCGTCGAAACTCATGTTCGGACGATTTTTAAACCTACAATTAAACAAAATTGTGTCAAGTTTTATCACAGAAATAAAACAAATATATTTATCCTTGTAAAAGTAAACTCCAAATGTGGAGATTTAAAATTAATTTTTTCTTCAACTATCGTACGAAATTTTCTATTCAAATTCTGTAAAATTGTTTAGAGCGTATCGAGTTCGTAAAAAAATTGCGAATCCGATGTTTAGAGTAGTTTAGTAGAAAATGAATTTTTTTTCATGAAAATATACGAAAATCAACTAATTATTCGTCTACGGTATTTGTGCAGTTAATGAATAATGACTGCTCGTATTTTTGTTACATTTGTGAATGACTCAAGGACCTTGGAGAACTAAAAAACCTGGCAATTGTTGTTAAATATTAATTTGATGTTCATAAAACTGAAAAAAAATTTGTGGCACCACAAAAGTTCCACTAAGACCAAAATGGTTTAAATAAAATTCAGTGGTAAATGATTGTATTTGTAAAAATGATTATTTCGTCGATTTTTTGTTGTGATCGTCATTTTTGCACTCGAAATTTTCAAAGATTTAAGTTTTTTCAACATTTTATATAATTTTTACCAATTTACTAATTTTTCCTGTTCGAAAAATTTCAAAGGCCATTTTATGGCATCAAAAGTCTGAGATTTTCTTAAAAATGAATATATTGTTGGTCGTTTCTTACAATTTCATGCGAAGAGGATGCGAGCCATCGGGTCCTCCAACAACAATTATTCCCTTCAGTTTCACATTGCCTGTAAATCTGCCATAAAAAAAAAAAAAAAAAAAAAAACAGATGAGAATTTTTTTACAAAAGGAAAATTTCTAAAAAAGTCAAATTTGTGAAAATTAACAAAAAAAACATTTCTTACGGTATATTGAAAAGCAATTCATCGTCGTCGTCGCTCTCCACAAACTGCAAAAAAAACAAACAATTTTGTTTTGAAGCACTATTAATATTGAATATTTTAAATACACAGGAATGTTCGATTTTGTCTCATAATGAAGCTCCGCTCACAACTTTCTTAATTATTATGAATCAATTTAAATGTTGAAATTATCATCTCGCACCTTTTCTCTGTTTAAACGTTCTTCCCATGGTTTGAAGACCGTGACTCCAGAGCCGTCTTCGCGTTCATTGAGACACTCAACTTCTTCTTTGTTTATTTTCTGATACAAAGTATACTGTACGCCAATTTCACATTCGTGAGAATGTTCGCCATTGCAACTGCAATTGGGATCCATACTTTTTTCCCTTCCACCTTGTCGTCGAGACATAAAAAGTTAACAAAATTTCGATCTATAATAGCATTTTATTGACGAGAATAGAGAAAAAACATTATTTTTCCAATTATTTGTCAAATATAATCGATATTATTTATTATTTCCAATAAAATGATTATGAGCAACAAAAATAGGTGTATTGCGAAGTAATGATGAATTATTCGTGAATCGAGAAGTTTTTATAAATTAATTCTGATTAAAATTGTGCCTCGAAGTAATAAAGAAGAAAGAATAAAACTTACTTTTTGTATTGAAACACAAATTGCAACAATTATTCGGAAAAGCCGGTGCTGTCACAAACGCAAGGTTAACTACGCGATTATTTTGGAACAGTGATTCGAGTATTTTCCGTCATGCCGGACAATAATACAACTCATACGTGTATAAACATACATAAAATTACATATGAAGGGAATTTCTGGAGGCGTTATCGACAGCAAATAATACAGATTACGCCGTTCACACAGAAAACAAGAAAACACGAGAACGTTCTGTTTACCATCGAGACTTTCACTAAAATATCCAAAAAACGAAATCAATTTCAATTCTTTAAAAAACTTTACTAAAAAATTGGTGGCATGTGAAATGGCACAACAGTTCAACAGCTTTTTTTGTATTTTGTTGATCGTACGACGGTTTGGCTTTCTGCAAATAATTTTGGACACAAAAATAATTCAGTTCATACAGTAGTTATACTTTTTTTATTTACATTAAATGTTCCTGTAACAATGATTTTACCAGATAGTAATAATAATAATAATATTTGTATTCGCAGTACTAAATAGAAACTACACGTATTTCCCAATTTGAAAGTTCGTTCATGGATTATAACTCTGCACCAATCACTGTGGCAATAATGTATGCAATTATGTTTTTCAATTGTTTCTTTTTTCTCGAAAATTCTCCATTTTTTTTTAATTTTTTTTTTTTTTTTTTTTTTTTTTCAAAAACATACGCAATATCCGGATCACACGATTCACAACGAAGATCGATGAAGATCTATAATGTAACACGTGGCGCTTCTTCAACAATTTTATTCATTCGCCTGACTCTGTATGTGTGTGTTTGTTTGTTTGTCGCTTTTGTTGTTGTTGTTGTTTTTGTATTTATCGGTTCGGTAAATTTTTCACTGTTTACAGAATCACACTTATAAAATTTCAATTCACAATACAGCATACACCTAACAGAAAGCAGATCATTTTCGTCTGTGATATTTCTTAAATACCTAAGTATGCCAACGCCTGTACATATATGATTTTTTGTTATTTTTTTTTATTTTATTATTTTTTTTCACTAAAGTTTTCCCCTATACTAAGAGATTTTTCTTACTGAATATTTTTCTCCATTTTTTGAATATTTTTTATTCCATTTGCCTCTGCGATAATAATTATCTCGATGATATTTGTTTTTTAAACATCTCTCGGCGTTTTTTCTGCAATAATATTATTAGATAATCGCGGAAATGATAATCGATAGCTGGACGATATTTAACACGATTCTTTCAGTTCGGAATAAGGCTCGTGGTGTTTTTCTGGTTTTTTTTTCTTCTCCTCTCGTCTCCAACTCTCAAAGCATTTTCGATTAATTGAAGTTTTTTTAATTTACAAAATTATGTGAGGCTGGCGTTTTTTTTTTCTTTTTGCAGATAAAATCAAAATCGACTATTGTCTTAGAACGTTTTGATTGAAATATGACTCTATTTATTTCTCAGGCTCCACCAGGTCGAGCCAGTCACGAAATTAATCAAATAACCAATATTTTTATTATCCCTTTGCTTCCGCGAGAGCGACAGGGACAGTCGAAAAGCTGATTTCCATTTTCTCTAGAGACACTCGATATTACGATAAAAAGAAAAATTACTTTATTCTTCGATGGAAAAGAACGACGTGAAATTTTTATTTTTCTCGTAAACTCAGGAAATCTTTGAAATATTTATAAACTGATTGGACGCCTTAAGTCGAAGGGTCTAATACTGTTTTTTTTCTTCTGAGACTTTTTTCTGATGAATAATTATTATAAATTGGATCCTACTTTTGGGATGCAATTTTTTTTCTAATTATCACTGGGTCGTCGTGTTTCAACAAATTGGAATAATTATGCGCTGTTTCTTAAAAAAAAAAGAGTACCTTGGGTTCTAATAAAGTTACAAAAATAAATAAAAAATTATTATAAATTGAAAAATTCTATTATTACCCGTACTGTCCAAACGGTTGGAGATAGAGCCAAAATGCATCAAATCAATATTGTAGAGTACGAAATTTCCTAGAAAAAAGATACCGCCAACATTTTTCCTATCTCCAGTAGTTTAGTCCTGAGAGCGGTTCAAAGACTTATAAGATTTTCGATATTTCGTGCATTTTTAGGTACAACTTCGATCTGCTCTGGAGGCTAAACTACAACAGATAGAAAAACGTCCTCAGGAACTTTTTTGTAGGAAATTTTGTGGCCTACAAAATTGGTCCTATGAATTTTTACTCTATCTCTGACCGTTTCGATCGTACGTGCGAAAAAAACAAATCATTTTTTAAATATTTGATCATTAAAAACTCATCTAGAGGAAATCTAATGAAAAAACAAACAGCAGTAGACATTTCGTCACAATATTTGGTCTAGAATTTAAGTTCACGATATCGACCTTTCGACCTGGGGTAGCCTGTGAATAGATATTTATGTATATGTACGAAAAAAAAACATTAATGGTGGACAAATCGACAGCCTTCAGGCGTGATCGTTTGCCTCGCAACAACATAAATCCTGTTGCCAATGTTCGACATGTGAAGGAAAAGAGATGTGCATTATAGATATTAGTATTGAATTGCGACATCAAAAACCGAGGTATTCGCGAGTGCCTTTGAATATAAAGAAAAGGCGTATGTATATATTAAATTGATAATATTTCGACATTATTTTTTTTATAAATATTAAGTCGTGTCCGAAAAAACTGATTGCTCTTACAATTAATTCGCCAGAAATGTCTTTCGCAAAGATATTTTGACGGGTGAAAAAAAAGCATTAATTAAAAAGTGACAATTATCACCTGCGAGGAATTTTCGTTAAAAAAAACTCTAGTGTGAAAAAAAAAAGATTATATTTAAGTGAAAATCGAGTAGAATTAGGGTAAGAAAATAAGAATGTATAATGTAAATATAGGACTTGATAGGACGAAAAATATGATTGAATAAAACAACGATTCTCTCGTAAATTCATTCTCTCTGGTAAGCAAAGATTATTCTGCTACGTTAGGCCCAATTCCGACGAACGATTAAGTTTTGAGAAGTTATATATCAATAACGCCCAAAAAAATACTGGCGAAGCAGCTAAAAACAAAATTATACTAAAAAGTATTATATTTTGGGGCTCTGAACGAGCCTAATTTCCGTATTTTTTGTCTTTATCATTCACCGTTTTTGCTCTTTGATATTTTCACGGTTTTTCAGACCTTTGAGAAAAAGAATTTTCTTTTTAATTCCTTTTTTTTTGAAATATCATACAAGACAATACCCTTCTTATTTTGTTTTTGTTTTTTTTTTTCTTTCAATAAAAAGGGTACGTGCACCATTTGCATTTTGTGAAATTAGTGGAATTGTTTTATCGTTTGGAAAGTTAAAAGTTTGATGAACAAAGAATTGCTGAGATTCTTTGTAAAAACTTATAAAAACAAATGGAAGGATTTACGAATGTTGCTGCTACTTCTGCCTCGTGTCGTTTCGGTTTTTTACATCGTAATCGGACTTACGGTACATTCTGATATTATTTTGTTATTTTCGATCTTTTTAGTTAGTATTATTATTATTATTATTTACTTTTTATCACGATCAAAGTGGGCAGCAACGTTTGAACTGTGTTTATGTGTGTGTGTTTGTGTTCCTGGCTGGGTATAAACGTTCCTTTCGCTTTTTTCTATAATATTTTCGGTGTAAATCATATATGTATATATATATGCGTATCAGTTAATATGATTTGGTAGGGCCTATATACAGACAAAATAGTTGGTCTAACAGGAGCAACTGTCCTTGCCTCCTGGTTGCTCGCTCGAAACTCCTTGTAAATTGGTACGACCTGGTTGATTCGGATTGTGTTGCACTCCTGATTCGGCTGCGTTCAGATCCAAACTGTTTGGAATATTGTCAAATATCATTATTCGATATCATTATACATTTATTTTCATTTATAGAGACTTGGCAGCGTTCTAACGCCAAGTACAAAAAAAAAGAAAAGTGTCGCAAACTTCCAAGTCAAGTCGCGCCTGTTTCCATTACGATCAAACTTCAACTTGACGATATTTTAAAATGTATATTATTATTGATAGATTTTAATGGAATGAGATGGGAATTCAATTTAGCTTGAAAATTATGGATTTTTGTGACAGCTTTTGAACCTGATTTGAAAAAAAAAAGTGAAAATTTATTGATTGCGGAAATTGCTGATGATGGTTAGGTCACGAGGAAATATTTTATTGGAACTTTTACTCACCGTCCATCTCGGACACTTTGGAATATTTTTTTAGCTGTGTCCAAAAACGCCTCTTCTACATTGTGTCCCCTTGAAGGAAAAATTCAATATTTATTATTGGAAATAAGAAAAAAAAGTAAAATGTATAGCTTGTGGATGGTTTGGGGATTCAATGGAACTCAAAATAATGCTGGACACATATAAACAAAGATTCTTACGTTTTCGCACTCGCCTCGACAAACATGAGGCCGTTCTCGTCAGCAAATTTCTTTGCTTCCTCGTACGTAACGTCACGCTGATCTTCCAAATCACTTTTGTTACCAATCATAAATATCACCTTGGAAGCAATGAAAATAAAAAGAAAAATTGTACAATTTCAAACGATAATTTTGGAATTTCAAGTAATAATACATCGTAATTTGAATTTAGCTAAAATAACATATATTTTTTGTTAATTATTCATAAAAATTGATTCACTTACAGTGCTCGGGTTCGTGAGATTCCTTGTATCGGCGAGCCAGCTGCTAAGATGGTTGTACGTCGACCGACGAGTAATATCATAAACCATAAGCGCACCCGCAGCTCCCCTATAATACGATCTTGTTACCGCTCTGAATCGTTCCTGTCCCGCGGTGTCCCAAATCTGTAGTTTTATTTTTTGTCCGGCTACCTCGATTATTCTAGTCCCAAATTCGACTCCGATCGTGTGAGGACATTCCGCCATGACTGAAAATTTAATTCCGTTCCAATTGATTTTATTTTGATATCGAATCGACAACCAAGTTTTCAAGCAATTTTTATTTACTTATTTCTTTCCTGATTTTTGATTTTTTTTTT
The DNA here is from genome assembly GCA_948107755.1 of Campoletis raptor. NCBI lineage: Eukaryota > Metazoa > Arthropoda > Insecta > Hymenoptera > Ichneumonidae > Campoletis > Campoletis raptor. Next base: position 17,270,058 of record OX403627.1, on the reverse strand, counting down.
CTATAAAGTAATTTCTCGGAAATTGTTTGTGGCACCGCGATTCGCAGCTTTAATTCGATTCAATTTAGCGCAAATTTGTGTTTGAATTTTGTACTAAAATTTTGATAAAAAGACCATTATCCTTGAATAATTAAATAATTAATTAATTAAAAGAATTATTTATTTACTCACACTTTTTTTCAGTGAACTGATGAAGTAGACAGGATTTGCCTACTCCCATGTCACCTATGATGATATATTTAAAAATGTACGAGTAGTTGTACGGCCCCGCTGACATTTTGAGTCTGAAACGTAGATTCGAATGACGATAACAACAAACCAGTAAAATTTGATAAAAGATCTGCAAAGACGGGATTTACTGTGTATTTTTTATCGATTGGACTTTGTTTGTTCAAGATTTCTCGTTTTTCTTATGTTCAGGACATTTTCGGAGTTGCAAACATTTTTTTTTCGATCCACCCTGGAGCTAAATAATTCGATATTTGAGGGGACAAATTTTTGACTGTCAAAAACTTCGTATAAGGTATAAATGCACGAGAATTTATTTTAATTCGATTTTTCGACATAAAAATGAGATTTGGTGAGGCATGAATCATGGGAAATCGCACTTAACAGTGAGAATTAATCATGCTTTGACACCCAAAGAAGTAGGAGGATAATTTACTGGTGCACGGACCATGACGTGTGTGTGTGTGTATACACTAGCGAAGTTTTTTTTTTTTTAACGGATTTCTTGGTTAAAAAACATTTATTTAAGAGCGAAATGATAAATTTTATGTTGAAAAATGTTTTGGGGAGATATTGAAGAGCGAAGGAGCGAAAATCACGAACTGTAGTTAGCATGTCAAATAAATGTGAATATAAAATCGCGACCACGTACCTTTTGTGTTTCTAATGAGGCTCCAAACGAAAGGATGAAACTCGTCGCAATAGGCGCGTTGACAAGTCGTGAAAAAATTGGAAATGAAGCAGAAATCACTTTGCTATTCCATGGAATGTCTTAAGGGGGTGTTGTTTAGTTTTAAACAAATTTATTTGTTGTACAACTTGTATATTCACCACGCAATATGGCAGATGATTCTATATACTCTCTTTTTCTATCTATTGCTCTTTCTCACTCTCCTTCGTTCTCTGTTAGCTGACGGACTAACAACGATGGCGGCGTATAAACGTCAAACCACCTGTCAACTAACTTGATATTCACGAAAAATCTCTCACGCTCAACAACTTCCTTACAACTGACAAATCGTTATTATTCGCTTTTGTTTCTTAAATTGGATATACAATCAACAGAGACACTTTGGACGCGAGACAGGTTACGGAATAGAACGACGTAGACAGTCGTGAGAAATTGAAAATGGCGCTCAATTCAAATATTACCCTAGGATATTTAAATTTGCGTGAAGCCAAAGATTACGAGCATCAAATTTAACAATAATCAAACATATTTAACAACGGTAATTCAAAAAATAATCGATCGACTTTTCGGTAAAGAAAATTTTATCCCTTTGCTATAAAAAAAAATTGAATTTCAACGGTGCTCGTGAGTGCTCCATGGTGCGCTGTTGATGTTGCGCGACGTCACATCCGGTCGTGTACGACATATATATATGTATATCTGTCAAAGCATTTGTATACATATACAGATCGTCATTTGTACAGAGTTGACAATTGTGAATGAATGGTTCGCATTGTTAGATGTAAAGAAAAAAAAAATTCGATGATATACGATACTTCGAGTTTTAATGCAAGAGGATATATTTATGTGATATTGGTTTCAACGTAACTATTTTTCTAAGTCTTCAATGTCACCTATATATTTATGCGGCTTGAGAAACCCAATTATGAGGATAAGAAAAGCAAATTCTCTTATAATTATATGGACGAAATGAAAAGTCATGCATAATTGTTTTTCCGGGTATGCGATGTACAAACAAACAAATAAATAAAGCAGAAAATATTGGACTTATTTTTAATTCACTACGAATAAAACAATTCACAGAAGTCATATATATAAATTTAATATTATATTTCGATGTGTATATGCATGAGTAATATATTAATGAGGTCACGTCTTTGCTCGTCTCACAGAAATATTGATTCAACAGCGAAAATTGGAAATTCGATGGCCAAAAGAAATATATATAGGGGTGTGCGAAGAAGATACGTATTTTTTTAATTTTAACGTAGTGGCAATAGTGATTTTGGTGAATTTTCTTCTCGGTAGAGGCGACACAACGGCGTGCGAGTGCAACACTGCGCGGGCAACCAGCCGTCACTCCATTTCCGTTATCTTTAGACGCACAAGAGAGAGAGACGAGGTGGCCACGGAAGAAAAAAAGTATATACATACATATTTACACGTATGTACATAAAGCGAGATATAGTAGAGAATATATACGCATAACACGACCTTTAATAACGGATAACAAATCTGGTCATGAAAAAAAATCACATTCATTCCGGCGATATACAATGAAACACTCGTCGTTGAGGTTATATTGCCGGTACGTGCGCGTCGATATTTAGTGAGTGAAAAAAAAACGGGAGTATAGAAAGCGAGAAAAAAAAACAATGCCGAGAAAGATGCTGGACCGCGGACGGTGCCGAACGAGTCCTTCCAGTAACGCGAAGTGTCGATTGTGATTTTGGAGTTTTTAGTGTGTGTTTTTATTTTATTTTTTATTGTTTTTCCCCTCCCCCGAATCGCCAAACAAAAGGAGTCGCGTTGTGTCTGTGCAAATGTGAGTGTGTGTTTTTTTTCGCAAATGTATATTATTATTATTATTATTATTATTACTACCGTCACACTATTATTATTGTTATTGGCATTATGAATGAAATATTCAACGGGTTTGAGAAACAACGAAAAGTTCGAGAGGGTATTTAAAAAGAGAATGCTTCTTTAAAATTTTTTTTATTCTTTCAAACTGATCGATTGAATTTGAGTTTCGTCCGTTTCTCTCTTTGCCTCGGGGGGGCCCGTCATGTTATGTCAACGTAACCCTGCGGCAGCACTGCCGCCTCTTTAGTAATTAACCAAACAAAATGGACACCCCGAGATAACGATTAAACGAAATAAACCCCTCGTGTGTGAGAGTGTGTATATTCTCGATGTTTTTTTTTTATAAATGGAATTGATGGTGATATGGAAAGGAATCGTGGTAAAACGTGAGTAAATTTGAAACAACAACGATGGAAACAAAGCAGATTTTGACCTTAAAAAAAAGTCGCTTGATTTTTTGAATGGGGTAACGACTCGCAGGCTTTTCAATTAATAGTTGCAAATTTTCACGTCATCTGCCCCCGACGTTTTTACTCTCGCTACTTTTTTCTTTCAATGCAAACCCAAACAAATGACGAGATGAGACAAACGAATTTTTTTGGAATTTCAGCACCTAGTATTATTCTCTTTGCTCGTTGTGTACCAGGTGCTCTTTCCTCCATTTCGCCATTGTCGAGAGGGACCGATGCTTTCGTCATCTATTCTCGTTCTCATCAGCCATTTCTCGATGTGTATTTTTTTCGCATGTATTTATAATTTTTTTTTCTTCTTCTACGTGTGAGTGTGTGTTCGTGTGTGTGTGATTTTTTTTCACGTGTTGAAAGTTTCGTATTTACGGAAATATTTCAATCTCGTTTAGTTTTTTCAACGATACGATGTTCTCGTCGGAAATGTTTGTTATGAAGAACAGTTAACTTTTTTAAACGATAATATTCCGTGTCTCAATTGCAACGCAAGCGAATAATTAAAAAAATTTATTGAAATTCCTTTTATTCGATTTTCGATGATCTTTCGTGCACTATTTTCAGCAAACTAATAATAACAATCATACCAGCGGAGAATTATAAATTCAAATTTATTGTTTTGATCGAAAGGAGAAAAAAAATCGATTATTAACCTAAACACACGAGCATGCTCTCGTTCGTGTCGATTGCAAATCGTCAAACGTTGTGCATTCACAGAACCTTTAATACAAACGTAAACATAAAAATAAGCAAATCGATGATTGTCGTCACCGTGTTTTTTTTTTCCGGAATTCGCGGATACCGGTTAATTATTGAGCAAAAAACAATCGAATATTCTTTTTTGGAATTATAACAACTTCGATCGATAATTATTCGTCCGATAATTGTAAATGATTAAAAACGGAATAGGAAACTTATTGTTTGTAAAAGAAATGAAACTTTTATTACGCGGTTGTGTACGATCGTATAGAAAAAATATATATATCAATATGCTGTAACTTCGTGCTCTTAATTCGTCGTTTTTTTTTCTCATCTTCGTTTTTAACGTGCGTATATTCTGCATTGGTTTAATTTTGTGGCTGTGTATGTATTTCATATACATATATATTTTTCGTACGAACGCGAGCGTGTCTCTCTTTTTCGCACACTTGGAAGATTCGCGAGAATCCACAGGACGCTATTGGTTAATCAAGTATCCTGCGGCTCAATGCCGCTTTATAAGGTAAAATCTGATTGGTTCTCATTCTGGTGTAATTCGGGACTCCGCCTTGCTACCACCAATTGCATAGAGTTTGTCTTCAAAACTCAACCGATACAGAATACATACTTTGTGTTGTGTATACTGTTGCAGAATTATATATCTCGGAATCTTGCCTTTCGTACGTATAGACATTCAACACATGGAGAAGAAATTTTTTTTCGTAAATGTATCGGTCTATCGTTGTATATGTGTCGACAATTGTTTTATTTACATGAAATGATTTCGCAATTGCTCAAAAAAAAGAGATTTAAAAAAGAAAAGTAGTTTTTAGTGTTTTTTGTTTTGTTTTGTTTGTTTATTTTTTTTTTTTTTTCATCGAAATTTGGCACTTGAAAATATTTTTGGCAGTCGTACAAAGAATTTTGAAAAGTTTATTAAATTTGAAAGTAAAGAGAATGAAAAGTTTCATGGAGAGATATCGAGCCGAAATTTTATTTCATTTCAACCGTTCGAATTTTCCTTCATTCACGCTACTACACATTTCGTGTCTTTCGTTACAAAGGACTTCTCGGGTCACCGAAAGAGAGACGGACAGATGGGGAGAGAGAGAGGAGAGAGATTCTCGAACCCTTCGTTTATCCAAATCCTCGTTGAGTAAGCGCGCGCGGCTTTTCGTTTACCGTACCTCGAGGATTACCTAGATTTTCTCAAAAACTTTTACCTCCATCCCCCCCCCCCCTTGCCCTCCGCAACAATTTTCACGAATTTTTATTCGGTTTAACGATGATTCATGGAGAGAAAAAAAATTTCACTCTAATTCGTTGTCATGAATGATTTCTCAAAATTCCGGGCAAAAAGAAAAAAATAATGATGAATTTCAAAATAAGTTCAAGTGCTCTTGAATGAAAATATTCATTTCGAGTTAATTTCGGAAACAAACAGTTCGAACGCTGAAGTTTCTCCGAAGATTTTAGAAGAAAAAAACAATCGTCGTAACGTTATGGATTCGAAATCCAAAATATCAAGGAGAAAGAAAGAAAATAAAAATTAAGAGAATAAGAGCACAGAACGCCTCCTCCAATTATACAATCGCCAAATTCATCCAGAAGATGTCTCCGTGTGTTGGTCGAAGCGCCGGGGAGAGAAACAAGCGCGAACGTTGCGGAGTATCGTAATAGTAGTAGAGAGAGGTATAGGAGAGGTCAATATACTTGGCCGGCTAGAGTGGTGTATGTGTAGGGAGAGAGAGAAAGCAAAAGAACAGGGTTCACAGGAGAGACAGTTGAATAATATTGAAAGCCGAGTAGAATCGAGGTATAGGAAAAGTTACGACGTTAAAAAAAAAAAAAAAAACCAACAAAAAAAACTAATTAACGAAGTCAAAAATTCGTATAGTTAGGAGGGAGGGAGGGAGGTGTTAAAAGAGAAGAAAAAAAGTTTGGCAAGCGTCGTCATAAACGTGGGATACGAAAAAAAGGCGATGGCGGAATTTGCCAGAAGTTTACAAAGGGGGGGGGGAGGGTGGAGTGAGGGTATAAAAAACCCCCTTGGGTTCGCTAATAATTCTCGCATATTTTTCGTCCACTCGGCAATAAAGCAGTGTGCTCTCTGCACGATCAAGTAAGATGGAGTATGGTGAATCTTCTTTCTCTCTTTCGCCTCGTTCGTCTAAGCTCCGCAGTGCGCCTAGGGGAACTTTTCATATTTAGAGAGACACAGCGAGAGAGAGAGATAGAAAACGATCGGGGCAGAGTGGGGGAGGGGACGATGGAACCCTAGCGTGACACGTTACTGCGTAGGTACGCGCGTTTTGTGGTTATGTGTGCGGAGCCCGGTGGCTGAATTCGCGCACGCGACACACACACACACACACATGAATTCACATATACGTTATTCGTATTGTGGCAGTATAGAAAAAATGCACTATCGTTTGTATAATGCGAAAAAGAAAGCGTAAGAAACGAGATGGTGTCGATTGCCGCAGGGCAAAATAACCCCCTTGTTTCATTTCCCTTGCCTCCCCCCCCCTCCCCGCCCTCGTGTTCTCTTCCTTTTTCCTCTCGCTCGCCTCAACCCCTGATGAAATAGAAAATGAACGAACGAAAAAAAGTATGGATGCAAAGCTATTGAAAGAGTGGGGGAAAAGACAAGAGGGAATCGAGAAAGATGCGAAGGAAAAAGACAAAAGTATCGTACACTCTTCAGCTCGTAGGAGAAGAAAATAATTCGATGGGCCTAGGGACAAGCTCGCACCTCGATCTTCGGCGATGCCACCGCCACCCGCCGTCGTCAGGGAAATTTTCGTGTGAACGCGCGCGCACACGCCACCACTGCCTAGTGCTGCTCTTCTTTCTCTCTCTCTCTCTCTCGCTCTCTTTCTCTCCCTTTCTCTTTCTCTCTTGGGGTGCGTTCCGTCAGAACTCCGGGGAAGGAAGAAGAGTTTGGTAGCCTGGCGCGAGCCACAAGCTACGTTTATTAACCGTGTGTAGAGAGTAGTAGTGACCCTAACCTGGCTACTCCCCCTTCCCTTCACTTCCCTTTCCTTCCTTTCGCGCCCTCAGTGTCCTCACTTATCCCTACATCCCTGCGCATCCCCGCATATCGCTCTTCATACTCTTGTCTCCTTGCTCGAGATCCACTCGAAATTTTATCGTTTCTCTACCAAAATACTTATTTATTTGAAATTTCACAATAACGAAAAAAAAAAAAACAAAAAAAACAAAAAAACAAAGCTGAATGGCGTTGTATTGGAATTCATCATATTTTGGTAATCTTGGAAAAAATTTATTTACATCTTTGAGAGGACAAGAAACCCGGAAATAAAATGGTCGAAAATATTTGAAAGATCGACTAGAATGTCACGTGTTGCGAACGAAATCTTTTGTTATTTTTGACATTTGTCGTAAACTTTACTTTCGTACAGTTCAAATAGAGATCATTCAAAATCACGTCCTCCGTGACAGAAACCATATGTTTTGATATTTCATTGATGTAAATCCAACGACGATAAGTTACTCATACTTCGTTAGTCATTGACCGTCAATTGACAACCCTACATTTATAGTAAGACTCGATCTTGAATGAAACAAGCAGGGACGCTTCAATGTTGTATTTTTGACTCATTGAAATAATACCAATGGATAGGTTTCTTTTTTTTTCTTTTTGCGAAATTTTCGTTCGAAATTCACCGGCTGAAGAATTGTCGGGAATTCTTGTGTCAAGCCCACATGTCGATCATTTATGTTTTCATTCGGTTTTCTGCGAATCACGATAATGGCATGAGATACGAATATTCGGAACAGACATAAAAAATTGAAATCCTTTTTAATTTGATCGAAAAATGAATTTCCGATTCATCGAACTTTTACTTCTTCTATTTATTGTAATGAAATCTATTATTTTCTATTATACTCCAAAGTATTCCGTTTAAAAAACATGTCAGAGACATTTTTAAATATTTCTGATAATTATATGTTTTTATTAATATTCGTAAATATCTAATTGTCAGCAGCCATTTTAATGGAGAAAAAACAATCATTCCAGTTTATTGGATAATCGATACCGAAAGAAAAATAATAAAGTTTAGGGGAGTCGAAAAAAAAGAATTCGAACACGAGATAAATTAATCTACGAAAGAAAAAGGAGAACGTTGAAAATCGGGAATAAAAAGAAGGGAATGGGCACGCGGGAGATTTGGCTCTCGAGTCCGAGGGGCCTGGGTACCGATGGGTACGTACCTGAAAGCCTCGTGAAACTCTTTCTGAGAGAAGGAAAAACAGGCAGGCAAGAGGCAGTCACACACAGCCGCCGCCGCCAGTCGTGCCCGCCGCGCGTCCCCCGCGACCCGGTGCTGCTCACGAGAGGCGCACGAAATAATATATATAATAGAAAAAAAAAAACGAAAAAAAAAATCTACAAAGTCAAAAACAAGTATTCTCTAAAAAGTGAACAGGTGAAAAGTCGAAAAAAAATGAGTGACGCCAAGAGGATTGACGAAAAGTGAGATTTTAAAAAATACTGTACACGGCGAAAATCGTCAAATTTCTTCGAACGAACCCCTCGTATTCAATGTCATATTGCTTTTTTTTCACCCGGTCGCGCGTTCTCTCCCATCCCTGTGGCGTTTTTTTCATTTTTTTTTTTTTTTTCAACGATCGTGCGCGTCTCAGTGTTTTGTGTTATAATGTGAAATCTACGATTGTGTGAGAGTTCCACCCGCTCGTTTCCCCAAGAAACAAGCTCTTCTCTCTCTCTCTCTCTCTCTCACTCTCTTTCTGTCTCTTTCCCTCTCTCTCTCATTCCCCAGACGAAAATGTTTCGTATCGTACGCGAAAAAAATGGATAGATGCATATGTATGTATAGTTCGATTCGTGAATAGTGCATTTATTTTCTACGCCTAGGATTTTCTTATGACAAATATTTCGTGTTTACACAATTATTGTCGAATCATATTGTTTCTTAAATCGAAGTGAATTTTTTCTTTTTTTGCATTTCTTTACCGATGTTTCATTCCAATTTCGACTATAAATCACTCTGTCTCACTTCGTCCCCTCCATCTTTTTCTTTCCTCGCTCTCTTTCTCTCTCTCTCTCTCTCTCTCTAGCTTATCGTTCTCTGTACAGCTCTCTCCCCCTTCCGAGACGTTATATATCGTTGGACGCTCGACTTGTGCGTTCCACTTTGACCGATGCCGGCGTTACTTTCTAACTTTTAATGACGAAAAAATTCGAACGTTTTTCTTTTTACCACTCTCGTCTCATCACTGCTTTTCCCCTACTTTATTATTTCTACTTCGAATTTTTTATTCTTCTGCCCGAAACACCACCGAAGTTTCTCGATACTTCTGTCCCTCGTGTCACACGTTCTCTCTCTTGTCATCGATTTCTTATTTTTTCCCTCCAAAACAATCGCTAAATTACAAATTCTCTCGAGATAGAGGTTCGAAAAAAAATATAATAATTCCACATACTCGATCGCTAATTTACAATTATCTTTCTGACTTTGTTTGAAAGCTTTGCTTCAGCACTGACCTTGCAGATATTACGAATCGTGAGCAATCTCCTATTGTCCTTCGTCGCTATTATTTACGATGTTTTTTTGTTCAGATCCATAATCGCGAAAATTGTGAATAATTCTGTTGAAAGAATCTCGAAATTGTCATCATCCGAAGAGACATTTTCTACTTGTTTCAAATTTATCCTAAAAGTCAACACCAAATATCAAATCATTCGAAATTTTGAGTTTATGGTAAAAAATAGTCAAAGGCTTGGCACAAAATTTATTTGTAAATTTCTAAAGTTGTAGAAAAATCATTAATTTTTTTACAAATTAACTTGTTGTTCCAAATTCCTTTCGGTCTTCATTTCTCGCTTTAAACATTTCAAAGCGTAGAACAGTTTTGTCAAATAGTTGTGAACAATTGTCTTTGACGCTGAGTGATTGTGCGGCGAGTGATTGCTCTGTCAGGAAAAAACACTGAAGAGGCATTTTTGTAGATTAACCGCAAGGACAATTCTCTAAATCAAGTCTGCAGCTAAAAAAAATTTCTGTCCTCTCTCTTTTTCTTTTAATTTTCAAAAGTCAGAGCATTGAAGTTTTGGTTGTTCGATGCAATGTAACTTCTTTTTGGTCTTTTTTTCATGGTGATTTTTCAATATTTGTTGAGCCTCTTAATCCTCAAAAGAGACCTGAAGAATCTTTGACGTTTTCGAGTTATTTTGAATGTTCAAATTGTTTACAATATAACGTCAAAACGAAAAAGCTTCAAAATCATGAAAATTGGTGTGATTAGGGGGAAAATGGACCTGTATTTTATTTTTCTCAAGTTTTTGTTGCTGGGCCACAAGAGATTAGTTAGTTTGATGATTTTTTTGTAGCCAGCAGTTGATGGAGAAGTTTTATTTCAAGAAATAATGAAAAATGAGATTATCTCGAAATTCTTCTTATTATCAATGAATGAAAAATGTTTTGTTAAGTTGGATGACAATCAATGTAATAATAATGGCACACTGTTGGTGTCTGAACTTTCGACACCGATACGTCAAGGCCGAATAGCTAATGGTCGTGAATTTCGTTTCTTTGTTCTCCCTTAATGGAGTTTGAATCGTAAATTTTTTGTCGTTTTCTGTCATTCCTCGCGTGAGTTTTGTATCGGATATCTTATCTATTTCGTCGATGATCCACGAGCGAGCGATTTCCATGTTAACATTAAGAGCACCAGGAAGATATAGACGTTTCGATAATTGCTGAGGAAAAAAGAAAAAAAAAAGTTTTCTCATTGTTTTTTCCAAATTTTCTTCAAATTCGTCAAATTCGCTAATAGTATTTGGTCAAGCAAACTCTGCGTGCATTGAAATGGTGATTCGTTGGTAGTCTGTCCGTGTCCCCGGTATAGTCACCGAGTGGGAGTCGTTCTTGGATAATTAATTACAGTCAATCTGCAACAATTTACGATCTCTCATACGTATATTGCCACGTAATGACGGACAGGAGTATACGCGAGATTATCAACTCTCGTATGAACAATTGTTAAGACTAAAAAGCAAACAAAACGAAAAATGGAACGAAGAATGAAAAAAAAAAAAAAAAAACGTAAAAAAAACTAAATCGAGTACATTCCAGAGGGGTGAAGTTATGGCGGTTATGAGAATTAAATTCATAAGCGTATAGCTTCTCCCCTTTGGCGTGTATCATCACATCATCGTCATCATGTTAATTATAAGTTTAAAACAGAGAATATTCATCATTAACCTAACGTTACTACGATCGGGTCATTTTGACCCAGTAGAAAACCGAAAAGACCGAAAAGGTTTTGCAAAAATACAAAATTCCATGAAGATTCGGCAAGCACTCGAATTTGCCTGGTCCATATTGCCCCACATTAATAAAAAATAAGCAAAAAAACATAGTAGTAACCTCGGGTTAATGTTGATCGATGTTGATACTAATTATAAAGATTCGTTGATAAGTTAAAAGCATAAAAACTGTACTAATAGTAATTATAATGATTGTTGCAGAAGTTACAGAAGAGAATCAATGATGGGTACATTACTGGTGATAAAAAGGATTGTAAAATGCCCTCTTGAGCCCGAGACGGAGGCGAAGATAAGTGAAGCGTAAAGAGATGGACTCGTACGATCTATTTGGCGAAGATGTCAGTGGTTCAATGCTCGATGCTCTTCCTGATCTTGGGGGTAACGATCATTTTGACCCGGCAGGACCAAACAACAACGTGGTAGTAAACAGAGATGGGACAAATGCAGGACCGAACGGTGGTGGTGGTGGTGGGAGTTATATTAACCAGCCTTACGGTATAACGCAAGAGTCGCCATTGGCAAAATTATCGTCATTCGGTGGTACAGAATTTGGTAGTGGGAGTCAATTGTCAAGTACGAATACGCAGAGAGCGATGTTTAATCAGGGAATCGGTAGTTTCGAGGGTGGTGCACCGCAGCGTGCGGCGATGGTGCCGGTAGGTTTTCAGCAGAATCCAGCGAGGAGTATGGGCCCGCAGCATCGTGGACCGCATCCAGTTGCGGGTGGTCAGTATCCGGGTTATTCGGACAATATGTATTCGATGGAGCAGCAGCATCCAATGGCACGTGGAAATATGGGAATGGATCCTAGTATGCAAGGTTGGCCGGGTGCGGCTGGTACGTATTCGCAGATACAGAGGCATTACAACCAGATGGCGCCACAGCCAGGGGCGTATAGGCAGCACATGCCGCAGTATTCTCATCAGCAGGATCAAACGGGTATTAGTCAGAAATTGCAGCAACAGCAGCAGCAGCAGCAGCAGCAGCAGCAGCAACAACAACAACAACAGCAGCAACAGCAACAGCAGCAGCAGCAGCAACAGCAGCATTTTAACGCGCAGCAAGGTATGATCGGTACGATGGGCGTACCTACGCATCAGGCGATGCAAGCAGCAGGTGGTGCGGGTGTTTATCAGCACATGGTTGGCCAGCAGCAGCATTATCAGCAGGCCAATCCCGCGGGGATGTATCAACCTTCGGGAGGTTATACGGCTTTTGCAACGGCAGCAGCGATGCACCAGCAACAACAGCAGCAACAGCAACAGGCGGTAGCTCAGCAGCAGCAACAACAAGCGGCTCAACAGGCTCAGCAGCAACCACAACGAATGCCACACCATCATCAACAGCCTCATCCGACGCTTCAGTCGCTACCTTCGCACCCACAGTATCCTCAACATCCTCAACATCCGGTGGTGAGTCAACAGCAGCAATCGATAGAACCGCAGCAGCAGCAGCAACAACAACAACAACAACAACAGCCACAATATCCTCATCACACAGCACCAATGTTCAATCAACCTCAGCATCCCGGACCAAATGCTCAATTTGCCCCAACGAAACATGCGACAAGTCCTCAATACAGAGCGGCGTTTCCACAATTGTCACCACAAATGTCACCTCGACCCCAAATGTCACCGAGGCCACCGGCTGTACAACAACAAATGTCACCCCGACCAATAATGTCACCCGCTAAACCAACTACTCTGTCGCCACATCCACACGTACAAATACCACATCAACAGACCGGACCACCCACGAACGCCCTGTCCGTCTCGCCTTGTCCACCGACCTCCATGTCGTTGAATTCTTCCGGTGGTACGCAACAACAAACTACTTTACAGGCGCTCGAACAAATGGTTATTCCGGGAGTTGCTGTTACGAATTCTAACGTAACTCCACAGGATTATAACCAATTTCAATCGCGTCCTACAATGCCACATCCTTCTGGCATAATGCCACAGCAGACTGCACAAAATTCTATGCCACCGGTCACTGGACCGAGAATGCCGATGCCTTCGCAGTGGCCTCACCCGCAACAGCAACAACAACAACAGCAGCAGCAACAGCAGCAACAACAACAACCTCCGCCTCCTCCTCCTCCTGCCCAGCAGCAGCAGCAGCAACAACAACAACAACAACAACCGCAGCCTCAACAACAAATGAGGCCAAGCCTCAGTGTCAATGACTCGCGAGGGATGATGGAACAGCAGCAAGTTCCAACGACGAGCGAGCCAAGTCCCATGTTTCCAGTAAACGGCAACGACGTTATACACAACGTTGTAGAAACAACAACGATAGATACGACTGACAATTCTCAAATTGTCGTTAATAATCCTCCTGTTCATGAAATTGAAACCAACGACCAACAATCGTTGGTTAAACAAAGTAACGAAATGTTAGGACAACCCCAACAACAACAACAACAACAATTACAAACTCCACCTCAACAGATGCAGCAACAACATCCGCAGGTAGAGAGCTCGGTACTAACGAACAATCAAATAAATATTGCTCAGCCCATGGAACCAACGACCTCCATGAGATCCAGTCCAATCGAGACGGTGCAGTCGTTGCCTGCTTCGAGTACAAGCGGAAATATCGATTGCGGTGCTTCCTCGCCGATGATGCAATCGCAACAACAGCCACCAACCTCCACTGTCGTTTCCAGTGGTAACGTTTGCGATTCTAACGATGTTACCGTCAGCGAACAATCACAAACAGATATTAATACCGTGCAACATCTTTCCGGGCCTGTTGTCACCGCTTCGATGCATAATCAACAAGCGATTCCTAATCAGGCTCAACAATCGGTACCCCAACAACAACAACAACAACAACCCCAAGCTCAGCAGCAACAAACTATGGTTTGTCAGTCGCAAACTGTACAACAGCTCCACACAGCCCAACAGATGGTCCAAATTCAACCACCTCTTCAATCCCCCGGTCTAACTCAACCCCAACAAATGGTTCATTCCCAACAAGCTCAACCACCGATCGTCCAGCCGCAGCATTCGCCGATGGGAGCTCAATCTCAGCCGAGCCAAATGGTTCAGCCCCAACAGCAGTCCCAGTTGGCTCAACAGCCGCAAATGATTCAAATGATCGGACAAACTCAGCAACAACAACAACAACAACCGCAAATGGCACAACAGCCTCAACAGATTCCACAACCACAAACAGAAACGATGGTTCAACCGCAACAACCAGCGATACAAGTCGCACAGCCTCAACAATCCATTCAAGTTGGACAATCTCAACCGTCCCAACAAATCGGACAACAATCACCAATCGTTCAGACCCAACAACAAACTCCACAAATCAGCCAATCGCAGCAACCACAAACCCAATCGCTCCTGCCACAACAAACAACTCAACAACAAACTCCTATTCAAGTTGGACAACAACAACAACCGATTATGGGACAACAAGTCATGATACCAACGAGCAACGCTATGATTACGTCACAATTACCCCTACAAACTTCTATTCCTTCCCAATTGACAAATCCTCAAGTTTCTCAAATGCAAACGACCGTCGCTCCACAAACTACAACCTTAATGGCTCCTCAACAAATTACACCCGTTGTACAAACCACCAATATCGCTATGCCACCTCTCACCAATGCTCAGACTACCATTCCCGTACAACCTCCCTTTGGCGAATACACCAACATGCAAAAACCCACCAGCATGTACACCAACGATATGATCGTTGTTGGATCTGCACAACAAACTCCCCAACCTAATCAACAACAACAACAACAACCACAATATCATGCCGGTGGTGATATCATCACCGGAAATACCATCCCCAACATGTACACCATGCCACCCGTCACCACTCCCACTCCTGTCATTCCTACTCCTTTCAACAACGCTTGTGCACCCGTTACTCATCATCAGGAAAGAGCTGCTCTTCAACAACAACTACAGGAATTGTACTGCATGCCACCTGCACCTGATTGTCAGGAAAAAATTGTTAGCCTCCAAGATAAACTTCAGGCCTTACAACAACACGAAACCACCGAACAGTGCAACGGCGGACCTCAGTGCATTCTACAGACTCCCATGTTCGCTGCCGCTGTTGTCGACAGTCCTCAGGTACGCAGAAAAAAAAGAAACATTTATAAATATGTAAATTTTATTTTGAATTTTGTTTTTCTCGTTGCTCAACATTTTTTAAAGTTTTATACTCGTAAATAAGTTGAAGAAATCCAGGAAAGAGTTTGGAAATTTGAAAAATAGAATTTTGGAAAATTTATTGCTGTAAAATACTGAAAATATTTGCAAAGTTTTTAGAATCAAAGAATTTTGTCATTTTTTTCGGGAATGAAGAATTTTGTTAAGATTTTTAATGGCTCATGAAAATTCATGGAACAGGTATCGAGCACCACTGGTCGAGGACGAAGTAAAGGAACTCCACGCACGAAAAAGAGTCGAAAGAAAGCAGACAAGGAAGTAGCACCTCCTATCGTTGCCACACCGAGTGTACAGCCCGAACAACCGTTGTCGGATAATCTTGTGACACCTGGTGACAGCAGCAACATTGTTGATAGCGTTGCCGATTCCGAGGACAACAAACCGTCGTCGGGTGGCGATGTCGAAGAAGATTGGAACAAGAGCAGAAAATCTCGACCGCCGAGAAAACCAAGAAAGCCTAAAGAACCGAAAGAACCGAAAGAAGCCAAAGTAAAGAAAGAGCCTAAAGCACCCAAAGAGGCTAAATCACCGAAACGGAAGAAAAAGAGCAAAGAACCCAAGGATGCATCGAAACGTGGCAGTAAAAAGTAAGAATTTTCAAGTTTTTTTCAATTTCATCATAAACCAAGTATTGTGAAAAAAATCTCGTTTAATTGCGTCATCAGTTTTCCTAGTTTTGAAAAAAAAAAAGAACAGAAAGTTCCTTCACACTTTTTGGTCAAAATTCGATACTTTTCTCTTTATAACTATCGATGAATTTATTCTTTTTAGGAAACCGACTCAATCGGAATCAGCTGATGAAGAAGCAGCTGCGACCGTTGTTCCGGAAACTGAAGAAGCTGTTGCTTCGGAACAAGCGCCAGTTCAAGACGCAGAAGTAAAGCCGAGCGAGTCGCCGATTCAAGACGATCAAGAGCACGTGGATTCCTCGACCACTGAGCCGATAGTTCCTGACACGAAGGAAGACAACGAGGCCAAAGTCGAGGAACCGAGTGAAGCTACCGAAGAGAGCGAGAAAAAGGAAGCGACGGCGGAAACCACGGACAAGGAAACCGTCGAAGCTTCGACACCGGCTAAGAAAAAACCTTCGCGGAAACGATCGGTTGGAAAATCGTCGATAGGAAGATCGCCCCGTAGTTCGAAGTGAGTGAACGGATTTTTTCGAATTTTGTACACAACGGAAACAATTTTTATTTCAATTTTGAGCAAATTCACTTTAAAACTGATATTTTTGTTTCAACTTTGTCATACGAGCATTTTTCGATAAATATTCTTGCAGAAAACGCAAAAGTCGCATCGCACCGGATTCCGACGGTGAGGAACTGGCGGCCACTCCCCCGCCTTCACCGGAAGCCGGTGATGATCTAAATAAAAGACGATCAGCTAGAAATACTCATCGCAAGAAATACGTCGATGATGTTATGCTGAGATTTTCTGACGACGATGTACCCGTCCAGGAAGGCTCGACTACTAAAAAATCCGATGGTTCTAGTGGCTCGAAACCCTCGTCAACGAAACGTGAAAACGAAGGCGGTGATGTTGGTCCGAACAAGCCTAATTTTGTGTATATCGTAAGTTCAATTTCCTATTTTCCATTAAAAGTTTTTTTCTTACCGTCCAACCAACTCAACTCACGGAACCTTAAATTTTCAGAATACTACGGACGAGGACTCGATGGTTGTGCAGCACATTCTCTGCGTGCGAATGGGTAAACGAGAAGTAAAGCCACCGGCTCCGGTAGAAGTGAAGCCAGAGGTGGAAGAAAAATCGGAGGAAAAAGTAGATCCGAAAAAATTGGATGCCGAGGGTGTAAAGAAAGAGGACGAGGAAGCTGCTGAGGCTGAAGGTGAAAAGAAACCGGAAGCGGAAACGCAAGAATCTGAAGAGAAAGATAAAGAGCCTAAAAAGGAAGTAACGGAGGAAGAGCAAATTGAACAAGAAACTGATAAAGAAAAGGTGGAAGACAAAGTGTTAGAAAAAGAGAAGGAAGAAGTTGCAGCGGTCAGCGAAGAAACGACGACGGCGGAGAAGGATGAGGAGGAAGAAAAAATGGAAGTGGAAGAAAAGAAAGAAGAAGAAAGTGGAGAAGTAGGAAAGAAAGAGAAAGAGGCAGAAACTTCGGAGGAAAAAGAGAAAGAATCGGAAGTCGAGTCTTCTGAATCTCCTGAAAAAGAAACAGAAAAAAAGAGAATTGAGAATGAAGAAGAGGAGGAGCTTGCAGGTAGCAAAGAAAATAAAGATGAAGAAAAAACCGATAAGGACGAAGAAAACGTTGGAAAAGAAAAGGACTCTGAGGACAAAGAGCTCGAAGAAACAATCAAGACTGTGGCTGAGGAAAAAGATTCTTCGAAAGAGACAAATGATAAAGTTGAAAAGAAGGATGAAAAAGAAGAATCAACTAAAGAGAAAAACGAGGAAAAATCTCAAGAGCCCGGAACCATAGAAACAATCAACACCGAAGAAGTCAAACCCCAAATGATCGAAGTCGAAGAATATCTCGTCAAGTATCGCAATTTTTCGTATCTTCATTGCGAATGGAGAACGGAAGAAGAAATGTACAAAGGCGACAAAAGGATACAGGCTAAATTGAAAAGATTTAAGCAAAAGATGCAGCAGAACACGAATATATTTGAAAACGTAAATATCCCCCGTTATTATCTTATTCAATTGATGTTAAACCAAAAAAAAAAACTTCAAATTACTTTTAATTTTCTCAATAATATGATGATCGTTTTAAATGAAATAGAAAAATATTAAGAAATGTAAACGGTTTGTTTTTTCTCAATGCATAGCTTTAATATTTTATTATTTTTTACAGCCGGAAGACGATCCTTTCAATCCAGATTTCGTGGAGGTAGATCGTGTCTTGGACGAGGCGAAGCACACGGATCCAACGACGGGAGAAACGGTTCGGCATTTCCTCGTGAAATGGCGTTCTCTGCAGTACGAGGATTCAACGTGGGAATTGGAGGAGAACGTGGATCCGGATAAGATTTCGCAGTTCCACAGGTTCAATAAATTGCCACCGAAGGATCAGTGGAAACCGAAGAAAAAACCGACCAATGCATTGTGGAAAAAGTTGGAGGTATCGCCGATTTATAAGGGCGGAAATAGTTTGAGGCCTTATCAGCTCGAGGGTCTTAATTGGTTGTTGTTTTCGTGGTACAACGGTCACAATTGTATTTTGGCTGATGAGATGGGTCTTGGAAAAACTATTCAATCGTTGACGTTCGTAGAAGCCGCTTACAAGTACGGGATTCGTGGACCTTTTCTCGTCATCGCTCCGTTGTCAACGATACCAAATTGGCAACGAGAATTCGAGAGTTGGACGGATATGAACGTCGTGGTTTATCACGGTTCAGCCGCGAGTCGTACGATGCTCCAGGAGTACGAAGTTTACTATAAAAACGACAAGGGCGTGCAGATCAAAGATCTCATTAAATTCAACGTTCTTATAACGACGTTTGAAATAATAATAACGGATTTTAACGAGTTAAAAGGTTACAATTGGCGTTTGTGCGTTATTGACGAAGCTCACAGGTTGAAAAATCGTAATTGTAAACTGCTGGAAGGTTTGCGACAGCTGAACCTCGAACACCGTGTCCTTTTGTCCGGTACGCCGTTGCAAAACAACGTCAACGAGTTGTTCTCCTTGTTGAATTTCCTCGAACCGACACAATTCGCCAGCAGCGAAGCTTTTCTCAAAGAATTTGGAAATCTGAGCAGCGAATGCGAAGTCAATAAATTACAATTGCTCTTGAAACCTATGATGCTACGAAGATTGAAAGAAGACGTGGAAAAATCTTTGGCTCCCAAAGAAGAGACTGTCGTCGAGGTCGAATTGACGAATATACAGAAAAAATATTATCGCGGAATACTCGAGAGAAACTTTTCGTTCCTTGCGAAAGGCACGACTTCGGCGAACATACCAAATTTGATGAATACGATGATGGAACTTCGAAAATGTTGCATTCATCCATTTTTGCTTAATGGAGCTGAGGATCAAATCCAAATGGATTATAAATCTCCGGACAAGGAAGACAGCGAAGCGTATTATCACGCTCTGGTTAATAGTTCAGGAAAAATGGTGCTTATCGATAAATTACTTCCGAAATTGAAGGCGAGCGGTCATCGCGTTTTGATATTCAGTCAAATGGTCAAATGTCTTGATCTTTTGGAGGATTATTTGCTTTACAGAAAATATCCTTACGAGAGAATCGACGGTAGAATACGAGGAAATTTACGACAAGCTGCGATCGATCGTTACAGCAAACCCGATTCCGATCGATTCGTTTTTCTTCTCTGCACGAAAGCAGGTGGTCTTGGAATTAATTTAACCGCCGCTGATACTGTCATCATATACGACAGCGATTGGAATCCACAAAACGATCTTCAAGCTCAAGCTCGTTGTCATCGTATCGGCCAACAAAAAATGGTCAAAGTTTATCGATTGCTTTGTCGCAATACTTACGAACGAGAAATGTTCGATAAAGCTTCCTTAAAGCTTGGACTCGACAAAGCTATCCTTCAGTCCATGAACACTGCACAAGGTGGCAAAGATCCTAATAACAAACAATTAACGAAAAAAGAAATTGAAGATTTACTTAAAAAAGGAGCGTACGGAGCGATCATGGACGACGACAATGCTGGCGACAAATTTTGCGAAGAAGATATCGAACAAATTCTCGAAAGAAGAACACAAATCATAACTATCGAAGCGGAGAAAGGATCGACTTTCTCCAAAGCCAGTTTTGCATGCTCACAAAATCGCTCAGATATTAATATCGATGATCCAGATTTTTGGAAAAAATGGGCCAAAAAAGCAGAAATTGACACGACCGAAAAGAAGGAGGAGGAAGACCTCGTTATTTCGGAACCAAGACGTAGAACTCAAATTAAACGTTATGGTCACGATGAATCTGTTGTTGATATGTCCGAACTTGACAGCTCGGATGACAACAGCGACGACGAAGGAACTGGCCTTACGGGCAGAGGTATGTATTTTTTTATTTTATTTTTTCGAAATCAGAACTAATTTTTTTTTCTGACAGCTTTTGAAAGATTTTTAAAACTTGAAAAAATCGAAAACGTTGTTATTTCCATTATTTTTCGTTGATTTAATGAATTTTTTAAATGAAAAAATACAGGAAAGAAGAGACGTGACAAATTTGGAAAAAGAACGCGAAAGTTCTACGACGATTATGTACCAAGGGACGGAGAAGTAGTTTATGGCAGTTGGGCTCGAACAGAGTGTTTCAAGGTCGAGCGTGGTCTCCTTACATTCGGATGGGGACGCTGGGAAGACATACTTCAACACAGTCAATTTCGTCATGGTTGGCGAGAGATCGACGTCGAGGATTGTGCTCGAGTTATTCTCCTTTACTGTCTGCGTTATTACCGCGGTGATGAAAAAATTAGAAGTTTCATATGGGACCTCGTAACCCCATTGGAAAACGGCGAAAAAATAAAAACCATACCAGCTAATTTACAGTCGAGACACAGTCGACAAAAGAAAAAGAGCAGAGTTCGCGAATGTCGAGAAACTCGAGGATCAACTATCAACGGTGGACCCATGGATCCTAATCATTGGAGCCAAGCTGAAAAATACGACGGTGATATTTTCCTCGAAAGTACATACAAGAAACATCTCAGTCGTCACGCCAACAGGTATGAGAACGTTTGAAGCAACAATTACTACTTTGTTCATACAAAAAACACTAAAACTTCGTCCATTTCCATCGAATTTTACCATTATATTTATTTTAAAGCCGGAAGATTATTTTCAGTAACAAAAAACTCAAAATATGGTTCCGTGAAGATTATTCACCGATTCCGCTAAATATACCCATGAAATTTTTCGATTGATCAAAAACGAACAAGATATTGAGTTAAATCGGAAGGAATTTTTCTTGAGAAATTCGTGAGTGAATTTTTGTAATTCACAAGAATTCTCAATTATTTTTATTCGAAAAAAAAAAATTAAAATTTATGAAATTATCGTGTCACGTAATTCCTCGTGACATTTTTCTTCACGATTTAGTAAATTTGCTGGTATAAAAAAAGTGTGAAAAACAATAAATCTCAATAGACTTGTTACAGTGGAATTTTCGGAATAAAATAAAAACAAATGAAAAAATGCGTGAAATCGAATGTTACATTGTCTCAATTGTGTTTCAGAGTTCTTCTACGAGTACGAATGCTGTATTATATCAAGCATGAGATAATCGGCGATTTGGTGCAGCACATATCCGACGGAGTACATGTCAGGTTCGTAAAGCAAACAAAAGAAAAAAAAAGAAAAAAAAACAAACAAAAAAACAAGCAAATTCGAGACAAAAAATCAGAACAGAGAAAATAAAAGAGAGAAACTCGAGATTACACAACGATGCTTCGACTTTGCCCCCCGCCCACCCTTTTCATTATTGCCTCGTTTAATTACCTGCGTTTCGTTCACATTTGAAAAAAAAAAAAAAAAAAAAAAAAAATGAAAAATAATCAGAAAAAAAAACATCATGCACTTTACATACGGCTTCATACAGTGCTTTTATAGTTGTGCATGTGCAATGTATTTGTTTCACCCTTGGGACCTGTTTATCCGTATACAAGGAATGACTCCATAGAGCCGAGATACGTTCTACTTTTTTTTTCTTCATTCACTTAGACTTTAATGAGGTTCACGCGTTATAATTATAATATTATATACAAAGTAACGGCAAAATCATCAGATGCAATTTTTTGCAAGATAATTTTTAGAAATTTTGCGCGAATCTTCTTGAGCATCGTATTATAATGTGTCAAAAATTTGAGAAGGTTTCACCGTCTAGTAATCGAGATATTCAGTGTTTTAAATCGCAACTTTGACACGAGGTCTTGTGGGAAGTTACGAAAAAGACGATTTTTCACAACAAATAACTCGATTTCTAGACTCTAAAAGTTTCTCAAATTTTAGCCACAGTTGAGTATTATTGTTAAGAAGGTTCATACGAATTTTGAAGAATTAAACTTTGAATTCGTCCAACGCATGCCTAACGCGTTAACCTCCTTAACGTTTTTTTTTTTCATTTTTTTTTTTTTTTCATACATATACACACATACACACGCGGTTCAATTGGCTAAAGGCTGAAATAATAATTAACGCCTGTACTAATCAAATTTTTGTGGATTTCCCTCTTCGTTCCTGTATCATTTAATCAAAACACGCATTTGTTTAATTCATTGTGTGTGCGTGTGTGTATGTGTGTATGTTTTAAACGAGACACTACGCGCGCATCCTAAACGGTCGGCGATGTCAACGAGACGATGATGTGGTAAGACGGATCTTTAAACGAGAAAAGAGACGAAAAAATACGAAGAGAAACACAAAGATACGAAAGACAGAAACAAACAAACAAAAAAGCGAGAGCAGTGCACTGTGGCAAGAGGGCAAAAAAAAAAGACAAAAAACAAAAAAGATTTTGATTTCTTTGAAAGAAATAACAAAAATCAATCTCATTTGTCGGAATTATTAGAAAAAAAGATTTGGCGATCTCGGTTCTCTAACTCGCGATTTATATTCGACACGACGACCATCAAATCGGTCTTTTAATTTTAAACTTAAAACCGTGCTACTTCGATACTTACGGGACAAGTTTTATCTCCTTTACTTTATTCTTTTATTTTTTTATCGTTTTCGTTAATGCACTTTCTTTTAATTCTTGTATTTTTTTCCTTTTTTTTTTAAATTGAAGTATTCTTTTATTTTTCGTTGCTGATAGTCACGCAGAAAATTGTCACACGAAAGTTTGAATTGTAGTTTGATTCTATGGGGACGCAAAATAGTCTTATTTTTATTATTATTATTATTATTATTATTATACTTTTTAGATAAGTGGCCGAACGTAACTATCTGGTGAAGAGTTCTTCTCGTGTATGCATGTAGTTGAAAGTACTCTAGCTCTGTGTATATAATGGATTATTATTTATATTTATTTTTTTTCCATTTTTTTTTTAATCTTGATTTTGGGACCTCTTGTGAACTTATAATTTTCTTTCGAGTTTCCGCAACGATGTTTATGTATTTTGATTGAAATTTTAGTATTATGGCTCTTTTGCAATTATTCTTTTAGTTTTTTTTTTTTTTTTTTTTTTTTTTAATTTGAGTTTTGGTAAAGAAGAAAAACATTTCTTCGTACGTTTATTTTGACTGAAGCACCAATGGTTTAGTTATTACAAAGCAGGCTGCGCTGAATTTCCGATATTATTTTAACGAAGCTTCGCGATTTGTTTTTATTTTATTTTATTTTATTTTTTTTTCAACTTTTTACCTTTATTTTAACCTTTTATTTCCTGCGAGCACGATTATGTCGAGCTCAAGAACTGATATCGTCAAGTCTTTGACCCAAAATTATTTTGCAATCGGAGAGATTAAAATGGTTGTTTTGTTTTATTTGTTGGATTAAAAATTTGAAGAAAGAGAAGAATAAAAAGGAATAAATTTTGAAAAATCGATTGGCATTATTGTGAATTTGGCAAATTGTAAGTAAAACCGCCCTACAGTGCGTTGCGGATAAACCCTCCGCAGTTACCGGAGCGACCAGCGAAATGGTGGGACACGACGGCAGACAAGTCCCTAATAGTTGGCTGCTACAAACATGGCTACGAGAATTACGACCAGATGAGGACCGATCCCACGCTTTCTTTCATTTCAAGCTGTCCTCCCCCTTCCCAGACTCAGACCGTCCAGATCAAGTGAGTATATTCTTTTTCTTTTTTTTTTTCTTTTTTTTTTCTCTCGCTAACATTCACGGAAACAATTGCTGTTTATTTATATATCTACACATTACACGTGTAAATATATGTGTAAACGTAAATCATAACTTTAACACATTCTTTGCACGCATAATACATCCGCTTAACGTTTATGTTCCCGCAAAAACGTATACATTTATCGTATATCGAAATATATCATAGAGAAAGACAAAAAAAAAACGTGAAAAAGACGTGAACGATTGCGAATCCATGATTTTTTGTTGTAAGAATCACTAAAACGACAAATGGTTTCATCATTCGTCCCTTCGTACTTCTTCCTGCGCTGCTTCACACACAAAATATATTCCCCCGATAATAGAGCTCGAAAATAGTACATTTACAGCAGAAACAAACGAAACACTTGACAACATTATTTTATTTTACAGTGAATGATAAATCAATTATTTATTATTTTAGCAGTTTTTTTTTTTTTTTTTTTCAATAATCTCTCGAGATTGCGATCGATGCTGTCGTGCAGTAAGGATATCGAACGAAAATGAATATTTATTGATTTTTCTTCACGTTGGGTTTGCCCGAAAATTTGAGTTTCCGAGATCGGTGCAAAGTTTCGGGAATCCGAAGTTATAAAAATGGTGCACAAGTTTAAAACGCCTGGGTTTTTATTTTTTCGTTCACAGGGAAGAAAGCAACAACATTGTCGAGCCCGAGAACGAAGATGGAGAAATATTAAGTCTGCCTAAGGACTCGAAAGATCCGGAGAAATTCGGAAGCGAAACTCCTGCTGATTCACCGGCTATTTCCGTTAAAGCCGACACTCCGATACCCGCGGAAGCAGGCGGAAGTCACGATGGCGCAGAAATCATAATCGACGATGAAAA
Organism: Campoletis raptor; assembly: GCA_948107755.1. Taxonomy (NCBI): domain Eukaryota; kingdom Metazoa; phylum Arthropoda; class Insecta; order Hymenoptera; family Ichneumonidae; genus Campoletis; species Campoletis raptor. The sequence goes on along the minus strand of OX403627.1, from coordinate 17,244,967 downwards.
ATCTTGGCCGAGCACGGTTGATCTCAATACGCGATTGCGACGAGTTATCACCTCGTATCAACGCACCATCGTCAAAAAAGACGATGGCAAAAATATGATGAAAGGAAAAATGGAACTTGGTCAGCAACAACAACAACAACTTCAACAACAAATGCAACAACATCATCAACAACAGCAACAACAACAACAACAACAACATCAACAGCAACAACACCAGCAACAGCAACAACAACAATCTCAAGGACAACAACAACAAGGACAAGTCGAAATGGCCAATCATGCCAGTACTGCCACTGATCCACCTTTGAATATGCAAGGATGGGATTTGCAACAGCTTGCTATGTATCTTTTGGTTAGTATCCTTTTTGCAATTCTAAAAACTCGAAAAACAGTTTTTTTTTCTTCAATAAAAGACAATTTTGTTACTTTGCAGAGAATTTTTACTCTTTTTCATTCTCAAGGTGAAAATTACAACGTTTAGAAATATTTTAATTGCGGAATTTCAAAAAAGATATCATTCGACAATTCTTTCATACAATTTTTTCACAATTTCGACATACGAACATGTTTCATTTTGTTGCGGAGGTTTTTTTAATGGTTGTGCTTAATTATTATTAATTACAGAAAATGGAAAGGAGAGAAAAGATGGAAGCGATGGTCAAGGAGCGCGAGCGAACGCGTTTCGAAGAACAAAAAGCTAAATGGACTCGACGAGAAGAAAATGAATTTTTACGTGTAGTTTCTACTTACGGTGTTAATTACGATAGAAAGAAGGCCCAATACGATTGGACAAAATTCAAAAACATCGCTAAATTCGATAAGAAAACGGATGCTGATTTGACCGACTATTACATGTCTTTCAGAGCGATGCTCAAGAAAATATGTAATACCAAAACCAACGAGGACGAAGGTAATTTGACTTACAGTTTTAAAGTACAATTAGCGGAGCCAAATTTTCGTAACCACAACAGTTTTATAAAAACAAAAATCTATTCGTTTATTGTTTTTCGCCCTTAATTTTGCAGAATTCTTGACGATTTTATTTATTATTTATGAATTAAAAAAAAATTATTTTTCGTGGGGATTTAAATTTGCTCTTTTTTTTTAGCTCATTCGGACATTCCAGTGGAACATCTGACACCGAACAAGGCTCGTCACATACTTGGTCGCGTCGATCTGCTGAGTAAGATACGAGAAGAAATTCTGTCGCATCCTCATCTCGAGGAGAGATTATCGTTGTGTCAGCCGTCGGGCGACACACCGGAATGGTGGCAGCCCGGTAAGCACGACAAGGAATTGTTACTCGGAGCTGCGAAGCACGGATTGGGTCGCACGGACATAACGATTTTGAACGATCCTGATTTTTCATTCCACAAAATGCTCGGTAAGAGTATTTACAGTGTAATGCAACCGCCGAAAATGTTTGAGAAAGCAGAAAAGGCAATTAAGATCGAGAGCCGAGAGGACATATTGAAATTCGATAAAAACGAAATTCTGGTTAAATTAGAAAAAGGTGAAGGTACGCTTAAGATTGAAAAAGTAGCGATGAAGAAAGACGGCACTGCGACGGTGGAGAAAAAGACGGAAACTTCGAGTCCCGAAAAAAGTCAACAAGTTCAATTGACTCTGGTGAAGACAGAAACAAAAGTCGAAGAGATCGCACCGAACAACGGGCTGACGATCACGAGTGTCCCGAAGCAGAAAACACCCGAGCCGGAAAAAGTTATTGAGGAAATAGACGTCGAACCTGAGGAGAAAATGGATGCCACTCCATCGGAAAGCGCGACTACCGAAGCGGAAAAACCGTCGAATGATGAAGAGGAGAAAAAGGCGGAAGGAGAAACGACGTCGGAAAAGAAACCCAAGTCCAGCGAAGAACCGGAAGTCGTGGAGATGGAAAAAGAGGTGGAAAAGGAGAAGGAAAATACGGAAATGGTGGTCGATATAACGGAGGAAGAAAAGTCAGAAACGGAAAAAGAAAAAGAAAAAGATAAAATTGTGGAGGAAGAATCTGAGTCGAAATCGAAAGAAGTTGAGGCTGAGGAGGTTGCATCGGAGGCTAAAGAGACAGCGGCGGTTGTTGAGCCGGCAGAAAAATCTGTGAGCGAAGAACCAAAAGCGTCGGAAGAAGAAGAAGCGACTGCGAAGAAACCCGAGGAAGAAAATCCTGAAGAAAAAGAGGCAGACGAGCCAAAAGAAGAGGAAAAGAAAGAGGAGGAAGTTAAGGATATTGAAAAAACGGAAGAGAAAGTGGTGGGAGAAACTGCAGTCGTTGAGGAGGAACCGAAGGAAAAACAGGCTGAGAAAGCGTCCGAAGAAACTCCGGAGAAAGAGAAAGAGCCAGAAAAAATGGAGGAAGACGTCAGCAGTGCCAAAGAGATCGTCGACGAAGAAAAGTCGGAAACGACCAAGACTTCTTCCGAATCTACGGAAACGGTGCCCGTTGAAGCAACCAAAAGTGACGTTGAGACGGTGACGCAGCCTGAGACGAAAGAATCCGAGCTCGAACCGGAGTGTAAAATCGAAGAAGAACCTGAAGTTAAAGAAATCGTTAAAGAAGAGATTTTACAGGTCGAAGATAAATCCACCAACATCGATACGGAGCAAAGCAAAGCAACCAAAATCGAAGACAAGTGCAGCGTGCAAGCCGCTGAACTCAAAGCAATGTTCCCCGATCTTGAAGTCATTCAGCCTTTGTCCCGATTGACACAAATCGATACTTTTGTCCTACGCGACAAAACCATCGATTATAACGAGCCAACAGTCGCGCAACTTCTTGCCCACAGTTATCAGTCTTCGGTGAAGTGGCCTAAGGTTAGTTGATGAAATTTTTCATTTTCTTCCACGATATTATTCAATTATTTGAAACAAAAAAATCGGCTCGATATACCGGAGAATAGTATTTTTTGGAACTTGAAAAAGTTGTAAAATATTGAAAACTATTGGAGTTTTCAACAAATATTTTGCAGAATATACATAATAATGACTTGTAATTTAGCACAAAATAATATTTTTTTTCCTTGTTTATCATCATAGGAACATGCGATCGAAGCTCGTTTGATGCACATCGTTCACGCGATCGAGCACAAGGAGTGGCCAGTAGCTGTGAATTTCACAGCAGGCGATGAGATCGAAGTCGCTCAATCGCAGCAATGTAGCAACGAAAAAGATAATGCGGAGGTTATCACGATCACAACCGATCATGGTGTGTCGCGAGCATTGGCAGCTGGTAATGCCAATACGACGAGTGGCATGAACAACATGAACAGCAGTAACAACAGCAATATTAGCAACAACGCCAATAACAATAATAATGCAAGTGTCAATATCAGCAACAATAACAATAGTAATAACATCAGTATGGCGCTTACAAATACAACATCCTCCATTGCCGTTACTGCCACGGGTGCCAATGCCTCGAAAAAGCGCAAAAGACACATTGCCATTGACGTAGAAACGGAACGAGGTAAGAGCCACTTAATTACAAATTGTCAAAAAGATTTTCGCTCGGAAATTGAGAAATTTTGTTTTTATTTAGTTTTTTAAATGATTTTCAAATGAATGTGCGCAAAAATATCTTTGATTCATAAAAATACGTAATTCTTTCGAAGTTTTATTAAAGATTTATTCAAAGTATACGAATTTTTCTTAAATATTTGTTGCAGCAAAACTTCACGCTCTATTGAACAGCAGTCACATGACATCGCAGCCACCGCCGACGTTGAGTAAACCAGCGGCAATGCCAGGAACGTCCTGGGAGGGTAACGAAGAGTCACAAACTGAAGAAACGCGACGCTCAACGCCAATGCAACCGCCACCAGCGCATCAACAAGCGAGAACGCCAAATATGCCCTTCGATTTGAAATACACGGTGCCTGGAAAAACGACCATTATTCCTGGCACCTCGAGCACTCTTACTCCCATCGATTTATCCTCTGGGTAAGAATTAAATCAATATTTTGTCCAATTTCCTTTCGTACGACTTTAAAATATACACGTTCATGTTTTACGGTGCTTAATTGATATTTTTTGATACACAGATATATGAAAGCTACTCCGGAACCTACCAGCAAGGACATGATGAACGAAGTACAAGACTTTTCAATGCCAAGCAAAAACAAACAAGTTAGCAGTAATAAGGGCAAACTTGACAGTATGCTCGATAAACTAATGAAGCGTAAAAATTACGTGAGTACTCAACGTTATTAAGTTTCCGTTCATTTACTTGAAAAGTTGACAAATTTATAAGTAAATCGAATGTCTTTATTGCAGGATTTCATAATTTTCCTTTTAATCGTATAATTCAATGCGATTTTTTAGTAATATAGGGAAAAATGAAGGTTTTTCTGTAAATGACTCTACATTTTTTATTTTTATTCCCGACGAACCGTCAAATATCTCGATCTGTTCGAAATATCATTTATATTTATCCCGAAATAGAATTTTTCAATTTTTCGTTGAAATATTTTGTAATTCCTTTGTTAATTAATTGTGTATATCGTTTCAGCCGGCCGACGAGCCAGTAGTGGGTAAAGAGAAGAAACGTCGAAAGTTGGATGAGATAGTGCTGGGTCTTAGTGCAGCGAAGGAACAGCAGAGTACTCATTATCCGGAGCACAGTAAGAAAAATCCAATAACACCGAACGTGACGGTAACGCCGACATCAGCGCCGATTGGTCTTCCGAATCCACCGGCACCGTCGCAAAAGCCATTCTCGATAACTGTCACGTCGATACCATCGTCGCGAGCATCGGGTTCGTCGTCGAATCATCCGCCGCCGTCCATGCACTCGCACAAAGACAATTTTGCTGCTTTGCTCGCCCAAGCTGAGCATCAAAATCGTGAATTGAAGAAGCAACAACAGCAACAGCAACAGCAACAACATCAGCAACATCAGCATCAGCAACAACAACAACAACAGCAACAACAACAACAACAACATCAACATCATCAGCATCAACAACAACAAGCTTTTAACTCGGCTCACATGTCGTCGAGCAGTCATCGCAAGAGCTACGAAGCGATGATCGCTGATATAAACAAAGTTGCGGAATATTCTTCGAAAATAGGCTCGTACTCTCACGAAGCAAAAGTTAATAAATGGCTCGCCGAACAAACAGCAATGTCGGAACAAATGGGCGCGGAATATCTCAGTGCACCGAGACGCCGAAGACCACGAGTCGATCCTTCTTTACTCGATTGGAAAAAACTCACTGGCGAGGAGAACGTCGCTGTTATTAACAGGTTAACAGGAAAAAAAGTGACTGGAAGCAAAGCTCCTCAGCTGAAGCGTCTCGGTCAATGGCTCATTGAGAATCCGATGTTCGACGTCGACCCGAAATGGGCGGAATTGGTGAAGGAACGTGGTAACTTACCTCACGATTTGCAAAAACGTTTACCCGGCAGCGATCGCGGTGGGAACAAGGGTAAAAGTCCTGGTCGACCACCGATGATGCCAAGTCCGACGAGTCAACAATCCGCCAATTCCGCCAACCTTGCTGCCTCCTCAATGGCTGCTGCTTCCGGTTTGAATTTCTCATCACTCGGTAATCTCAATAATTCATTATTATCGGGACTTTCACTCGGTAATTTTGATCCTAAGAACAATCCACTTTTGATGCCGTTCGGTGGATTACCGAATCTCGGTGCTCTTGGCGGTCTTGGTAATTTAAGCAATTTGAGCAACATGAGTCTTACTAATTCACTCTTCGCCAATCTCGCCGGTCTTGGACTTCCTTCTCTCGCCGGTATGGAAGCGGCGCTTGGGGGCGGAGCTTCCTCGACGAGTCAAGCTGAAACTAACGTCGTTAATTCGTCGGTTGGAAAAATGGCGAATTCAACAAACTCAACGTCAACCAGCAAATCCCGTAATAAAATGGAATCTTCTTCAAAAGCCTCCGCGCCATCGACTTCGACTTCGTCTTCGTCGATGCCGACGACAACACCGTTCCCATTTTTCTTTCCAAATCCAAGTCTGCTCTATACACCGCTTGGTCTTGGTGGTTTGAATCCATTTTCCATGCAACCAGGTGGCGTATCCTCAGCGTACGAGAGCTTGGCGCAGTGTGGTTTGTTGCCACCAAGCTCATCGGCTGGTGGACAAGCAACGACGTCAACTTCCTCGTCGTCGAGGAAACCATCGTCGTCGAGTAGCTCTCGGCAGCGCGAGATCGTAGCTGAATCCTTGAAACGCAAAGAGGCTGAGAAAAAATCACGATATTCGATGGATCCGAGCTTGAGTCTCCAACAATATTCCGATTTGGCGTTACACAGCGAAGTTGATAGAAGAAGAAACGAGCCCGAACGTAATGAGAAAAAGGAGACTATCGAATTGAGTGAAATCGCTGATTTGTCAGCGAGAATTGAGAGAAAGAGTAAAGAGCAAGAAATGAAAGAAGCTCTGGAGCAATTGAGTCGAACGAGCGCAGAATTGTTGACGAGAAACTTGGAGGATTTGCAAAGACCTTCGACGAAACGTTCGAGAAACGCGGATCATCAGCACGCCATAGAACAACAAATACCAGCTTCGTTGGAAGTTACTCTTGAGCCAGTTTCAAAGCGAAGTCGTACCGAGGTCGTTGAAACGAGTCCAAAGGTCACGATGACCGAGGCGAACCTTGAAATCGAAACGATTCTTCGGCCAGTACCGAGTAAAGCCTTGCCCGCCGCCCAAACATCACAATCAGCAGCATCTTCTGCTCCCTCAGTTCCGCCTCCGCGCGAACGACAACCCACGCCCCCGACGCCTGTGCGTCAACCTTCACCGCCAGCACCTCCGCAAGATAGCGCACCCGTGCAAGAGTCACCCTCGACTCCGGCAGCTCCTCAATCGGCACAAGAGGAAAGTGCCTCGCTCAATACTTCGAACAATAGCAATAAAGAATCTGTCGAATCGCAGCCTCCCGAAGAAGAGCCACGATCGCAACCGCCTCCCCCTCAATCTCCGGTGCAACAACAACAACCAGAAACACAAGAACCTCCGCAACAACCACCACAATCCAATCCTAAGGCTGATAGTAATAAAACTACGGAACCGTCGGAGGACGAGCAAAAAACAACTTCGGTCGTTGCTTCCGCCTCGTCCTCCACCTCGTCCTCCTCTTCAAAGAGCAAAAAATCACGTAGCGGCAAACGCATGAGTATCGAACCACCGCCAGAACGTAAAAACCTTCGTTCCAGCGCCGGCAGACAAGCTCGTGCCGCTGCTGAGAGACAAGCTCGTATGGTCGAGGGCGAACAAAACGCTGCTGAGAATCAACACGATCCACACGGTGGTGGTGAGTGATGGGAAAAAAACGTGAGTTCGCGACGTTGTACGAATAATGTCGATACGGTTGATGCTGCTCCTGTTGCTGCTGTTGCTGCTGCTGCTCCTGTTAGCGCTCCATCCGTTATCGAACATTCGTCCAGAGCGAACACACGGTCAACCACCAATCGCGATAAATACCGAAACAACAAAAATACGTCACCGACGATACGTAAATCGTCGCGTTTAAGGGGTGCTGCTGCTGCTGCTGCTAAACATTTCCAAAACCCTGTTTAACGAATTCATTCATTCCGGACGTTGATATACGCGCGCGCATGCAGTGATGAACGTGTGATCTCCACGGAATTTTTAGTGCACGGGGTGGGAAGGGTATTTAAAGAATAACAAAAATGACTAAATAATTACGAGAGACTACGCAAATTCGTAGTGAAACGAATGAAAAACAAGTGGTAATCGTGAAATAAAAATTAAAATAAAATAAAGTAAAACGACACACAAATTTGAGGAAAAAAAAAAAACGTTATTACACAAACGACAATTAATTTCAGGTGATTGTGTGATAAACCACACTTACGAACAATTTGAACGCAATAGTATTTTGTGGTAATGATACTTTGTGTGGTAACTAAACGTTCTAATTACGAGAAAGAAAGAAAAACAAAAAAAAACAAAAAACAAAAAAAATAATAGTTAACGATAATGGAATATAATTTTGTTAAATTTATTATCTTTTTTGATCTTATTGGTTTTGACCAGGGACTGTTTTCTATAACTGCTATCAACGTATATATTATTATACGCATAATAATATAACCGTATCGATTAGACGAGGTTAATAAATAAATAAATAAAAAATCAATTAAATAAACAAAACATCTTAGCGATAAATTAAATAACGAAATAATTGAAGAAAAAACGATGAGATGATGATTATATAACAATACAAAAACCGATACAAAAACGAAAAATGTACATATTATACAATCTGCCTAGATATCGTAAGAAAACAAACAACAACAACGTGTACTTGGAAAAGTGTATATAACGCAGTGTACTTTTAATTATACTAGGTGAAATAATAAACGGCTTCTTTTGTTGTTTGCAAAAGTGAGAGAGTATTCGCAAAGGGTTCCGATCGTGTTTACAAGAGAACCGCACTTAAAATTCCATTGCCCCAAACATTTTTTTCCCTTTTTCCTTGGAATCAAATCTCTTAAAACTGAAAGAAAATTCCAAAAAGGAATCAATCGCAAATTTCTTTTTGAATGTTTCAAGTTGAAATTCATGTTATAAAAATTTCAGGAATTATCGAAAATTGCGATAAAGTCATTACCAAAAAGTTAGTAAAAAATTGTAAAAAAAATGTTCGTGATAACGTTTTTTTGTGCAGATTTCAATCCAATTCAGAAATTTCGAAGTTCTTATCTAATTAAATATACGGACGTGAACTATGTGCATTTTGTACTCTTAAAAGGAAAACGTTTTTTTTTTTATCACTTATTTTATTTGAACGTTTGGAAAAATAGTTACAATTGAGCAATAATGCCAGTGGAAGATTTTCGAGTATGAAATTTGTGGTTTATTTTTATTTTTATTGTTTTTTGGACCACGATTCCGCTGGTTGTGCGACAAATCTCATGTACTGCTTTCCTGATGGCAAATTCAAAGTTTTTATGTTCGTAGTGAACATTTTTTGGGCCTCGTCGTTCGATATTGCCGGATGTACCATGACGTCATCACCTTTCTGCAAAAATACCAAAAAATCATGCAATATGGAGTAAATACGAAAAATTGGACGTTTCTAATGTTTGCTTAGTTTTATACTTTTCTGTGGCTAATTTTTTAAGTCTTGCTGATAAATGAATTACCTTCCAGTCCACAGGAGTCGCAACTTTGTAAGTGTCAGTCAGTTGAAGAGATTCAATGGCTCTTATAATTTCTCTGGAAAAAATTCGGTTTTACATCATTTTCAATCCAGTTGATCTATTATTTTCGTTTGTACAGAATTTTTGCAATATTAGAAAAAAAATGGATGAACTATTACTCACTCAAAGTTTCTGCCAGTTGTGGCTGGGTACAGGATCATCAGTCTCATCTTTTTCTTTGGATCAATAACAAAAACAGCTCTAGCAGCCAATGGAATTCCATCTTTGTCCAATTCATCAGGATCCAACATTCCAAGCTGCGTCGCTATAGTTCTTGACTCATCCTCAATTATTGGATAAGGAAATCCGTCCATTGCCACACCGGCGTAACTTTTTATATCCTTAAAGGTCATAAGTCACTTATTTTATATGATTGAACAATTATACTTTTTTTTCATGATGAAAATGAAGCAAAATTTTATGGAAATTGAGAAAATAATGGAATTTGCCATAGAAACCAACAACAAAAATAATAACACTCAAATTTTAAGGAAATTAATTGAATTTAAAAACTTCTTGTAGTTTTTTTAACATATTGATCAATGGAATGAAATTTATTGTGATTGTTTTGGTGTGGTGTTTATAAACAAAAAAAATATAATCATAACTTTACCTCGATCCATTGGATGTGGGATTCTAGGGAATTGCAAGAAATAGCAATAGTTTTCACACCCAATTTCGTGAATTCTGGCAATAACTTGACAACTCTTGCTAACTCTGTGGTGCAAACTGGTGTAAAGTCGTTTGGATGGGAAAACAATATTGCCCAACTGAAAATTATAAATTCGTAAACTGTTTAGTTGTTTAATAGAGAAAATTTAATTCGAAACAAACTATTTTCATGTTTTTTTTTTTTTTCCAGGCAACGTGAACGAATGAAATTGCGATTGTTTAATTTCTTTCGCCCTATTTAACAATATGATTGAATAAAAAAATCACATTTAATATTTTTTTCAGCTATTCTTCGAGTTACGTTCTATCAAATTTATTTCGTCATTCAAGCAAAGTCTTGTTCTTGAAATATGAACATCGACCGGAATTTTCGAAAATAGGTTAGAAAAACGTCAGTTTCGTGATGCATTGAAAGAAAAAAAACTTACGAACTGCCGAGCCATTCGTGAAAATCAATTACTCCAACGTTCGTCGATGCTTTAAAATTTGGAAAAATTTCGCCAAGTAGAACCATGATTCTAATGTTGTATATGAAGCCGAATGTTTTTTTTTTTGGAATTTTTTAGCTAACTCGAAAATTTGCAACGGCGGAAAAGACGACGACTGTTTACCGTGACAACGGTAAAGATACGATTGAAAAAATTAGAACGAGTCAGAGCACGTTGTCGACGAAGCACTTGTTACGAATTTTTTTGTTTTTTGTCGTAGAATGTGACGGTTTTTATTTTCGAATTCAAGTAGAATGGGAATGTGACGACGTAAAATTACGTAAATTAGGATGTGTCATTACACATCCTCAAATTAATTTATGCAACGGTTTTCACATCCCGGTGCATATCGATCTATGAGCGCTACGAATGGTGGGAGAAAAAGCTGCGCTCGTGGTCTCCTGGCGAAGTCAAACTACAATATCGTTTGCGCAATTTATTTATAAAAAAAGATTCAATGGGTTTATATTGTTACGTGGAAACGGGTTTACGATCGCCTGGAGGTAGCCAAAGGGTTGGCTAATCAAACACTCGCGAATATTTATCGAGGATAATTATGATGTTTATTTAGGCTCGTAAAAACTACACTCTTGAACTATTGTTACGATTTTATATAGAACTACGTTGCTACTCTACTGTTCGCAGCATAAATTAGAATAAAGAGGTTTTCGTAGGAAACTAAAAAATGAGTCGCGCGGAGTCGACCTACTGACACGGGACCTGGCCCAATACTGCCGTCCTTCCTTGCTCGGGGCCCTACCGACCCCGAGGCTTTTCTATCTATATTAAGAGGGTCGCTTGCACGTGGTCCGTACGTGGGAGCGTTCATGTCCACGAGCTCGAACGAGTCAGAGTCGTTACTCTCAACAATATGAATCGAACGATTCTAAAAAAAAAAAAAAATCACTGTGGTAGTGTTGTTGTCATCAGATATGTATTTTGTTCGAAACTGTCATTGTCTGTAAGCGGATTTAATGAAAATTGCATAACAAGTTATGTAATTGGATATTTTTTATCTGATTATTTGGATGTTTTGTTTACAAAAAATGTCTTTTTTTCATCAGTCTCGAGAAGCCATAGATCGGACAAACTTTGTAGCAAGGTGACATAATAGGAACAAAAAATTCCCCAAATCTAGTTACTAATATAGTCACGAGGCGCGCTGTCATCGGCTGACGAATCTCGAACTTATATATTTTCAGAATTTTCGAAAATCGAGAAAGAAAGCAATCGATCTATCTTTTTGCTTCTCGAAAAGTTCCAACTTGGAAATTTTACCTCAAAGCACTCTTTATTTTGTTCGCACTACATATTCCGGTTGCAAAATAGACAATAATTTACTGAAATCACTGAATGACTCAGCTGAAATATATGGGCCTCGGAATAGTAGAAAAAATTCAAGGCATAATGAATTTTCTAGGATTTCTACGAGAAAGCGTTCTTTCATTCATATGAACCGGACTATCATTATTCGATAAATTGAATTTTTGAGCGAATTCCCAGAAATTCCACAAGCCAACGGGCTCAAATTACACACACGAGCCTACGATACCCATCGCGATCCTAGCGGTCGTCATTCAAGTAAAAACATGATCTTTCATACATAAAACTGACGATCCCCCCTCCGTGTAGTTTCAAAGCCTCCACGAAAAACAAGACAACAGCAGCAGAGTCGTATATTCGGGGGTTTTCGTGCTATTGAAAGACAAAGACAAAGACTATATACTTCCGGATGCAGCTGAGAACTTTTTTGTTGGTTTATCGACACGTCACCGTTGACGTCACATAACAGGGGTGCGGTGGTGAGGCGGCGAGACGTGAGTCGTGAGTTTGGCAACGCTGGAAAGTAATCAGCAGGTTGCCTCTCTCATGCTGGCTTGGGCGAAAGTAGTCGTCACATAAATATTTGTTACACATTCTCGTGAGATCAGTTTTGTGAAAGGAAAGAAATCTAAATAAATTTTTTGTTTTTTTTTTTTTTTTAATTTGACATTTGGGCAACTGTTTTGTTATTGTTTACCTCAAGTATTAAATGATATAGCCCAAAATGTTGTCTTTAAAGTTGAGTATCTCACTGTTCATGCTCCTTTGCGCCGTAAACACGGGTGTACAAACAGCCGACGATGAAATGTCTTTAACCAAACTTGGCGCAAATAGTGGACCTACGCTCAAGTTTTATTACTGGTAAGTAAAATAAACATTCAGTTTTTTTAATTTCAAAATTTTTTACCCATTGTATGTTAGGAATTGTTATTTTTTAATATTTACATTTTTGAATTGTTCAAATTTTTGACAGTACAAATTATTATTTTTTTCAAATTTAACTTCGTAATCGTCATTCGTCAATGAAGCAGCAGGTTTAAGCCGTTTTATTGGTTATGCAAAGCATTTTTTAATACATCTCATCTCACATTTTACTTGTTTATATTTTTGTTGAGATTTCTGTTTTTTTTTGTTTCTTCTGTCTTTTTCGATTATCGTGACTGTTTGTGTGAATGAAGAGTTTTATTTATTAGCTATTCGTGTGGCTACAAGCGAGTTTTTCAAGACTACGTTAACATTCTCCAACAAAAGTATCCGGAACTTCAAATTGATGGAGAAAATTACAATCCACCTGGTTATAATATGTGGATTGCTAAATTTTTGGTAAATTACTTTTTTTTATTATTCATATTGATTTTTCATGCTTATAAACAGTTTCATTGAATGATTTTTGACTTTTTTTTCACAGGGTACAGCCAAGATTATTATCATAGTAATGATTATTATGGGTGTTAATCTTGCGACATTTATGGGTTATCCCACGCCGTTCTGGTGGCAATGGTGCATGGACAACCGTTTGTACGGATGTATCATGATATTTTTCCTGTGCAACGCCATCGAGGGACACTTGATATCATCCGGCGCTTTTGAAATATTATTCAATGGTAATTTTCATAATTCTATTAACAATTCCAGTAAAAATGACAGAAAAAAACTTCATTTGCCTTCTAGCGTTGTGGAAAAATCTGATTAATTGAAAAAAAAAAAACTCATTCTTGCAAATTCCATCCAATTGTAGAAACTGTATATTTTTTAGAAGAAAAATTGTTTGTCTCTGCCAAAAAAAAATGTTCACATTGCAAACATGAAAAAAATAAAATAAAAAACTAAAAACGAAGTAAAAATAATAAGAATAGATAGAAATGAGAAAAGAAAAAAACAATTGCGATGATAAAATAAATACGTACATGTCTTTTTTTTTGACACAAATAAATTAAAAATAATAATGACGTTCAACAGATGTTCCTGTATGGTCGAAGCTCGAGACAGGAAGAATGCCACAACCGCCTGAGCTTTTTCAAATAATTGATAATCAGATTCACATGTTGTACCCAGACATGGAATTTAAGGACATAACGTTTAACAAGTAACTGCCTGGTGAAGGGCGCTAAAAATTGAAGCCAAGCAATCGATAATCCATGTAAAATGGCATAGTTCAAACGCCATGCTGAGATTCCTACGTGTCATGAGTCGAGACCTAAGCTCAGGTTTTTTTCTTTTTTTTTTTTAAGTATCTTACGAAACCAAATATTCCTGCAAAGGAGAGAATGATACAGTGTTGTTTGTAAGCGTGTTAAAAAAAAGAAACAAGATTCTGTTGTTTTTCTCTCATCGTTACCAAGAATTACCAGGAGAGGAATAAATGGATTGTATGTTTGTGTACATATAAAAAAAAATGTTCGCTTCAATTCATTAAAAATCCTCAAAGACGGAATCAAAACTTCCAATGTTGGACAAAATGATAGAACAAAATGTTAAATATTTCATTTTTCTTCTTAACACACTGCATTTATTAAATTTATTTTGTCGAATTGGTGAGACTTTTTTATTTTCAATGTTCGTGGAAATTAAAATTGTAAGGAAGGGCCAATTCAAAAAATAGACATCTTTTTCGATCAATTTTTTCTCCCAGGCTTGGCAGACTCTTTCGCGACCATCTGATTTTCCAAATCTTCCATTCTTTTTGCCAAATCTCTACTTAGAAAAGCATCGAATCCATCCATAGGAAAGTTTTCCATAAATCTGAATGAAAAATATCGAAATAAATATTTGATTGTCTTTTTCTTTATCTTTTTTTTTCAATAACTCACCTCTCCAGACCATAAAGTCTCTCGATTTCTTTTTTTATTATTTCGATGTGCTGTGTTCTCGAGGAATTTAAAAAATTCACCATCTCCTTTGTACTCAAGTCGGCCAAATGCGTTCCTGTTACAATTTTGCATTTTTAATTCAATGAAAAATTTATTTTTCGAAACAGAATTCCCAAGGATTATTTCACACAAAATTTTCCTTGAAAAACCATGTCAGCTATATATCAAAATATTAAAATATTACTTCGAGGATCTTCTTCGTCTTCTTTCGTTTTTTCGAATGTCTCGTCTTCCGTCGTTTCGAAATATCCACTCTCAGTGAAGAAATCTGCGATTGAATATTGCTCTGCACATGGTGCTATTCCTCGTGATATCATTTCGTTGTATGTCACGCTCACAGTTTCTTTCTTTTTTTCTTCATCTCGTTCTGGGGCTTTACATTTCACACGATCACAATGTTCTTCATGAATGTTGGTTTCTTCATGTTTTTCACTAATTCTTGATGGTCCAGGCTCTTCTGTGATTGTCGAAATTTCTCGCTAAAATGATTTTTTTAAATTTTTTACTTATTTTCAATATAAAAATTCCAACAGTTTTGTCAATTTTTATTGCAAAATTCGTGATTTCCTATTTTGTTGTTTCATCATCTTAGCAAGAAAGGATTTTTTTTTCTATAAATCTTTAAAAAAATTGGCTTTATTTTATCTGAAAATAAAATCGAACGTTTTGAGTCGCTTCAGTTGGTGATTTCTCATTCTCCTGATTAGTCGGCTCTTCGGCTAAATTATCATCTCGCATAGTCGAATTTGACAACGGATTTGTTCCCTCAGGCACAACAATCGAATCGTGTTTTTCTTCATTTTTCGTAGTTGTTCCCGATATAATTTCGCTCTCTTCCCGAATAGGCTCTTCCCTAGGCTCGAAATGATCACGTTTACTAGTTTTTTGCAAATTTTTTTGATCCACTGATTTTTCTATTGCTGTTCCAAGCTTTGCATATTGTTCTATCAGGTCGTCCTGTATTACTCGAATACAAATATCTACGTCGTCTGTATATTCTCCTTGGGTGTTTTTTAGATCCAATAGAAATCGTAGGCACCAATGTAATTGCGTTATTCCTATAAAAAATACCGAAAGTAGGTGATTTTATTGACTTTGTAAGAAAACAATGAAAAATCGAGTTTTCTTCATATTTTTTAAAGTTCTCACTCTATTTCAAATTATTGTGTAATTTTCTTTAAATTATTCATTATTGAATAATGCATTTTTACGATCAAGACAATTTTTTTCATAAATCATCAGTTTTCATTACTTTTTTTTAAAAACAACACAAATTTGAGGTTTTTATAATATTTCCTTCGATATTCGGAATGTTGATTCAAAAAGGAATAATTTTTTAATTTATTTAGTGATTATTACTCAATAAAATATTTAACTAACCAACATAATTTTTGCTGCTATGAAAAAGTGACCAAATGACGCCCAAAGCGTGGTCGTGATAAAGCCAGTAAGGTGGACGTATCGCAGTCATAACAGAACCAGATTCTGGTCGACCGCCCATAACCCTGAAGGAATATACGACAGGATGTATATCAAACACATCTTTCGACAAGGAAACTTTTTTATTGGATTTGTCTGACGTCATGGCATTGACTTAAGAGAATCTTTGAAAAATATGAGTTACGATTTTGAGACTCTGTAACATTTGTACTTGTGAAAATTTAAATTTGTCAAAATCCATCATTTTTATAACCAATAAAATAATAATAATAATTGCTGACTGGTCTGAAGTCAGGAAAATACTCATTTTTTTGTAACTTCATGGCTTAAAAAATTGTAAATGTAGCTACACAGATTATAAAATTGACGAAAAAAACGATTATATTAAAAATTACACGTTTGGCTTAATCTGATTCAAACAATTTTTTTTATTTTTTTAAATTCCTCCTTATTCTTTATCGTTTTTTGCAGTTTCATTCCCTTCCGTTTCTTCTCCTTTGTCTTCTTCTTTTTCGGTCTCTTCGTCAGAAGTCTCTTGGTCGTTGACCGACGATACGATTTTTCCACTTTCGTTCAAATTCGTCAAAAGTTTCATCAGCTGGCCTACATTTGCAGGATATCCGTCCGACTGTTTGAGACCTCGAAAATATTCCTGCGTGTGTCTCACGTGCTCCACCGTTATATCGTTGTAGGTTTTTTGGGCAAGCATCATTACAGTACTCACTGCAATGCTGCACATTCGGACCTATTTTTATAATAATCACAATAATAAACAAATCTCTGTCATTTTATTATCGAAAATTTTTCCGGAGTTGATTTTTTTATCAAGTTCCAAATTAATTCAACGTTTCAATGATTTCTTCGATCGTCGTCTCGTTAAGAATTTTTCTCGAACACAAATTTGTTTTTTTATTTATTTTTATTTTTATTTTTTTTAAGAAAAACTGGAATAAAACTTTTGCAAGAATTTTCAACATTTAATTTTTTACAAATTAACTTTTTTTACAGATTAATTTTGGAGTGAAATGAAAATGGGTTTAAGAAACCAAATACCGTTTCGTTTTTTCTGTCATCTTTCGACACTGATCTACTTGCACTTGGACATCGAATAGTCGTTTCCAAAATGTCTCCGATATTTGCACGATCTCTGGTACGAGTTCGTGTCGGTGGTGGTGTGAATTTCTGAAGCCAAAAATATTTGTTGCATTGTGACAATTAATTGGAATATTTAGTTTTTTTTTTAAATATTTGTTGCATTGTGACAATTAATTGGAATATTTAGTTTACAAAAAAGAGAAACCTTTGATTCCGTCGATTTGCACTCGTTAACATTTTCATTTGGACTTCGTCGAGAATCTTTATGTCGATGATAGTGTCCAGGCCGTGGAGTAATTTCGAAAATTTCTGGATGTTTATTTTTCAATAATTGAACAGCTTGTAAGTTGGGTCTTTTATCATTTTTACTTGTCGTTGGCTCGTTATTTTTTCTACGAGCTCGATTTTTTTTCATTGATTCTTCTGACATTATATTTTGGTAGAAAAATCATAAACGATACTTCGTTCAACATCGAAGTCATTTCGGGCAGCTTTTGGGTTTATATTTTTTTCTCCCATCTCATGATAAATTGAGACGATTGAACGAGATGTCTTTCGTTGCTGTAATCATTGGAAATGAAACTTTTTCGAAAAATTCTTTAAATCAAGTTCGTTCGAAATATTTGTTGAACAAACCACGTTGTTGTTACCATTTGAAGAAAAGAATCTGTCAATTTAATCACTTTCTTCGAACTAGTAACTTTTTGACATTTTTTTTTGTTTTGAAATTTATGAATTTACTAAAATCATCGGACAAAAATATTGCAAGTGAATAAAAATGATGTTGGTTATGTCATCGTTGGAATAAACTCGTGGTCCGCGCTTGGCAGACCACCCCGAAAAATAATGCTCGTCATTTATTTCAAAGCCATATGTTAAATGACGTTTTTTTGGAAACAAACGATGTAACGGAACCGTCACATCGTCTAAAACTTAAAAAATAAACCCGTTTCCGGTTCCCATTTGACATACAAAATTCTCGTAAGTACGAAGAAATATTTGTCGACATTGTTTGAATAATTTTTACAAACAGATCGTTATATCTTCACATTTCTTTGTACGAAGTTGCAAGTTTGAGTTTATTGTAATGATGGAATTAAATTGTAGAGTACGAAACATGAAGGCCGCACGGGCCAAACGGCGAGGGCAGGTGAAACTCGTTTGATCCTGGGCCCAAAACTTCCGAAAATAATGCCCAATTTTCCATCTTTGATAAGAAGGAAGATTCCTGCGTAATTAAATCGTCAAGAAAATAAATTGCTCCAAAACTGAATATTCGAAAGCATATTAAAAAAAAAAAGCGTCTTTCAACGATCTATGAGAATTTGTCGATCATCCAGAATCGTCCTGAAATCCAGAAACGTTTTTTTTTTAGTGTGTCGATCGTCCCGAATGCCCTCTTTCTTCATTAAAATTCAAATGAATAATTGGAAATAACAGTGGAATTTGGAAATAAAAATTCCTGTCAAAAATATCATTTTTAAATAATAAAAAAGTAAATAAAAAAAAATATTGAAAAATGGCGCATCGCAGCAGTGCATGTCCTCGTCAACCAGGAAGAGGTTCAATAGCACGTCCAGCCTTGACCAGGACACAAATGTTACGAGCTGCTCAAACATCAGCTTTGGTTAAAAAAACACCTCGTACCGATCCTCCCACCGAACCTCCTCCACGAGCAGTTCCTTCTCGTGTTCGTCAAGCCCTTTCACGACCTTGTCCGAGAAAGCTCGACTTTGCCAAACCACAAATGACCAAAGCGATGCAAATGCGACAACAAGTTGCTGCTCAAAAGATCAAAGACTATGAAGCCCAGCAAAAAGCAAAGGCAGACGCAGCCCTTCGACGTACTCGACGATCAGCACCAGCCACTGCCTGTCCACGTCCAAAATCTGCTCAAGCGCCACGAAGGTCCGATCAAGAGTCACTTAGAGTTTTGCAGGCTTCTATTAACCGAGGTCATGACGCTTCTATGCGACACCCTCCTAATTTGGCTGTCGAAGATGCTATCAGCAGAGGTCACGTTTCTACGAGATCTGCAAGACCTAAAAGATCAATGGTAATCTCAAATTCATCTCCATATTCAATTATTAATTTAAATATTTAATGAAACACTGTAATTGCAAGTCCATAAATGATAATTTACCTCAAAGTGCAATTTTCTTGCTGATAAAATGTGTATTTTTGTTTATTACTTTTTTCCTAAATAGAATTTAATAGTCTATTTGATGTCCATCTCCACATTTTCAATTTTCAATTTAAATATTTAACGACAAACTTTAATTGCAAGTTCACAAATGATAATTTACCTCAGAGTGCAATTTTCTTGCTGATAAAATGTGTATTTTCTTTATTATTTTCTTTCTAAATAGAATTTAATAGAATTATTAAATTAATCAAATGTTGTATACAAATATTGGAAAAATTGAACACTCGTGACTGGTGTGAACCGATAAGTAATTTTTTAAGAACATAAATTATTTATAAACCTTTCATAAAACGAGTTTAGGATGAAAATGAGATAAAAATATAATTGCAGCCCGGGCCTTCGAGATGTCCGCGACCGATGGCAGCAGGGACGCCACTTTCGGAGGACACGAGGGAGTTAGCAAAGACGATGCGAGCGGATGTAGTGCAGGCGACGCCGATAGGGGAAGGTCCGGTGAACAAAATAATAATAGATCCTGGAGCGGTGCGTCCAGATCGTAGTACAATCGTGGTGTTGCCTACGGAAGGAGCAGCAGGGGGTGCGGATATATCGAATAAATCGATTCAGGCGATAAGCGAGACTCTGGACGAACAGGACGCGGTTGAGAGTGCGACGGTCCAGGGAAAGCTGGAGGAGTTGCAAAACGCAAGGCGTGAGTTCGTCATTGCTGTGGCGAACGTTAGTGGTAACGCTGTTAATTTGCACGACGAGAGTGGAGATTCGATATTGAATGTCGATGAAATGGAGCAATTGGAATATTTGCCAATGCCGCCACTTCCAACGAGGGATCGAACCATCATAAATCTTCCAGACGTTTCTCACGCCATGTTCCGGATCGAGTATGGAAAGGATCATCCTGATGTCGAAGCTGCCAGAAGTTTTTCACGAAAAACTCAAAAAACTCTGGACCATTTTGCACAACAAAAACGTATGGAGGACGCTTTCGAAAGAGCTCAAAGAGAACAGATCCAAGATTTCGATCTGGATGTACCGTTCGAGCAAGACATTCAAGAAGGCGATATTTCGTGGGAAGAAGACGAATATGGCACCATAATTGCTTGTCCATCGAGAATCAAGGCGTCGATGAGGGTACCACGAAGATCAGCCGATGCTGCGCCTATAGAAGGAGCCAATATCGAAGACCTCGAACGATTCTTTGATGTTACTAATTATCCACCGGATCCTGAACCTCCGGGACCACCTCCTGGCAGAGAAAATCTTCATCCTGATCTTTGGCAAATCGAAGATCCATGGTATTTCGAACAACGCTACGATCCACCACCTTTGATTGACTTCGATTCCTCTTGCTGATTGCTTTTGTCATTTTTCTATTCTTTCGACTATTTCCGCGCAATTCCTCCTTTACTCGGTTCTGTAATAGATGAAAATAATATTATTGACGAAAAAATAATAAAAAATGTAAGTATTTCACGAGAATTTGATATTTCTTTATACAAAATCATCGATTTTTTATCGTTATATAAAGTACAAAATCGTCTTTTTTTGAGTTTTATAAAAAAAAAAGAAAAAAGTAAACTCCACGTAATTCCCTTGGGTTTAAGAACCGTGTGGAATGAAAGTTCAATAAATAATTGACACAATATTATCGTTTAATGTCTATAATCGGTATTTATTTGTTCATAGTAGTACTAATAATTACTAAACGTTTAAATACAGGTGATTCATATTTGAGAAAGACGTAATGAATGCTTAGTTCGTTCTATTGGGTTGATTCCTTTGTTTTGTTTTTCTTTTTAAAATAGAGAAAGTAGAAGTATGATAGAGTAATTCACATACAATATATAACTCCAACATTTCTCACTTGTGTTTCAACAAACGTTAGCATCAAAAGTGACAATATATTAATTTAATGTTGAAAAATATAAAGACTGAACGAGGGATTCTCTGATTCGTGATCCTCGTGGATTAAATGTTGTAGAAAATGAATAAATCGAATCGAAAAGTAAAAGAGAAGGTTGGAGAAACGATTGTTCACAGAAAGAGTAGAAAAAAACGAAAAAAAAAAAAAAAAACAAAACAAAAAAGTAGTCTATACAAGAATATTTGTGCGGAAATGAAGAAATAATGATAGTCATTGTTACAATAATGTTTATCCTTCTCGAGGATAGAGAGTGCCTTAATTTACAGAACGAAAGGAATAATACTTTTTCTTGTTGTTTTAAATTACGATTAGACTAAGTCGTAACAATTTGCGTTTTTTTTCTTCTTCTCTCGTACTCGATCATTCCTTCAAAACATTTTCACATGATTTTCGGCTCAGAACGGTCCTCTTGATCGATCTATTCTCGATTTACAGTCTCGTCCTCGTTCGAACGCAATTCACACACACTCACACGCTCATTCATCTCTCAGGATTGTTACGCATTTGAAAATTCAGTGTTGCTCATGCTCACTCGCTGCATATATATAATATATACGGCTAATACGATTATTCTCGTTGGTGATGTAAAAACATAACGTTTTATAATATTAAAGGGATCATGCAATAAACCACGATCATTCTAAACGAGAGTGACCTTGGAAAATATATATAATATGTGGTACGGTATAAATTACTCTTGTCTTTGACTTTCGGTCCTTCAAAAAAAAAAAAAAAGTATTACGTTTGAGTTATATAAAAAAAAAGAGAAACGATTGAAAGAGTCAGGAGTGAAATTTCACGTCAAAGTCTTGAGCCCGATCGGGTCGTGTGACAGGAAAAATGAGAGACATAAAAAAGAAAAGAAAGTAAGAAAGATGAAAATATAAAGAAAATTAAAACATATCTTACAAAGTCGTGAAATATCTTTTATACAAATTGTCAAAATTCTTTTGTTGTTGTTGTTGTCGTTTATCTTTGGTAGAAACTACTAAATAAATTATTATTAGTTAGATCGTAAATTTCGACGGGGCTAAGGGGATTGGTGACGAGGGGACACAGTTCGAGATTACGAGAATAAATATTCATCGCGTTGAGATTATTCGATCGCAAACAAAAATATATATATATGTATATATCTTATTCCCTCATTAGGATCACTGAGAACATTCAGGATTTTTAGAAAAAAAAACAAATTATTTTTAAACAAGAACAATATACACGAGCATATACAAGATTCCCACGAATTTTTAGCACAGTGCTGCTGTCATTTTCAATCATTTTTTTCTTTAATTTATCATATTTATGAGAATTTATCATTTTATCGAGCGATATATAGAATTTTTTTGGGCCGTTTGGGAGTCATGGTAAGTTTCGCCAGCGACATCCACAGAAAATATCGTCAAGCAGAAAAAGATTGCAATTTCATTAAAATATCTTCGACTTGTATTTAAATCGTTTAAATTACGAATCGAAAGTAATTTTTTTTTCTTTTTTCTACCAAACACATTTTTGTAGCATACTTTTTTGTTGCTTTTCAATATCTTTCGGAAACGTTCGCAGAACAGGGAATGATTTTTGCATCGCCCCGACGAAAAAATAGCCCAAACTGCTGAAAATTTCTTTTCTTTCCCTTCATCGTAAACAAACTATTCTATTTTTTTTTTTTTGTTGTTTTTGTTTTTCTAATTTGACATATAATTCGACAATAATGGATCTACTTATCTCGTGTGTTAATTATAAGCTAAGTAGCCTCTATTTTTCTTTTGTATCTCGAAATATATTTCGGTCGATCAACATTTATCGAGTTAATTACGTAGGGATTGATTTTTTTGTTTTTTCTTTTTTGGCGAAACCTACGTCGACGAATTATATAAAAACGAATGAAAAAAAAAAAACGAAATTTGTAAAATCACGAACGCGTCGATTCAACGCGATTTTCGTGAATGATTTTTTTTCTAAAGCCAAGTAAAAGCTCTTTAAAGCTTCTTTTTTTTGCTGTTTTTCTTTCTTTTTGCCTTTTTCTCATCTCGTCTAACACGATGAACTCTTAAGCTCGCCAATGTCAGCGATGTTTTGCAGTAACGCCGAAGCCTCGCTATTGGGCTGTGCCTTTGCGTTGTATCGTTGCTTCAATGTGCTCAATGCGGACAACAGTCTTGTGTTTGATGACATCAGACGCGAATTTGCAGCGTCCAATGCTGCAATTTGCTGCTCCTGCGCGTCGATCACGCGCTGCTTGTACGACAATGTTGCCGACATCTTTTGTTGCTCCCTCCGTAATTCCTCCTCCACAGAGATTAACCTGCGATTAAAATAAAAAAAACGTTGAATTCAAGGCAATTTTGACATTTGGAAAATAATGATATTCAAATCAGAAAAATTAACAGAGACAATAAAAAAATTAATAACCAATTAAAAATACATTTATATCGTGAATTATTCCAAGTCTAACAGACAATCTTTACTTTTCTTATGTTTTATCAAGTTTTCAGTACAGATTTATAGACTTGGCGAAATATCTTGGAATTTGAACATTTTTCGCTATTCTAAATTCCAAGACATTCGTGTAACATTTGTTTTTTTGCTAACAATCAATGATTACACCTTTTTTTTAGATAAATTTTGAAATCAACGGAGTCTTTGATTCTTCAGAATGACTTTTTATGCAAAAATTTTGGAGTTTTCGTAAGTTTTGATATTTAAATACTTTTTTTTCGTAAATAGGATTGGATTAAGTATTTTTTCGTTTTTTTTTCAACACAGATTTGAATATTGATTTCGAATATATTTTTAAAAATGAAGAAATCATTAGACTTTGAAGATTTCTAGCAAGTAGCATTTCGTTGCAAATAATTATAAATTATATAAAGTTTAAAAGTGCAAAAGGAACTTTGGTTCTTCCGTTCCCTACGATGTTTCAACAGTTCTTTTTCGCACTAATATGATCGTTTCAACGATAATAATAATTAAAAAAAAAAAAACAAAAAATCAAGCTTTAGCGAGCAAACGTAAGAAACGAGTGAAAGAATGATTAATATAAAAAATGGAGAAAATGAAAAAAAAATTACATTTGTGACATATCCGTGCAGATGAACGATTAACTATCGATGTCGATTGTACATTAAAGAAAATATGAATAAATGGATCGTAAAAGCATCGACGAATGATGTACTGATGTGTATGATGTATGTGTGTGTCTCTGTTTTCAATAGAACGACGATGTCAGCGTGTGACTCGATATTAAAAATCTCGTTGTTTTTATATAAAACAATAGTTATTAATTTATTTGAAATTTAGATGATTCAATAGTGTTGTTTGATTTTTGTTAAATGGAGAAAAGCTTAGAAATATAATTGACTCTTACACCAAGATCCAGATCAAGCCAGAGTATACCAAATGCAGCGGATAGAATGCACAGGAACACACAATAAAGTTAAACATACATTCATTTCGATACGTCCGTTTTGATTTTTTCTTTTTCATTTTCCGTTTAATGTTAACAAGAAAAAATGAGAATAATTTGTTTTAATATATTCTATAAATAGGTCAGATACGAAACGAAGATGAATTTTTACAATTTCACTTGATAGAGGGACATTTTTTGACTTTTTTTTTTTAACTCGAAATCCTATTGATGTCCATGAATGAGATAATGCAATGGACCGATGGATGATAAATTCCAACCACAAGTTTTCTCGTCAGCTGAGCTTTTTGTTTTTTTTTTTCTGTACTACAGCACGTCGTGAATTTTATCGGAGGGAGAAATGAAATGTTCTTCAAACTTCTTGCCCAAGTAGACGACAATTCGAGATTTTCCATCACTCTGGAATTTTTTTTTTCCGTTTACGAACACTCGTTAAATCCAATGAGCTTTCCGGAGGAGAAAAAAAAAGCCAACACCTTTGAGAAAATTTGACATCAATGTACCTGGAGATGATGCTCTTCATTTTGGCGTCTGGTGCTATTCCGTCAATTTCCGTATCGTCGGTCGTACCCAAACGGGCACGTAAACGGTCAACGCTGCTCTGCAACCTCTCGATTTCCACCTCGTACTGGAAAGGATATAAATCACGCTGAGTGTTAGTTACATTCAGAAAAGTAGACCGAGAGTTTCATTAATTCGAATTGTTGTTTTTTTTTTTTTTTTTTTATATCGAAATTTAGTCAGTTATTTACACGCAACGAGCAAGATTGAAAGTAGAGTGCGAAAGAATTAAGATTTGAAGATATAGTGAAATCATGCACGCATTAAATTTTTCATAAATTAGCACATAATTCGTTAGAATTGAATATTTCATTTGTTTATGGTTTTATCTGACGCAGTAAAATCTGCACTTCGTAATTTCGTTCCAAGCTGAAAAAAATCTTTCCCAAAAAAATAATAAAGTCGAGGAGAAAAAAAGAATAATTTAAATCGAAATTTATAATTTGACGGAAGAAATCGTTTTTTGAAACTTTGCAGTGTGGGAAAAAAATTAAAAATTGTCTGCATGACCAAGTGTCAAGTGAATGAAAATTCATTGCTGAATTCTGATTAAGTTTCAGTGCCAAATAAAAAATTTGGTATTTTTGATGAAGATTGAAAGGAAACAGAAGAATTATTTTTGTCGTCTCTTAATTCCTGCGATTTTCGTATCAATTTTCTAATTTTTTTTGCAATAAAAATGATGTCAGTGGATAATAGAAAAATTCTTCATTTTCCAACCTGATCAACGCTTCGATGACTTCGGGATTTGCTTCGTCTGGTAGCGCAGCTTTCTTCCTCGCTAGTGTCGGACAAGTCTCTGGTAGAATCGAGAGACAATCTTCTCCTCAAGTTGGTGCAACAGACGTTAGCGGTTTGTTCGTTATTGGTGCGATGTGAGGTGTTGGTATTTCTCCATTGATTTTGTCCGTTGCGTTGAATATTTCTAATGTTAGTTTGTGGAGGTGGAGAGGGGCTGAGGTCAACACCACGAACGCCTTCGACTCCGCCGCCTTCTCGTTCTTCGGAGCTGCTGCTACCGCGTCGTCCGCTTCTAACGTGTCCGGATTCCATGTGATAAACGGGATTGGCAAAAGCCAAAGGTGCAGCATTTAAAATATGAGGATTAGCATTGTTGCTGAGATCAACGGGACTGGAGCTTTGACTGTAGGCTGCGAAGCTTTGATAACCCGAGGAAGCAACGTTGCTCAATTGGGAGATAGAAATTTGTGAGCCTTTTTGTGATTTAGATTCGGAGGCTTCGTCATCGGCGTATCTAAGTAAATCCGAGAATTCGTCCAAATTGCCATTGCCCGTAGTTGTCATGGTGGTCGTAGTGCTCGCGGTGGTATTTGACGATGGATTATTGTGGCTTTTGCCAATATTATAATTATTATTTGGTTGATGATTGATAGAAAGTGTGAGATTCGTGCTCGAGTGATTGACTATCGAGGGATTAGCGTTAACTGTAGTTTTCGTAACGTTGTTATAATTCTGTTGATGAGTTTGATTGGCATTTTGTTCCTCTTTGTTGCAATGATTTCTGCTGCCTGATCGAGACATGTTATAATTGTTGTGATTGTAATTATCATCGTGTACTTCGAGATTCACTATTCTTCCGTTATTGTGACGTTGTGGCTGTTGGAGTTGGTGGTGAGACGATTGCAGCTGAATTCCTATGGAGTTGTTAGTCACGTTGTTCTGATTAATGTTGTAATTCGAGTCTTTGAGATTGCTGTGGCTCTCCGAACGCGTTGGACTCGTTGGTATATTTTGTTGACAGTTATTGACGTTTGCCAAACTCGCTGAAGTTGTTAAACGATAACCAGCTGTTGCAGTTCTGTTCGAACCTATCGGCCTGTGTTGACGAGTTATCGGAGTTGGTGAACGCGAGACAAACGCTGCTGGCTCCAACGGATGATAGTCGTCGGAACTTATTTGCAATTGCAACTTTCCATTCGTTGGCAAATAAGCGTTACGAGGCAAAGTCGCTGCTCTCACTACGTTCGGCGATCTCGTGCTCTGGTGACCCAGTGTGTTCGACTGAAGAATCTCGTTACTGTCACGCAACGTTCCGTTCAACGTACTGTGGTTACTCAACGTCGACGTCGCCGATATCGACAGATTCGTGTTACTGTTACCAATCGTTGGATCGTTGTAACGGAATATGTTGTTTTGGATGTTTGGGTAACGATGCGATACTGGCGTCGGACTCGGTCCTGGCTGATCCAACGCTGATGATATTCTTTCCAATATTTCTGGCAACGCTGACGATGGCGATGACGGTGTTGCTGCTACGCTCTCACGTAACAACGCATGCAAAAGTGATAATTGCTTTCCCAAATCTATGTAACCGTCGAATTCCAGGGAATTATTCGATGGTGCGTCTTTTGGCAATGGGCTCTGAAAAAATTAAAATTTAATTAGATTAAATAAATTAAATTGAATTAAATTATTTTATTTTTTTTTTACTTGAGAAATACTTACACTTATCAATTGTAAAAAGTTTTTCATCGATGGTGCCTCCCTTTCAAGTACATCATTCATGAACTCCATGAAATTTTCCTTGCCCTGAAAACGTGTGAAATTCGCCAGGGTTTGAAGCGTCTTTGCCACGAGTGTAAGATTCCTCGCTGCCTTCTCGTTCGGATATTCTGTCAAAATAAAATAAAATAATTATATTTTTGAAAACATTTTAGTTCCATCTGTAAAGTATTTGTAAACAATGAGTTTCGATAACAGAAATTTTCCATCGAGCATTTAATTCTTTATTTTTATTGCTTCGGATCTTTGTTTTTTTTTTTTTTTTTATTTTCATCAAACGTAAAAATTCTGAAAAAGTGGATTTTGCATAGTTTCGAGTGAAAAAAAACCATTTTTTTCGTAATGAAAATCCGATTATGTGGCAGAAATAAAAATTTGCAAAAATCGTTTAAAATAAATGCTCTTTCCATTGAGTTTATTGATTTCTTGAGAATTTTAGATGAAAAAATCGTACCGTGGGTAATATTGAAGAGCGACGGACTGAGAATAGCAGGACAAAGAAATCTGAGGAATATCGAAGCTGATATGAGATTGTCAGCGATGTCTTCTCTTCCCATTTCGGCTAAACGTTCGCGAAAAATGCGAAAGCATTCTCGCAATTCAAGAGGAAAATGTGCGTGGCTCGATAGTATTCGACTCCAGGCGAGCTCGACCGCTGCACGAAGATTGTGCTGTTGTTTGTGAAGCGCAGCAACGGAGGCAACTTTCAAGGGATCGACCTCACAATCACCACCTTCGACAGCAGCTCGGACAACAGCACCCAAAGTATCTTGAAGATAACGATCACCCGTCAACTTAAGATAGGCTTCCATCGCTTTCGTAGCCAGAGAATTTCCACGGAACGTGAGCCTCTCGTCATCTGAAAATCAATTAAAAAATCAATTAACGACGTTCACGCGCCATAATTATAATTGTATATAAAAAATAATCACAAAATCATCAGAAACAATTTTTTGTAATTTTGCGTTAATCTTCTTGAGCATTGTATTATAATAACAAATATTGAAAGAAGAAATTGAATAAAAAGAAATTAAAATCCAAAATTTGAAGAACAATTTTTTTCTTTATCGTTACATTTAAATAAATATTGATAATTCTGTTTTCCGATAGAATGACAATTGAAAACGACAGATCGTAGATTTTTTTGTTCAATCGATAAAATTTTAATGTGAAAATTAAACAAATAATAAATTAAATAAATTAAGATTTAATTTTTCAAAGAAAAGTTTGGGTTTTTTTTTTGTTTTGCTAAATTTACCTATTCTATGAATATCCATCATGACTAAATCAGCCAAAAATTGTGGAGCCTTTTTTTCTCGTTGCATAACTGCAACCAAAGCTGTCGCGATATCCTCCTTCGCTTTAACGCCAATAACCGGTTCGAGCTTTTCGCAAAGAGAAGCGTAATCGGTTTTCAGGTACTCCAAAAATTCTTGATAAACTTGTACCGGCAATATGTCGACCGATTGAAATCGACATTTGACCCTCAAAGATGGTGGCTCTTTCAAAGGGCCCTTGTCGCCTACCACTGGGTACCATTTTTCTGTCAGATAACGTGACGTCACGTTGTGAACTGGTATGCTGACTGAGCCTGAAAGAAAAAAACATTTTTTTCATCAATAAAAACATAAATTTTCAAATTTTCATATTATTATTATTATTATTATTATTTTTTAAAAATGTTTTAAAATCGATAATTAAGGCTTTTACCTATTAATACGTTTTTGTCACGTTTTTTCTTTCGATCGGCTTCACGATAAAGATTCACTTGAATGGTATTGACAGAGGGAAGATGATGGAAGTCAAAATGTTCGCCCCAGAAGCATAATTCTGTTTTGACTTTGGCTGTCGTACGAGCGTAGAGAGTACTGTCCAAGCAAACCTCACAAAAGTAACGTTTTTTCATTGGTACACCTTTGGCTTCCAGGAGCCAAATCTGTAGAGAATTATCGGTTCGACGTGTTTGCTCGGCATCTGGTTGTACGGATTTTCTTAAGCTGTTTTTTTAAATCAAAACAAAAGAAAACATTAAGAATCGAAAGTAAAATGGAAATTTCGTTGTAATTAAATTGAAAAAATTAAGAATTCAATAAATATCTTAATAATTTGATTTTTTTTAAGTGTTTGGAGTGTCAGATGTTGAATGGCCCTTTTTTTTTTAGTCTCTCGATTCAATCATCAGTTTTACACTCTCAAAGTTTTGTCGTTAGAATTTTTTAAATTAAAAAAAAGAAAAATGTTGAAAAATCGTACCTGTGAAGCCATTGGTCTCGTTCGTGGGCAGTTCTACAGCTAAAGTACTTTGGTCCACCGGTACTCGGAGTAACTTGAAAACAATGAGGTCTACCGAGAAGACTCGGATGAAGGGGAGTCACAGCAGCGAGATCCATCGAGGTCACAGCCTGACCACAGAGGAGAGATTCGTGGGATCGACAACCACGAAGTCCGGCGCCTCGTTGTTTCTGTCGTTCGAGTTTCGTCACGCTTTTCGTTCTCTTAAGGGGGTTCGAGCGGAACGATCTCTTCGAGAAGAAGTTCTAAAAAAAGTAAAAACAAAAACGAAACATTAGTTTTTTCGTTTGAAATCTCTTGTGTTTCGTCATTCTCGAGCAAAAGCGTGTAATTGATAAGGAATAAAAAAGGGATTGTTCGGAGTAATAGGCGCGCGGGCCGGGGTACCTTTGGATATTTCGCATAAGAAATTATCGCTTCGATCGATCTCGTTGCATCACGTTATTAATTTTTTTATTGAATAACGGATTTTCATATTAATAGCTCGATGCACCATAATAATAAAAATATAATTAATTAATTATATCGTAAATAATTAACGCACGAACGCAGTTTTAAATGAATTTTTACTTATTTATTGTTAAAATACTGATTGTTAAATGAATTTGCATTTTGCAAATGTGAATTTTCCTAGCGGTTAAGAACATTTGAAACGGTCGAGAGTAACCAAGAGGAAATTGTCGACTGGCCTTTGGTCGAGGATTTCCATCGACGTTCCTGCAGTGAAAGGTGGAGTCTACCGGATCACGAATACTCTCCAACACTTAAACATAATCTGCGTTTACAAACGCTCCTGCAAATGCGTGAGAAGAAAGATCTTTCGATGTGTAAAGACATGAATATGTATATGTAAAGACATGTACACATTGTGAATATCTTGAACCCACATAAAGTGGATGCCATGGTTTGCCACGTGAGAGAACGCGTAGGAAAGTCTTGCGAAAGTGTCACGCGTGGTCGCGAATCCCACCGCCTTTTTATAAATGTGTAGCGTTGACCTTCAATCGATACTAAATCTGCATTATCGATGTACTTTATTTTTGTAACGTTATTTATTTTCGATTAAAACTTCAATTATTTAAGCAAAAGTTAGAAAAATAATAAATAGTACGAGAAAACCTGTTTTTTTTTCTCACTAAAACATTATTTATTCAATCGTGAATAAAAATAAAAGTAGATCGTTTCCGAAATTATAAGTTGAAGCATTTTTTTTTTCGATAAAAATAAAAGTGGATCGTCGTTTAATCGAAACAAGATTCATTTTTGATCGTTTATTTTTCGCAACTTTTTTTTTTAATAACACGAAAAATAGAAATAGAAATCAGATTTTTAATCAAAGAGACGTTTTTATCGAACGTAACTTCAATTTAATCAAATAATCAAATATGATTGATGGTTGTATCGTAAAAATAAAACGACTGTGGACAAGTGTATTTACCCTCGTTGTGAAGTAGTTGATAATAACGTTTACTACTCTCTCGTCTTCGTTATCCTCCATCGCCCTCATGCACATTTTTCTTTTCCGCATCGATTCGACTTTGCGATTATTTGCGATCGAAGAAATGTGATCGATGACATAGATCGAAGAGGCTCGAAGCCTTTGTAAAACTTCTTTCAAGTACTCGATAAAGCCACGTTTTTTATTCGTCTGTTTCTTTGAAAAGGACCAATTTTTAAGGCGGTCCAATTTTTTAGAGCGATTTTTTTTTCTATAAACACAATTTTTCATCGGTCCAAAATTTCAATAAGAGTCTCAAGACTCTGTTCTATTTTTCGTACCGTTTTTCGTCACTCGATACTTCACTCTGTCATTATCATTTTTCTTCCTAGTGATCGAAAAAATTCGCAATCTTTTTTTTTTTTTGGATCTT
Organism: Campoletis raptor; assembly: GCA_948107755.1. Lineage (NCBI taxonomy): Eukaryota > Metazoa > Arthropoda > Insecta > Hymenoptera > Ichneumonidae > Campoletis > Campoletis raptor. The sequence goes on along the minus strand of OX403627.1, from coordinate 17,213,128 downwards.
ATCGAATTTTTTTTTCTGCCGGTGATAAGAACGCGTAATTTTTTTTCACTTTTCTTTTCCTATGGTCTTAAGTTTTAATCAATTGATGCTCCGATTTTACATACGATTGAAAAAAAAAAAAATTATCACGTCCATTGAACAATAAGAAAATGAACTTTTCGCTATTTTTCATTCCACTCAACGTCTCTGGTTCGATTGGACATGCTCGGACGTTGTATTATCGTGACAGAAACATCGCAGTTACACCGCCAACGTTCAGGGCTTATCGAGCATGTGTGTACACACGAGATAAGCGCTTTTTGAAGCGTGTTACCGCCACAACGAGAACAGAAGCAACAGTAGGCCACCGAACTAGCCAATAAATTTGTGATCGAGAAAATGAATTATAATTTCATCGAAAATCTCGTTTGATCGTCGAATGAAAGGTTACGAAGCGATTGTCGTCAAAATCAACAACGAAAATGAATTTCTCGTATTAAAACTGTTTACGTATTTGTATAAAAATCGATAATTATATAATTATATATCGATGAATTGAATAATTGTTCGTAAATTTCACTTAATCTTTGAATTTCTTTAAACATTTATAGTTTCAAAGTATTTCCGTTAATTCACACCATAAATTAAGGATTCCCCGTTAACTTTGAACAAGCGTTTAAAGTTTTGAAAAATTCTTCGTTCCGTTGGTTCGAGGAAACAATTAACACTAATAAACACACGTCGTTTTATTTTCTAGACAAAATATCCGAAGCTTCGATGTTTCGTAGAATATCGAAGAAACATTGTTTAACTTTGTGAAGATGGTAAAAATTTATTCGTCACGCGTTACTGACGTTTCGTTTCGCTTGCCGAACGATATTTCAAGAATTTCAAGATCATCCTCTCGCGCTCTACCGACACACACTTCAAAAGGCACCGTCGAACGATTCGAAAGAAACAATTTGTCACTGCACTTCTTTCAAAACTATAAAATATTTAACAAGTTGAATAACAATAACAATTCGTAAATATTCTGAATGTAAGATCAACGATATATTGTGAGTAACGTTTGATTAGAAATCCATTAAAAACACTAATTAATAAAAAGAGTATTTCACAGTAAAATAAATATTGTCAAATTGACGATTTCAATGTTAATTAATCGATTTTTTTTTCACGAGTCACCAAATAAATGAAATTAAATCACTAATGAATAAAAATAAAAAAATAAAAAAACAGATATTCGCGAACCCAAATAGTACAAAAGCAGCTGAAACGATCGGGGCAAAATCTCAGTTACGACTGCAGATGCTCAGGAAAGTTTGAAGGTGCGAGTGACGAAGATGAAGAAGGAGAGCGAAGGAAGGAAGGAAGGAAGGAAGAAAGGTAAAGGCGCCCCTGTGGTTCCCGTTTTTATATACCTTCGCGTATACTCTTAGGGGGTAACAAAACGAAGTCAAGGGATCCTTACGATCGGAGCTAACGTGAGAGGGGGCCAAATGTGCACCTTTGTACATTTGGAGTAAGAGAGAAAGAGAGAGAAAAAGAGAGAAAGAGAGAGAGAGATAGGAAATGAAGAAAAGAAAACATATTTTTCCCCTCCACGGCTCGATTCGTACGAGGGGTTGCAAGGTGGGGTAGAGTTTCGTGTCGTTTTCTTCCCACCTTGTACTTCGAATGGTATCCAATGATGTAAGTGCGATATATATATATATATATACGTGTGTATATATATTTTTCAACTAGATTCGGAACATTTTGATGGTGGTGTGATGGTGCTCGTGCACCCGTAACGCCATCTTTTCTACCCCCGTTGTGATCATCGTTCCCTCCACGCAAGAAGAACACATAAATTTCTTCGAGGGGTTCTCAATCCGAGAAGACATTTACGAATCGTGCTTTACACGAGAGCAGAGCACGATATAGACATTTCACAAAAACCATTATACAGATTCATCCATTGATCAAAAAAAAAAAAAAAAAAAGAAAAAAAGAAGAAATATTCGGTTCCATTTAAAGTTACATATGTCGGTATTTAAAAAGTTCTTTGAAATGAAAATACATTTTTTCTCAATTGATTCCTTTTTTTTTTCTTTAAGTTATTTCACCGTTTGGGCAAAATAAACGTTTTTATTTATAAACAAAATAAGAAAAAGTATCAAATTGCGAGTTGATCGAAATTGAAACGTTTATAGAATTTTTGACTTATCGTAAATAAATAAAAAATAATAATAATGTAGGAATTTTGGGAGAAGATTTTGTACTGAAATAATTGACGATCAATCGATACATTTTATTGTCTGTTTAAATGAACAACAATTTCATGTTTTTTTTTTTACATGATTATTACGTGACTTTGGATTCTCTGCTAAACCAGTTTAAAGTTTCCCCACCTGCAGGCAAGCACCCTCGTGTTTCTCCCTCTTACGAGAAATCCTCGCAGCGAATATTCTAACCGACTCTTGTGTTATGACGTCGTCGATGTTTGAAGTTATCTCGTCAAAGCCCCATCCGCATTCAGTCTTATACTTTTTATTTATTATTTCATCCCCATAAAAAGCTGGTTCCTTGTTTTTAAAACGTCAAAAGCTATCCATCAAGGGATTTTGTGGATCATTTGTTCGCGACCGAGTACACCGGAATTTACCACCTTTTCCCCTTTAGATTTGTACCGTTGGAAAAACGCGAGCATAAACCGCAGCCAATAAAGGATAACGTTACGAAAACGGGTGCAGGAATTTTCGGTTGGTTGGTCCTTTTTTTGTCCTCGGAAAATATTCTTCGTTCTCACACGTTTGTTATTTCTTTTTTTTCTTCTTTTTTTTTTTAAGAATTGGGGTGAAAAGAGATCAAAAAAGTTTTCGGAACATTCTTTCGACCCTCTGACAATATTATGAGTTTTTAAATCGGGCTCATCTTTTTTTTAAGACCCTGAAATCCGCAGGATAAACTTTTTTTTTGCAAAAAAATATATACGTCGCTTTCCCGAGTGTTTACTCGAAAAAAAAAATGGAATTTATTCACTGTTTTTTCTCCTTTTACTCCAAACTAAAAGAAAATTCGTTACGAAAAATTCTGGACTCGTATAGTTGAGTATCGGAAAAGCGATAAATTCAAGAACGCGTACAAATGTGTTTCTCTCAATAAATTACAGCATCGAAGAATATCGCTAGTTACTGCCATCAGACGTTTTTGTATTCACTCGTGGGCTTTGACGCAGTTTATTCAAACCGACGAGCTCCTTTCAATCGAAATTTCGATCAGGGGCGTGTATCGAAAGCGTGTACTTTTGTGGGTAAGGAAAAGTGAACAAAGAGGAAAATTGAAGATGGAACCATAGATCAAGAGTTCTTCGTTTCCTCGTGTCTCTTTATGGAATCGAATTACAAGTTTTTCCAAAGTTACGATTAAAAATGTTGAGCCAATTATTTATAAACGAAATTGCATGAAAATTTCGTTTGTTTATTTAAAATTTTATCATTTTTTCGATCCTGAACAAAGGCTGGATCTTTATTTCTTATATTTTTCTCGTATATACTGAAGATTATCCTTTTTAAGTGGAAGGTAAAGGGGCTTTTTAGCTTTATTTCGAGATCGTGTATCCGCGGGAAAAGCCTGATGATGAATAAAGGGCGAAAATCCCCGAGGAATTTGGTGGTCGAATGGAAACGGCTTCGGAGGAAACTTTGGGTTCTCTAAAGTCTGTATACCCATAAGGATCGAACAACCAATAATTTTCCATCTCTTCCTCTCTAGAGATTAGACATCGCAGGTATAGACAGTAACTGGATACAGCTTCTGAGAAAGTTTTACCGGATAAGTACTTGGGAAAATTGCGAAAATGCTGTGTAAACATTTTCTGTGTTGTATGTAATTTTATAGATAAATATATAATTGTGTGTGTGAGCGTGTGTTCCTTTAGTCCTGCGGATCATTATATTCACGCAAGGAGGAGATGAAAATATTTATTCATTCTTTCTTTTCACGTTTTTTATTTATTTTTTTCATTGCGGTCAAAAAAAGTAAAAAAATAAAATAAAAGAAATTCCCTTTGGTTTGTATTCCATTGTAAATTGAAGACGAAAAAAAAAAGACATTGTTTCAATCGAGTTCGTTGGAATACGGAAAAAGTAAGAGATTTGAGGAAGGAATTGTGATCGTTGGAGTTCCAGACGAAGAGACACTCGTGACGTCTTTACAAAAGACTTGAAATGTGTGTGACTCGGTTACGAGATTCAATGTCTCAAGGCGGAAACCTTGAGACGCTAATTTTGCTGGGGCGTGGTTTACGATACTTCCGGTCGAAGGAAAATAGAATCCTTCGTAGGAATAAAGAAAAGAGGATTCGTTGCATCGCTTCAAATGCATTCGTGATCTTTCATTTTTTTAGACAATCGAATTCTTCGTTTTTTTTTATTTTTTTTTTTTAGTTGTTTACGAAACTTTAGAAACGAATTGAAAAGGACTGCAAACATTTTTCTAAATATATTTGTTTCGTCTCGATGTGTTTTTTTTTAATTTATATTTTCAAATCATTGTTTCGAAGAATTTGTTTGGGTCGTTAGAGGATAATTGCGTCGAATGAATTTTTCAAAGTAATTATTTGAATTTTTTCAATTATTTTAATGAAACTTGAAATAAAAAATCATGACGTACAACCAGTATTTTTAAATATATTTGACTTTTTGGCCCATGAGATTTCAACGATAAGATGATTCTTCTGTTTCGTCCATAACTCTCGAATGTGGACGAGAGGAGCTTGGAAGAGGCTGGAGATTCGATCTATTCGACGTTGGAATAACGCATTTGTCGCAGCCTCGAAGAATCTCAGGGCAAAGCACACAGTAAGAATAGAGAGAAAGAGAGAGAGAGAGAGAGAAAGGTGTGGTTTTTTCTCCCTTGCGTCGATAGCCATCTACGAGGAAGTGGCATTCCAGTGGAGTCTTTCCCGAGAGAATAGGAAATAGGAACGTAGATGAAGAGAAGTACGGAAGAGCGATGAGGACACGAATGTTTTTTCGTAAGCAAACATTTCATGAAAGCTTGAAAGAGGAATAGAAAGGTACGTGCGATTTTGACACGGATACGAATATACATATTATCCGATTATTTATCATTCTTGTTTGCCGCTCAACGTGAAGAAAAATGATAGAGATTTCAAAAAAAAGATAAGTACGAACGTAATAATTATGTCAATTCTTTAAATCGTTTTTCCAGAGACGATTCAATCTCGAGTTTCAATTTTTCGAATATCTTTTGATCTCTGAACGAGAAGAAACTAAAAAAATTTGACATTTGTAATTATTGTTGATAAATAATTACCCCAAAGTTGTGCAAATTTACAAATTAAATTAATTGAACAGAAAGAATCACGAGTTCGAAGAAAACAAAAATCCCAAATGAATGGATCGAATTTTTTGATTAAAAAAAAAACAAGAAAAAAAAAGAGCATTAGCTCGTTTGTAATTTAACAACGGGGCGCTCGTTACGTAACAAAGTTTAACGAGGTATCGAATTAATCGAAACTTGACGTTTACACTGTACGTACGTAACATTCGGTCGTTAAATCCGATTTCGATGTAAACGTGTATATACATATATGTTTATGCATATGGAAGCACCTGGTGTATGTCGAACGTTAATTACGATCTCTCCCCATGGCCTCTTTGTCCCACTTGTGATTTGCAAAGGTCCATCCATACGTTAGTTTAATTAACGGGATTGGAGAGAATATTAGATCGTTGTTTCGCTCGCACAGAGTTTCCATTTTCGTGCGCCATCGTGCAATAATATTAGCTCAATAGGAATTAGGACGAAAGATGAGAACTGAGAACTGTGTTATTATAATTATACAACAAACAGAGAAGAAAAAACTGATGAAAAAAGTCAGAAAATGGAACTAAAAGTGAGCAAAATTCGAATTGCAGTCACGAAATGATTTTTTTTTTGTTTAATTGAACAATTGTCTTCAAATGGGTCCAAAAATTCTGCATAAGGACGTTCATCATGAATTTCTGTTGAAAAATATGTCTCGGGAAGTCGAACTGGATAAAAAAAGTGGTGCTCGTCATCGTCGAACGGTAGCAAGACTCGAAATAGTCTAATTCATTCATCAACACACTCGATGAATGTTTTTTTTCTCCTTTTTAATTAATCTTCCGGAAGAGAATGTTGCGAGTCACTTGGGAAAAAGAAGAAGATTGAAAATAGTTTGGCGTGACCGGTTTTCTCGGTGGATGAATGGTATCGGGTGCTGACGTAACGGTAAAGAGCGAGGTTTCGACTTAATCGATTATTTCATCCCCGCGGGTGCTCATTGTCATTGTAATTTTGGTAATTCGTATGCTCTCTGATGTGCAGGGCTCGTAGATGTGGATGCAAACGCTCGGAAAAGGGATCACGGTATGATTTTTCGTTAAACTTGTTACGTAGACATTATTTGTTCGTATGTATGTGTTTATACAAATAATTTATATACATGTATATGTATATATTTGAGAGAGAATGTATGCAAACGAAGAAGGGATGTTGGTTGGTTCGATGGACGTGCGACGATCATCGTCGACGTATTAATAAAGATGCCCCTGGAGGTAAACGTAACGGGCACAGGTAGAAAGTCAGCCGTTGTCATTGGGGTGAAATATATAAATTATTCAACGTTCCAATGCACGCAAGGACGAGGGTTCATTTTGATAGTAAACGTGTGTATAATACACGTGCACGATATATGAAGAGACTGGAGAAGATAAATGATGAAAAAAAAAGAAAGAAAGAAAATGACAAGAATCGCAATGACCGTACGTTATTTCCCATTACACGCACGTTACGGAACAATCGAATGATTCCAATCAATCAAATTTCGACGAGAAATTAGAGCAACGTGAATCAATGAGTTTGGATCGATAATCGAATACACAAATCGTATATTTCGATCATTCAATCTTGTACCGAGAAGTTAATATACGAATTCAAATTCACACATCGCTTCCTCCCGCATTTTATATGCATTCAGGGAACTGCATCCACACAAATTGTTACATCAAATGAACCACGTGCACACAAAATGAGGATTAAACGATCCAGGAATGCCCATTTGCACCTTTTTATCATCGGACTCGTTACAAAAAGAAATTTCGGTAAATCGATCACATTTTTTTTGTAAACAAAAAAAAATATAACATTCTATGGAAGCCTGTAATGGGATGGCGATTTTTTGAAATGTAATAAAGTGTAAAAGGAGGATAAACTTTTGGGGAAAATCACTCAACCATTATTTTCTAACAAACACGCACATTCGATCGTCTCTTTTGATGATCACTCGTCCGTAATCACGAGCGTGTGAATTCGATCGACGATAATTCGAATTTCATGAGTATAGATATAGTAAAAGGTGGAATATAGTAATCGAAGCTCCGAATCGCTAATGGGAAGGACCTCATAAACGCAGATTTTACCTCCGCGTTCATATATATATATTTTTGACGATTTTATTGTGATTTTAATACAAAGCTCTTTTTCACACGCTCCTGAACTCTGGTCCAAGCTGTTGGGAAGGACATCGGAGCACACCAGGTGAGCACAAGGACCTGGTACAAAGATGCCTTCAAAAGACAACCAAACCCCATATAGGGCGAAAGAAAAAAATCGATACGCTGGATCAGGAAAAACTGTTTCAACGATAAAATCCACAGTTTATGAGTGTCGAGGGTATAATCGCTGTCACGAATCAAAACACTGTTGCGAAACGATACTCTCCAACAAACACTCTCCAAAATACGAGATTGCTATCGTGCCAATCGTTGGAATTCAATGTTTTTACCATTTCGTGACAATTTTATGAAAAAAATGTCAATAAATATTGAATTAAACAAAAAAATACTTTTTTGTTGAATAAAATTTAACATTCAATTAGTTTTATGGAAAAAATGGAAAAAACGTCGATTCTTATATGATTTGTTCGAATTTATTAAAAAATTACCATTTTTTTTTTTAAGTAGACTTGACGTAAAGAAAAAAAATGTACTTACGACTATTCTGTTGGGGGTGACATCGAGTGGTCTCGCGCCAAGAACTGGAGTAGCAGGAGCGCTGCCCCTTCTGCAGGCTTTTTCGTACGATGTGTCTGTAAAAGAAGAAATATGTAAACATAAATAAATCGTAAATAAGAGAATGAAAAAAAAAGAAAAAACGGTAGAAAAGAATTAGAAGAGCTGGGTTTGGACGATCATAAAGTTTGCGATCTGGAAAATTTATTAATGTTCCGCTCGGTCCAGTGCAGTCTGGGGAGGTAAAATATTTTCCATTTGATTCTCACGCCCCTTTAGACGCAAGAATATAAGATCGAAAAGACCCTCTGAGTGCGAAAAAAAAGGGAAATCCTGTACTTTATGTGACTCTGGCAGGATAATTGGTGTAACGATTTTTTCTGTTTGCTCGAGAACGAAAGAGATCGACGATGTTTTTTGTCAGCACAGCGAATTATTCGGGGTTAAAAGGATGGGATTTTCCTTTTGAAATTGTTCGAAAAATCTTTCCGATTTTAAAACCCCCCCTCGTGGCCTAAAAAACGTTGTAACCCTTGGACGAAAGGGGAGATTCAACTTTTTTATCGGTTTGAGTAAAATTCATAGTAGGGATGAAATTTGAAGTACAAGAAAATTAGGGAAATATCTGAAGGGGAAAAATTGTGAAAAGGCTTTTTATCGCTTATCAAAGATTTATTACGGTCGTTTCTGGGATGAATGTGCGATCGATTTAAAGGAAAATTTCTTTTTTTATACATTGAGACCTTGGAAGAGTTTGCTTTACGATCGAACGCTAAGGTCTCAATGCATCGAGCTCGAGAAAGGTTGTATCATCTTTGCTGCAACTAAACCCGTGAGAGTCAAAGGTTCGCTTCGAACGGGGAACGCGACCCCGGCGTGGTGACCCGATGCACCAGCAGGATAACGAGCCGGAAATTCAAGCCAGGAAACGAACATTAGTTCACGTTTTCACTTCTATCCATTGAGCAATTGAAACGTATATCTCGTTTCGTGTTCGATTCGACGAGCAATAAACAGTTGAGAACTCGAACTTTTCATCAAAACACCATGGAGCGTTAATTTAAAGAAATATGGGGCAAAATGGCCTACTTAAGGAATTTAGCGGGTATCATCGGTGAGCACAGGGCCATTTACTTGTTTTTAAGTCCCAAAATTGATTCCACATTGCAATCTATTTAAAAATAATAAATCAGGTATTTTCTCACTTATTTTTATATAGTTATCATTGGGGATGTCGCAATTTGTGACAATGGGTGGTTTAAATTCCGCAAGAAATATACTTGCCATTTAAGTATGGGGAGCAAGTCATCCCATGAATAACGAAACAATGAGAGCTGAGTCTCTCGATGGAAATTTTTTTTTTCTTTCTAGCATATTCTGAAAGCTCTTCAGTATATTCTCGTCGAGAAGGGTTTGAAGCTTTTGTATACATATTTCCTCTCACCTTAGCCGAATATCTTCTCGCACCCCCTCGAATACAATGCACTTATTCTGCATAGAAAATAATTCGTATAGAGGTACCGAGAAGTAGTAGAAAAAAAATGCACGTGAGGAAGAAACTAACCTTTAGAATAAGACCATTTAGATCTCTAGAAATCTTTGTCTCGCGAAGAAAATGCAAAATTATGCACAATAAAAAAATTCGAAGAGACATTTGACTTTCCTTCATTGTTGGGAGAGCCCATTTTGCCCCAAAAATTAAAAAAAATTGGCTACACCACTTTGCCCCAGGGGTCCATTTTGCCCCATGTTCCCCTAAATTGTTCTTATTTCACATTTTTTATGGTTGACCTAATGCCTTGAGTATAGTCTGCTCTCCAGTCGAGAGTATCTCGAGTTTCCAATGGTTTTTGCTTCAGGCTTCAACATTCGTTGTAATTCATGCATCTCTGGCTCTCCTCGCCTCTGGTCCAAAGAAAGAGGTGCACGTGTGCTGCATGCTATACGAAAACGTACAAGAGTTATACGCGAGTCCGATTGCTCTCTGTATTTATTTAATACTCATACGCACACGAGAATATTATATAATGGTCTTTACACGCAACACCGTTTATACCTTTACCGTTGTTAAAAAGTGCATACAAGGGCACTGGCTATTTAACGCTCTCGTGTTTTGTGCCACGTTTAAAAATCTGGGCACACTTGAAAAATACACCAAACGCAAAAGTTAATACGTCAAATTTAAAGCTTACAAAGAATTTTAACTGTTGAATACTTCACGATAATATGCCACTGGTTTAATTTTTTTACGAGCATATATAGAGTCAGACTTTATTCTTATAATTATCCGAACTCTTAGCATAGTTACCCCTCATTTTTATACAAAAGCTTGTATCGTTGGAATGTAACGAAATATATTTTTTTAATCATTATTTTTTTACATTTTTGAAATCGTTTCAATTTTTGACTAAAAATGACAAGAAAAAAAATTCGATTATCGTAAACAAATACTTCACGTAAATTTTCAACTCTGCTACAAACTTCAACGTCATCCATTTTTTACTTCAAAGTCATTTGTTTTAATATTTCACCTAAAAACCGTTCGAAATAAAAATCTTATGGAATCGATGAGTTGAAAATTTGATATTAACACACATTGTGATAATAATCCGAATATTTCGAAGAAAAAGATTTGCATTTATTGACTAGTTATCGATTTCCAGCAGACGAGCGTGAAGCGAATAAAAAAAATTGGAGCATAATCAAAGCTTCATGGATCATACGAATCATAGATTCGACTACGAATAAATTATGCAAATTATTGAATAACGAAGGGTTGAAAAATTCATGGTACGGATAATAAGCGGCGGTAGGAAATCGCAGAAGAGTAATGAGAACGATTAATCAATAAAATGACGTCAGGAACGTGACGATGAAAAAAAAAGACTAGTGTCAAAATAAGGAACAGGGGACTAAGGTTGGAAAATAAGAACGAAATATTGATGCGAAACTTTGTGACGTGGGGGAGAAAATGAGGGACTGTTTGTTTTTCACACGTTCGATCAAAAAATTCTGTAAAGATCGTAATTCGATAAGAGAACAATTTGTTCAGCGAGATACACATTTTCACCCCAAAAAATACGCTGGAAAATAGTGAGAACTGGTTTTTTTTTCTGTTTACGAATCGAATTTTTTAGTCGGTCGAGATCGTCTCGACGATGCCGAACGATCCAGGTGTGTCCGTGTTTCCGTTCAGACACATATCCAAAGTTATTCGTCGTCCAAAGTAAATGTAGCGGAAAAGAAAGGAAAGTCGGTCTGGGAAGATATTGGAGGCTTTATTACAAGGCGCGAGCTTCGTCTCGACACACGTTCATTTTTTTTTTTTTTTCATCTTATTTTCGCTTTCTTGAGTGACACACGCGAGGTGACGAGGCATAGAAAATTTACGACTAGCGCGTGCCTTCGTGGACGAGACACAACAATTGTGCGTTTTCGTCTTCGTCTTCGACCGCAAGACTCGTACGCAGTCGTCGAGAAGACACCTGGTTATACAACTTTTGTACTTTGTAAGAGGTCACCATGGGCTTTTCCATGGTTTTTTAAAACTTATTCTCAAGCTTTACGAAAACTTCATAACCCCTCGTTCTCCCTATCTCTTGCTGAGCTCAGGAAACAACATTTATTCGAGGATCAAAAAAATGGAGCAGATTAAGAGGTAAAAATGAGTTGGAAGTCGTAAAATTTCTACGTCCATATTTCATAAGACTATAAAAAAATAAGAAAACGATTATATCGTGGAAAGAAATGCAAGGAAAAATTCAATGGTCTCGTTTATTACGATCGTAAAAGACGTCTATAAAAAAAAAAATGAAGAAAAAAATGAAAATTCGAGTATTAATGATTTGGATGAAGTCAAAAAAGCGATGCACCTGGCACTGTTCCGCGTTACGTCACACGGATCTGACGATTGTTCCGGTTTGCAAATGTACAAGAGCCATTATCGATCGTCTTACAATTTTCGAGTCAGAAGAGAGACGAGGAACTGGTTCGTCTGTCGAACGGTTGAAGAGCAAAGAAAGAAAGGAAAAAAAAAAAGAAAACAAGTGAGAAAGAAAAGACGAAAAGCCACGAAGAAGGCAGAAGATAGTTTGTTCGTGCAAACAACAAAAGCATTAAACCTACATCGAGAGATATGCAGAATAAGAGTGTGGCATGTGTTCTGAGCTTATACTCGTTTCTCTAATGACCATCGAACCAGAGCCTCTGTCGGAGTGAAGAGATCGGTTTGTTCGCGGTTGCACGCGCCTGTATTACAGGTTTCGTTAATGACCGTTGCTCTTGGAAGTGGTGGAAGAAAAAAAAGAGGATTTTTCACCGTACTTCGAAAATGCGAGAGGGCCGGGGTGATATATTCACACACTGAGAAATTTCGAGCATCGGATGAAGTCAAGGAACGATGGATCTTCGACGTGGAGATGATTATTCATACTTGCAAACAGAGAAATTTAGGGAAGGGGAGGTGAACGTTAAATCGTTGGGAACAAATAAGTTCCAGGAGACCTGGGACCATTTCTCAAAAACGTTTATTATACCCTCGACTGGTCCTGGTAACTCCTCAATCACGAGACCGTAAGAAAATGCGGAAGACAGAGTAAACGTCCAGCAGTTTATTGTAATGACGAGTCGACAAACGAATGAAGGTACGAGATGGAGACGAACAAATAAATAAAAGCAAAGCAAAGAACGTTTGTGTATATTCTAGTTTCATTAATGTCCTCCTGGACTTTGTCTATTAGGAAAGCAAATATCATGTGTGGAAAACCGGAAATGGAAAGGGGAATAATAGAAAAGGTTCCCTTCAAGTCCGTCACATTAGGGATGCAAATATAAATGTCCAGCAAAGTCAACGTCAAAAACTCACCGGGAGTTTATTTTTCAAGGGTTGTTCGTAATGCACTGGAGCGAAAAGAGGTTTTTACATCGTAGATGGAATGATAAGGATGAAAATGGAAAACGGCTGCGATGGAAAAAGGGAATTTGATGGAACGTCCATCAAGTCCTTTGGGTTCTCCTCGAAGGACTGGTTGAAGAAATAGGGGAACATGGGGTAAAATGGACCCCTGGAGTAAAGCGGGCAATCCAAAAAATTTTATCTTTGGGGCAAAATGGGCTCTTCCAAAAATGAAGGATGATCGAATTCGAAGAAAAATTTGACTTTCCTCCATTTTTGGAAGAGCCCACTTTGCCCCAAAAATAAAATAATTCGGAGCGCCCGCTTTGCTCCAGGGGTCCATTTTGCCCCATGTTCCTCTAATTGTATATGTAACGCGATCAAATGAAATTAATAAACCTGAATCTAATTATAAAAAGTGACGTAAGAATAATCCACCGTTAAAAATTTAAATTGGATCCAATAATGACAACCCGTAGCTGTTTTTTTTTCTCTCCTGGTCTCTTAGTAATCGTCATCAATTGTACAGACTTTTTTTTTGTCGTTCCTATAAGTCGTTGCTAGTGGTCTTTCTTTGATCAGAGAATTGGGACATAAGTGCAGCTGCAGCTTTGGTGTGTAGGGCACGAGCGATCAGTGAATGAGGGAAAAGAACGGTGCGGGCGCTTAGACAGTTCCGAAAAGTGCTGCAGAAAAAAAATAATTCTTTTTGGGTCCCTTAAGAATTCAAACTTAGTATATATGTTATACAATAAATAGTTCACAGCAGTTTGCATTCAACTGATGAGTGAAATTTGGGTCCATGGAGATCTCGAAGTTTTGCCAATAATGCATTGTCCACGTTTTTACAAAAAAAAAAAAAAAAAAAAAAAAAACACAATACGACTGTCTCTGTCATCCAAGGTTTCAAAATATAAACAAACATTATAAATTTTGAAATAAAAATTAAAAGTCTTTAAATGAGTAATTAGTGAAAATTGAAGTAAAAATTTTCAAAATGTGTAAAACAACAAAAAAACTTTGACATCGATGAGTACAAAATTTTCTGATAATTATTTATTTCATAACTTTGCCAATTATTTTTATATTCGTGGGTTCGTCTAACGGTATTAGAGAAAAATTCCACGCCGGAAATTTTTCAAGTACATGCTGAGTTTATAGAGAAGAAGGTCAGAAGGCCTTCGGACTTACTCGTGTTCCAATTGAAATTGAAACGAAATGAAATAATAAAAAGGAGTTTCAATAGTAGAGATGTGGAGTATTTTACAAGCACTTCTGTTATGAATCGCACACGTGGGGGTGCGAGTATGCAAGAGTAACGCCACAGGATACCCCACCGGGTGCCTCGTTCCAGAGACCCATCGGGAATTATATGATTGCATTTTTCGAGAGTCGGTGCGATTGCAATGTTATTAATGATACGATGTATTGAAGGTACGCGATCAATGTCACCCCCTGTTCCTCCTCTTCGTTTCTACGTCTCGATCATGTGACGATAAAAAAAAAAAAAAAAAAGCAAATAACCCTTTGATCCTTTGGAGCAATCGTCGCTTGGACTACACCCATCGAAAAAAATTTTTCATTTGTTACAAATCCTTCAACCTATTCATTCACTGTTGCAACCCTTTTCATTTCTTCAAATCTCCGCCATATCGATAGCTGCGGATATAATAATAATAATAATAATAAAATAATGAATGAGAGAATTTATTTGTAACGAACGCGAATAGGAATCATGATCGTAGTATCTCGACATTCACGAGCAGGGGAAATAAATAATGAGCCAATTATTCTTTTTACAAAAGGGGCGTCGAACAGATCGCGTTCCATTGATACTAATAAATGTTACGTGGATTGATAGCTTTATATTTTTGGGTAATCGAATTGTTGGGAAAAAAAAAAAAAAATGCTCGTAGCGGCGCCCAACGGAAGTCTCGGTAAGTCTCTAAAGGGAAGTAAAATCACGACGATAAGTTCCCTTTGCCCTGACGTTAGAGCTGACACTTAAAAATGGTGAACAGCAGGGTTTATACAGTAGTTGGTAAAGTAGGGATTACGAAGGCCGTTGGTTGAAACGAGAAGTTGGTGACCCTTGAACTTTTGGAGCCCCCTTGAAAACGATGAATTTCCTGAGGCAAGAGCTCTGCTCAAAAGTGCATACGACGTCAAAAAATCGCACTGCAGCTCGTCATGTTAAAGAAAAAATAATGAAGTGGCTTGTGCTCGAAATGTGACGAATCTCTTCACGTTATCCTATTTTTATTTTCAAGGCTTTTCACGTTGACCCACGACCTTCAAAGATTCGAATGATTATGATCTCGACGTCATTCTTGTACTTTCGGTTGCTCGATTTTTTTTACGACAAATTTTCATCGTGGTATAGAAGCAGGAAGACATGAATTAAAAAACTATTAATTCATGTTTATTTATATTTTTCTCGAAGGATAAATATTTGTGTTTAAAAAAATTTATGAATATCTACATTTTCATTGAGGTCCAATGCAGTATTCAAATTTTTCTGGATTCTTCAACATCTCTGCCATACTCGCCCACAGTTGTGGAATCTCGGGGTCAAATTGTTGGATTCCTTTCATCCCACGAGTTACGTAATGAAATGACAAAGTCGTTTGCAAAAAAAATGCAAGACGATTGATGAGTGATTGATTCTTCAATTTTTTAATCGGAGATCGCAAAATCTTCGGGTCCAGAATTGCTCTCGATCTTTTTTGGACAAACCTCGTCAAGTTACACGTCATCAGAACACAAAAAGAATATCTGCGGTGTTTATATGTAACAAAATGGTAAGAAAATGGAGATAAAAATATTCTCATCGTGGCAAGTGTCCGGGTATTCGAATGAAAAACGATAAACAAATCGATGAATAGTTACCTCCAGAATCAAATGACTAGAACGACACAAACGACGAGTCCGATTAATCGTTTTATCACGAGGATTTACAATGATTAAAAATCATTATTATTATTTTTCAAAGAAAAGTGTTATCGAGAAGGATTAAACGAGTTTCTCGTAGCGCGAAAGTAATGCAAACTTGTTGCCAATTTCTTGCGATAAGGTGTCTTGATCCATAATGTGCATGGAGGCTGGTATCGATCTTGTGAGTGCGAGTGCGCGGGCGTTAAATTGTGTGGTATGGAGACTCGTCCGTAGAACTGTATGTGGCGATAGGACGATCGACGATACGGAGCAAGAGTAACGAATGTGACGAAGAAAGAAATAAAGAAAGAAAGAAAAAAAAAAGATCGATAGTGTATTGCAAGAGATTCGGCATTGGAATTGGAAATCCTTTGCATTTCCGTGGATTTCGCGGATTAATCGAGGAATAAATCTGTCAAAGATGCAGTTTCCAGAATCTCGACAACGAGAAGATCTTTCCTGAACTAACTGTTTTTTTTTCAAAGTTCTGAGTCAACGAGATGAGAAAATACGATTTTCAAGGTGTTCCCGAGTACGAGAAAGAAAGATTCATGTTGGAGTTTTCTGGTTAATCCATACAGCCGTGACATCATTGACTTCATGTTTTATGATGACGATACATTTGACTATGAGTCTGAAGACAATGCATACAGTTATATTGGTCGCGATAGGTGCGTAATGGTCGTCGCAACGTATGAGAAACGGAGGAAGTAATTTGATGGTAATTTCTGAATAGAGTCGATTGTTTGGTGAGGGCGTTGATTCAAGGATAGAATAGAAGAAAAATGGGACCACGAGTCCCTGCTGGTTTGAATAAATCTTTCAAAGAATTTTAGTCTGACCGAGTTAATTGTCATTGGAATTATTTTGGAGAGTAGATAGGGGAACATGGGGCAAAATGGGCCCCTGTGGCAAAGTGAGCTCTCCCAAAAATGAAGGAAAGTCAAATTTTTCTTCGAATTTCATTTTCCTACATTTTTCCGAGTGCCCACTTTGCCCCAACGATAAAAAAATTGGATTGCCCGCTTTGCCACAGGGGTCCATTTTGCCCCATGTTCCTCTACATCGTTCTTAAAGAAATAAATAATGACAATTGTAACAACGGTGAGTTACGATTAAGATTACGAGCAGTTGCAAAGAGATTTCAATCAAGATTTATGGCCATGGACGATAAATACTAAAATACTACTCCTGATACAGAGATCTTTTTCAAAGGGTTCTTTTCAAATTATTCTCAACATTCATTTCCTATTGTTGTCCTGATTATTGTACCTGCTATATATTTTTCTCTCTACACAGCCAGAGTCTCATGTTCTCAGATAGACGATCGTTTGGTTAGAAATATGAAATTTAATCTGGTCGTTATGGGATCATGGGTACCAGTTTATAAAAGAGCCTGGAAATCTTTACAAAGCTTTTCAGTTTCCAAGAAATATGCACAAAAGGGTAAGAGGAAATAATTCTGCGCGTAAAAGTATTGCAGGAGTATAATTCCACGTCGCAGGATAACAACGTCATAAAAATCTTTATAACACTTTTTTTCATTGTTACACATTATCGCGATGTTTTTTTATTTAAAAATAAAATTTAGTACCAGAATTAAAAAAGAAAATCGACTAGTGCAGGGGAACATGGGGCAAAATGGGCCCCTGGGGCAAAACGGGCTAGTAAAAATTTTTAATCTTTGGGGCAAAGTGGGCTCTCCCAAAAATAAAAATAAAATTGGATAACCCACTTTGCCCCAGGGGTCCATTTTGCCCCATGTTCCCGAAATTCACATCCTGCTTGGCGGACTTCAATTTTAATAGATGTTTATGGTTTAAATCTTATAAAATCTCATTATTTTGCTGGTTAAAAGGCTCCAATCTGATCCCACTCGACTTTTTAGCGAATTCTTTTAATCTACCCCGAAATCAACGTATGATAGATTTGGCCTTCCCTCGTTTGGAGTCATCCATGCAAATGTTAACTTGACGGATTTCGTCGCGTGGGGTCACCGGCCCAAGCAGCAGCAGCTGGTTACGTGTATAGAAAATAGTCCCCTCGGTGATGGTCATTTCGGGCAATCTTTAGAATAAACCTCGTATTGTGCTTTTCTGATGATGCAATGCAGCGAATTCTATTGTCGTAAGATTCAATCTGGTTCATGCTTTTCGCGATGATATAGAATTATATCTTTTTAATATAAATCTCTTCTCATTTATAATCAAATCTGTGGTGAATGAAGTTGTAAAAAAATGACGTTTTATTTGTCATATTAAGGACAGGCTATTTTTTCATTCTCTATTCTGACAAGAAAATTATTCAAACATCTCCGCAACTGGACCACACAAAAAGAATTCAGATTTTTAATCCGATTTATTTGTTAATCATTGATTCAAATAATTCTGTCACATTACAAAATTTTTTTTGTTTTCTCGTGAAATTACATACGAAAAGTAAAAAAAAAAACATGAAATAAAAAAGAGAGCAGCAGCTGGTTTAGCACCCCGTCTCGTATGGATGCTCATTTTTGGTACTTTGGATGAATAAACGTTTTCTGTATTGTCGAGTATCAGATGAGTACTTCGATAGTGTTTGGATTATAATACTGTACGACGTCGTACTAAATTTTACCATATTGTTGAACTCAATAGAGGGCGTTTCAAAAAATAAATCCAACCAGTGACGAAAAAATCTGGACATCTTAAATGAAAAAGTTTCTACAAGCATTTTTATCTGTTGGAGTGTCAATGAGTCGTGAATTAATGACCAAAATTAATTAATTAAATGAATGGTTCAAATTGATGTGTAATTTTTTATCAGCATTCCTAATTTCGCGATTTTATTTATTTATATTTTTCGGACACCCGTTGTATATTTCCATAGCTTTTATTTTCCATGAGGGATATCAAGAGTGGCAAAAAGCCTCAAGCACATTTGCTCGTTTTGCATGATCGTAAACGGCAAGATGAGAGGGCAACGAAACCTGCCGATGGTTCGGCAATGAGAGCGTGTCCTTTGGGTTATTTTTTTTTCTTTTTTTTTACCATGAGGTGACATTTAACTGGTATATCTATGTATGAACCCGGTCTACATTGGCCTATTCATGGGATTCACACACCATTAAACCAACGATGACTGTTAACGCGCCCAAAGAGAGCTTCTAACCTCTTGTTCGCTGTACAGCCAGTATACGCCTTATCGTAAGGTAAAAAAAAAAAAATACAATGTACTATGCAAAAAGGTACGTGGAGAATAGAAGCGAATTGAGTGCAAAGGGCTAGAACGTTTTATGAATGAACCGTCGGTCCACGACTAGTCTCTTTCTTTCTTTAATTTATAGCTTTATTATATGCTTCCAGTAAAAACGGGTTGACTCGATGGGTATTGTCGCTTACATTGTAAATCAGCCATTAGTGTCACGTGCCCTAACACTCACGAAAAAAAAAAAAAAAAAAAATCGCCAATGTACTAATAAGAGACCGACAAAAAGTTTTCCATTCGATAAAAAAAAAATGAGTCGATTCAACAAGTGTTTTTAAATTTCGTTTAAGCCAGTGCCTAATTGTCATTTCGTATCGAATATGAAGGAAAAAAAGAATGATTTTGTAAATACTCCAGACACTTGGGAATCTTTTGTTTTTTTTTCTTTCTCTGGCTGCATCCAAAGGTCTTGATCTATTATTTTTTGAATCGTTGGCAAAAAATGTCAGCTGCATAATCAATCGGAGGTACGAGGTCGCGTTGATTTAATCGCAAAGCAATGATCGGTGTGCCGCGAGTATAGGGGAATATGGGGCAAAATGGCCACATGGGGCAAAATGGCCACTCATTAAATTTCGATTTCTGGGGCAAAGTGGCCCATGTTTTTTGCCCCAAATTTTTTTTTTCCAAAATTCGGGAAAGCAAGAAGGTGGAATGAATTTTGGGACTTGAAAATAAGTAAATGGCCCTGTGCTTACCGATGATGCCAGCTAAATTTCTCAAGTAGGCCATTTTGCCCCATATTTCTCTATTTAGCACAATTGTAAAGCCTTCGTACAGTATAAATAGATATAATATTTATACAAGAGGCAAGAATCGTATGTATATACGTTTGTCATATGGATTTAACAAAGTGTGTATATATACTGGCGACGGGACTAGTTTTGGAGGGCCCTCAGCTGCCCACGTGCGATTCCCATGGAGCAAAGGGCACCGATAGCTGGTTCTCCGCACGCCCATTGTCCAAAACGATATTTATTGCCAGAGGATGACCGAACGATTTAAAGGCAGTTGCTTCTGTGTTGCATACACATATGTTAAGTATGAACTAACACGTATAGACACAGAGGGTCGCATTTAGTTTTTATTTAGTCGAAAGAAGCGCAATATGAGAATTATTCCAAAGGTTTTTACGAGATGAGCAGCATGAGTTCTCCGTGTGCGGTCCATTCTAACAATACTTAAATTTTTCGCGTCACACTTTCGTATACAGAGTATCGATATACGATGCTAAAATAATACATGTACGAATTGTACGTCGTACAATGGAAACGGAGGAGATTGCCACGCGACAAACAAGCCCGTTGAATAAATGTCAAAAACTCTGGGGTTCCTCAATAAGTTTTAAAGAGCGAGCAATGAAAAGACGCCGAGAGCCATGACATGACGTTTACTGTTTATTATGATCGCTCGTACGGTAGCGGAAAATATTTATTTACGATCTCGATTTTGTAAGGGATGAGAGAAAAATTCTCGTTTTATGCTAACACATTCACTCGTTTCACCAACAAATGTAGGTGTGTACGCTGCAAAATTTTCACCCCTCAGACAGCGTCATAAATTATCGCCTGTTTCTGCGATACAAATCGTTGCAAATTCAAACCTTCCTTCAATACCGTTTAGTATTTTATTCTTCTATGGGATTTTCTATGTTCCATAAATCTTTTATTTATGAATCCCTCATTTTTTCTGCACCGAAAATCTATAAATAGACTAAACGTACTAAATTTTTATTTATCAAAATAAAGTTCAGGGAAGAATTTAATTACGAAAAATCGGATTTTTTACAAATCAAACGTTTATTTATCAAAGTAAAATTCAGGAAAGAATTTATTTACGAAAAAACGAATTTTTTATAAGAAATCGAACGTTTATTCATCAAAATAAAATTCAGCGAAGAATTTATTAACGAAAAATCAAAATTTTGTAAATATTTTCATGTCCATTTATGTTTCTACATGAAATCACCCATATTTGGATATACAAATGTCGTCGTATATTGTATTATATGGATTCAGTACATATATAGTTTGTTACGGCGACGTATCCTCGTAAAATGGGCTTTTACTGCCCACTTTTTGCCCGTCATTTCACAGTGGCGTCTGCCATATATAAATGCGTGCAGAGATGGACAGAGGGAAAGAGAATAGAGCGAAACTGCATGTACACGTAGTTTTTGCATTTCCGAGCTGGCCAATGCATTGAAACTGCCAATAGAGCTGCAGATTGACGAGGGTGTCGGAAAGTTCGATGCATGCAGTTTTTAGGGCGTTATTCTTGCGAGTATCCCCTGCTCTGTATATTACACAATGAGTTATGATTTCAAACGGGCTTTTTCATCGAACCGATTTCCGGAAAAACCGCCCCGTTTTTTTTTCTCTCTTTTATCTAAATCCTGTTATTTACATAGCCACAGAATTTATATATTTCCCATTGAAATCTTATATTTATAGAGTAAACAGTCGACAACAAATAAATTTACTCTCATTCGTGACTTCTTTTTGTAATAAAAGTAGAAAACATTTTTTCAATATGTTATTTATTGCTCTGATTTTATTTCCTTTCCAAAAATTTTCTTAAAAAACATTTTGCACTAATTCGATTAAGGATCCGAGTGAATGAAAAATATTGCAACGCTTGAAAAAATTCGGAATAAAATAATCTGTCGATCCATAAAATCAAAGGAGAAAATTTTTCTCAACGATTAACAAATTCAAGCGCAAATAACTTTTTTTAATGATTTTCTGTTCGTAATCTTGATTGAAAATTTGGATGCGCAATAAAATGTGGTGTCGTAGAAATTCAAAGGGTTGAAATTTACGTACGTGCAGGACATGCAGGACTTGTATAATATTTTCATCGTGACACTTCGACCCGTGTGTTCGACGACGCGAATCGAACGAGTTCAAATCGATTACGGTCGAACGATTGCGAACACAGCATCACGTACGAATATACAATAGAAATTCGTGAGCAAATACGTCGCGTATGTACAGAGTAAAAAAAAAAAAGAAAAGAATATAATAAATATGACATATGTATAATGAGAATTTTTATTTAAATCGCGTCTGGTCTTTGAGTTCAAAGAATTTTTAATAATCGCTTTCACCCGTTCTCTTATCCGTAACTTTTGGAGGTTGCAACATAGAAACAGAGAGAGAGAGAGAGAGAGAGAGAGAGAGAGAGAGAGAGAGAGAGAGATATAAAAAGGGGAGGGCAGTCTTTACTGTGAAATAAAAAAGATCGGGCGTGTCGTGAACTCTGATTTTTGATGACTCGATATCGACTCGACAAATGTGAAATAGTAACGAGAGTAAAAACGAAAGTGTAAAACGAAACGTGTCACATTTTCGACAGTGTAAGCGATAAATAACACAATAAAGTTGAAATCCGTCCGATCTTAAGCTCGATTTATTTCGTTGTCCTTCTTACCTGGAATTTTATTTATTCAACCCTTGGAGGAGCAAAGGGTGAAAAATAAAATGATCGAATGCAAATAGTCTGCTGGGTACTCGATGAGGCACGAAGACTTGAAAAGTTAAAAGGGTATCGAATGTTTATCCAATTATCCTTGTCCAATTATATCGTGCAAAAATATAATCTCAACGCGGTTAAACCGCGCAGTTCGACCAATTCCAATAAATCTTTTTGGTAATCTCAACCGCGAAGTATCGTTGCACGAAAGCGTTTCGTTTCATTCGACTATTTTGATTCTGTAACACGTAATTTATGCGGATATCGGCTTAACAAACAAGGCGAGTGAGAGTTTAACAATGAAATAGTAAAATAAATACTTTCGTATGTACATTTCTTTGTATAACTGCAGCCGAGGACTCTGTCCATGTAAAAAAAAGGGTTGGAAGGGTCCAAAGAGCCCAGGCCCCAAATCCCAATGCTTTCAAAACATATTTCGAGAGAGCAATTTTGCTCCGAGTCTCAAATGCTTTATTTATACCTGGGCAAACTCTCGATAGATCGTATCTCTCGTACTCGTTCGATGAATTATCGATAAAAATATGCCTCAGGGTTCCATCAGGTCACGAGAGCTTTTCAAAAAGGAAGGGAGCATTCGATTTGGAAAGCTAGGTTTCTTTATGCGGGAGCTTCGCACGCGTGTCATCCGTGCGTGAAATCGCCATGGAAAAGTGACGACCATAAACTCATTCCCTTCACCATTTATCTCTTGTTGTTTCTTTCCATCTAATCGAACATATCAAGATCATCGTGTATGTGTGCGTGTGTCCGTCTTTAATCGGAAATCATGAAACGATTCCTCATAATATTTACGAGAATCCAATTTGCATGGATTTTTTCAATATTTTTTTCTAAAATTCCAGACTTTTTAGTATGTAATTAGTTTTCAATCAACCGTGAAAATAACGAGTTGATATTTTTGATGAAATTTTTACTCTTTTTTGTCCCGATTCATCGAGCGTTCACAATTATTTGAAAAAAATTATCGACTAAAACGATAAAACGATCGAGATTATTTATTTATAACCAAGGAACACGCGTGGAGTTATAAAATGTTTTTTCGTTTAACAAATAAAATAAAAGTGAGGAAAATTCGCATAATTTGACAGATTGGAACGAAGTTCAGAGCTATATTTAGTCGACTGGATTTTCTTGATCGAGAGCTCACTTTTATAATCGCATTATTATTTATAAATCGGATTAGTGGAACATGGGGCAAAATGGACCCCTGGGGCAGAGCGGGCAATCCAAAAAATAATAATTTTGGGGCAACGTGAGCTCTTCCAAAAATGAAGGAAAGTGAAATTTTTCTACGATTTTGATCTTCCTTCATTTTTCGGAGAGCCTACTTTGCCCCAAAGATAAAAAATTTTGGATTGCCCGCTTTGCCCCAGGGGTCCACTTTGCCCCATGTTCCCCTACTTGGTCCGTTATAAAGAAAAGTTGGATAATATCGTAAGGTCAACAGTTGTAAATGATTTTTTGCATGAAAAAGATATGTGAAGAATGAGGTTCCTGTTTGGAAGGTTCGTCACACAAATTTATGCGCGTATAATGACTTTTCACTCTTTTTAATATCGTAACGGATTCCTCTAGGGAATTTAACACACACGTTTAACTCGAGCTAATACCAACGCGATTTTCCCGTTCGATGAAGCAAGCTTTTTCCTCGACTTCTTATTTATCCGAAGGAATATCGCGACTCGAAGCGTAATGTACAGTCTCATTACAAAATTTCTATATCTGTATTTTATTCGAGAACTCGAGAGACTGATAAAGCCGCATCGAGGAATCCCCGCGAACGATTCCCCATGCGCGCATTTACTATTGAATTCAGTTGAGTTTACAAACGTGCCATTCCCGGCTACTACTTTATTATTCTTTATAAAGATACCCGACGTATGCTCCGCTGATCCGACGACGAACCAAGAGATTCTATACTCGTTTGGAAATGGAGGAGCGTGATAAAAATGATAATAAATCGGAAAATAAGAAATTCTCGTACGGCACCAAGTCTCGACGCAATGAGGATAAGTAAACATAGAAATTGTATTTATGTGTCGATATTCCGTTGCTCGTTCGTCGTTTTTACCGAAGCAATAACTCGTCATCGCATCGCAAGAATTTCTTTAAGCGGGAGTGCCGCAAAAATTGATTTTCTTTCAATATTTATCGAAAAGATTGAAATCTCGAAAAATTTCGAGGTTTTGCTGCAAAAATATTGTTTTCTTTCGTTTTGATTATTTAATTTTGTCTTAGGCGTCGATTAAAAATAATTGCCTCGTAAGATTCAAGAAAGTCGCGTCACGTTTTGTCACGAAGAAGTGAAGGTATTTACACACGTTGCAAAATAAACATTTAAATATCGCGTTGAATAAAATATGCGCTTTATAAACGCTGACACTGACGTATACACAAAGCATATATTTTGAGGGGAATCGACGCGTTGAAAAATGCAAATGAACTAAATAGACGTGTAAACGTAATGAGAAAAGCCGGGCGTACCATATTGTCCGGAAGGCCGTTCGCGTTACGCAAGGAGCGTGGGACCGACGTTACCGTAATACTCATTTATATACACACGATCTCATTTAGTAGGTGAGTAGAAAATTTACACGCACAAGATAAACCGTTTGCGCTTATTTCATATTTCCGTATTGGAAAATAAGGCGAAAGTATTTATAAACCTTGAATTTTTTATAGTTTTATAATTCGTTGTAAATTTCGAGACGAATCAAATTCTTTACATTATTTCTTTCATAGACTGAGGAAAAATAAATAAAAATCATTGATCCAATAACAATTAATGTTTTTAGAAGATTTTGTAGATTTAATACTTTGTTTAACGAGGTTCACTTGCCATAATTATTCAAAATAACAGCAAAATCATCAAAAACAATTTTTTGCAAGATAATTTTTAGAAATTTTGCGTTAAAATTTTTTCAAATTTTATCCACAGTTGAGTATTATTGTTAAGAAGATTTATACGAATTTTGAACAATTAAATTTGGAATTCGTCTGACGCATGTCTAACGCGTGAACCTCCTTGATACTTCGGTCCAACAACTTTTTTCCACTCTTTTATTTCTATTATTCAAGAAGAAAAAAACATGGAAATCTGTGTTTTGAGTGTTTTAACAATAAATAATATTGATGTGACGTAAACGGAAGATCGGCGTTCAAGGAAGCAGTCACGGGCGTTGAAATGCCCACGAGACAGGAAGACGCTCGTGAAGTGCATAATAGTTAAACAGTAGTATATATAGGTCCGCATGATGTATGCGCTTTGAAATACGTAATACATATGTCAGGGAGTACTGCACATTCAGAGTGATTCCGAGGTCATAGATTATAAGTCCGCGATAGTCAGTGAAACTAGGAGTCTGCTCTTATCAGGTTCTGTATATAGGGGAACATGGGGCAAAATGGACCCCTGGGGCAAAGCGGACAATCCGAATTTTTTTATCGTTGGGGCAAAGTGGGCTCTCCCAAAAATAAAGGAAGATCAAATTCAAAGAAAAAATTAACTTTCCGTCATTTTTGGGAGAGCCCACTTTGATCCGAAAATGAAAATTTTTGAATACTCCGCTTTGCCCCAGGGGTCCATTTTGCCCCACGTTCCCCTATATATGTCGTGAAATGATTTGATTACTGTTGGACTCATGGATACATCCGTGTGCACTAATCTTAACGTTAGTACGTGCGTATAACCGTTGCAACGAAGATACGTAATAAAACTGACGTTGCACTTGTTTATGATATTCGAATATCAATTATGTGACTTAACGTTTTATTTTGCTTGTTATTATTTTTCATTCGAAGCCAAGGTTCGAATGTGCAATTCAAAAGAATTGCATATCCAGAGAAATTCGTATAATTAAAAGAATAATAATAATAATAATAACGTTCGTATTATAATAATTACAAAAATAAAGAGGTCACGGTAATTGATTGTTTGTTTTAATTTCACAATGTTTTTATAATCGATTTTCTTATTATTTTGAAATATTGTTATAATTTATTACGTTTCTGAAGCAATAATCATTAAAATAATATATTTCGAATGTCAAATCGTAAATATTGGAGAAAAATGTTATGTGTAGGGCAATTGACGTTTAAAACGTCAAACTGAGCGCACGTGTGCGATTTCAAAGTTATTTATAAAAAAAATATAAATTTGTCGTCAGTCTGAAAAGGGCTTCATTCAATTTGTAAAAAAAATGTGTTGGCTCCCCCCCCCCCTCCCCCCGCCTACGATAATGTGTCTCGCGCACGTTTCTTTGGCGTTAATTGAAAGCCAGCTGTCCCACACAGTCATCGGCGGGGGGTCGATGGGCCGTGCCCATACCGGAAACTTCTTTCGACCGGAAGACGATATTTCGTAACGGATCGAGTGGCAGGGCTAATTTGAACGAGTGGTTAACAATATAATGCCATATTAGCTGCAATGTTTGAAAAAAAAAAAAAAAAAAATTTTTTTTCACTATTTCGTGTCTATTATTATTTTTGGGTAATTGACTAATGGAGTTGGCGACATTAGTTCTCGGCTGTCAAAGACTTTTTGAAAGTTTGCTGTAATTAGGGTCCGATGCTCGCCTCGAGTTATCTGCGATCGAATTTTTATCCTCAAACATTTCAGAAATGACAGCAAAACAAAACAAAACAAAAAAATCGTAACGAATATTTTTATTTAAGGAATCAAATGATTCGTAAATAATTCACGAGGCAATAATTCCACTTTTTTCTCATTTTTTTTTGCTTACGAATCTTTAGGTATTTATGTAAATGATTAAAATGGACGTTAGATCGCGGAAAAGAAAGTTTTTAGTTGCGGAATTATTTCAGCAGGTGAAACGTGAGTCGAACGTTTGGTTGAGCTTGTACATGTGAATTTTAAAGAATCTGCGGGAGTTTGAAACGTGTCTCGGAATCTTGAAAGAATAAATTCCAATACGAACGAGTTTCTCAGCAATTGGATGACATATTCGCGTGTCTGAGACGCGGAAATAGAATGGCGACGAACGTTTCTCGGTTTCACTCGTACACAGTTTCCTTAGAGTCGAAATGTAATTAAATCATCTTCATTGACGAATAAATTATTCCTGAGCTAAACTAAATTAGTAATATTGCAAGAAAGATTTTCACACGACTCAGTACGTGAAACAGAAATTACATTTCGACATTTCGAATTAGAATTCCTGGCGTATTTCAAATCTCAAACGGTCATGGACCGAAAATTCGATCAGACTGTCACGGAGTCTCTCTCAATTAGCACGAGGAAGCTTTCCTGAGAATATATACGAACTAATTTGCCAACTAAAATCGATAGTGAGCCCTTAGCAACAGAATTTAATCCTCCGAATAGTTTGAGTTACGATAAGAATAAAAATTCATTAAACAATCGAAAAATCATTATTTTCATTATTTAACAATCATTACACAATCCGCTATCGTATGCTGCGTACGACGATTCAATCTTTCGAAACTCATTTGTCATATAATTTTATTATTTCCTTCGTAACGTCCCGATAAGAGTAATAATCAAAATGCAATGACGTAAAAGGGTTGTAATTTAGTATTATTCATGTAATTACGATTACGATGATTGAATATAATGAAAAATAATATATATAAATAGAAATATAATCTTATTACCAACTTCCTTTCATAATCGAAGGACCTTTTTTTTACATTCTTTCGACCGCACTAATTACATGTAATTTAAGTTGGCACGCTCGTGGCGTTGCTCTGTGACAGCTGAACGTTTCGCAACTCACTCTCTCGTTTATTGTCACGTTTATTTTTTTTTTCTTCTGCTTTTTAACACGAGTCCCCAATGTGAAAGAATAGAGGACAATTTGTGGCAAGCCGCGAACGACTTCGTATGTGCGACATAAGGTTCTCGGTCTAGTAAAAAAAAATATATTTCGTTACTTTCATTGGAGCATCAGGTCGAAATTACAAAACGAATGGTCACTGAATACCATTTTTTTTTCTTTCTTAAAAACATTGCGGTCAAAAAAAGTGTCATTCTTGTTTTTGACCACTTTGGACGACATTTTTGACACTTGAGAGTTAACAGATGGAAACACATGAACAGGAAAAAGTTTATTCTCCACTAATTTGCCTGGTACTCTGTCCTTCGATCGAAGCTCTTTGTGCATTTCGATTATAAGGTCCACTTATTATTATAGACGACGATTCAAGAGTCTCACCCGTTTTTTCCTCTACTCTCGAGATGTCCTTTGTCGACGAACGCAACGTTCGATGTTTCTCGACCCTTAATAATAGAAGCAGAGGAGTGCACATTATGGATATGAATTTATAGCCAGTCTCGATTTACAGAGAACTAACCCTCGGGCACCCTCGATTGTGCACTTCGAGAGGCCATTTTGCTGCCTGCTAGAATATTAGTTCGAAATTATTCGTACACATGAATTTGTACGCTCATTACCCAGCTCGGTGAGTCTATTAATGGAGGTATGAAGATTCGAGAGCCTTTAGCGATCGAGGATCGAGGATCGAGGTCGAATTGTACCACGAAAACGGTTCAGAATTCCAAAGCATTGGGAGTGACGTAGAAAATGCATTTTTTGACATTTCATCGTCATTTTGTGTGTGTTTTTTTTTTTTGGATTTTTATTTCTACTCTAACTCACGAGTAACCTTAGAAAAAAATTGAGTTTGTTATTTGATCATTTTTGTGAAGTTTTTTTTTCTTTTTTCAATAATTGACACACATTTCATTTGTGGCTTCTAAAACGAGAAAATACGAAGAAAATGGGCGTACAAATTTTTATGGAGTGTTTTTTAAAAATGTTTTTAAAATAATTGGCACACATTAATTTCGAAAAAACGAGAAAATATGAATAAAATGTGCACCCAAATGTAGGTTATTCGGAGTATTGTGAATCCGCAGCTCGTTCACCACGACGATTTCAACACGCTATACATAATATGCAGTTTTGGTATGCGCTCAATTTCTAAAGTATATCCTTTTAGCTTTCCCTGGGTGTTAAGTGTCGTAGTTTTTATTTCTCCCCGTTTATAACTATTCTTTACCGGAAGAGCCGACAACCATCTGCGCGTTTCTGTGAAATAAATTTTGCAGGAATTAAATAATAACATAGCGAATGCAAAGATTCACCAGTGTGCAAGAGAATTTACGGTACATTCTCATAAAACTTGTGATTTCTGTGAAATAATTATATGGAGGATGAAGTATTGAGAGATATGTTTAAAAATAAATAAAAATGTTTTGTCCTCGATTTGTCAATACGAAAATATCAATCGAATCACGATTCTCCATCGTTTTTCTAACAATTTAATCTTTTTTTAAAATACAAATTAAAGTTTAAACAGTATTTTTATAAATAAAACAAAAAGGACGTTCCAAATAGTTGTAAAAAAGTTGAGAAAGTGTCGTCCAGCGTACTTTCCATTAAAATCGTTATAAAAAGTACTTATCCTTGAAAAAATGCATTATTTTTGTTGTAACCGAATGAAAAATTAATCTGTAATCGCGATCGTCGATTGCGCTCCAGTAAGCGGCGATTATGGTGATAGCTGAGAAGAGTAATTGGAGCAGAGCTCGAGTTGTGCAGCACGCGACTTAAGTGTTCATGGGCTTTTCGTATGGGCGTTGAACAGATGTGGCGAGTGTTGCATCGAAAGCTCGAAAAAACGAAAGAAACCGAGAGAGGTGAAGTTGGTTGAAATATAAAAGTGTGTGAGAGAGAGAGAGAGCAGGTCGAAATGTTGCGAAAACAAGGAACGGAGGGAAAAAAAATTGTATTTCATATAAAATGGAAAGGCAGGTGTGAAAAAAGTGCGAAAAAGGTCTATCGCAGCTGCAAGTGCATTCATGGTCACGTGCCATTCGGTAAAAATGCAGTGCGTACGCGTGCCGTCAAACTTCACCCCGCAAGTTATTTTTCTTTTTTGCCCCTCGATCGATTCAATGTCATCGCTCACGAGTTTCGAGGTCACGAGGGAGAATAATTGAGCGACAAAAAGTGCGCATCGGAAAATTAGTTTAATCGCAAGGTGCATTTTTATTCGTTGGTAAAGAAAAAGAAAGAAATTATTTCGTTTCAATGATCACGAAACGTGAAAATAATCATTTGCGAGAGAGTATCGAATGATTAATTAAATCTCGAAGTTTTCAATTAATTGTTATTATCCAAAAGGTGGTAAAAAAATTCATAAAAAATGATTCTACGATTAGTTTAAATACGAAAATGTCAAAATTGGCAATTGAAGAATATCGAATGATAGTCAATCTCCCAGCAGCACATAATTTCCTACTAAAATGGTATCGCCGCGTAGATTGAGCAAATCGTGAATGTGTATTTGTGAGCGCACGACCGGAACCGGATGCTCATTTGCGTTCTACGTTTCTGTACAATCTTTACACACACACATACGTTTCTTTATTCTCGAAGGTAAACGTGAGCAAACGTTCTACGGTTGATTGAACGATCGAGAGTTCAGTCACGATGCGTTTATTCGCGATGTTATTTCTTCTATTGTTCTACCATTTATCTTCTCGACACGCTTCCAGGGGAAGGATTTTTTTATCATCTTTGCCTCCCATAAGACTCTGTAATAAGTTATTGTATTTATTTATTTTTCACTTAGCTTTTTCAACCTCTTTAAAGGAAAAAGAGCAAAAAAATATAATTAAAAAAAAAAAAAAAAAAAAAAAAAATCAAATTAACGATTCTTCGGTCTTGAGCCTTCGTGCTTAATTACGGTTTATTCAACGATAAAAAAAGAATTGTGTTCACGTGTGTGTGTGTCTATTGGTCGTATATTCATGTGCAAGCCTCGAGTGCACCAGCCTGTGAGATCATCGACACGAATCGGAGCAACTCGCGCTTTCCCTGACTTTTCTATATATACACGAACAATCTTTCCATCTTCGACGTTCTCTAAACTTTTATCTATCTGGGCTAAAGTCACCATTCACCAAATGCCTATAGAGATTAAAGGAAAGGAGAAAAAAATAGTGAGAGAAAATTTCTCAACGCTGTTTCTCTCTTCACTAATCATTTCACTAATTCTTTTTTTTTTTTTTTTTACGAGTATAATCAGTAAGAATACTCTTTATTGATAAAAAGCTGGGGGTCCATTTACAAAGATATTTTTCATTACATTCGTCTCTGGCCCAGTTCACAACATTGTCTGATCAGACATATTGAAAAAATGAAATAAAAAGAAGCCACGATAGTGACTCCTTAATGAGAATCGAGTGTCATCAATTGAGAGTAATTAACAATTAATTGGCAATACTCCCAACATGCTTTGGAGTCTCGAGAATTCTTTTAAAATCGTAACTTACAACTCGAACTTCGATTTTTTTGACATTTGAAGAATAATTATTCACGATAATTGGAAATAATGTGAAAAAGAAATGAACAAAATAATAAAAAGCTTCGAAGGGTCCATAGAAATTTTTGTTTAATTGTTTTGCACGAATTGGGAAAATTTTTTCGATTTAATGGTTGACAGTTTCGTGGTGGCGAGAAATAAGAAAGAATTAACGATCGAGAATTCAAAAAAAAAAAAAAAAGAAAAAAATACAGAGATAAAAACTGACCTCTTTCATGATTGCCGCTTGGCTGTCATGGAGAGAGGAAAATAAATGAACGGAGAGAGGCCTCCGTACGGTCGATGAACTATAACTATATACGCGTACGATATAATCCTATTTATCCCTGCGTTCACCCTCATCTGTAACGCATCTGTCTTCATATAAATTCTCATTAATATATATCACCGAGAAATATACACCGTGAATCAATGATTTAAAGGTGTTGAGGTCTTTTCTAATCCGGCAATAATTAATCAAACGCTTACTGATCATTTGTGCCTGAAAATCGAGTCAGATTGATCGTTTTCCTCATTTTGTCAATTGTTTGTCAAAATTCCAAGTTTAAAAATCCAGCGTTTAACCGTGAGGAACATTGATATGAAAAAATAAAATAAAAAAGTTTATAAAAAAATGTCAATACGAATAATTGCAATAAAATATTGATTCATGGAATTATTTATGTATTTTTTATTGAAAAATATTAATGTAAGAAAATGTGACATTTTTGTATTTATTTAGCAAAGTTTTCCCTTTCACTGGAGCATTAAATATTGAGCTGCAATTTGTTCGATATGTAAAAAAACTGTAGCCAATGTTTTATTATGGGGAAAGTTTGCAAATACATAAATATATTTCGAATGGCCAAAGAGAAATGTTTAATGAGACTAAAAAATTCGAGTGTGTTTTGTTTTACGTCGCAAGGAAGTTTCTCACTATTTTAACGAGTTTTTAAATCATCAGAAAATTGTGCTGAAGAATAAATATTTATTATAACATACGAACGAGCCTGCACTATACTTTAGTTCGGGACATCAAGCAGCTTCAGTTTATTTCGTCTTGGAATTCTGCAACACTCACCTGTAACAAAAACGATAAAATTTCTTTATAAAATTGTTTTTTTTTTTTTTTTCATTGATTTTTTATTCGGCATATTAGATTAATTTGGGTTTAAATAGTTCAGACATTTTGATATTCTGTCCTACGGGATTCATGAATATATTTTTTGGTTTTAATCAAATCGAAATATTTTTTTTTTTTTTTTTTTTTTTTTTTTTTTTCATTCAATTTTTAATTATATATCACGTTCGAAGAAAAATCTGAACTCGTGATAACAGTATACGTGTATTTGATCCTATTAAAGTTTATTCGATCGAAATATAAATTGAATTATTCAGGTATTCAGAGCTGGGTATAAAAATTTTTCAAGAAGAAAACGTAATGCAGTGACTGGTGAATTGGATCGATGCGACGTTCTCGTAGCTGGTGAACTTTCAAAGGGACAACAGATTCACTATTCATAAAGTGATAGCTATGTATATACGGAGTTTGAATTTTATTTCAGACTTGTGTCACGTCACGTTTCTTTCGAAGAGAACAATTTTCAATCGCAGCTGACGCTAAAATGAATCTTCAAGCAGTATGGAAATGTGAAGGCATTTTACTTTGTATATAATCTTGTCAGTTTCGCGATCTATTTAAAGGTAGACAGGAAGGTGGGAATAGAATCGAATCCTTTTAAATATTCGAGACACCATGAATTATGAATAAATTACAAAAGACGTTGAATTTATTTTTAATCTTTTATTTAAAACGTACCGAACGTTGTAATTCAAATAAATTTGTTAAAAAAAGATCATAAATACTAAAAATCTTTTTAAAAATCAATTTGACAAATTGAGTAAAAAGAATCAGTTCGTTCGTTCAATCTTTTTTCTTAAATCGAGACGCAGAATTGATTTGATTAATTCGTTCATTTTATCGTAAGGTTTGAGCCAAATAATCAACGAGCGATGTTATTTTTTTTTTTTTTTTTTTTTTTTCATCAAGCTTTACGTCAATTATTCGATGGAAAAAAGAACGAATACGTGACACGTAGCTATGACCTGAACGGACGAGCTGATTCAGGGGACAGTGCCCTCGAGTTAGGAGAAAATTAGTCGAATAAAGGGCGACACTGTAATTACGAATTTGGTGAAGGGAAAGAGGGAAGAGTCGGTAGTCAGACCGACGTAAGTTACGAGCTGACAAAACCCTCCTCTCTCTCTCTCTCTCTCTCTCATTTTCTCTTCTTCTTCGTGTCTCCCTATCGAGCCACAGACTCTCGTCGCCCTGTGGCTGATTCATTGAACTTTGTGGGCTCGTTGCAATCCACACTTGGTACGTAGACTTACTATATTTTGTGTTTGTCAGTTATATTACGTGCGAGAGTGCAGCAGAAGGAACACTGCGTGGGCATAAACGAATCGTTTTCTTATCTATAGTGTGTGTGTGTTTATTTGTGAATGTGTGTGTGTGTGTGTGTGTCGTGCAATGTTAGACTTATGACGCACCGAGGGGGATTTCTCCGTTGATTGGTTCGACACAAAATCTTAACCTATAAGTTAAATACGTTTGGTGACAAGAAATATTGAATTTCGTCAAAAAATGCATTTACAGTTACTACGACGATTGAAAGGTTTCTAATAATTATTTTTTAATAGCTATGAATGTTTCTTTTTTTTTTTTTAATTTCCTAGTGTCGCATTGTTTTTGTTTTTTTTTTTGTTTTTTTTTTTTTGTTTAATTCTTTGTAGTTGTGAAAAATTGATCAACTTTTCAATGTTTACAGTTTGTATATAGTTGTAACTTTGACGAATAAATTTGACCAATCGATTGGTCATAAAAAGCTGAGAGATATTTTTGTATCGTGAAAGGTTAAGGGAATAAGGCTGGTGAATCTTTGAATATAATACACGATGACGTTGGAGGATACTGAGAGATCAGCGACACACGAAGAAGCAGCTGATTCATGGTGCTCAAATATTTTCATGACTTTATCGACTGCAGCAATACAAATAATACGAATGTTTTCGCTATGATTTGTGAGATTCGCCGAGTCATTGGACTACTGTCCTACATTTATTTTTATGTTGCTGCGAATAGTTGGAAAATAGAAGAATGTGATAAATTTTGAAAAAAATATTTATAATCCATCTGGCGAGAGATTGTGAACGATAAAAAATTGTTTTAAAAGTTATTGAATGACTCAACCAGATGGTAGTCACCCTACGATTTAACAGGTTTATTAATTAGATGAAAAAAAAGAATGGAAAACAAAAAAAAAAAACATTGCGAAAAACGAGGTAAGGGAAAGGAATCGAGACACGCAATAATATGGACGTGCGAACGTGTTTATTTTTACCGGTGTATCTCGCGAGCTGATTCATAATAAAACTAGGTATAGAGCAAGGGAGACTTGCATATTCCAATTCCACGCTCTATTTCTTATTGTCAGAGTCGTTGGACTACCGGATGACGCATTGCCTCAGGGCAAGAAGTTGGAGGAAGGGGGCAATGAGCTACGACGACGAAGAAAGAGAAGGAGAAGAAGGAGAGGAAGAAGAAAAAGTAAAAGTAGGCTTCCCCATTATTCTCGTCTATGATCAACTGCTTGGGGCGATCATTACTCCTCCCCTCTCCCTTCTTCCTAAAAAAAATAAAAATGAAACTGTACCGGAAACCCATGTGCCTATCCCTTCGAAATTATTCCGATTCAACATCTAAATCCGGATGCTTTTATATTCACAACATAGATCCGGTGACTATTTTACTCCTCCTCCTCCTCCTCCTCCTCCTCCTCCTCCTGACGTTTCTATTGCAACTGTTGGGTCTCTGGAAAATGAGACCACATATGCTGTGAAAGTCTTTCGAGAGGTCTTTGACTGACGTTGTTATTCAACGACTTGGGTGGTTCTCCAAAATGATCGTGTCAAAGAAATTGGATCGAATCGTTAAGCAACGCGAGCACATTCATTTTTATTGTACGTTCAATTTTTCATTAGGATATTATTATTATTATTGTTGTTGTTATTATTATTATTATTATTATTATTATTATTATTATTGTTATTATTATTGTGATAATATTTTTTATGGAAGGGACTATTTGAGAGAATGAAACTTTCGAGACTGTTGACATATGATTTTAAACTTGGAGTTTGGATTCTGGAATATTTTTGATTTTTGATTATTTTGCAACAACATATTATGTAACATTTGGGGAAAGGAAAAAAATTCTTGTAAAAAAAGAATACATGACGACGAAACGGGGATCCATGCGCATTTATTTCGCAAATATTCAATAATACGATTACGCGATGACGGTTTTAATATAGTTATGACGCAAAAATCCTCGATACGAACAGTTTTGCTGTGCTGTATGGTTTTAAATAATACAGGAGAACCATAAAATATTAGCAACGGCAGATTTTTTTTTTAAATAGATTTCTTGAACTGCTCACTTTGCAAGATAATTATTCTAATGCTTGATAGAATGGATTTTTTCAAAGCGTCATACAGATAAGCAGCTTGTACTTTTTTTAACCTGAACACAACGGTTTTCTTTCAAAAACTGATATAAAAATGGTTTCGTTTGATTTTTCAATCAAATATTAAATACAACGAGCTGTCAAAATCAACCCGACACTATAGTCACACTGCTTCCAATCCAAATTTTTGTGGTGCGATAAAAAATAAAAAATAATTTCCACAATTTATCTAATCGAACTTTCATTCATACACTTTTTTTTGTTTATTTATTTATTCGTTTTATAAATAAAAATTTTTTTTTACTATTCCAACTCTTCCATCGTACAAAAAAACAAATTCGAAGAAAATAGCAAAAAATGTGTCATTTTGTAATCCCCTCCCCGCCTCTTCTTATCATTTCGATGTAAAAGTAGAAAAAAAGTCTTCATAGCACGCGACTATACTGACGAGGATTCGGATACAAAATCGAACTTCATTACAAAAAAATCCCAAGATTGAATTGTCCCAGAATTTCATCAAATTCTCATATTCTTCGTAAACCATACGCGTATGACTTACAAAGAGATCACGTAGTTTTTTTTTTTTTTTTTTTTTCAACGCTACAGCAGACTACCGGTAAAGTACGTGTGTACATAGTTCGAGTATAATCAACGTTGATACACGTATAGAGAGTTGAAAGTACGAGTAGGACACAACGGACTGTGTAGAAGTTGTATAGAAGTTAACATGTGGAGTAATAAGGCGGTGTAACACATTTAAAGATGAAAAATAAAGGGGTAGGGCAAACGGTGGTAGAAAGGAGCGTGCTTATGTGTCTCTTATAGTTCACTGGAGTATGCTGTGGGACAGTAGGCTAAGAAAATAACTCATACAACCATAGATACATCTCTATACGATATAAATCCACGATATATATTTATTTAAAAGTCTGTGTACAGCGGATGCCGTCTGTGAGTTGTACGCGGTATAGTAACGGGTATTTTTCTTTGGTGTGTGTGTGTTGAATACGAAGACATTTGTATGGTATCCTCGTGGAGATTTCTCACGCGAATCGATCTACTTTTCCGTGTGCAACCGCGCGCGGGAGCTCCCCTCTTGCTTATTGGTAACGTTTTAATATTTGACGAGAAGCAAGAACGTCGGAAAAGGCCGCAGGGGGTTTGGAAATAATGGGAAAACATAAAGACACAAAAAAAAAAACAAAAAAAAACGTCAATAATATTGAATTTTTTTATGTCGAAGGAAATGAGAAATTTAATGGTTGCTTCGATGAAGAAACGAAAGACTTTTTTTTGAAGTGTTTTATTTTATTTTTTATTTTTACCTTGAATTTAATTAAACTTTGTGATTGGAATTTTGTACTGTTTTTTAACTTTGAAATTATTGATTGTCTCGCGGAGAAAAAGTTGAACACAAAGCTATTGGAAAATCGGGTTATTCTCAGTGGCGTCTCGTTAATCGTAGTCCAGGATGACAGCGATCCTGGCAAGTAACCCGGTGTCTAAAAGTTGTGCAAATGCGCAGATGAGAAAAGAGAGTATCGGAGAAAGAGGCTGCCGCGGTTAAGCATGAGTCATACCTCTAACGCTACAAAGAAAAACGAATGAAAAGATAGCGCGAGAGAAACGTTACGCGCGAATTGCTAGAGCAACGGAGATGAAAAGGGCAAAAGTGAGAGATGCTGATGCTGCTGCAAACCGGGGCTCTTCTCCCGGACACGAGATGAGCTTCGTGAAACGAGCGAGACCGTGAATCTTTCTCTCGTTCTTTTTAAGAGCCATTTATATACATGTATATATAAAACATCGCTCGTATACTAAAACATAACAGTTTCTAATATAATAACACATTTGTAATTTTCTGCGACTCGTGTAGATCGACAATTTTTAAATTCTACTGCAACTTAATCACCAGCATTTGTGGCTTTTTCAATTCGTCATTTTTTTACTCTCTTCCGTACACTTAATTCGTGAAAAATAAGAAAAAACTAAGAATCACGTCACGAGTCAACAGAGAGCAAAAGAAAAAAATGCGACAAATTTGATGAAATTTTTTATATCGCAAAATTATTTCTATACAGAAAATAGAATTTTTATAGAATTTCATTTAAACTCAAGCTCCAAAAACTTGAAAGATTCTAACACACAAATATTTTGTTAAATTTCTCTCTGAATTGGCTTCGCAAATAAAATTTCGTTATTTATTCAATTACCGTTGGATGATGGCAACTTGATGCATTTTCATGATTCAATACTATAATCTCGAATGCATCAAAAAACCCACAATTTCTACAACCAATCATACGTAAGAATTTACGTGGTACGTGGCTCGGTGCAAATTCATTTTCCCGAAGCATCTAGTTCGTCGTGGAATATTCAACACAAAATTCAACTTCAACTGTATATTTTTCATCTAATAGTGACACGTATACTTGAGTCTAAATGTTAGTTGCAAGGCAAGAATATATCTCGTGACGATAGTCCGTGCTATCTTTTCCAAGAGAATTCGCATTCTCCACGCTGTGTCTCGGTGCGATAGACGCCTTTATATACTTCGATGTATATAAAGCGTGTAATGTATTAAAAGCTGAAGTATATAGGGGTACATGGGGCAAAATGGACCCCTAGAACAAAGTGGGCAATCCAAAAAAAATTATTTTTGGGGCAAAGTGGACTCTCCCAAAAATGAAGGAAAGTCACATTTTTATTTGCGTTTGATCTTCCTTCATTTTTCGAAGAGTTCATTTTGCCCCAAAAATAACAAATTTTCGGTTGCCCACTTTGCCCTAGGGGTCCATTTTGCCCCATCTTCCCCTATATGCCATATACACATGTTAACTACTAAAGAACGAAGTTCAAAAAGTAGAGACAAAAGAAATTTTTATATTTATATAGTAAAAACACAAAAAAAAGTAAACTCTTTTGTCAATTTTCAATTTTTTTTTTTTACAAAATCCATTCGTCAACAGAAATCAAATGTCATGATAGATTGTCGAACGAGTTTGTCCATTTTTTAGTCAATAATTATAATTATTCGATGTGCCAATAAATTGTCATCAAACTCGAGACGTTAATCATTGAATGATATATAAAGACATGTCTACGTATAAATAATAAATCGATAAGTTTATAAATATCTATATAATACGATTGTGGTGTAACAAAAACTGCATACGAAAAGTATATGTTGAGCATATGAGAACCGGTTGTTCGAGAAGAGTATACAAAGTAAGGAGACGACAAAAATTCGCAAAGTCCGGGGATGCGATACGTCTGGCCTATGGCAATGCTCATGGAGACTCGGGAGAATTCAATGGACGAGGAGAATGCGCGTCACGCGGCATGTGTGTACCAACGACAATCCAGCTCTTCTTTCTACGTATGTACGTACGTTTCTCTATATCCACGTATGTATATATATATATAAATGTGTGTCTTGTTCTGTACACAGTGTCGTTCGTGCAGAGCAACAGCCAATAAGGGACAAAGAGTTAAAAAAAAAATGAAAAAAAGCAAAAAACAAGAAAACAAGAGAAAAATAAATGAAAAAAGAGGAGAAGAATGCAAGAGAGGTGCAACCACGACGACAATGCATTCGTCGGTACGTAAATAGGCTCCTGGTGTATGAAAAAAGCACATTAACAGCAACGCGCCACAACAACGTTCCTATAAAAAACAACGAACAAGAATAAAAACAATTTCCAACCTGTCGAGCTAAAAATAAAAAAAAAATAAAAAAAAAATAGACAACGTCATGAATGGCCTGTTTTGGCCAATTTTCAACAGAGCTTGGAATCCAAAAAAAAAAACGTTTCATCAGACTGGTCCAATTGAAAAATAAAATAAAGTGGAAAAGTTAATACCTTTTTCTTTTCTTTTTTTAACGAAACCAGTTCTTCCTGCTTGCAGTTATTCAATGTTCAAATTGTTACGTATACAGCTTTGTGTATGTATCGACGTATAAGAGTTTCCATGTTAGCCATAAAGTAGCTTTTAAGGGATTAAAGGGATGAAGGGACCTCGTAACCTCGCGTCCCCTCCGCTCTGATTACAAAGGCCACTTTTTCTCTCTTTTTTTTTCTTCTTTTACAGATTAAGAACGACGTTCTCATTGTACGGAGTTTGCAATCGGTAAAAATGCACTCGAAACCCTCACCGGGTTCATGAGGTCGGTCGCTATTTAATCCAAAGAGATTATATACGATGCCATTATTTTAAAACTCTAATAGGAAACTCCGTTTTTAACGTCCAAGTTTTATTGTCGGCTTAATTATCTGCCTATTTATCTCTTTTTATCTCTTCAATCATATCGAAACTCGATCCTCATGTCCGTTTTAAATAGTTTTCACATCGCAACGAACCCAGATGCAGGAACGATAAATCGTTTGTAGAATTTATGTAACTGTTTTTTTTTTTCTAAACATTTTTTTGAATATTTATTTGTTTATCGTTGAATCATTCTAAATTTTGACATTTTTTTTTTTGAAGTTTATAAACTTTGGCGATCTCCACTTAAGGAAGGATTTTGAAATCTCAAATGATGATTTAATTGAGCAATATATAATTAGTGAAGTAATTAGCTAGAGTAAGTGCTCACCGATGATACCCGCTAAATTCCTTAAGTAGGCCATTTTGCCCCATATTCGTCTACTTAGTGTATTTGTCACGAAAGTAAATAAAAAATATTCATTTCGGGGTAAAATATATGTTGCAAGATGTATAAATAAAAAAAAAATAAAGGCTGACGACTTTTTATCGAGTTAATGCATCATCGTAACCTTTAATCCTGAGTACTCTGTTAATTCTCGCTAAATCTCATTGAGCAAGGCGCCATTTGTTTTTTTTTTCTACTGAAATACGATCTTATAATTTATAAATAAAAATAAATCTCATATCGCACGAGTAGTAATTCTCTGTCTCGGATGGTCAAGTGATTAGGGACAAAGAGGTCCCTTGATCGATAGCTCGAGTCTCGTTTCGTGAGGCACAAACTCCATTCAAGTCTCGCAGTTATCGTGGAATTTCAAGGCCTCTGTAATATGGTTGGTGAGTTGGTTCGAGTTAACGGCAAAAATCTTGGGCTCTGACTCACTTGGAATGGGGGGCTCGGGAGCGTGCGACAACGAGAAAGAAAGGGAAAGAGAGAGTTGGGAGTTAAGTGGGTACGTGCAAAAGTATAGACCACAACGTCGGTTCGTCACAAAGTTTTGCTTTAAACGATTACTCTGAATAAAAGGTGGGAATGGGGAGGAGAAAGAAAAGCTTCTGACGATAAGACAGACTCTGACCGAGCACGTTAATTAATTATGATAAAATTAAACAAATTGGAATAACCGAGTGAGAAATATGGGGCAAAATGGACCCCCGGGGCAAAGCGGGCTATCCTAGAAAATCTATTTTTAGGGCGTAGTGGGCTCTCCCAAAAATGAAGGAAAGTCACATTTTTTTCGAATTGGATCTTCCTTCATTTTTGGAAGAGCCCGCTTTGCCCCAAAAATAAAAATAATTTGGATAGCCCGCTTTGCCCCACGGGTCCATTTTGCCCCATGTTTCCCTACCACAAAAAAAATGTATCCTTCAATTCATTTCCTTTTTAATCTCTTTCAAAACAAAGAAGAAACATAAACATAATTGATAGACTTTATTTCTACCGGGTTTTGCGTAATTCATTTGCAAACCCGCAGCTCGATGATTCCTGATTTCGAGGGAGAAATATAGAAAGTAAAAAACAAAAACGTGCAGATATATGCACGGATCGATGTGTTGTGCATAAAATGAACGAAACGATACGTACATCGAATCTTTAGAAAGTCATAACACATGCACTTAAATATCCCATAAACTTCGTTCTTCCATCTCGTAAGATTCGACAGGCGAATGAGTTTAGAAAAAAATGAAAAAAAAAAAATGAAGGCATTCTCGTGTGTTACATATTCGTCTAATGAAATACACGAGTGATTGATTGCACTACGTGCTTAATTAAATTTCTTATTCGTACTTGAAACTTCAATGATTTTGTTTCCTTGAGAGAAAGTTAATAAAAAGATGCATAAAAAAGTAAATATGTTATACTTTATTTTTATTTTATTTTTTTTAAGCAGGAAGTATCGTAACATTAAAATAGTTGGAAAGAGAATTTCGGAATATTTTTACATCCCGAATCGTTCTGCAGACATCGATTCTCTATAATTGATGATTTTTTTTATGTTTCAAATCTTCCTTTCTTCTACGCCTTAGCGAGAATCAATTTTAATGCAATAAATGATTTCTATGAAGGTTCGGACAGTCTGGTTTTGTAGTTGCAACGACGATCAAAGACTTTTCTTAGCCGAGGCCGCACCTGCGCTTCTAGTTATATATATAAATGTGTATATTTAATGTAAGTATTCACTTAGGAATGAAGCGGTGCCTCACGCATTGGAATAAGTGGTACTTAGCAAGTTGGACGCGCTTATATAGACGATTTTATAAACCCACACGACGTCATACACGTGCATCCGGCTGACCACGCACTGAACTTGATAAGGATTGAGTATAAAAGTGGTTGGAGAGTTTTTGTTCATATTCCCTGGCATTGATATAGGTCAGGTTTGTAATTTTCCGATTTCCTGTATTTTTCTTTTTTTTTTTCGTACTTTTACGCCTCATCCGTCTTCGGAGTACAGTGATTTGCGTGAATGTGGCCTGGATTTCTAAATGGCAATTTTTTATCACGTCTTCTGCCCTCGAGAGTAAAAAATAACGAGAAGAAAAAAAAACGGAATTTATTTTTTATTCGTCACATAAAAAGATTTTGCATTGATAATCATTGCGTTTGAAGCTGCGGTTTAGAGTGACAGATATAAATAGCATTTTGAAAGTGCAAAATCTTGGCCGCGTCGTTCCACTTTGAAAGCATTAGAAGTGTGGCATTAAAATGCATGTGTGTCGCTGAGAGTTGTGCAGCCTGAGAGGAAAATTAAACTACGAATCTCGCGGTGTGAGGAAAGAGAACACCATGCTGTGGGGGCTTTGCTCATGGCTTTTGTAACAGGTATAAATGCGGATAGAATTCAACTGTGATTTTAAAAGCCGGAAACTTTGAAATTTACATATTTCTACATGTACAAATACTATATCTATATATTTATTTTTATGAGTTATACACTCACGCTTTTGTTCAATGAAACTATAACGTTAACCTACTATTAATAACAGTTTTTTTAATACTTAAAAGCAGCCGGAACTTTTGCTTATGGAAAAGTTTAACACTCGTCCTAAGTACACGATGGAGAATAAGATAAACGTTGCAATATGGACCCCCCTTGAGAATTGTCCCTATTCAAAGCTATTGTCATCCCGCGCCTGAATTGGCAAGAAAAAATATATTGACGAGCTCGATACTTTCATTTATAAATCTTGAAAAAAGAAAAAAAATTTCTAGAAAGTGATTTTTTTCGGAAAAAAAGTCAATAATTTCGTTTTTTACGACTCTTGATTAATCAGCAATTAATAATGGATCGTTTATCGAAAGAAAAGAAATTGGTGCATGATTTTTTGACTGATTGCATCCCATTGAATGTTCCCCTAAATGTTGTTTATTTCGAAATATAAAAAATGTATTTGCGGTGTGTGCGTAGGTTGACAACGGCAGGTCACTGGGTATTGTCACGAAAAATAATGACACGACTTTTTGACAAAACCTCGAGGGGATCGATGACGGAAGGAGAGTAGAAACTCTGGACTGTTTTGTCGGATCGAGGGTGTCCGTTTTGTCACAACTGGTACGTTTTGACTATCACCATTCTTTCCTCGCTTTCTCATTTTTCGCCCTACATTTTTTTACTTCAAACTACTAGGCGAAAAAAACATTTTCTCCCCCCTCGAGAGCGAAATTTTTAGCCCTCTACCTGCCACACCTCGTTGCAGCTGCACCCCTCTGTGTACGCTTTTTGTGTATGGATTACTTCAAATGAAAAGAAACACAAAAAAAAGCGCTTAAAAATGGAATTATCTTTTTTGGTGAATCGGAATTGATATTTGAAGCGTAATGTCGATTTTTCA
Source organism: Campoletis raptor (assembly GCA_948107755.1). Classification (NCBI taxonomy): domain Eukaryota; kingdom Metazoa; phylum Arthropoda; class Insecta; order Hymenoptera; family Ichneumonidae; genus Campoletis; species Campoletis raptor. Next base: position 17,168,611 of record OX403627.1, on the reverse strand, counting down.
AAACCATAATACGGGCTAACCGTATTGAGTGGATTAATCTATTACTTAAGCATCAATAGCCATCGGAATAAAAAAAAAAAAAATTTTTGTAATGTTTTGAACAGTGAAATGGACTTTTACCCTCGTTTATCGATTTGAAAGAATATTTCAGAAGATCAAACAATTCTTATACTTTTTTTCATTCCTTGATAGCAAAAAAAAAAAAGTTAGCAGAAATTATAATTCGATCATTGTTTCCAAAGGGATAAATTTTTTTGAATTTCGTTGCCTGACAACAAATAATTAATCTTTTCTGTTGAAAAGACTAGACAGATAGTATGAAGATAAATGAAAATTTGAGATAAAATAAATGTGGGTGAAAATGGACAGTGTGAATTGTAGAGTAACGGAGTTAATTGTTTGTGTTTGTATTTTAATCTGACTGATGATAAAACATAAAGTAAAATAATGTGCGTAAAATAATCGCGTGACTTATTTTGCTTATATATGCACGCGTTAAAGAATAACTGGCTGTGCTGGGATGAGATAAGAAAGAAACGTGTATTCTTTGTGCAGTGTCAGGGATGCATAAACCACTAATGCATTTCTTGGTCCAGTCACTTGAGACGTGTGTGTACGAAGAAAAGTGTACGCATGAGTGAACGAAATACACGGTTTGCAGAGAAATGAGTTTGTCGTCGTAGAGTTTGTTCTCAGGATTCTTAAGTCCTCATTGATCTTAGGCTCTGCATTCTCCCATGGTGGTTTCTCATCGTTGCAAAAGTCCCATGACACCAAGAGAGTGAAAGTGATGATTGGACGAGGTGACGAATAACTTTTATTTTTCCTTCCAGTCTTCGTTACATTTTGCTTGATCAATTCTTTAGTCCACGTGTTATTTAATACATCAACTATTTTTTTTATTTAAAAGAAGAATACATGGGGCAGAGGCGTGCCAAGTGCGGGATTGGGGCAAAATGGGACAGTGGGGCAAAATGGGGTATGCCATTTTGCCCCACTATCCGACTTTGCCCGCCTCAACGCTATATATATTTCTCGAGAGAGAAAATACACTTTGAGGACATGAGAGTAAATCGTCAGGTAGACTCAATTGCATATTTTTTATTCTTCCTTCTTCCTCTTTTGCTACGATGGGAATTCGAGCTTCGTAAATTCTCACGTTCGACAGAAAACTCGAACGAAAGAAACACGAGTTTAGTAACAAACGTTCTCTATACACGATGAAAAAAAAAAATAGGAGGAAAATTTTACGAAACAAAATAAACTACGAGCGAGGCGAGTTTAGAATTCCAAAGGAGGGAATATCGTCGATTCGCTTTCATGCCACACAGACTCGATCGAGAGTAAAGAATTTCCTTCTAATTTAGCGTCGTAAAATGTGCTTGGAATGATCAATTAACGGAATGGTGGACTAACAACTGCATGAATTACTGTTAATCGAAGTGAAGACAATTGTACGATCGTCAAAGCGAAAAAAAAATTCATCTGTCACGACGAAGTGAACGTTTCGAAGATGAGAAGAGAAAATAATGAATTCGATTGCAAAACAACAATTGTCGCAGACCCAATTAAGCAATAAACTTGCGGGAAATACGTACTCGGTCAAGATTCGACGTTCGAGAAGACGTTGTCGTCGGTCGTTCGATGCTGTCGTAATATTTTCATTGTGAAAACGTTTCTTAATTTTTTTTTTTGCCCAATGAGACCTTTTTTGATTCAATGAAAATATTATTTGTATTTGTAACCAAATACGAAATTTTTAAAATAAAATTTTATTTTCATTTTCAATATTGAAAATATCAATTAATTCAATAAATAAATTCTTTTATCATTGAAATGTGATGTTAAAGAATTTCGTATTCATGCTCGACATAAAAATCGATTTTCATGGATTCATTTTCATTTACAAACTCATTCATTTTAGGAATAATGTTTTTTTCACTTTTTTTCCTGACCACGTGTGGTTTTTCACGCACAATTGTAGAAAATTGTGGCGACCGTCAATGAAGTCGTCACGCGTCAGCATTTCACGTAACTCACGATAGTAAAAAAAAAAAATCCATTGAAAGAAAAAACGAGGAACCCCCATGCCGGTTAAATACAACAAAATTAGAGAATGAAGAAGAAAATATGGCGACGTCACGGCAAAATCGTTCATTCGTTTCGTGACACTTCATAGGCTTTTTTTTCAACAAACGCGTTGCTGACTCTATTGTGAAAAATGAATTGATAAAAAAAAGTGATGGTACAAAAAAAAAAGGAAACAAAAGAGGTGAAAATCGACGGGGATTTTCCGGCCTTCCAAAACTGTAACAATTCACAGTCCTGTTTGCCGAGCACGCATGACTTCAATTGAAAATTCTTACCCTTGCTCTTTACTATAAATCAAGCGTAAAAAAAAGAGCACAATCTATACTCGGTGTCCTTTGAAGATACACAGTGATAATTGCAATAAAATAAACGTCACAAATCAAAGGAATATCTTTTATTCCCCCCTTCCCCCTCCTCGTCTCTTAAATCATCGAATCTATTTTTCCTTCGAAGTAAATGAAAGAAAAATTCGTTTTGCAGGTGACTAAAAAAATGTCTGGGTCGAATAAATCGTGGACCACTAAAAAATCCTTTTTCTCTCCCTTCAAACTATACGAAACTTCTCTGCTCTTTTTTTTTTTTTTCAAGTACGAATTTCAGTGCCAGACAAACTGTAAAAAATCGATTATAATCGTTTGCTTAGGTGTGGCACATTGAGACAAAATAATTTGTGATCCAAAAAAAGACGAAATTTTTTTTTTCAGTCCATCGCTAAATAGAAACTGGGTCGTCGTATGTATAATTTTATGAATGAAAGTACGCGAAGGTATGAGTTCGTTGATGGGTTAACAACCAGTTACGTGATACTTGGAAATAATAATAATAATAATAATAATAATAATAATAATAATAATAATAATAATAATAATAATAATAATAATAATAATAACTTTCATTGCTGTTCCACCATAGAAAAATGTTTAAGTGGATGTAAATGTATAAGTAATTAGTTTAACTTCTATTAGTGATTTCTGAGAAAGCTCTTTATTCAAGTGAAGATTAAGCGATTGTACCATATCATTCTATAATTAGCAGTTTATACTCGACTGTGTGTGTGTCATTCATAAAAAAAAAAAAAGATGTCTCAGCATCTAATAGCTCGAAGTACACGGTTGAAAAAAAAGTGTAAACACATAAATATAGTTATGTCAGCGATTACTAAATACTCGATCAAGAAATGCAAGTAGCTTTTTTGCATTGAAATAATAGAAAGTACATTGACATTCGTATATATAGGTTTTTACGATATTTTGAAGATCTATTCGTTTTTATATTAATTCCAGAGACGAGGTTTATTTGCATTTAGACTTTTGACAGAGACGCGACACGTTGAAGGATCTGTGGTGATGGAGGATATTCATTGCGGAAGTGGCACACGAAGTTTATTGTACGAAGAGTCAAGGGACTACATGATTAAGTCAGGGAATTCTGGCAGAGCTGAGTGTAGGCGTTTTGTGACTCCGAGACGTGGATGGAGGAGAAAAACCGACGACGAAGCAGATCGAAACATAAAAATTGTGTTGGGGGAACGTATGTGTGGGTTTATTCGATATATAGATATTCATGGTCGTCTGTTCGAGTGTATGGGTAAGTTGAGAAAAGTATTTGGTGGGCAGGTGGTCCCACCGGGCCATCGGACTGCCTCGACCAGCGTCACATTTTTTTTTTTTTTTTATGACGTGTGTCGTTTTTCTTTTTCTTAAAAGCAACGCACGCGTTCACCATCGCATTGGTTCTATAGCGCACAAGTAGGTCCCCGAAATATCCGGAGATGCAGGTCCACTGGATATCTTTCCAGGGCCCTCGGCCGATGAATCCTCGAAGGGAATGGCTCCCAACACGCAACAAGACGAGACACACTCGATTCAACCGGTCGCTATACCAAACCTTTTCATACTTAATTCTCAGACTCGAATTTCGATTACTTTGATAATCATTTCGTGGAATTATTTATGTCACTGTTCATTTTGCTCGTTACTTATAAATTATCATTGAATTTGAATTAAACTGTTTGTACGATAATTCGTTAAGTCTTTTCATTGTATTTTAGGTTTTTATGATTTACCTTCTCCCAATGACCATCGACGTTGAGAAAAATAATCTTCGATCTTAAATTTATTGAAGGAAATTTTCAATCAGCATTTTTTTCTACATGATTACGAGACGTCGTAATAGTGAACACGTTTTTTGGTCTATGAAAGAGTTTATTTTTGAAGAAAGTATAATTTTCTATTGGGAAAAAACAAATCGTGTTTCTCGATATGAAAATTTGAAGGTTTTGATGAACTTTGAATGGAGCATGGTTCGATGTTGCTCTGAGAGTTTGTTCGTTGCTTAGTCGAGAGAAAGAGAGAGAGAGAGAGAGAGAGAGAGAGAGAGAAAGAGAGAGTCTTTGGCCCTAGTAGAGAGGGCGCGAGTAAGAAATAATTGAGAAGAGATATGTCTGTGCCATAGAACAGAGTGAAAGAGAAGAGAAACTGTGTATAGTTTATTTGTATTTTATGTGTGTATAAATATCTATATATATATATAAAGAGAGCTAGTGAGAGGGAGTTTGAAGTTCGTGTCGCGTCGGAGGGAAGAAATAAATAAGCGACGCCGGTCGGTTGCGCTTCCGTCCAATAACGGCATCGCTACAAAATTCTCTCCCGTGATCTTCCCAGCGACGTTGTAATTTAATCCCGATTTACCCCTTCGCTTCACTTGTTTCTTTTCCATTCTTTCTCTCTTTGTTTTTTCTTTTTAATTTTTTTTTTTTTTTCACGTCTTCACGCCATTCTAACGCGTTATTTCCTGGCACATTACAACTCTATTCATTGTTGCAAAGTCAAAAAAGAGAAAAAAAAGATTAATATATATCGTGACATCACGCTCCATGAAATTTTAATTGAGAGAAAAAGCAATTAAACGATTTACGTCACTGACGAACTTCTTTGTACTTGGATTATTATTGTTACTTGTTATTTTTTTTTTTTTTTTTTTTTTTTCATTTTACAGTTGAAAACGTTCGAGGTTGACGAGATTTTTTTTTTTTATAATCTCTGCAAACTTTTTAATGGTTCGGCGTTAAATGAAGGTAATTTATTCGAATAATTGTTCGTTCTGAAAAGATACGGTACATGTGTTTAAAATATTCGTTCTCATCAAGTGAACGAATAATAGAGATATTTACAAAAACGCAATTTTTACACGAACTTGACATTAAATTTGTTTCCTTTTATTGTTAATTTCATTTTGAATTAACGTTATTATGAAATGTAAAAGAATTTTTTTAAACAAATTATAAAAATACTACAAAAAAACACTGTTGCGTGGAATTTTGTCGAATATTTTTTATTCTTTTTTTTTTTTTTCAAGGGTTTTAACGATGCTCAGGATATCATTCGTTCTAGGTAATTAATCTTAGGATCCTTAGATCGAGAAGATAGTGGAATTGGTACACGAGTTTGAGACCGTGGGTCACATGCGTTTACCGGTTGATTTACGAGGAATATCCAAAGGGTCTCGAAGAATCTCGTGTGCACCGTAACGAGATCTATGGCATTGGAGAGAATAACAGTTTCGTTCTGGAGATTACTAACGAATGTGTTGCAGCGCTGATCATTTTCCTATCTCACTCAGTTTCTACATGCTTCCAAGTTTCTTCTTATATAAATCTACAGTCAAATCATTAACGCTCACGTTCAAAAGCTGTGTCGGGTTTTCTAACGATTTTAAATTGTGTGTTTTCGAGTTCATAGTCGATGTCAAATTGCTTCGAGCATTGAAAACAACGCGATTATTCTGAGATAAAATTGGACCAAAACCTTGTTAAGATTTTGACACGAAATGGCCTGTCACACTACAAAAAAAAAAAAAAAAAAAAAGGGGCAATAAATTGACTCCAAAATCGTAAATTTGTCATGACCAAAGTGGGAATAATTTATTATCAAAATAAAGAAAATTGATAATTCAATTGAAAAAATATAAAAAAAAGTATTTTTCATCAAAAAGAAAAAAAAATCGATGTTTTAAATCTCTTGGAACTGTATACTCAGGAGAAATATATAATAAACATAATAATGAGAATAGAATGATGTAAAATTATTGTATATATTGTGAGGGTTTGTGATGGGCGTGGTAACAGAAATGGAAAAGCTCGTCGATATATCGTTAGGATAAAGTGTGCATCAGTATGCAACGGAGTGTAGGAATAGCACTATAAATATAAGTTATAAAAAAGCTTGAACAAGATAATAAAAATGAACTTGAAGACACGTTTACATGGATATGTCTCGAAAGTAGCAAAGTCAAAGAGCTCGTCGACAGTGTGTATCAGTTTCTTTCATATCGCGGCGTCTGCTTTCGGAAGAAGAGAAGACTTGAAACCGCGAGGTTGTATGGACTCTATAATTTGGTGGCTCGTTGTAATTACGATTATCCCTTGTGCGTATACACGACTATAGTTTTATCGGTTCTCATATATGTTGTTTTTTTTGTTGTCTATAAATGTATTGGAGAGTAAAACGTGGGTGTAAGAGCTCGTAAAAGTCACGTTTTCTCTGATACGTAAGCATCTAAATTTCTTCTTTTTTATTATTATTATTACTATTATTATTATTAGTATTTTAATTTTTTTTCAAATTCTTTTCTCAACTCTTTCTATTTTGTTCCGCGCACTTACTCGCCACGTTACGTCGCTACTATACCGTTCTGTTATACCTATATATATATATATATATATGTTTGTGCACGAAGAAAACTTTTGTTGTAACGCGAGATACCGGCCAATGACCCGAGGCTAAGGTTCCCACGGAGTTTGCCATATACTTGACTAAAATTGGCCTCTGTTATGGACCATACTGGACTCACTCTGTTATCCAGACCATTCTGCTCAGATACACGCCTTTTATCCTCGAGCGTTCATGACCAGTTTCATATATAACGATATATTCATCAGTATATATACTTATTTATGTACTTTATTGGAAATCTATCATTTTTCATTTGCTACGAAACGAGATATTCGTTGTAAAGTGAATTTATATTAATATCTTGGTTATTGATGGAATAATCAATTTTTATAGATTTTTTTTTTTTTTCAATCTTCAGCTTTGTTTTATGTCAATGTGACAGATTTTTGTCTATTGGAATAAAATAAATAATATTTATGTATGAAATGTTGTTCATTTCCGGTTCTGGCTCGAATGTGAGTTCGTCTCATGGGATTTGGAAGGTTCGTTAAACGCGGCGATGACGCGAACGCCGTATGATTCAATGGTCGATAAAATCATAAGAATAAAAAAAGTAATTTCACCTGAATGAACACCAGCGTCACCGTCGGGATCCTCGAACGCTGAGGATGATTCGTTGCCTGCGCAAAAATCTTGGTTATTATGTGCACCGGAAATATCATGTCTGATGCAACGTTCGTTTGAGGCGCACGTGTAATCCTTGTCGTTGCAACAATCGACGGAATTAATGGAAGAAACGATTATTTGACGATCGTTAGGGGCCGAATTGTCGCAGGAAACGGATGTCGAGAGAACGTGTCTTTTGTTTGGATTAATGGCTGCCGATCTGACGAGAGTACTGGCGCTTCTGGCGACTTTGGTACTGTGTGTTCGACGAATAAGAAGATTCGTAAATGTCGTGCTCGATGAAGACGAACTGAGAGAATGATTTTCACCGATTTTTGACGACGAATTATTAACGCCGCTAGAAATTCCACCAACGTTACCGTTGCTCTGTTTCATTCGTCTCGCCCCAGTCTCGTTACTGTGATTATTATTTTGCGAAGTCACTAAACTCGATGAATTTCGCGAGGGATTTATTTCGCGACTCTCTTTCACAAATTTTCTGCTCTTTGCTTCCATCTTTTTGTTCTCATTGCTCTCTTTGAAGATTTTTGAAGATCCTCCATCTTTGCTGTTAGTATCGCTCGGAACGAGGTCTTTGAGCTCCTCTTTTTTATTTCTACGCCTATCGGCTATTGACTCTTCACGTCCAGCCTCGAGACAAGCAATGGTGCTATTCAAACGTTGATTTGCCACACCGGATGTGACTTCTTTGCCGTTACTTCGAGCAATTTCCTTTCTACCGGTGAATCGGCTCTGAAATCGTTCGATAGTTTTGAACGAGCGCGTTCTTTCGACTTTCTTTCGCGTCTGCTGCTGCTGACTCTCGCTCGAACTTGTCTCGTGTCCTGACTCACGACTCCTCGCTGGAGCCTCGAATATTCTTGTCAGCGATTGAACCTTTCCTCGAGGTTCCACTGGCAACGTTGTTTCACCTCCAACGACACCGGAGTTATCGATACTCATGCTCCTCTGAGGATGATTTCGAGTTTGTTTACCAATGAAAGTCTCGTTGTTGCTCAAAGTTCGCGTCAATATGGCACTCGGAGGATTTTTCGCGGTACTTATGGGAAATGTGTTACAGTTAAATTTTTCACTGTCCGTATTGGAAAGTGTCTTGACCAGTTTTGACGCATTTTGACGCGGTTCGCCGTCCAGCGATACGTAAAACGTTGATCTTCTCTTCGGCGAATCTTCCGTGTTGTCCAACATTTTTTTTTCGCTACTATTTTACGCTAAAACTAAGTGAATATCGTCAATGAGTATTTCTGCCAATGATTTTGGAGAACTGCTTGTTTTTTTCATCTTCTCTTGAGACCCAAATAATGCTCGAGAGAGTTGGTTTATTTATTTATTTTTATTTTTTTTTGGTATCGTATGTCTCGACCAAGATCGTGAATCAGAGAAAATAATTCTGTCTTGATTTACATGACCTTTTCCTTGGCCTCTTCCTCTCGCTTATTTCGATGTCCCAACTGAATGGGCTTGAAATTGGAGCCGTTGTAACGCAGATTCAATTCAGCTGTCTAGAATCTCGTCAAACGGGTTTTCGTCTGTTTTTCTTTCTCTTTTCTTCCTTCACTATTCTCTCTCTTCGTATTCTTACTATCAAGGGACCTTTTTTTTAATTCTTTTTTTTTTTCTTTTATTTTCTCAACAAGATTCCAAGGCCTTGTCTTGCTCGAATACTTTCCACTACGAGAACGAAATATCGTAAATAAACGATATCCACTAACTGTTACGAAATTTACGTCGAAACCGCGAACTGTTGAATCGGAGCAAACTCTGTGTATCGATAAGGATATATTTTACCCCCCTCTTTTCACAATATTATTTCGTTCTTGGGTTCAATACCAGACCAGGAGCGTCTGGATATCCAAGACACTTACTACTGCAAGAGTGTATCCACGATCTGGCAACGTCGATGACAGACGAAAACACGTGTGTACCCAACGACGAGCGAAGCTTTTTTTTTTTTTTTCTTCACTTCTGTCGCTCCCCAGGACCATAAGGGAGAGCAATAAGAAAGGGATATTAATTCATTCGGATTCGAAGAATCGAGTACAAAATTTTCACCGAAATAATAATTCAACTAAAATTCCAACACTCACTGTTTTATATTCTTTGTAATTACTACCGCGTTGCACTTTCACTTTTAATCACAACCCCACGAGTCAACAGTTTTAATCAGTTGCTTACGAGATCGTTGTCATTATCGGAAATTTCGATTTTTATTTTTTATTTTTATTTTTTATTGATTTGGAGTAATCAATCACTATGTTATTTGCTCCAAAATAAAAACTTGGATCATCGAACTCGAAGATTTTGATTCTTCTACAGAATTTCGATTTCTTGACGAAGATCTCGTCACGTTTTTACTTAGAAATTCACGAGAATAAAAGCATTTATTCATTTTCGAAATAAATTTATTTTCGACTTCACATCTTGCACTTTTTCACGTTATACTTTTTATTTTATTGCTTTTTTCTTATTAGTATTGACTCTCTTGTAATCTTAAAAATTGTACGCACGAGGGGGAAAGATTTATATGGATACTGGCGCGATTGTCGCGTTACGACCGCTCGCCAGACAGACCCACGGCTATCTGCACCACTGGTCTGTCTCCCTCGATTCCGTATTACAATCAGCGCTCCTTGTGGCAGTCACTAGAACTCTTCCTATCCATGGCTTTTTCTCCCTCTCTCTTTATCTCTCTCTCTCTCTTTTTCTCTTTCTCTCTCTCTCTCTCTCTCTCTCTTTGGCTCAGTATTTTACACCGTAAACATGCTCGATGCACGGGTCTTTCCTATGCACGTTATTTCTTTGTATACTGCACACTCGTCCAGACTTCCAGCACCATTTCGAAGTATAAATCACACACATAATAATGAGTCATAATCCAGTATCAAAATTACAGGAAATTTAATCAATGCACTTAATTTTTTAATGCAAATTTCCATCATCTTGTCAACAATTTCCTGAGAACACGATTTAGGAAAACTTATCACCTGTTGGTTTTAAAAAATATTTTTTATTTTGTAAATGGAATCATAAAAATGAAGTTTGTTAAATAATTTGATTGGAATTTCATTTCTGGGAGCCAAGTTTTTTGGATGTGGAGCAAAAAAAACGATTTGTTGGTGAAAAAATTCACTTTTTTATCTAAAGTAGAACATTCGATAAATTATTATTTGGTGTTAATGATTGTTTGAAAAAAAAAAAAAAAATAATGAAATATTGCTAATGTTTGAGCTCGTGGGGAAGATTGGCTGAACGCAGTGTGCATCAATGTTTATGTAATTCGAGTGAATTTGCTATTGAAAGATTATAATATCGTAGTAAGTGAGAATATAAAAATAAATATATAGAAATACCTGGACCCAGGACCGGATTAACCCGATGACCTAACCTGCAGTCAGGATTCGATACTAGTTTTCTCATCCGTGAAATATAGGTTCACGTGTGTGCGTGAAGTAATAACTATATAAAGAAACTGAGCTATATATGTTGGTAAATACTTAACTGCGTTCGGTAGGCCTTTGCGATAAAAAAAAAAGATAAAAAAAAAGGAAATAAAAAAACGGTAGGCATAGGTGTCTGGTTAAGAGAAAACATTCAACTGGTCCAAGGAGTGTGATCGAAAAAGTCGTTTATCTTGCCTCGCCTTTTCGCCTTCGATAAATAAATCTCATTGTCGAGTTGCCGCGCGAGCGGGGTGCGTGTTCTCGCACTTTATCGAAAGTGTATTATGCCATTTTTTATTTAAAAAGTAGAAAATTTCCACATTCGTAATACAAAACGTAACGAAATGAGTTTTGTGCAATTTTATTGAAATGGAAAACCCAGCAGGCGTTTCAAATTTATGGCATAAAGTATTTAATTTTTTCTACATGTTCATGTTTTCTCGTATTCTTTAATTTTTATTCGGTTTTTTTTTTTTCGTATATAATCACGTGAAATTTTATTATAATAATTATAAACAATGAAAAGAGGAAAATCCAGTGAAATGGACTAAATAAATGTTTTTTTCGAGTAAATATATTCATTTTTAATCTTACCAGAATTATAGTTTAGTATAAAAAAATAGGCTAATGAAAAAAGTGAAGAGAAAAAGTTTTTGTTTATTTGTTTGACTCGGATCGTAAAACATGACATTTTGTAAAACTCGTTAATTCACGATGCTGATTTTCCTCGGCTCTTTTCCACGGTCAGAGGAAGAATATGGTCGTCTGTAGCAAATATACTTAACATAGCATGACTCTGTGGAGAACCCATGGTGCGCATACATATATATCCGTCACAGTAAGCATTGACGTGAATACTGGATGCAACCAAGTCTAGCGAACAAAGGGCGTATCCGACGTAACTTAAAACTCGAAGTTATGTGTTTTTTGCAGCAATTTTTCTTATTATTATTATTTTTTTGATAAAAAATCGTAATTCTTTTATTTATTTTTATCTCAAATAAAAATTTGTGCCATTAGGATTTTTAATAAAAAAAATACGAATAAACTTTTCGAAAGTTTTCTATTTTAAAGCCAAATACGAAGGAATAAATTGTTCGGACTTTAAAATAACTTCGCGTGGGACTTAATTGCAGCGATCTTAACGAACTTCATGACTGGCGAATGAGAAAAAAGAAGGATCGCAAGAGAAATAGCGACACCCTCGCGACGAATGATAAAATGTCGAACAAACGGAAGGATTCACAGATCTCTATGAACGGAGCTGCGAGAAACGTGCACTTATTGCACCACGACATGCTAAGCGAGTCTCGTTTCAAATTCAGTGCGTTGGATGCTCGAGAATCGTTGGAGAAAAGCGTCGAAAGGCGACAGCGAGGAATAGAGCACTGTCATTTTTCTCCTACAGCCAGTAATCCACTAGAAAGTTTCTATAAATGATATTTAATTGAATGCGATTGCTGTAATAATTATCTGAGAATTATTATATTTTATCCAAGTTCGTAGAGATTTTTTTTTTTTTTTCGAAATATTTGAACCACAATACAAAGAAATCAATCGACTTATTTCGAAAATAAATCAAACAAATGTCAAAAGTGTTGATTTTATGGTAATAAATTTTTAGACTTTTATTCATCTCTGTTTATATTTTTTTCTCCATTTTTAATTAAGGGCTAATATGATGAGTTAAATATTAAGACGAGCAGAGGTCTGTTACAAATCCTGTTTCTTTGTCGCGTCGGATACGTCAAGAAAGATTTTTTGTCATCATCTACGAGCCGAGACTTTATAATCCTCACTCGCTCCTCTTTCATTATCTCTCTGTGTTTTTTTTAAATTTTTTTTTTATTCTTATGCTACTCAAGAGCTCTCCTCCTTCTGTACGTTTCGGACGAGCATGGCACATGAGCTCTTTGACGCCGACGCGAAAGAACAGAATTGTGGCGTCGACGTATACGTGAGTTGGCACAGTGCAAGCACAAAACGAGAGGCGAAAGCTTTGAACGTGTCGACAGAGACATACGCGAGACTCTGAAGTCTACGACCTTATCGTCTTAACGTTCTAATTATTATAGAAATTCCAATGGTTTGAAATTTATCAAATTATTCAACATCGAACTGTAAGAAATAACGTTTCGAGTCTCGCAACAACAGTTCTTTAAACTCATTTTATTATTTTAATGCAAACGTAAGCCAGAGAGAAAAAAAGTAACAAAAAAAAGGGTCCAATTTCTTATACCGCCTTTCTCTCGTCCCTGAAGAATGTTGAGAAATAAAAACGTGTCAGATGTTCGTCATGTTGCGGTTGTCCTTTTTTTCTCCTATTTTTCATCTCTCTCTTTATTTTATTCTCTGAACTACAGAGACATAGAGATCTCTCTTTTCCATCGTACAGAAGTGCAGCCTGTTCACGAACACAGTACACACCCAAAGAGCACGTAATTAGCATTTTACGAGTACCAACGTATAACTATATTATAGTGATGTTGGAATGGAATGAGAGAAGAAATAGCATAGAACCCGAATGTACAGCACACTATACTCTCCATTATGCATTTGAGTGGACCATACGCACTTTCGTATAATTTGGCGCAAAATTATTATGCTCGTACCCGAAAACCTTCTCCTCCATCAAAAAAAAAAAAAAAGAAAAAAAACAGAGCATTATCCTCGGAAGTGTTATGAGAATATTACGTACAAAATTATGTTCTCTACATTTTTTTCCATAATTGCATACACAACTCAGGAAGAGCCACGAGTGTGTGTTTTTTTAATTTTGTTTTATTTTTTTTATTTTAGTTTTTTGCATTCGTAATGTGCTCGATTTTTAATCGTTCCGGAAATATTTTTCGTTCGAAATTAAAATCGTGTTGTTATTTATACAATGAGGCGTTTTCCGGAAAAATTTCCTGAATAGAATCATTTTTTTTTTTAACTTTTTGAGTTTTTTCTTTTCCAAAAACTGTGTCTGGGTTTATTGTTTGTTTAATAATAAAGACAGCTATTTGGAAATAAATTTGAAAAAATAATTTGATTTTATCGTTTTATATGATTTGGTAAAATTGTGTGAACAGAAATAATCTTTTGATTGGCGACTAGACTTCTGGAGCAGTGTCCATTTATCGAGAAAAAAAAAGCCAATACCCTCTTTAAATCTGTATTAATTTTGTGGGCAATGCTACGAGAATCAGAGAAAAAAAAAATGATTTTTTTTAACAAAACGGCGACGTGCTAAACTTGGATTATCGATTTTTCGTTAACTTTTTTCCAATTCTACCGATCATGAAACAAACCATGACAATTATTTCGAATCAATTCTGATACGATTGTTGAAAAACAGTACAACGAAGACGTGGAACAAATTTAAACTCAATTGACCAACTGGTCATCGAAATATCGTGGTAACGAATAAAAAAAAAATATATATTTTTGAGAAAATCTCTCTAAACGCGTTCTGTTTTCCTCAGGAAAGAAGAAAAATTTCATAAAACACTCAAAATGTTCTTTGAATATAGAATTTTAGACAAAAATAAATGAGCTTATGGGAAATATAAAATATTATCAATGATTTATGTCACTTTTTCGAGCACTTGCGTCTAGTTACGTTATATTTTATGAAAAAAGTACACAGAGTGAGAGAAGAGAGAGAGAGACTCGATTTAGTGCACTTTACGTGTCCGAGAAAGCAGTAAAAGAGAGCGAGTCGAGAGTAGTTCAACATCAAAGCATTATAAAGCTCTTGTGTGATGTGCGTGGTTCGCAGTTTGCCCACACACATGTTTGTCAGCCGACGTGGATGGCCCCTTTCCATCTCTCGTCTGTACTTGTGAAGGGATAATAAGTTGACGGAGCACTTTGTCGACGAGATTGTCATGTACGTATAAATAAATATGAAGGGCGTTGATAAGTGGCTATCGCGCGAGCCAATGAAGGCAACGGAAATGAGAGAAGAGAAAAAGGACTAAAATGGTAACTTATTATTTCGAATGACAGAAAAGCGTGTAATTGGTGTGTTCTAAGACAATTGGAAGGAAGTATGATGGAGAAAAAGAGAAAAAAGTATTATTTTTGTTTGTTTTTACAATTGAAATAATGATTGAATTATTTTGAGACACAAAAGTTTTTAGTCTTCGTGACAATTTCAATGACTTCCGGATAAAGAAGAAAAAATAATGGCCATCGGTGTATTCGTTTTGATTTTCGTGGGTGCGCCTCAAAAACGATAAAGTTTTAATTAAACCAGAGTTATAATCCCGAGCTCGATCGCAATTAAATCTCAGTTGTATAAATACCAGAAGGCGTCGAAATGTCATCAGGATTCAGAGATTAAACTGTGCATGTCAGTGGCTTCGTCGCGTGACAGCTGCGTCGAAACGAATAAAACTGAGGTTGGAAAAGGGCTTTATAACGACATTTGGGGGACCTTGATCAAAAGGGATTATTCGAGAATATGGAGACAGATTCGAGTGCATGCTAATTAAATTGCTCTTTTGGTATGGTAACAAGATTATATCGTAGATTTGTTATCTCGTATCATTTTTTAAGAGCACCAGGAAAACAGTGAGTTTTTTTCGACCACTTAATCGTCACAGCTAATCGAGTTTTTTATTCAGGATTCTGTTCGAGTTAACTGTAAAGTTTTCTCCTACATTAGAGGCTCGTTAATTATGTTTTTTTTTTTTTTTTTTTTTTTTTCAAAAGTCGAAGAATCTCTCCTCGTATTGATATAATTTCGATTTTTTTTTTTTTTTCGAACAAAAATCAATCTCACGTCGTATCATTTTTCTGAGCTCTCAGAATTTTCTATTTTACAAATCACCGGATGGTTTTATTAGACACAAAATTTATTAAATATCCTGAACAAAGAGAACCAATAAAAATGATGTTTTTGCTATAATTTTTCAATGCTCTGGGAAAACCTTTTATCGTCTTAATAGCTTGTAATAGAACGTACTAAACACAGTTTACTGTCGAGTACAAGAAGTGTTCATCGAGGTCCATCTACATAGTTCCTGTACAGTTAATCTGGAGTTTATTTTTTTTTATGATTTTTTTTTTCCATCGTTTCTCGTTCGAGTTTGCAGTTTTCTTTTTCCTCTGTTTTGTTTTGTTTTTTGTTGTTGTTGTTGTTGTTTTTTTCATACACCAAATGGGGAGATCGTGGGGTTCGCGTTTAAAAGAAGGCGATCGTTGCACCATTGAGCCGTAACGAAACCGCACGAGTGCTAGGGCTGTACAGTTTCGCGATAACCTGCCGTCACGTGACGAGTTTCTGCAACGCATTGGATGGTGAAACGTCAGAAAACACAGCGGCGTCTTGCATACATCAAGTTTTTCTTTACGAGCTCTTCGGAATACCGCGAAAATGCGTTGCAAATGCTTGAAGCTTCGCGACAACTTTTACGAGCTCGAAAAGACGAGCGTGGGTATATAAAAGACCAGCGAGAAATGAAAAAGGGAGAGAGTGAAAAAGAGAGAAACAATGAAGAGGAAAAGGGCGCAGATTCTCGCCAGAATCCGCGTCACATTTTTTTTTTTTTTTTTTTTTTTTTTAGAGACCTTCAAAGTTTCGTCTAATTTACGAGGGCGGGCACGAAGAAAATGAATGAAGAACGGAAGAGGATTTAACTCGCAAAATCATTTTTTTTTTTTTTTTTCACGACAGATCTATAAATAAAATAAAAGCCCGATGTTGCCACCGTTTCGGGAACCACACCCATGTGTAATAAGCGAATATTTACAAGTCAATGCGAATCTCTACACACTAATATTTTTAGGGGTGCAATTTCATAGCCATTATAACGATGGGCTCAAATATTTGAATATAGACACCTATTTGTACTCGTGTAAAAAAAGAACAAACCGGTTTTCACTCAAACAAACGAGAGGGTCGATGCGATAGGCGTATGAAAGTAAACAACTTATGATTCATCGTGTAAACATTTTTTTCAATCTGTATATTATGATAAAAATAAATCTAATGTTCGAATTATTCATAGACGCAATAATAGCAATAATAATACTAGATTTTAAGCTCATGTGTCATTTATTGTGTTTAATTTATCGACCAGTTTGCGCTGGAAATGACATTCATTTATTTCGAAAGAGAAAAAAATAGACATGTGAAATTTGGTAGCAGAATTGACAGATAGTTCGAGGTTAAGAGTCAAATTTTCGGTCAGCGAACAAAATTACGAGTTTATTTCGTCGATACTTCAAGGATGCATCAAATTTCGAAGATTTATTGGTATTGGAAATTTTAACAAGTCCCTATAGGCTGGAAAGGAAAAAAAAGGCACAATCACGAGGCAATAAGCAAAAGAGTATACTGCAGTTTTGTGAGTAATTAAAAATTGTTCTCCACGTGACACAATTTATGTTTAATTAATATTAGGACGAGAGTGATGCCTAATTTTCTACTTTAAATAAAAATCAGGCAAAAGTTGAAGTTATATTCAATTTTTGGTGACAGTTGATTGAAAAAGTACGAAACAAGACCACGAAGTTTTAATTGTTTAAGCAGTAAACTTGTCAATGTTGTTCAAGGATCCAAAAAGTCTCAAATATTTCTATTTAAAATAAAAACTAAACGAAAATTAAAGTTACAGTCAATTTTTGGTGACAGTTGATTGAAAAAGTACGAAACAAGACTACGAAGTTTTAATTGTTTAAGCAGTAAACTTGTCAATGTTGTTCAAGGATCCAAAAAGTCTCAAATATTTCTATTTAAAATAAAAACTAAACGAAAATTAAAGTTACAGTCAATTTTTGGTGACAGTTGATTGAAAAAGTACGAAACAAGACCACGAAGTTTTAATTGTTTAAGCAGTAAACTTGTCAATGTTGTTCTCGGATGCGAAAAGTCTCGGAAGGATTGGGCATAAATACTTTTACGGTTGTTGGTGCCTCCATAAAATGTTTATTGGTATTTTTAATGTTCCGACAAGAATGACAATGTAAACGATGCGTTTTTTAATCGGCTGGTTGAACTTTGCCGCGGCAACGCAGCAAACATTATTATTTATTATGTTTAGTTATGTAGCTCGGGTTATGAGAATAGCGAGAGTTGAGTCTCGTGCGATGGCTGGCAGAGTTTTCGAAGCGTCGATTTTATGACGCGCAGCTGCGTACCGGAAGACTCTTTAATAGGGCGAGAGGAGGTTCAGAGGAGGGGAAAACGCGAGGTATGCTAATTTTTCGTTGCTCATGGACGAACGGACGTTACAACAGAGAGTCGGACACCGACTTGCATTCCTATTTGGGATTTGGATCGACGGCCGGACAAAGGTGTGAGCGTGCCTCTACCTTCGAAACTTGTGTCAATGATGATGACGAGGACGACGACTAACGAGCGTACGAACGTGCCTTACGTGTGCACTAAGTGTCAATATGTGCGCTAAGCTGTTATATCGTAAATTTACCGTTGTCCACGCTATTTTTTTGGAACAATGGCACATACGAAAGGAATTGACCCAATCCAAGGCCCCCCCATGTAGCCACATCGAAAAACCGAACAATCAATTACTGTCAGTCAAATCCATGAGGAAATATATTAACCCTTCGACCCATAGTGGGAATTACTTTGTTTTTATTATTTTTTGCAGTTTTTTTTTAAATTATTATTAAACTACTTTTTCCAAAACAGACATCGAGGTTTTTGGGTCTACATGGTTGGGGAGAGATCCATAAATGTAATAATATGAACAGTCATTATTTGTTAGTGGCAAAAATATCAATTTATAAACCAAAAAAATGGTTTATTAAGTTTCGTCAAAAGCCTGAAGGCTGCGTTTTGCAGGTTTTAGTATTTTTATAAGGACTGGAACTATAATTTTCCCAAAAGCGATTGGAACGTGTTTTTTTCATGGTTTTTTGGAAGAGTGATCAAGTTTTTGATGAATATTAATGTTTTTTTGTTGCAGAAGTGATTGTTAGGCCGGTGGAATCGCGTTAGTGTGTGGGGGAGCAGAAAAAAAAATTTCAAACGAACCGGACGGGTGAGAAGTGAATAAATAATAGTTTAATTGAATACGATTAATGATTACTGTGATCGATCGAATGGTTATAGGTATTCTAGAGTCAATGATCTTTCCTACCATTGTTGCTGCGTGTAAAAAAATAAGAATGAAAAAAAAAAAGTAAAAAGCAAAATCATTAATGGACTGTGGATCGTTCACATGCTTGTCTTAACGATTGAGGACGAAGTAGCACGAATCATCCCTTCGATTTTATTCTGCGTGCTGCGAAAGGACCCTTGTAGCAAACGAGTCTTTGGAGCCAATGGAGGTATAACTCCTCCATTGATTCGTCGCTGATTTGGCGCTTGCGTTGAAACCCGCGCGACGTAGCCGTACAGTTTTATTCTTTTAATCCTTATTTCTGGGATGCACGCGGCGGATGCGTATACAAGTGGCAAAGAGAAGAGAGAGAAAGAGAGAAAGAAAAACGAGTCTTTAGAACGAGGTAAAACAGAAAGGCCAGAGCGAAACGAAGAACGCTATCTCTCGTGACGACGAGGCGAGCGTGTAAACTCGTGCTTCGTTCTTATAATCCTGTTTTACAATCGCAACCAAGTATACGGATCCGAAGCGTTGGCAATTGCTATTCCTTTTAAGATGCTTAATTAGAGCCGATAAAATTTATTGCATCGCTCATTCCGTATAAAAGCGATCAATTTTTCACGTGGAAAACTTCAATTGCGTAAAAACGAAAATTCATGTTGAAAAAAAAGTGAAGAAACAAATGGAAATGCTTTCCTTGGAAAGCCGTCCGAAGAAATCGAGGAAACAAGTACAAGGAAAGTATTTCTCATACATTGTGTCATAATTATTGTCCGATCAGTAATTTAGTCTTTGTCAATGTGAATTATTCGAAATCCTTACACTTTCCTGAATCCTTAATAACCATTATGTCTATATATATTGTCAAGATTTGTGCACCATGAAGCTAATCGATTTAACAGACTTCCTGGAATCACGGACGAGCCGAAAGGGCCTCGAGCTCGCCAGCCTGCTGTCGAGAACGTAACGAGTATCCACCAGGATATACGGTGTTCGAGTGTCGACTCGATGGGAACCAACCGATCGCCCAGGTGGTCCAAGTGCCACCGGATACCCGCGATAATATCGGACAGAATAAAACGTGCATGATCTTGGAAACGAAGCAATCCGAGTTTGGTCCTTGTTCGAGGTACACTTTACATCGCAGAAATAAGTTGGACCGATAAACTTAAGTGAGTTCGTTAACGGTCGTTCAATGGTTTAATTATTTTAGGGTGGCAGCTTATCCAGGACAGAGAAGTTCAAGATCAGCGTCCTCGAGGCCAATGTCCTTCATTTTGGAAACAAAGGATCATCCGAATGGAGCAACTGCATGTGCCGGAAAAGTAGCGCAACATTTGGATTGCTCAAATGCTGACAATCAACCAATTACAATCCTAGAAGCGGATCATGGACATATGAATCAGGATGGCCCTTCTTCGAGGCTTACTTATGGACCAGTAGGAGATAGCAGGGCTCGATCATCGTCAGGAAGTTACAAACCATCAGCATTTTACATTGAATGTAAAACGACCCCCAAAGGCCCTGTGGCCAGGGTAACCCAAGTGCCACAAGGACGTTCAAAGATTTCGGGAGATTGTGCAACTCGATATGAAACTGCTGTGAAGCATGATGGCAGTTGTCCAATTGCGAGGGTCACACAGTCTAGCAAAAAAGAAGATTCGGATGTTCAAAACGGTTGTGAATACTTGGAAGCGCGTGTGTGTTCTTCGGGACCTCGGGCCAAGGCTCTGACATTTCCTGAACGATCTTCCAACGTTCGACACTTTACTCATCTCAACGTCAGACCTCGAGAA
Organism: Campoletis raptor; assembly: GCA_948107755.1. Lineage (NCBI taxonomy): Eukaryota > Metazoa > Arthropoda > Insecta > Hymenoptera > Ichneumonidae > Campoletis > Campoletis raptor. The sequence continues at coordinate 17,147,864 of OX403627.1, read as the reverse complement.
AACGGACCGGCAGCTAGAATCAGTCAGCATTCCGCAGGGTCATCGAGAATGATTAATAATCGTCACGATGGTAGAAATGCAACGAAACCTACGGTTTGTTGTTGCGATCCACACATCGAACCGGTAGTTCAGAACGTTCCTACGTTTGCAATAAGTGCAAATAATAAAAGAATTTTCAACGCAGTCAGATCAGCTGTCGAAAGAAAGAATGGTTTGACTCCAACATCGTCAGAATTGGAGGGACGCGTAGGACCATTCAGAAACAGTAGAGTCAAGCATGGAAGAGTCGGCCAAGCCCCAAAAAGCTGTCCAGCTTCATCATTAGCACGTCGGACTTGTCCATGTCCCTTGCAACCATGTTTTGAAACAATGGAAGGGCTTCGTTCGCAGATGCATCCACTACCGGGTGGAAGTGTATTTTCTCAATGTCCTGCACCATCGCTACCGGACATTGCTCCGGTGCAGCTTGGTCCTTATCGTCTACGTGATTACAAGCCACGTCCAAAGAAGACTGGACCACGAAAGGTAGTTCCGCCAAGACGAAAGAAACCTGTGGATGATGCTAAGCCAAGCAAGGTGAGCAAACCTAGCGAAACAAACGAGCAAAATAAGCCCAGAAAAGTCAGCAAAGTAACTAAACCCAAGAAGCCCACAAAACTTGACAAACAGGAAACCACGACAGAGTCTGAAGTGATAAAAGAAACTAAAAATAAAAAGACGGGCCATCGCCCAAAGGATCGACAATCTTCAGAGTCTTTACAAGAAGAGGAAAAAGATTTGGCCCAAGTTTCTAGTGAATCCAGTGTCGTGCATCCCACTTTCGCTTCCATTGGAAATCAATCAGATCCTATTCTGCAGGAACCAGTGTACGTTCAATGTCCAGCTAAGCAGACGGAGAGCATTCAAACGGTACATTCATTGTTGGCAACGTTAGCTTTTTACCTCAAAATATTCAATAGCTAAAGAAAAATGATTCTGTCATTGATCCAATTTCAATTGCTCTGAAATTTACTAGATGAAAATCATCAGTTCCTATAGATCTGTTATACTTTTAATAATTGATTGATCATTCGGTTGTCGAGAGTTTTTAATATTGTTTTATTCCCACAGTCCATTTGTGAGGAACCTCTTTACGTCCAGTGTCCAGCTTACTTATCACAGAGAAAAAAATCAGTCCAACGTTTCGAGGAACCAACCTACGTCAGATGTTCGGCTTACGAGTCGAGAAAATCAAGCGAAGCAAGCACTACGTCCGGGGTAACAGAAAACACATTGACCAACAACTTTCCTGATCATTTTCGAGCAACGGCGATGCAAAGTTGCTTGGCATGCCGTGCCAAGAGGAACGGTCTTCAGGACGAATGCCATCTTCACATACCCGACAATGTGCTGCGAATGAGTTACGAGCAGCGAAGAAATCGACATGCGAGAACTCTGCTGTCGAATCCATCAAGACGACGAAGTTTCGCGGGGAACCAAGTTCCAGAAGTTGAATACTGCGTTAGATCGGAATTGCCTGTGCGATGATAGATCATTTGAAATTGTAAAATAATCACATGTGTGCATATTTATAATGAATAATTACTGAATAAAAATTGTATATTCATAAACACAGTTTTTGCAGTCTTTTTATTTAGTCTTGCGATCCACAGTCCAGAAGGTTTTCAATTACATTTATTTATGTTAATTCGTCTAATCTGAAGTTCCAATTTTTAAAAAAATGATAGGAACGAAGTGCAATGACTGGAAAACATCATGCAGATTCCCCAAAAGACAGTGGACACGGTTCACTTTCGCAGATTAAAAAAGATGCCGAGCACAATGGAAAGCATGACAGTTCATCGGAAAAGAAAAAGAAGAAACTGGCTCTAAAGACAGTCAGGTCACGAGAACTTCGAGCCGGAGTCGTTTATTACGATTGTGACTGTTATCATCGAAATGGACTTCAGCAAGATTGTCCGAGGGGTGGATGTGGAGGTGATAAAAAAAAATATATACGACAAATGGAGTAACAATTATAAACGTACATCTTCCTGAAGACGTTTGATTTACTTTATGCAGGTTTGAGCCACTGCACAACGAAGCCTTGGCCGAGATGTGATTTGTCGCATTACTTTAAAGAAAAGTGGGGAAAATACGATGAGCTTCTTGATTTGATACCGCCCTCGACGTACTGTGGTCCCAAAGATGGATTGTTGAGGTCGAAATTAGGAAAAACGGAGGATTTCCAACCGATTGGAAATGATGACAAGAAAGACGAGCACCAGAGCAAGATCAATGGAAAATCAAAAAAGCCAGAAGGTCAAAAGTATCGATCAAAAGGACCAAACGCTGACGAACATCATCAAAGAATTGACGATGAAGAGCGTGACAAACCATTAGAGAACATGGTTCGGAAGTACGCGATGATTCCGATCGGGACACAGAACTCATGATTCAACTTTCAAAATGTGTACGTCAGTCATAAATAAAAAAATTGTAAGAAAAAAAAAATGAATATCGTAAAAAGCGATCATTAGCCATGTTGAGCGGAGGGTTAAAGACCCCGAAGAAATTAATCGAGGCAGCAACGTACCGCAAAAATAGATCGAGGCAATGCATTGCCTGCATCTCCTCTCTACGATCCCCCAACAAAAAAGGTTGTCGAGACAGAAAATCTTGGAGGAGGCTTCAGACGCACAGGATTTATTCGTGTGTCGAGAGTTCGTACAGCTATTTTCCGCATGGACGACAGCCCGGGCCGGGACGTCATGCGAACAGTGATGCGGGAAAATAAACGATGTCAAAGACAAGCCGACGACAGGACAGAAGCGTAAACTCAGTCGTTACGGCGCCATTCACCCACATTAGCTTTAGTACCATCCCGAAATTGCGTTCGAGAAACACGAGTGAAAAAATGGACCGTAGCAACGAATGGCTAAAAACATTTGTTTGTGATTCGCAGCGAAAAGGAGACTTCTGTTGAGTAATAAATACAAAGCTTGAAAAATACTATTGAAAAAACGCGTTAAGTGTGTTCTACAAACCGCAGCGGTAATAAAACAGTGCGTTAACGCGAGCGTCTGTATGCTCAGGGAATAATGCATCCCTACCTGTTTTACGAGTCAACTTTTTATTTTTATTTACTGAATACCGTTTTCATTAGTCCAAGAACACGATATATTTCATAACGCAAAAGGGAAAGGCGTTACTGAAACGCACTAATGAAACTATACCTGCAAATACTACGGGGGTTCCGTTGTTCGTGAAATCACATTACTACACACTACAACAGACTGCAATAGTATTGCAATACTACGTGGATTGCATATGGCGTTGGACAATACTATTTGTACCTGAACCCGAAGGTCCGCCGCGTATCTCACTTGTTTTCCTTGAACCTCTCGACACCACAGACGTATAAGATTTCTATTTGACTCCTACGTTTCCTATAGATCAGGTTTTTTTCATTTAATCGTCTGATCTGCTGTTTCCCCATTGTCCCAAGTATTTTGATTGCTTCTAAAAAAATGTCAACCCTCCCAAACTCGACAGTCGTGTATTTTTACGTCCGTTCGCGTGCGTGAACTTGGAGCATCTGCGTAAGATGCGATCTGTGAACCGTTTTTATTTTTCTTTTTATAATTATAACAAAGAAGATTTTTTGCAGCACAAAATGTCGTTAAGTTTTTGATCTGCTGGGTCAAAATGCTGTGTTTAGAAGATGACAGTTTGTGACAAAATGTTGAGGGAAATGAAAATAAAGAAGTTTAGAAAAAGACAAGGATCCACGAGCCTCCAATCATCAATCAGTCTTTCTTCAATGCCTGGAGTTTGTTTATCAAACTTTCCTAATTTTCTCTGCCTTTTTTTTTTTTTTTTTAATGCGACACTCCACAGATGTACTAGATCGAAAGTTGTCGGTTCTCACGCCTGTGATGATGAATGAGATGCTACTGACTCGTCACGGAAGATGCTGCTCTTCTGTACGTGCTTCATCCATCGTTCAACATCGCCGTATTATGATTTAGGCTTTGCAGTTACATTATGTCTGATGGAACTTGAGCTTTCTTAGGGTCGTCGGTGAGCTCTTCTACATTAGCGTAAAAACGTGCTCTTCGACGACCGAAGATACTCAAATGACAGCCATGACTATGTGTCCTCTGGGGACGTGAGGCTAGACTTTTGATAGACAGGCAAAAAAAGACTGAAGTACAGAGAGAGAGAGAGAGAGAGAGAGAGAGAGAGAGAGAGAGAGAGAGAGAGGGAGATCAAGAGAAGCGATTGTCGGCAAGAGACGGGCCATGTGTGCAAAGATCGTAATAGAAAGTTACGACGCGTGTAAAATGTTAAGCATGCACTTTGACTCTTTATATCGAAGCCAATAAAGAATCGACGTCAACCTTTCGATTGTTTACTTGTTGGAACTTTTTAGAAAGATCAGAATTTTCGTTGTATTTACATTTGAGTAACCAAACACCAAGTTCAAAAGCATATTAAACATCAGAGGAGGAAATGAGTAAAAGAAAGGAAAAGAAAGACAAGAGGTCCAACTGAGACGTTGACCACGAAGATATGTTTGGTGTAGGGTGTACGTTGCACAAACCGCGCTTCGAAAAGGGAATATTCCTGACGAAGGTCGGTGTGTTTGTTGATGCGCTGGTGGGAAGTGCAGCGAGCTCGGGATGAGAGGAGCAACTGGCAAAAGAGTCCACGATGGAAGGCCAGTGAGAGCGAGTATAACAGGCGCAATGTAAGGAACGAGTCTCGAGTGAATGCAACGAGTGCAATCGAGTCTCTCGGCCCTTGGTCGCACGAAACACACGAGTTTGCCTGTCGGTGTGTTGTGTGTGGAAAAGGGGTCTGCGATTCGCCCGAGGCTGCAAGAAAAATAGCACCAGCTCAAGCATCAACATCGCTTTACTACGTATATATATACGTTTACACAAATACAGCTCGTTAATGTTGGGTGCTTTATAGGTTATGTCGGTGAATCTCGCTAATGTCTCTTAGTAATCGATTTGCAACGAGAGCTAGTGAATGATTACACCAAACGGTAATTTTAATCGTATCTTTCGCGTGCTTACTCTAATCTTCTAACGTATATATGTGCGTGATATGGAATTATATGTGTTCAATGAGGATTTCGTTAGCAGCAAACATCGATCTGTACCTTCAAGATGAAAAAAAAAAAATCATAATAAATTGCATTTAAGTCATAAAGTTCGTTGATATTTTTATAATTCAATAATTAAAGGTTTTGATCATGAGTGTAGTTATGTTGAGGATTAAAGTTGACTGAAAAAAGTTGGCAAAGGATCATTCCAATTTTTCCTGAACTTTGTTACACCAGAAATTTGCTTCACATCCAAACAAAATGATGTGTCGTTTAGAACGACTTATGGGTGGTATCGTTTGATTTTGCTGATCAGGATCGTGACGGTTGGTAATCGAGCGATACGCGAGAGACGCCGCCAGAGATTCGCGTTGCAGTGAGACGAAATGAGAGGGGGTTGATAAGTGTATCGCGATAGGGCGAGAGGCAAAATATATCGGTTCGATTGCAGAGACCGTGAGGGAGAGTAAGAAAGAGAAAGAGAGGGAGAGAAAAGAGCATGAGAGATTGGCCTGCATCCGGATTTAGAAGAAAACACGAAGCGAACGAAAAATAAGACGAAGAAGCAAAAGAGTAAGAGGAAGAAGAACATAAAATAAAGAAGTGAAGATAACAAAAAAAAAACAAAAAAAAAGGAAAAAGGGAGAATAAAGTCTTGATGAGAAGGGAAAAGGATACTACGGAGTCGATTTATTCACTCGCGTAAGAATCACCTTGCGTCGGTCAATGATCCGCAGCTGTATAGCTATAAGAATTCTCCAATATATACATATATATATAAATATATGTACATTCTGTACATGTACATGTACATAAGGTAGGAATGGAAAAGCAACGACGAAACGAGTCCTTATACGTAAAGTAACCGCACGATTCAGCCCCACCTTGTAGGGGGTGTATGACCATTAATGCTTGACGTACATACGCCAATGGAATACGATATCGATTGTTCAATGCATCAATACACGTATGTGGTTTATTAGACGACATATTATGTATTCGTATCGTATGCTCGACGACTGACCTTTATTACGAATCTTCCATTTATTTATTGTCAAATTAACATTAAGGGATGTTCCACTATACTCTTCTGTATATACTTTAATTCAATAATTTTTATTGCCAATCATCTAACCTTTCGATTGATCACGTTATCGTACTTTTTTATAATAATAAATATTTATGTCGCGATAATTGAGACGAAAAGAATGATTCCAACAAAATCTCTAGGCATTCTTAACTTTTATGAAACGTCGAAAGGCTTTTTATCAAACAGTGAAACATTTTTCTAAAAGACTCTCGTTACACTTTGATTTTTGCATAAAATTCAAAATTCCATAATAATTTTATGAAATTCTCGAGAGATCTATGAATGTTTTCTTTTTTTTTATCTATTTTTGAAAAATTGTAGTCATCGTCGATGCATGACAACTCGAAGGGTAATGTCAGTTAATTTTCAACGTAAATATCGGCAGCAGCGTGACTCTCGAAAAAGGAATTTTCAGTTTACGAAAACTTTCTTGACAACTGTTGTCTACGTTAGGATACATTTCAATGTTACCGACCGTCGGTTACTTATCGACCATACCGACTGTAGGTAATCGTGGATAATTAATTGCTATTATAATGTGATAAATACTACTCGACATTCTTTATTAGATGCAATTAAAGTCGTTGGTAAAAAGTTTCTGTAATTAAACGAAAAAAAATAGAACTTGTATTTTGTTTGTCGGGCAAGGCCTACATAACTAAAACCCACGTAATCAATTGCGACTGATTTCGCATCAATTAAATATACTTGACGTGCAAAAACAGGGTTTTCTAACGGAGAGTGGGAAGTAATGAGATTGTTGAATGCCGACGTAAACGACTCAATCGATTGAAGCATTTATATCTGACGGTATATGGGGCCTAAGAGAAAGAAAAAAAACTCTTGAAAAAGAAAAAAAGCATGAACGAGATTGTTTGCAATAAAAAAAAGTAATATAACGAGAATTTTCCGCATACCGATTTGGCAACCGAATTCAAAAGTTGTTTAGTTTCACTAATAATCGATAAATCCAGTATGGAATCACTTAATAATGTTGTACAGCGTTTAAAAAAAGAAACTCCTCGAGGATAACTACCAGAAATGGTAAAACTTGCTGATTACTAAATAAAGTAACTTTTTTTATTTTATCCACGAGTCTGAAGTAAAAGTTGGTGAAGCAAGGCTCGGGAAAGAATTTAAATGAGGAACCAACGATCCCTCGGTGCAATGGGACTCGGAATAAGAAAAATAGAGACTTTAATCAAGAAAATGTGCGTAAACTAGTCGAACGATAATAATCGATTAAAAAATAAAATACGAAACGAATGAAAACTCGATATGAAAATATGTTGTTGGAGCTCAATGAAGTTTTTGCTCTTCACCAAAAAGGTAAACAGAAACCATTGTCTGAAAATCCGATTTTTAGTCAATTACGATATTCTTCTATGCAATAGAATCTACTTTTTTATTTTTTTTTATTTTTGCTCGTTCAATTAACGCGATAACAAAAAGTACTGGATCCGGGGGATTTTTCTTGCTCACTCGAGCCTCCATTGTTCTCGAGGGAAATGAGTTTTTCCTCAATATTTTATTACCACATGAGTTACAGACTTTATTGTAGTCGAAAATAAATATGTACATGGATTTTATTCATATAACGAAATGGTCCGATTGGCTGTACACTCGCGTGGGCCATGTGGCGGTTCACGAGTACAGAGGATGATATGAGATATGTAGGAGTTCGATATTTCGAAACAATATTGTCATCGACTATATATCTACGTATTTTATTTCAATACGTACACCAACATCGACCATCGTTTAGTATTTATATCAATGTATCGTCGTTTTTTTATATTCTCAAACCCTTTCGACTTCATTACATCATAGGGGCGTTGAGAATACTGTTGCGGAAGTTCCCAAACGAATAATTGTAATCCCACTCGCGTAATTATCCCAATAGAACAAAAAATCCCACGATTATAGAATTGAGACACAAAATAGAGACGACAGAAGACGTCAACAGGTTGAAATACTTTTTATAATCATGTCTCTCGATGCGAATTGTTTTTAAACATAATAATTTGCAGGCAGATATGATTCGATTGCAAAATAACAAAAAATTAGTTGCTTATTTTTAGAATTTTCAATTTTATTGATAAGTTGATAACTTTATGTTTTTTTTAGACTTTTAATCAGTTATAAAATTACATTCGATCGGAGGATCCGATTAATTTGAATATTTTGTCTTACCTCCTCCATCCTCTGAGAATCTCGCGAATCTCGAATTACGTGGCAATGATTTGATTCTGTCGAACTCACCTGGAATCAGAATAAAAAGAAAAATATAAATACTGAGATGAAGAAAATATAATTCTAAAAAAAGAATATGTTATGAGCCCATGAATTTTATTTTCATTGAGAAAATAGTGGAATTTGTTGTCCACGAAAATTGTCGAAGGCGTTCTATGATAAATATTCAACAATTTCGATGCTAATTAACACAATAGGCATCAATTGATGGTCGCGAATTGAGGTTACTTTGTACAAAGGTCTTGATGAAAAAGGCAGAGCGAACTCGTACACGTGAAGCACGTCGAGTGATAACTGGTACAATTATCTGTAAATCCACTTTTTCATGCAATCTTTCATTCCGATGCGCACTCGTCGTGCACTGTATATATTTTTGAACGAAGGTGCGAATATAGCGACGTATTCGAATACTTTGTGGTACATCGTTGATTTGAAAAACATGACAAACAACTCGGAGAGGAGAAGAAGACGTGGAGCGAGAGACGGACATAGGAAGAAGAAGAAGAAGAAGAAGGAGAAGAAGAAGGAGAAGAGAGAAGAAACAACCTGTGGAAGTTGGAAGGCGAATCCTCTTCACCTTCTCATCAAAGCGAAGCGTGATGACAAGGTAAAGAATGGGAGGGAAGTGATGAGGGAAGCACAGTTCAGTTACACAACCCCATTCCTTAAATATTTAACACAAGATCTCTTCAAAATAACGCCCACAAATTCAAGATATAAATAAATCACAAAATTTTTTATAAAAATAAGTCCTTAAGCATTTTTCTCTATGATGGATCGTTAATAAAATATTTATTAACGGTTCGTCGATCCAGAATGAAATTTAAAAAATAAATAGAGTGGGTTGGACGTCCCGTACATTGTCAGGAGAAATTTTTACCTCTGCGTTGGATTGGCTATTAATTATTAATTAATATTTCGTAAAGAATTAATCGAAGAAAAAAAAAATGATTCAGGATTTCGAGAAATGATTAAAAATTTCAGAAGTCTGGTGTACATTTTACTTGATAAATGAATATATTTCACGTAAGAACGATTTTATCTCGTGTGATAACCAACGATTCTCCTTTCCATGTACCCCAAACGTTTGTGTGTTGAACATGTCGGTTCAAGAGCACGAGTTTTTCGCGAGGACAGCTTTTTTCCACATGGTGGCACACACGAGAGTTTAATGGACGGTCCGAAGAGAGCACCAACCATATCGGAGCTCGCTCCAATTCCTTCAGCGTATACATCACTGTTACACTTTCATGTATATCTGTATATATTTATATATATACTGACATATGAATGCATACGTTCTTACACTGTAGAGTGTAAGTCCACGTCCGTTCCTCGTCCCCGGAGGATAAGACTGGAGCAGTAACTAAATTCCAAGGGGATGGAAATAACGACCAGGAAGAAAACTAGTCCGATGATATTCTGTGACTTTTTTTTTCATGGACGAACCAATTACGATTGAAATAAACAAAGAATATTTAATTTCTCGATCTATTAACAAACAATGGACATTCGCTCTCGTTTTTTTTTATGTACGAACGAAAATTGAGTATAAGAATTTTTCAAGAGAGACTAACATTTTTTTTTGTTTTATCACATGAAAAATAATATGATTTTGTGGTTCGTACGTGTTAAAATGAATATAAAAATATCGAAGGCATGCAAATACTGCAGACTGACCATGATTATTAGTAATTCTATACTAAGCCTTTGTTTCGCGAAGCACGTACTGTTTTCTCTTGAGTGTTTTATTTTTTTGACACGTTTCGAGTTATTATAATACGAGCAATAGTAGAAAATCCATGCTTGGTATTCGAAGACTCGAAGAATATATATGGAGCCTAAGGGTAAAATGGTTGCTTGGAGTTAATTGCCATTCTCACATATTATTCTCGTTTCGAATGTATTGTAAGGAAGGTTGCGTATGTATAAAAGGAGCAACGAGGAGTGTGGATCTTCGCGCGTTTGTTCACAGAAATAAAATAATATTGTGTAAGAAGAATAAACGAAAGGTAGAGAGAGAGAGAGAGAGAGAGAGAGAAGGAAAGAGAGAGTTTTGTTCACGAAGAGAAACGGATAAAAAAGAAAGGTATAAGAGTTGAGGAACCGATAAAATCAGAGTCGAGACCCTTCCATATGTATTTATCCTATTAGCCCCGTGGCTCAGTAACGCCCGCAAGTTTTATATATAGACAGGGATAGGTATGACTTATCAAGGACTCTTACGTTGGACTTTCAGTGCCACGAATGCTCGCGCGCCCTTATCCCCTCTATTCCTTCTTATATTATCCGCAAGCTCGTGGCTATAAAATACTTTTTTTTTTTTATGCTTACAAACACGTTATGTATTGGCAAAATCATACCGGAGAGAAAACAGCGAAAAAAGTAAAGAAAAAGAGTAAAATAGTGAGAACTGTGCATAAACACATAAAAGTATTATAACGAAGGTGTCTAGAGCTGCGTACATCCGTTTAGCAAGATGCTCTTCTAAAGGCTGATTGTAACGCTCCTTGTAGGTGCTTTGCCACAAGGATAAGCAGGAAGGATGCTAAAAAAAGGTTTATTTAAAAATGGCACTGTGTAGAAAACGAGACTCGCACTGCGGGGTGCATCTTCCATATCTTTTCGTCGTATTTCCTTTTGCTCTTCTTCTTCTCGTCTATCTTAGTTAACAAATCATTAAAAAACTTGCAACTTTATTTTCGGTATTTATTAACCTCTCGTATTTATGAAGAGATTATATGAATTTTTATTTTTTTCATGAGAAAAGTCCTCGTTTTACTTAATTTTAAAGTCGATTTTTTACATTTTCTATAACACTGAATTGTCGATAACTGTGTTTTCACCAACGAATCCTCGCTCGAAGTGTCGTAACGACTGTTCCTAATCGACAATAATTGACTCAATTAGACATCTGCTGGAATAAAAATCATCTGGATTAAGATAAAAGAGGACACAAGTGTAAGCCAGTCGAAAAGTGGCTGAAAAATGCCGTTCGACAAAAAAAAAGGAGGAATGAAAGTCAGGGCAAAACACGAGTACCCCGAATATTCCATGTAACGGTCTCTCACAATGCTTTTTTACGGGGCGCGAGAATGGCATCCAAACGGTTTTTCGACTGTGTGCTCTTTGTTGTATTCGTATACTCGCGATGTGTACTCAACATCGAAACGACGGTATTCCTATACGTCAATCTTGCAACGATTTTTTATTCTCGTATTTAATACAGAACGATACGTGACCGAGTAAATGTTTTCTGGGATCTCGATATCGAACTCTCGTACTTGATGGTACTCGTCACATCGACAACCAACAGTTCCTAAGGGGGTTATGTTGACTGATTGGAAAGATCGATACGATGTTCTGACACACCAGAAACAATTTATGGTCCTACCGATATGGGAGACAACGGATCATCAAATTTCGGTGACACAGATGGCCAAATGTTTTTCTATTTAAATCTAGATTGTTTCTGTCAGATCTGATTACAATATTTTCTAATACAAATGTCTACCAGAAAGAAAGAAAGAAAGAAAGAAAAAACTGGTAGATTTCAATAAAAACTGTCAATATTGTCATTTGACAGGTTATGGCTTTTGTTATGTTTTTAATTCGTACTTTTCAATGTTTTATTTTTTTCCTATCGACATCAGAAGTCCAAGTGTTTATCTTAGAGTTTTTAAGATTAAAAAAATGAAAAATCAGTAATTCAATTAAATATTGATGATGGATATAAAAAAAGAAAATATATGAACATACGTTTGTATTGATTAACAGGTGTATCCTGAGCCACATATCTGATTCTCATGTTGGCTGAGTCTCAGATTGGCATGTGAGCAGTTATTCAAATGCACATTAGAACGGATATCCTTAAGCACTTTTTAATCGTAAAATTACATCGAAGCACTGAATTCTCCATTAATCCAAAAGATAAGAGAAAATTGTATGAGATAACGTGAGAAATGAGGATGAAAATTGAAAAAAAAAAGAAAATAATCACAAAGGTAATCACTCGTAACTCCAATTAATCATTATCGCGAACTTGTGTTGTAAATTTTATGCACTTAGACATATCTCGTGACATAACTTAGTCAATAAATCTTTCGTAATGGTAACTCCCCGTGGAGAATAGTCACAATATAAATGTGATAGATGTACAAATAAGGAAGTTAGAAATGGAAACGTTGGATCGATCAAGTCCGCGTGTAATATGGGAGAGACGACAAAGTGACGACAAAAGTATCGAGGAAGGAGCGCGTGTTTCTTCCTCTCGGTACGGTTAGATAGTGAAGACCGTAAGCGCGAATGGACCGAGATCGCGAGACGGTGGCTGTGTATATGAGAGTAAATATTAAGCTCGTGGTCTCGTGCCGAGTTACGGAGAGTCGCGTACACACTTTGTCGATGTATGTGGCAAACGTGTAAGAGTTAAACGTGCTTGTAAAGTAAATGTGTGTGTGTGTGTGTGTGTGTTAAGGCGCCTCGACGTTTCGTATCCAGAGAAACACGAACATGAACATCTAGAGAGAAAGAGAGAGAGAGAGAGAGACGTGTGTAATACGCACATTTATATGCATGTGTGGTACTGAAAAGCCCGAAGGCTCGTACGAGCTCGAGGCGATGAGGGAGATATTCGTTTATGGGATAAATGTGTGTCAAAGTGGGATAGAGCGAGGTCGGTCATCGTCACGAGGTGTACATCCAGCCTCCGTACGTATCATCTTCAGTTTCTATATAGATTGCAACGTTCCATTGCTAAATCCACTACTCGTTGCACCGGGAATTTAACGCCCCAGACGTATGTCGCGGTATTGGCAATCAACTTCCGCGAATCCTTCGTCGTCTTACTCGATAAATGTACGAGTATTTTATCAACGTTAATAAATTGACAAAAAGCGACCTACGGACAAATCCTTTCGACTATTCTGCAATTATCTATGTTTTCATTTATGGGGATCAATTGTTTTTTTTTTTTTTTTTTTTTTTCTCATAGAATTATAAGATCCGGAACGATTTGTAAGTACGTGGAGCAGGAAAAACTAGTTGAAGTTCTTCCTTTCCTTTTTCATTCTATACAAAAATGTGCAGTTTAGTTCCAGAGCGGTAAATATAGATCGAACGGTATTTCTTGATTTAATCCTACAGTGAATATCGTTTTTATTATTAAATGGCCAACTGACCTATGGAAACTGATCAATTAAACTCATGCAAATATATTATTCAATTAGAATACATTATTTTAGAGGTCTCGTACATACGAATTTTTCATATTATCATTCTCCTTGAATCAATTTTGAAAATAAAACATACGAATACATGGTTTTCTCGCGTTTCGTACGTACGTTTAAATCAACAAGTAAACGTATGCATATAAATGTGTATTTAAACGTGTAAATAAGAGCTTATTTGTATATTTACACGTTGCTTACGAGCACCTACGCTCACGTAGGCGCAGCACGATCTCCATATGCCTGAAAAAGGGACGAAGAGAGCGCGGAGTGAGGAAGGGAAAAAAGGGGTGACAAACGTAAGGGAAAGTCTAATGAAATCCGCGGAAAAGTGGATACCACCCTTCGGTCTCATTCCACGAGTCCAAGACTTCGAAGAAAACAGGTTGCTCGACGACTATTCTTTATATTTATCGAATATTTTTCTATTTTTGACGTGGACACATTTCATGCTCAAGAAATATCGTTATCTTATCTACGGATCTCAAAAAAAATGCGTTTCAAATGAATATTTGAAATTTAATATTGCACGATGCAAAAAAGAAGAAAAAAAATTTAATACAGTGTTTTTTTTTTTCCAATTTTTAGTGAAATGTTCGTAATTATTGATTTTTTTAATTGTGACAATTTTTTATTCGGCGCTTTTGAGGATATAAAGAATTTTTTCGATTATTTCTATTTACCTGCTTCCAGTTCTTCATTGTCAGCTCCACGTAGACAAGAATGAAAACTCCTTGACAGTCTCCGTCCCCCTGGGGACGTACCTTCCATCGATATCGATTGGTTCATCTCAATTATTTCGGAAACCCGATAATTCACGATTTAAATACAATTGTTGTTGTAATTTCACGTTGGATCAGTGTTTACAGATGACATTTGTGACATTTCTCACGTTTGGGTTCTTTGTTGAGTTATTTTAAACTTGAAGGAACTTTTTTGAAAAAATTTCCCTTCGGAAATCGATCCGATCAATTTGATCGGATTGTTTTATTCATCTGCAAAGGAAACAAAGTTTTTTTTCCTACATTTTAACACTTTGAGTGACCTTATTTGGCGACACGGCTAAACGTCATTGACGATTTTGTCTTTTCGATCAAACGGTCCATATTTTTTTCAATTTCATGTAAAATTAGAAACGTGATTCGTGCGAATTGGATTCGTGGGGGGCCGCAGAAGGTCGAGGGTTCAAATGTCGAATAAAAAAACTCAATTGACAATTTGATTATTGTCGTTATATCGATTGTTGCGTCACGAATGAAAACGAATGTTTACACGTTTCGATCGCAATGGGATTCTCACTGAGTGAATTGATCTGTTGGAAGCGATTCATTCTTTCTCTTTCGTCGGTCGTTGTACGGAATGATAAACGTGACTGTCGTTGGACACGCGAACGTGAAAAACGAATTTAACGAATGCATTGCATATATAAATTCGAGATGAAGAAACGTGTAGCCACGATCTCGAGTTGTACATAATTTCAATTTCTAACAATATATACGAGAATTGCATTTTTCTTCAACGAGGAAATGAATATTCATGCGAACGTACGCAATGCTCGTCATCATAAGAATTAATAAACCGAAACTTTTTTCTTTTCTTTTTTTTTTCTTGCTAGTTTTAATAAAAACAAATGATTATTTTATAATACGTAACGCAGCGGGGCATTACCGAGGAGTTGAAAATTATGAAAATGTTGAGCGAAAGTTTTTTGCTACGATATCAACATTTTCGTCAGACTTTACGAATGTCAAAATGATTCTTTGATTAATTACCAAGTTAATTACGCTTTTATGGTTCGTTTAAATTGATCGATGTTCGCAAAATTATTCCGTCCGTCAGACACAGTTCTTCTTTATATATTAAATTTTTATTTTTTATTTTTTTTTCGTAAGACCGTAAATGGTACTTTACGAGTTATGATTCGCACTTTGGCTTTATGGAAAATGACTTGCTTTTCGAGTGCATAACAGTACGGCATAAATCACTCCGTACATCACGGCGAATGCTCCTCAACTCGAATATAAAACTTTTATCCACTGACCGCACAATGAGTCTCACTGCCTTCATTTTTTCCCATATATTTCCATCTTTTTTCACAACTTTCTGTAACGCTTGTGTAATCATATGCTCAAGATTATATCGTGTACACTGTACTCTCATATCACGAAATTATTGCGTGACCAAAACAAAGGCGTTTTAATCGTTGAGAAAAATCATGAAAATGTTGTTACGCTTGTTATATTTTTTTTGGCTCATCATTCGAGCACTTTGCTTGCGATTTTTTTGTCATAATTATTTCATTTATTTATATACAGTAACATCATTTTTATTCGAATATAAATAAGTCTCGATAAAAAGTCATTTAAAGAATTTGTCCAGATTCGATAAAAAAGGGTTTGAAGTTTGGATTATCAACTTTAAAATTTCGCGATCTTCCGAATCGATAACTTGAGATTAAGATTATGGGATAAAAATCTGGATTGAGACGATTTTTGGACTTGTTTGTTTTTTTCTCTATACAAAGTATAGAAATGATTTTCTTTTTTGTTTATACAAATGTCTAGATTGAACGATGAGTCTTCGAACTTTCTGGCTTCCGATGTTCAGACTCCTTTTTTTTCTTTCTCGCCATTTTAAGCAGATGTTTTAAAAAGTATTGATACGCAGATATATATGTGAGCGATGTACGTTTTCGCATTGCAACGCGTTCACCCAACACGATGGAAACGTGCTCAATGCATATTAATGCAGTTTGAAAAATCGTCAACGGTATACCGAGGGGGTTAAGAAAAAAAAAAAAAAGAAAAGAAAAACGTCGACGAGAACGTAGGAGCTACGTGTGTATATATTCGGCTGTGTGGGTGGTACGTGGGCGTCACGTAATTCCAGTTCAAGCCAAGATAGTCACTAAGCATTGCTTACTTATACTTATGAGAAGGAAAAAAACGGTGAAATAAAATTTTGCCATTCTAACGCATTTATTGAGGATAAATGTGCGTCTGGTGTGGAGGGGGTGGGGGGGGGGAGGATAAAAAAAGACGAAAATCAATATCAAGATCGTATCAATAATCTAAAACGTTAAGCTCAAAATTTTTCTATTGATTTATATTCCTTAAAATATGCGAAAAGGAATGATTCGAATGATTCGAGGTTATTTTGACGTACTTTGCATTTTTATGTTTTTTTTTTTATTTTTATTTTTATTTTTTATCTGTGATGGCTGAATGATTCGCGATCATTCGTTTATAACGTCAGATTTGACATTTACATTAGAAATAACAACAAGAAAAATAAACAGAAAAGAAGAAAATATAAACGTGAATTCGTTTCACCGATAGGCCTGTTTATCACTAGAATGTAACGGTGATTATTCCACTTCGTCAAGTTGAAAAACCGAGTGCAGGTTTACAGGTACATCCTCTTAAGGTAAGTATCGCGATCCCGTTCAATCGAATGTCTCATATTAATGGATGACTTTTTAATGCCATTTATTATAATTTATCGTGTCCAAATTTTTCATTTCTTATGACAAATTTGTTCATATCGATAAATGTGATTTTTTAATGATTTAGAAATTGTAAAAATCGTGGAAAAAAAAAATTCAATGGTATCGATTTATTTTTTTTTTTTTTTTTTTGAATTCGTCTCAATTTTCTCTGGAGATTAAGTTTTAAACGTCATATTATTTATCGTTTTATGTATATAATTGCAAATTTGATATAAAATATTTTTAATTCAACACGACAATGTTGGTGTAATTAATTTTATGGATTATGACAAATACCTTGAATTCGAATTAATTGCAGGCTGAAAAGGCTCGAGGTTATCTAATTCGAGGGAATGTTCAAGTGTGTATTAATGTGAGAATTACATTACGAGGAACACAGAGAGCAGAAGCATCGCGTTACAAATGAAATGTCCGAGCGTTGATTTCATAGAACGAATTAACGCGAGATTAATCTTCCATTGGGATGTATAACTCAAACGAGAATCGAAATTAGAGTTCATGTTGTATAGAGGTAACGAACGTTATTTCGCTCGAATTATTCGCACGAAACAACATGGCTCAAATTAAATGATAAATATGTACATACGATGTATATTTATTGCTCTCATTTCTCCATTTAATTAAATTTTGTGTGCCATAAATAATGAAATATTAAAATAATCAAGTTGTTTCGAACTTTGCAATTATATTTAGCTCAAAAGTCAGAATCAGCGATGGAAAAAAATCTCGATGATTAATATGGAACGAATTTACGATAAATTAATTGAAAATCGATTTATTAAAAAATCACCATTTTTTGAACAATATTCTCAACTTGAATAATTTTTTTTTCATGTCGAAAGTATATTTTGCTGACAGTCGTTTGAACTATCGAGAATATTGTTGGAATTAGAATTTTTTTTGAGATTTTCCAATAATATTTTATCATTTAGTCCTTTTTTCAAACAAAATCTTTTTCCAGTGTTTCTACATTTTGATTTCCGGACTATTTTGTAGTCAAGTTTTTAAGTACTTTTTACCATAGACATCGAAAATGCAGAGAGGATTTGTTGTATTTGTGAAAAACACGTGGAAAGTGGAAAGACGTCAGACTGACAGCCACTTGACTGGGTCGAGAAAAATATCGAGATTATGTTTTCCATTTTGAG
Source organism: Campoletis raptor (assembly GCA_948107755.1). Taxonomy (NCBI): domain Eukaryota; kingdom Metazoa; phylum Arthropoda; class Insecta; order Hymenoptera; family Ichneumonidae; genus Campoletis; species Campoletis raptor. The sequence continues at coordinate 17,129,542 of OX403627.1, read as the reverse complement.
TCCTGTATTAACGGCTGGTACTGTTTAAAAAGCGAGAGACGAGTGGTTTATGACGAGTGATATATTAATGTGCCTGTAAATTCGAGAGGAGAAGCACTCAATCGACTTGGAGCATCGACCGACTGTTCAATAAACTTATCAACATCGATATTCGAGTAAAAACTCTCGAGACTCTTGAACTACTAAATTATGCGAATTATTTATTTTTACGAACCTTCAGATTAATATGGACGGAGTATTTTTTATGGATTCAGTTGAGCAGATAGTAGAACGATAGAAAATTAAAAAATTTGCAGTAATTTTGAATTAATTTTTTCAGTTTAATTTAATAAGAATTAATTATTATTTTATCGAATAATGAACATTTGAATATTTCGTTCTATGCGACGTTTTTGAATTTCACGCTTCAAAGGGTTGTTCGATGAATAAATTTATAGATAGAATATTCAAAATGATTATTAATTTGCATTAAAACTGAATTTCGAATGATGCTCTTTTCGAATTAGAATAAATCAAGCGATTTTAGCAGGAATCAACAGATCTCCGATTGAGTCAACTTAATCCTCAATTACAATAAATTTTCATGGAAATTCTGACTCCGAAATTTCCATTTAAATTCCTCATTCGTCTATCGTGATTCTCGTCGAGCCGCTGTATAAATTGGCGTGCGCAAGTGTTCCGTAAATAAAATAGGAACACGATGATAGGAGAAAGGGAAAGTCGAGACTTCGTCAGGACAGTGGATGAGTTCAAGTGGAAGAAAAGCGAGCATTAAGAAAACGAGAGAGATAAGTTTACTGATATGGGGTTTTCGAGGTTGAACGAAAAAAAAAAAACGATAATCTCTTTTAAAAATTGCTATGATGTAAAATTTTATTATTTTAAACTAAATTTAATATTTTTGTTTCCATCTCGAATGGAACAATTTTGAAACAAGATTTTTTCGATTGTTTCAAAAATAAATTCATTTTTAATTAGAGTTTGATGAAAAAAACGAGAAAAGAAGTGCAGAAAGATTTTTTTTTTGTTTTTTCGGAAATTAATAATCATTGCTCGTTTCAATGAAATGAAATTGTGCTGGAAGTGCCTGTAGACAGAATGAAAATCGAAGATTGAGAAAACGGGAGTCGCAGATATACGTATAATGCGAAGGCTTTCAATTTCTGGCAGAGCTCTTATCCTTGGCGACTCGCGTTCATCTGTGGTTCTGGCATCGCTTCAAATAAGAAGGATAGAATCGTGGAGTAGGGCGTGACGGTAAATTTCGCGAAGCTAATTAACGCGGCCGATTCCGTCTTTCGTGGTTCAGAAAACCTCTGGTTTATCTCTCTCTCTCTCTCTCTCTCTCTCTCTCTCTCTTTCTCTCTCTTTCTCTCTTTTGTTCATTGCTTGCTCAGTGTCAAAGGTGTCTCATAACCTGGAATTTAATTGCAGGTTAATCGCTCGAGAATTACTCTCAAGATTAAAAGATTCGAACGTTATTTCGTCCGATAAAAAATCAAAAATTTGATTGCCAGATAATTTTTATAACAATTTGAAAAAATCTGCCCAAAATTTTCTTCAAATTGACAAATAAATTTAGAATCCAAAACACCAGAATGAAAAAATCGAAAAAATCATTTAAATGAATGATTTTCTAGGTTAATCGACGAGAAAAAAGTATTCAAACGTCCCTCGTTTTCGTGACTGAATAAAATGAGATTTGCTCGGTCACGTTTGATGTCGTATACGATAGAGTAATTCGCATTTTTTTTTTAATGACTAAACACAGGGTGGTGGATTCATATCGCTTATCGAGTGGCCGACTTCCATGAATTAAAGTGGGTCTGAGTTATGTTCCACTTGCCATGAGTTTATTTTCATTTGTCTAAATCGTATATATATATATTTATATACGTATATAGAAATATTTGAGTATTATTATCTTTTGTTCTATATCTATGTACACTGTGGGGAGTGTGAGATTGGAAATATATTATTTGCGTTGAGGGAAAACACGCGATTCCATAATAATCCCTTTGTCTAGTTTCGTTTCAAATATATAGACCACACATTATCGAATAATTACACCATAGGATACACATTTGTACAGCAATTTATATAAAGGGATGAAACCATCATTGAAATTCAATAATTCGATTTAAATGATTGCATCCAATCAATTAAAATCCAATTACAATGACTATCATCAATTTATCATCCAAATGCACGTCAATTTGAGAGCTGAGTTGAAATTGAAGGTAAAAATATAAAAAAAACTGAAAATCGATCGTATGAATCATTTTAAAAATTTGATACTTCAATTTTTTCTATTTTTATCAAGATTTTCTTTATTTTCGTTGAAATAAATCAATAATAAGAAAGTATAGATTCATAAATCGATAGAGTAATCTCGATAAATATGTATAATCAAAAAATCGTTTTCAAATCCTTAATTATATTGTGTGATAATGGTCATCATTCATATTGGAGATAATAACCGGTTTATCGAGACCGAAGTATCAGTGAAAAACCTGTTTTTAATTAAGTAGCTACGATAAAAATAAAACCCGAGGAACGCAAAAAAAAAATATATGTATCTATATATTAGTATTTGAAAAAAACTTCGTTCTTAGTCGCACGATTAATGGCAATCGAATAAAGTACAAATTATATTTAAAAGGTTTCAATTGTAATAGGAGTGCCGCGTGGGCGAACTGCGTGAGGGATCCTCGAAGTATGGAGTGCATGATAATGCATAAGAACGATGAAATCTCGCATGGAATAACGCGCATGGAGATTCCGGTCTGTACCGAACAGAAACGGAAGTGACGAGTGGGCGTTAGGCCAAAAGCTATAAGAGATCGTTGTGATTTCGACTCTCGTGTAATTCTCTCATATTACTAGACATCGTTCTATAGTTCAATGTGTCTGTAAAGTTTTGTCATTTAACAAGAAGAAAAATATTTAAAAAAAAAAAAAAAACAAAAAAAAATTGCATAGACCATGAATTCGTTAAATCAAGTATTTCGTTTTTTTTTTTAATTTCCAACATTTTTCAACAGATTAAATAAACAAAAATTTCCATTTAATTAGAACTACGATAATTTTTTAAAAATTTAATGAATTTGGAAAAAATTTCGTTTTTTTTTTTTTTTTAATTTCTGGTACAGTAAGAACTTTTGATTTTTCATAAAATGGCCCATAGATTTATTGACGCAAAATTCGTACATTCTGGCTGGCTTGGATGTAGAAAAAAAGAGGAAAAAAGTGTAACGTCACGCGGGTTATTCATAAGATAGGAAAAAGAGAGTAACGAAAATGCTCGTGGATGCTGCTCGTTCGTACGTTCGAGTCTTTTTGGCGAATTTCCAGGGAGCGTGAGACGAGCTGCGAGAAGAAAATCTTGTCTGCTCTTTTGCGATTCGACTCGAATAGAATTTTGAATAATCTTAAGCAGAAATGCCTTAGACTTTGGAGAAAGAAAGAAAGAGAGAGAGAGGAATATCGCGTGATTCACAAAGTCGTGAACTGGCTCGGGAGACAGTGATAGAATAAAAGGGACGCACGAGGAGAATCGTCCAAGACGTCAGACGTCCGGCGGAAATGAACTAATATAAATCTCATTGGTGGTTCGTATTATTTTCTTTGTCAAACTGGTACCTCGTTTCGCTGCAGTCTGCAGTTTTTTTCTCTCTTTTATTTCATTCCTCGAAAGAATCCCTTTGAAATATGTCATTTAGTTTTATGTAAAACCTGAGAGAGAATTGCGTTTCTCTGCAGCAGGTGTTATGACTCGAATTGCTCCAAAACTTTAAATTCAAAAGATATAATTTTGTTTAAGAGTTCGAGGTCGTGAATAGTGGGTTCACCGAGTGTCACGAAGTTGATTCAGAAAGTAGAAGTTTTTTCTTATGCAATTTACAATGATAAATCTCTATTACGTGTGTATATGTTGAATTGAGTTTACGAGTTTGACGACCTGACCCAGATATTCAGACTATGATGACAAGAGCAAAACGTCAACGTGTCTGGTGCTCGAGTCCATAAAAAAAAAAAAAAAAAAACGAGAAAAACTTTACGAAATAAATAGGAAAATGAATATTAGAAATAATTTTGGAGAAAACAAAATAAAGGAAAATCCAATGTTCATCAAAAGCAATAAATTTGAAGTGGTTGAAAAAGAAGAGAAGAAAAAAAACACAAAAAAGAGATATATTTTCGACTAGTGCCAAAGTTTCGAAAGTATTTTTTTATTTTTTTAGTGACCGGAGTAATTCGAGAAGGATGTTCGCCCTTTAAAAGGAGGGCGAGCACTTAGTCGATTCGATACTTCCGGTTTTGGGCGAGAGGACCGTATGCTCCGAAGAGAGTGTTACAGGAGAAGGGGAAGCGAGAGAGGACCAAGTGTCTGAACGCTTAAAGTGCCACGTACAGAGCACGTCGAACAAAAGACCAAATTCTCAAAGTGCCTCTGCCCCTTCTTCTCGAGGGTATAGACAAAAGTGTCCTTGTTTCAAAGCTCGAATGGACTTTGATAACGAGAGAGAGAGAGGAAAGGTAAGTTTGCAAAGTTCGGTAAGATCCTTCACTGTAGGTGACAACTACTATTTTCTCGGCTCCACGAAACCATAGAATACATCTATGAATGTGGTTTCATGTGTGGGCGTAAATCACATGTATAGGATTGCTCGAGGCCACTGAAATGCAAGGAATCGCAGTAAGGCAAGCCGTCTGGACCACACGAATGGTCTGCGACCACGACGACATTGGAATTCGAATTAGCTCGCTGGAAATTCATGAAACTCTGTAGCCACACTATCTTCCAAATCGATTTCCAGCTGGACCTTACGATACCGCGTTTAATTGCCTTTTGCTCCAAAACGTAATCCATTGCACGTATACGAAATTTTCCAATTACATTATGTTTCATTGTCGTGCTGAATTGCAATTTATGAAAAATTTTATAAGTCGATGATTGCAGTTGAAAATTATGAAAAGAAAAAAACAAATGTGTCAAAATATGATGATTATGAATCATATTTTGATTAATAAAAATAGGGAAAGATTATTCATTTTTTTTTGATAAGATTCTTTATAAAATTAAAAAAAAAAAAATTAAATTACTCTTGAATTTGAAAGAAAAATTGGAATACATGAGTAGCAAAGTGACTTTTGGCTGAGGTATCAAAATAAATGCGACACGTATACATTTTGTTTCGTTTTTTATCAGACGACCTACATATGAATCGGAAGCGTATATATAGATAGACGAGGACTTTTCGTTCTTCAACTTTTTATTTCTAGTCTTTGAACGTGTCAGCATTGAGCTCTCGTTTGCCAAGAGAAGGAGAAGCTTCGAGAGGTATATAGAAAAAGTGAAATAAAGGAAGAAAAGAAGAGTGTAAAAAGGAATAGAGGAATAGGCAAAGTGTGGCCATAGGGATGGAATAGAAAAAGGGGTCGATAGAATTAGGTCGGCTTCGCTTCGAAGGCAATTTTATGGCATCGTATCACGTGACGATCGGATGCTATAGCGAAATTTTCACGTGCAAGAATTCTTCCACTCTATATAGCACGAACTGATGTATTCAAAGAGCCCATCGTTCAAACGGTGCCAAAACTCTGTCATTTCTTGTTCCCATTCGAACGAAAATAATGCTTAAATCTCTTGACGTCTATTCCTACATTTTTTTTTCTCTTTTTTTGTCCCTCCTTTCAACATCAATATTTACGTAAAATCCTCAATTCCCTCGTAGCAAATTGCTACGAATTGCAATTCTCCAAAGTTACATGAAAAGCTCAGAAATGCAAAATAATCAACTGCTTTTTTTTTTCACTCAATTTCCATTGAAATGAAACAACTTTTTGAACCAATCACACACTCTTTTTCGTGGCCCAGTTTGTCAGAAGAGCGCTTTTCCGTAAATAAACTACCGATGGGTCGTGTGTCACCGACCTCATTTGGACCCCATGGAACGTTAAAACGACAACTTTGAAAAGCAGCCAAAGATAGCGAAGCAACTAAAACAAGTGATCGTAAAAATCCATGGAAATAATGTTGCGAATAATTGAGAATTCGGATTATCTGTCATCTTGATTATTAAGACTGCGTTTGTTCACTTTAATTCGATATTTTAATCCATTTTTTTTTCATTTTTTCCATTGTCCACCAATATAAATACTTGATCATGATTTTTTAGAAATTTCTGTCGCGTATGGCTATGATACAGCAGATATATCTATTTCATAAACACTCGACGAACGGAAAAGGATCCCCTTTTGTTTGGCGCTATCCACACCGGAAGTCGTGACGTTGAGCAGCCGGTACCTGCCTTATGCCGCTCACCGCCATTTCCTGTCTATATATCCTCGTACGATTCTCTCTCTCTGTACTTGTACTTCTTATTCGCGTGCACTACTTCCTCCAAATTTACATTTTTCCATATTTCCATTATTCTCTTTCTTTTTTACATTAATACGGACCCCAAGAAATTTACTTTTCGTTACAACTGTTCTATCAAGTTCGTACAGAACATATTTTCGATTTTTTTTGTTGTATTTTTCAAGTAAAGAATCCAGAAATTATAGAAAAACTCATGAAAATTTGTAAAAATCTAAACTCAATGGGCTTATTATTACTTTTGACATTTTTGCTTTTTATAATATTCTGCAACAATTTTAAAGAATAGAATGAATGAATGAATTAACGAAAGATCGAGCCCCTTTGAAATCAACGGAGATAATAAAATCAGAAATTTTGTAGGCGTGAAATTGATTTAAAAAAGCTTTGAAAAATATTTACTGGTAAGAACATTTATTAATTCAGAGATCATTGAACCGAACGAACCGAGATCGTCATCTCGTTTTTATTTACACTATTTAATGAGAATATTTTAAATATGTACTTTTAATAAGCGTTTCACCACGAATATTTCAGTGAAGATATTCTCGCGCCTTTCTGTCTCGTGCCAGTGTTTATGTATCTTTTGATTACAGTATCTCCCGCAGGGTACAGTGACACGCGTTCTCTAATATATTATTATATTGGAGCTTCTTTTTTTACGCATCCGTTTAATTTACGAGCTACAAGAGATAATATTTACGACACGATGAAATTGAAATTTTGGCTAAAACTATTTCACTTACTACTCATTAGTGTCAATCATAATAAAATCCTCATTTTTTTATGTTATATTCATACATTAAAAAAAAAATGAACAAGATTTGAATAGATCGAAAGTTCAACAATTTACAGAACGCGATGTGCTAATGGATCGAATGATAAAATAAAAATTCACGAACTTTTCGAATTAGAATTTATTTACAATTATAAATACAATTATAAATACGAACTTTTACTTTTATTTCCTCCGAATAATTAAAAAAAAGTCATTTAATAAAAACCATGCAAATTTATCGTTCAGTGTGATCGTTTTTGCAAAGTTTCACAAACGTTAAAAGTGTCGTACTAAGTAAAAGCATCTGAGGATCGAGTCAAAGGGAAACACGAAGCAAAATTATTATTGAGAGGAAGGAACGAAAGCTTCGTGAGAAGTTTGAGAGTGAAAACACATCTAATTTACGAGCAAAAGATAAAAGCAGAGAATTCGAGAATTGCGTACTAGCTTTTCGTTGCCTAGTCCATCTCCCTCCTTTTTGGGGGCCAGATATTTATTCATGTATCTGTCTTACTCGGCTACTAGCTGCCAATACTGGTAAACCGCTTACTGGAAGCTTTCCCAGGGGTACAAAGAGGCTTAGCTTTTCATAGCGTGGCTGTGGGTGGAGGGGAAGGAAGGGGAGGGGGAGTAGGCATGAATTTTGCCATTGGCAGCATCCGGACTTTGAGCCATGATGAATAAATAGAGAAGCAAGAATAAAGTACAAAATGCAAATGGCAAAAGTGTATAAATTTTACATTCTCTTAATGGCCATCGGAGTAATGCATTTTCGTTGGCATATCATTATTTTGTATTTTATATGAAAAGCTTGTTACAATTTATCCATTCCTTTGAAAAATTGTGCCTTTTTATTCGCACGAATTATACGATTCATGGAAAAATTTTTGATTTTGAGTTTTTTGAGAATTTTTTTTGTTTTTTTTTTTTTTTTCCCAAGGTAACAAATTATTTTGGGACAAACTGTTCGGGTCGTTTAAAATGGTGAAGGATTTCTTCGCATTTTTTCTATTTCTTGAAAGTTTTGGTTTTTATTTTTTGTGCAAAAAGTACAATTTATCTGAAACTTATTCTGCTCGCATGTGTCTCAAAGTTCGTGCAGTAAAATAGATCTCGTTTTACCATTTCGCATGCAGCATTATCGTTTCTGTGAACTTCTATATTTTCTTACAATCGAACCGCAATTCATTTCCGATCGTGACGATTTTACGTGAGCCAACGAAATTCTCTTCTTCTATGTCAACTTCCCTTGCTATTTCGATGTAATCTCAGTTCGATCGAATATTCACGTTTATTTCACGATTTTCTTGCTCGATGAGAATCATAATCCAACTCTCACCAAAGGGATAAAAATATTGTTTAGTAAATATATTTTTACAATTCAATAGTGGGACTTAAAAATGAGTAAATGACCCTGTGCTCACCGATGATACCCGCTAAATTCCTTAAGTAGGCCATTTTGCCCCATATTCCTCTACTTCGATGAGTTATCAGGGAAAATCATTCGTTCTCGAATTTCTTTATCTCCAGAATCATTTCACGGCCTATTCAGATGAGATCTAAGTCAAAGTTTATCCGAAGATACGAAATTTTGTCTGATAGAGACAGAAGAAAGAGGGAGAAATGGATTCAGATGGCAATAACTCTTTCTCTCTGTGTGCGCTCCACCGCAGAGATATCGAGCCAAAGAACGAGAGAAATACAGTCAGAGAGTCTGCACAGCAAACCTTATCGAACGCTCCACACACTGAGTATCCGGGAACCCGAGGATATTACATTGGGAGAGTGCAATTTCGAGTTTTCACGAGGGTTAGACAACTTCTCGTGTGTACTCGCGAAGGTGGTTTAGCCACAAACCCACCAAACCTCGTAATATTGTCCTCTCTGGCATAAAATGAGATATCGTGTAACGCCTGCGAGACAGGCTCTTTCTCTCATTCTCCTTAATTGCCAAACTTCATTGTCGACCCAATTCGCAATAATGACTATAAATGTGACAATTAAATGAGTTCAAAGTGCTTTAAAATGACGTTAATCACGTGGAATCACATGTGTAATAAATCAAAAGTCATTGACGATTAACCGTGTCGCTCATTAATTAATCTATTTAATTCAACTTTATTTTAAACTATAGGACAATAATATTGTGATCGAGATTATTTTCCTTAACTCTTTTCGTAACCAAGTAGTAAAATAAATATAAGGTATAAAAAAATGAAATTTCGATTATTCTTTAATTTATTTCCAGACTGTTTTCTTTTTTATAATTGCTTACAACGAAAATTAAATGGCAGAATTTATTTATCTGCGTTTAGTATCAGAACGAAGAGAGTTGACGAAAAAATCTCAAACGAAATGTTTTATTGATTTATATTTCGAGAGATAAGTGTCGAAAAATGAATGAAACTTACCAAAAATTCCAAATTCAATTTTAATCAATCGTCGACTATTAAAAATCGCTCGTTTTCTCACTCTCGCACAATAGATTTTTTCGATGATTGAATGAAAGAAGTTGCTTGTTGAATTCACGTATATTTCACGTACTCAAAAATATTCATAATTCAGCGTGGGCTTTGCATAAATAAGAACATCCCGTTCTCACGATTCAGCAAATTAACGACGTCCGTTAATAAAAAAAAAAAAAAAAACGTCGAGAAACACTCTCACTGTCTCACAATGTTTGTCGGGTTTGACACACAAAAGTTACGAAAACAAAGGGTCTACTTGACCCTTGGTGATCATTTGACAACTGCTGGTTTCACGAATTCTGTATAAAACACATAAAATTCAATAAAATATAAAGTTTGAAAGAAAAATCGAACTACGTTGCAAATCGGTTATGCAATACTTCGCGGCGTGAGGCTACGTAAAAAAAAAAAAAAATTCCACCGTGCAACGAGAACGATTGGAAACACTGTGACCAAGAGAAAATGAGTCACCGTCGGAGTTTCCTTATCTCCTGGAAATGCGTTGCGATACATAAATAAAATAGAGACATCCACACAAGCAGACCAAAAAATAATAAAAAAATCGTAAGTTTGTTTTTTTTATTCGAACGAAAAAATACCAAAGGATCACGCAACAGATTGAAAGTTTAGTCACGAGTCCTTAGGACCTTTTCAGGTACTTAAATGGCACCTGCTCTTTTCCCCGCCCTTTTTCACTCAATGAAAATCCCTCACGATATTATCCCACGAATAACCAACACACACGGAGTCCGAGAACAAGTCACAATGAGAAAAAACGAAAAAAAAAAAAGAAAATGTATAGACACGAAAGAGGTTTCTGACCACGTGCGAGAACACGACTGACAGTTGCGGTCGGATCTCCCACTCTTTGCTTTCCAAACGGAAGTTGCCCTTTCCCTCCACCCTTCTCATTTCTCAATCCCCTCTTTTTATGTGCCAACGCGAGGGATCTCCATCTCCCCACGAGGTGCAAACAGGTGCGAGATTGTGTCGCCAGGGAAAAAAAAACTGCGTTAACAATATGGCTCGAGAAATACAAGTTAACGTGAAATAGTGTGTCTTCGGCACTAAAATTAGGTCAATCTGTTATAAACTTTGAAAAAAAACGTTCAAACTCAATTTTTGAAGCTTGTGAAAAATTTAGACGAAAATTTAGAATTTATAGGGGAATATGGGGCAAAATGGACCCCTGGGGCAAAGCGGGCTAATCGCAAAGAATTATTTCTGGGGCAAAATGGGCTCCCTCAAAAATGAAGGAAGTCAAATTTTTCTTCGAATTTGATCTTCTCGAAAGAGGCGACGATTTTTGCAAGTTTTAATCAATGTACTCCATGTACTGTTACGTAGGTACTCGCTTTTTATCTGTTGGCTCGATCGCGTATGAGAAGAGGAAAAAGAGTTAGCGATAAACTCATCCAAGTATTCCGGAACTCGGTAACTCGGTTACGACGACACGAGAGACTAATGCGAGACAGCTATGAACGAGAAGACAATACGATTGGAATATAATGCTCGAAGCTGTTTTCGTTATTGTATTCTGTTTGCTCAACACAATTCACGCGAGTTAAACAATAGCTATTGAAACAATGATGACGGAAAGAATCAAAAAAACCAAATAAAATAGGAATACAAATTGCAACAATAATTATTATTTTAAACAAAAAAAAAATAGTTTCTAAAATCGTGTGATTTTATACTTTTTTGCAATACTTTCTTCAACGAATGAATAAATAACAAAATAATTGAGTATAAATAAATAAACGACGTTATTTTGTTGTGAAATTTTCTCTGATACGATAATACAAAGTTGAAATGAATTTTCAACTATTTATACGAGCCATGTCGAAACGAATTTTTGGACGTTTATTCTTTGTTGTGAAATACTTTCGATCTGACGTCCTTTCTGGTGTTTTTATGTGCCTCGGTAGGCCCAAGGACGAAACGATAAAAAAAAAATCTATTGAAAATATATACCTTTAAGATTTGACACATAAAGTTATGAGGGTTACGGCCTTCTGATTGTAAGCATTGAAAATATTCACGTACGTGGTGTGGGGACCGTCAATGACGACGGGACGACAGAACGCTCGCCGCCTTAATCGCGTGACTCATTTGTATAGAGTGTGTTGTGTTACAGAGCAATGGCTCTCGTTGTACGACAGAAAGAAGTGATGATTTTTATTGTGTTTTAATATAGCCACGTATATATGTATATAAGAAAAATAAACGTGACGTCATTGTAATCGATTCAAGTAACAAATACAATTGGATTATCTTTCTCTACAGATATCTCTGGATTTTATCAATTAATGTAATCAAAAAAATAATAATTCTCGATCAAAGATGCATCGGTCGCTTACTCGTGAGCTCTAGATTTATTATTATATTTTTTTTTCTTTCATTATACGGTTGTTTATGGTTGGTACCATTTTATTTTGAAAGATTTTATATATATCGAGATAAAATAAAGTCTGGAACACGTGGACACTTTGGAGAGAGCTGACTCGAGTACGCGAGTACTTGACGATCTTAGTGGGAGTCGCTTATGTTTTTGCTTTGATGAGCTTAAGAGCACGTGACCCCTGAATATGCTTTTTCAATGATAATTCTCTTACTGAACCCTTTCAATTACTCTTTTACAGTGAAAATCATTTTTTTTTCACTTTAAAACGATTTTGGAGTAACTTTTAACTGTGAAAAAAATTTCACGGCAATTTATTCAGTCGCAATAATCTCTTCGTGCTTCGAAATCATTCGACACGCAATCACTGCACACCCCCATACAGCAAATAAATTTCTCATCAATAGAAGTGTTCTCGCATTTCCAAAACAAAAGGAAGTCTTCGAAGGAGATTTAAAATTGAGGTGCGTTTCAAGGAAGTCAAATAAATTCCTGCCACCATAATAAAGTCCGATTGCATCGAATTATAATGTTGAAACGTTGATTAAAAAAAAGTCTCTCTAACGACCTTTGAAAATGGTCGAAAATTCATTCAATTAAAACGATTTTTCGATCTTAAAATTCCGGCGGTCTTAAAATATATTCCACTTTAAAACACGAAAATTTTTATTTAAAAAAAAATAACGGATCTCACAGACATAAGTTTAATGATGAAATGAATAAAAAGAACCTTTGAATTCGCGATTAAATGTCATTGAAAGAGACACAGTAATTTTTTTCGATGATTACGATCCTTAAAAAAAAAAGCCGGTCGTCGTGCCGAGATGAGAGTACCGTCGCGCGGGCACAACGGAACTGGACTGTCGGAGTTGCGGTTGGAGGTGGCAGAGGCACGCTCTCGTGTGTCTGCCCCGAGCCCGCGCGGCGGCAAACGAGCCAAGCTCACCAGATCGGAGCCAAACAAGCACGCATTGCTTGGCGCTGCTGTTGATATTCGTTGTTACATACATCGAAATATATATATATATATATATATTCATAAAAAGCCTGCAATATTCTCGCGTATCTTCATACATATACACATTACGTACACACGTCCATTGCATGCAGTCTGGCTGCATCGTCGTGGACGATGCGACTGCAGAGAGAACGATCCCCCTTGACCGACAATCATATCGCGTCGACAATCGTGAAATTTAATTAAACTATTTCATCCTATGTAGGTCAATGTCCCACGAATATAAGTCACGAATAGAAGAATTTTTATGTTCAACATATTGTTGTCAACAAGAAAAAAAAAAAATTAGCAAGTTTTGTATGAAATTATCAAAATTTTTAACAAAAATATACAATTTTTTTTTTCAATTTTTCGATAAAATTCTTTTTTAAAGTCGTTTTTTTTCGATTATAATCGTTCACCCGGATATTTATATGTCAATTTTACAGTTCTTTCTCCATTTGTGTCAATCGTGATTGTTATTGAGGCATTTAAAAAATTTTGCACCATGTAATTGAGCGAAACAATTAAGTACAGTTTTTAATGATGTTTTTTAGATTGTTAACTTAATTTGTAGGATTTTCTAACGTTGTGGGAAGAAAAAAGAACGTTTTTTTCTGGTCGGTGGAGAATTTTTTTGGGGTTAACTATAAACGCTGATAATTATGGAGTAGAAAATGATTTGAGAGACTGAAGAAAATGATGAAACGGTGCACAGGCAAATTTCACATGTTTTGCTGTATTTTTTATTTATTTTTTGTCAATTTTCATCTTTACAGTTTCGTTCCAAAGAATTATCAATTCCAAAGTGCCTGCTATTTTGTTGCGAATTATTTAAACAGACGATTGTTTTTGTTTTAATGGATGAATAATACTTGGCGATTGGGCTGATGACTCCAACCGACGCAGGAAAGTTTGCTGACTATATAAGTTTGCATATATAAGCAAAAGAGTAATATCACAGTTTCTAGCATCTGGAAGTAGACATGCGACGTACGCCAAGAGATACTCCAGTACGACGAGAAGAGAATGAGAGCCAGGCTTTCTTACGAGCACAGACGACAGCGACGAGACAAACGTATATGAGAAAATTGAGTAAAATAAAAAAAAGAAAAAAAAAGAGCTGAGTCTTAGCGACAAGCTGTTGAGTTAAGAGGTTGCAAACTCACTCAGTCGGGGGTCTCTCTCGTATGGTCGTCAGGTTTTTCATCGAGTTAACAGAAATAAATTTTCAATATTTTCTTATCAATGTATTTTTATTTTTATGAAGAACGAACATTTTTATAAGAAATTTATTTCGAAATGGTTGCAAGAATTATTGATAAAAACTTGGCGAAATATTTAGCAAATTTTCCACTTTTATTTATTATATTCTTCGTGTACTTTTGGAACTCGAGTCCAGAGGGTTAGGATCTCGGTTAGGAAATTAATTGTTTTTCGACATAAATTTTTCCTCGCGTGCAATTAACTTGAAAGTTTATACTCGAAGGTTTCAAGGTTCCAAAAGGACTGAAAATATGAAAAATCGAAATCCATTTGTTTTGCGAATATTTTGTAAAATTCTTCGAAGTGCATTAAGATTATGAAAAAATTGTCATTCCAGTAAAAAAAAAAAAAAAAAGAAAATCTAACTTTTAAACATATTTTGACAAAATGTTTAGAAAAATGATTTTTTTTTTTTTTGTGTTTGTCACAAAAATCCGAGTTTAAAGGTACAAACAAATGGTGATTCCCGACAACGAGACAATGTTTTCTTGCCTTTCGGATTGTTGTATATCTAGAGCAAACGGAGATATATAATCGAGGAAAAACCCGGAACAAATATGAATCTTTCATCTCTCAGATATTTTCTCTTTCACACCCACACCGTCGCATTGTTTATTTGAGTGTGGAAGAGGAGTTGAAAAGCTCGTGGACAAATGGCAGGGATTAAAAAGATATGAAACCCTACGATTCTTGAATTTGCCGAGCGAATAACAGCGGAGAGTCTGTTCATATCGCGGGTACTAGTACATAAATTCGTACTCTCTCTATATGCGGCGGTACTTTTGCTGATACACCAACGATATACATACATCATGGGCAGCATCATCGGTGTCGGATTTACAAGCAATGTGTACGTTTCATTTTCATTATTATCAGAGCATATATATATATATATATAAGTGCATACATTGCGATATTTACGATCCAGGGGATGGTTTTAGTTCAGGAAACATTCTCTAATTATCTCCAGCATCATGGTACTGGCGAAATATAACGCGAAATTAAAAATGGAAAGAGAAAAACGAAGGCATCATGGATGTTAAAT
The DNA here is from genome assembly GCA_948107755.1 of Campoletis raptor. NCBI lineage: Eukaryota > Metazoa > Arthropoda > Insecta > Hymenoptera > Ichneumonidae > Campoletis > Campoletis raptor. The sequence continues at coordinate 17,114,205 of OX403627.1, read as the reverse complement.
CGTATTGAAGGCAACGTTTCAAACCAATAATAACAATAATAAACACGAAGTACGAAATTATTGTTGAAAATACAATAACGCGTAATCCTCTTGTTGGATTTTTTTCGATGTAATTAAAAAAAAAAAAAAAAATGCACAACTAGTGACTCATCGATTTTCTGAAAGTTTAATATTTAATCAATCTTCTAGAGCCACAATTTTTTCAGTAAAATCGTGCGGAGAGTCTGAAATTTGAAAACTCGAGTTTCCATCCTCGCACTTTCAATATTACGCTAGAGACACAACGTTATGGTGGTGCTGATGGTATATATAGTTATCGGGTGTACGGTTATGGAACAAAGTATTTTTAGAGCTGCATGTGCTTCACACCGCAGACGAGATCTCTGCTGGTCGAGAGTTTCTCGCCTCTCTCTGTTGCTGATGCTGCACAATGTACACACGGAGACAAATATCTACACGATGTACGAAAAGTCTTCTCGCGAAGTTCATTTCACTGGCGAATGCAACTTTCAAAGTATGGAATGATTTTTGGGACACTCCGTACAACGAAAAGGTATCATATTGAAAGAGACCCAAAGTGTTCTTTGCGTCCAGTCAAATTTATATACACTCAGCAACTTTTCACCACCGCGTGAAAGTCTACCGACGAATAACTCTTGGCGGAGTTGCTCGTGTCGGTATTTTCGACATTCAACCGTTAAGTTTTGGACCCTGGCTAACATATAAAACACCATTTTGCCAATGCATTGTGTGCGTTATAAAACGAAAGTGCATAAGCGTTGCATCTCTGCTGCTATGAGAATTTCCAAGGCGATGAAAATTCTCGTGGTTTTCATCGCTTTTCAACGATACCACAGAGAAAGGAATTGCAAATGCACTCCACGTTTCACGGGGTATAAACATTTTTAGATCGCAAACTTCGAGGTTAAGTGCAACGATCAAATTTCATAGGTTCAAAGATAAATGTCGTAAAATGTATGAGAAAAAAAAAAGTTTATAGAACTTTTCATCGTAAATATCGATCGAAGTATTGAATTAATTGGTGAGTAAATAAAAGTCTAGATTTTCTGATATCTGGGACTTTTAGTTGAGATTTTTTTTTGCAAAGTTCTTAAAGGGAAATATGAAAAATCTTGAGGTAAAATGAAATCATAGTCGAGTCTCCTGAACTTTAGTGTCTTGATGGCGAAAGGCAAGAAGACTCTCTTCGCCGTCTGTTTTTATTTGTTTATCGTTTTTTTTCGCCGTCCTACTGGATAATTTGCTGCCTTCCGTGTTTCCGTGTAACTCGTTCAAGTAGGGTTTCGTCTCTTGCTTTGCGGCGACGAGAAAAGTGTGCAAAGAGTTCCTCGGTCAATGGCTCTCGCGAAGCCACCTCGGCGACGATAACGGGCAATGGGAATTACGTTAACGGATTAAAAGAAGAAAAAAAACGAAAAAGTTGGAAAAAAGGTAAAACATTGAGAGTGCATCCAAATATATTTCACGACAAAAACTCGTCTTTCTTTTTTTACTCGTTCGAGTGCGCAAACTTTTATCGATGTGACGTTTCTCTATTGCATTAAAAAAAAAAGTAAAAGTTGCCGAAAGTTGACATCGGTAAACTTTTTATGCACGTACGTTAAATTCAGTGGGAACGATTCGAAATGTTCAAATTCTTCCAAGACCCAAACTTCCTTTATAGTTAGAGGAGAATTGGGAAGAGGGAAAGGTAGGAAGCAACAGAAAAATAAGAAGAAGCAACGTTTCGAGGGGAAACATTGATACGAAAAGTTCTAAGACTCCTGTCAGTCGCTTATCGTCGTCGACCTTTTTTTTTCATTTCCAAAGCTTCGTCTACACTTTTCGAATTTGCCCAATTTTATTTTTATCTCTGACGCATACTCCGACTCGCGATAAAGTCCACGCGGACATTGTTTGAATTTTGTGTTCGTATTTTTCGTACGAGCAATATAACTTTTTACATTTTTCCAACAAAGTTTTATGCAGTTTTTCTCATATGCATACGAGGACAGTGTGGAAACAAAAATTTTATGAAAAATCTATACATAAAGAATACATTCTTCTGACTTTTTTCACATCATTGAGAATTTCACTCTTTTTTTAAACTCTGATAACACACAACCACACACCGAGATACATGAGATAAAAAAAAAAAGTTTCAAACCACCATTTTTTCTTTCCTTTATTAATAGCATTATATTGTGCAACCTTATGAAAATCGTGGCTTATATACCTGCGTAGTTGATAGTGGAGCATAAAATACAGAAGCTCAAAAGCTTCGCCACGAACACTCTGCAGTTTTAAAATATATATAGACATAGCTGTGACGCGCATTGAAAGATTGTCGAGTGTGCATATCGAGCGAGTGCAGGGGCAATAATTTTATAATGCGGGTAAGTTCAAGGTAGGATTTCGAAGGTTGCAGCAAAACTCTCGTATTTTTTCATCTTGTTAATCAAGGAAATGAGACGAGAATTTAATCGGACGAATTTTTGTTGATGCGCGTTGACTGAACGATCGATAAATATTTCGTAAGTTCTTCTTTAGTTTAACTTTTTATTTTCTCTGCAATCAAATTTTCGTAAAATTCACAATTCGCCTGTAAATTTATTATTTCATTGAGCGAAACATTCACATCGTTATTCCCATCAATTGAGTGAGTTCTTTTTTTTTTTACTTGATTCTCCCTTCAATTTTTTTTCTACACATCAGGCACGGGTCCAGATCGAAAAAAGAAGTGCACACGAGGAAATTAAGACTCGTCTGGAACAGTTGGTTCATTGAGACGAGAGTGAATAATTAAAATAAAGGAAAAGCAACGAAGCAAGATTGACGCGGAGGTAATAAAAGAGTGTTTGAAACTTTCGTGAGAACTCTCCCACGATGTTCTTCTTTTTGAGTCTATGTTTTGTTTATTTTTTTGTTACTTTACCATGTTTTTCATCATTATTTTTTCTCCGACAAGCTCTTTCGGGAAAGTTTACGATTCTCGGGTGTCTTTGCAACACCCATGAACGAGTTTGCTGCAGAGAATATTTGAGCCATTGCGCATGGATGCAAGGAAGAATGGTGGGCATGGAGGGAAACGCCGATGCGGATAAGTGGCAAAGGTCAGGGGTACATACAGGGATGAGATCGCCGCGAGTGGTCCATTTTCGAAAGTGCGATCATCGTTATTCTGTATTGACGTGTGTGTTACCGTGACCCAAATAAATTTATCTTACTCGCCCATTAATCACCATATTTTCAAAAAATATTTGTCCTTCGCTTGGAATCATTAACAAGGACGAATCCTCGCATTTCTTTTCACGTGAATATCATCAAAAATGTTAAAAATTCAATTAGAAAAAAAAAAAAGTTTAACGTGACAGTTTCGTTATACAGTCACGTTCAAAAATCAACTCTCTCCTCAATTTTCGAAAATTTGTATCTCCAAAACAAGCTGGTCAAAATTCTTGAGTTTTTTTTAGAAAAACTTTCTAACATGGTTATCTATATAAATGAGAAAAAAAATAGAAAAAAATCTGTAGAAAAGTTTATGAGTTATTTGGTGAAATGTGAAATTTTTTTCTGCTCCCCATAAGAACGCGTGGAAAATTGTTCAATCTTTGATGGTCGATATCTCGACTACAGATTGACGATTCCTTTTGAAATTTTGCACAAAGTTTCATAACAGTGGCCGGAATATTTCCTCAAGATAAAAGAATAATAAAAAAAAATTCTGTATCTTAAATCATAGTAAACAAAAGGAAAATACTGTAGAAATAAAATCTGGAAATTCATTTGGTACAGAAAACACGAAGTCGAAGAGTAAATAGACTAATATTTTATCTATTGTACGAGCTGAGAAAACAAACTGTCTAAACTGGTTTGAGATAACGCGTATGACCGCATTTCCAGTTTCCAAAATCTCTACGCCCGGGCAAATGCACCAGGGTGTAGGTAAATATATATATATATATATATTTATGTAGTTATATTTCTCGCGGGTATCTATAGAGCGAAATCGTATCTCTGGCACCTCGTTTACGTTCGCCAACGACCTATATTAACGTGCCGGGTAACAGTAGCGAGCCAAAAGTCACTTATCTATATAATACGAGGGTATATATGGGAAGAGTCAGCCATCGAGTCGCCTTCCAGGGGCTTTATAGAATGCACGAAACAAGGACATGCAGAACACACATTGCACGCTCGTATAATCTGTTGCGGCATCATCCAGGAAACTCCTCTGCTTGCAGAGGCCAACCGCGTATTATTTACGTAACAACAATTGCTTTCGTATAGAATTTAATCTTATTAGTGTCTGTATAAACATTTTCGTAAATTTCACATAAATATTTATTACTCGGACGTAAACGAACGAATATTTCGTTCAAAAATGAAGAATTTTTTATTTTAACAAATCTCGTCTTCGTATTGTGATAGAAATCAATGGTAGAGTTGCAAAAAAGTTTTAATGAAGCAGTGAATTTCTCTTTTTTTTTCGATAATGTGACTATTTTTCCAAATTTTTATTACAAGTTTAATATTTGACGAAAAAAACGTAACTAAACGTTCAATTTTTGTTTTTGTTTTTACGTCGATTAGTGTCAAGCAAAAGGAATTGAATTTTCGAATTGAAATAATTTGTGACAGCCTGTGAACTTTAATGCAATTCACAATATTTCTCATAAAAATCTTTGGCTGGTTATTTTGGCTCATTGCCAAGTCCAGCGTCACAAATAGAATGCAACAATGTTTGCATCGTTTGATTCCTGGGAGAATGTGAAAGATCTCATGTCAGAATTCGCGTGACTGTTGAAAATACAAGCGTCGAGAAAGCTCCAGATCTTTGATCACAACCTAGAGCTGCTTTTTTTTTTTTTTTTTGAACGCCTACCAAAAAAGTGTTGAACCAGGAAGACGAAGGACCTCGAAACGGGCTGTACCGCAAGTAGGCAATTCGCACTTCCGTTTTCTTCGATAGCCTTGCAGCGTTTCAAAACTTTTAGGCTCTTTGCCAAAAGCCAATTTCCGCGTTTGCTCTTGGAGATATTTGTAAAGTTCTCCCGCGTATTTTATCCGTCAGGTATCGTGCCTCGTATCGTTATTTTACTTTTTCATTCAACTCGAAAATTAGTTCACAAAATTAAAAAAACACGACAATTTTATTGTGGTAAGAATTATATATTTCGCTGCCAAAGAAACATAAAGAGACAAACGAAATAAAAGAAATGGAAAACTTCGTTTCAGCCAGACACGATAAACTCGATTTTTTCATTAATTATATAACGGATCGAAGTTCAGAAATTTTTGTGAATTGCAAATTGACATTAGAGTTTGAAACTCACGCCAGGTACACGAGTTCAAGTCTACCAAAGTGTGTCTGGTGCTCGTTAAATTATTCACAAACTTGACAAACTCGTAAACACTGCTTCAAATGGTGAGAAAGTGTTTTCGCCAAAGCCCACCGGCCATTAGTGCAATTAATCATTAATTTTGTATCGCTCTCAAGCAACTCTTGGAGCAAACACTCATAGAAAATTTAAAGAGTGCTAAAAGGTTGATGTGTCGTCAGAAAATTAATGACAAAACATTTTACACCAAGTTACAATAATTGACAACAATTTTATTTTTGTTTTTGCTATACTCAGTTTTATGAATTTGTTGCTTCGGAGTCTTCGCAGCTCTCAGGTTTTTTTCAACTAAGAAACGAGTGAAAGTGAAACGTAGTGTCAAGTATGAAAGCAGCGTTAAAAACTGACAGATAGAAGTTGCACTTTGACAACATTGAAATCTGGGACGAGCTTAACGAGCCGCAAAAAAAGGGTTTGGCACATTCTTTGTGCTGAAGCAAAGTTGAATCGAGCGGATAGTGTTTTGGTCTCTACTTTTATTGTCCTTTTCACCTTTTTTTTTTTTTACTTTCCACTGTCGTTCATTATCACTTCCTCATCGGCAGTGATAATTATTGCATTTATTTTCTTTTGATATCTTACGTTCGCAGGTGGACCACAAAGCGTTTATAAATATTTGCTGATCGAGTTGTCGAAGAAGATGAAACGACTATCGAGAATCAATAATGAGAGATGGCTGTACTTTTTCGATGACCGTAACTCTGGGGTTGAGAAAAATGTCAATGAAGGTTTATTAAAGACCCTTCGACCTACACTGGGTTATCCCTTTTCTGCTTTTACCTTCTCCTTGGATTCTGGAGCTAAAATTTATTTATTTTCAACAAAATCCAGACTCGACTTTCCCTTATTTAAAACGTAATTAAATTAAGCAGTGGCCCAGATTCTTTGGCTAATTATAAACGTGTTAAATCATCTTAAGTTTTATGGAAAAAAATTTCACGTTTTATGACTTTGCCTCTTAAATAACGATCGTAATTAAGATAAATACTTTCTTGGAAACTTGAGCAATGTAGTTTTAAAATAATTCACAAATATGCTCAGCGAACTTACAGAAATTCTTTAGACAATGCATTTCGATTGTTCTCTTGTATTTTTTTTTCCTTTTTTTTTGTAACAAAGTCAACAATTCACCCAAAAAGCCATAAAACGAACCCCTTCGAGGCTTATTTTGAAATGGAATCTTTTCCGGAACAAAACAGACGTGTCCTGGTCTCTGAGGAATTCTCACACTTCGTAGCCTCGAATTCGCGATCATCACTCTTTTTCCGAAAATCCATATTTGTCATTATTTACGTAATAATACGTTGAAAAATTGAACTGAAACGTTCTAGCATCGAATTATTTTCCATCAAAGTCATTTTTCACGAGTTTACGAAGAAAAGTTTGTAAAAACGATGAAATGCAAAGGTGAGAGGTTCGCAGACAAAGGTTTGTGTCAGGCAGAAAGATTCGTTGATTCTCACGATTGTATTTAAATAAAATCGACTCTCTAGGAGAGTATGCATTTCTCCGAGGGTCTCGAAACACTTGTCTCAATTGTAATGATTATGATAATCGTTTAATTTATTTCGACGAGAGAAACTTGAGCGCGTGAATTGATGAGTTTTCCGAGTGAGTATTCATTGTTGTTTACGGCAGTTCGGATCAAAAGTTAAATTTTTCATTCACAGACGACACTTGAATGTATCCGAATAAAAGTCTGTAATTTTTTTTTTTTTTTTTCGTGTATTTTTTGCTTCTCATTAAGAGAACAATAGGTTTAGATTTTGTCAAAAGATTTATAAATAAACAAATCCTTCATTTCCGAAGATTGAAGTGGAAAAAAAAATGTCAAAAATTTCAGGAAACATGGTCAGGAAAATGGCGAGGAAGCACAGCACATTTGTGTTGAAGAAAAACCAACATAACAGTAAACAATTTATTCGTAACGTGCGTCCATAACGCGCGTGTGGCGAGTCCGGCGTACGACCGGAAATGCCGGTACGGAGGTAGCCATTCTAGATATTTCATAGGGTTGTATATATGTCTCGTGTACCTACACAGTTAATATGTGGTCGAAACACAAAACAGTCAAAGTGCGGGAATGACTACGTTGTGTTCATATATAAACATATTCATGAAACGGTGCAGACTTCGGGCAGAGAATCGCCCGAAGTCTGTTCACAACCAGCTGCAACTGCCCAAAACCTTCTGCAACTGATAGTGCGCATGTCCTATAACGTGTGTCAATGTGTGAGACAGAGAGTGTGCGTTAATTTGAATAATTAGTGGTCCGTATAGCACTTTGAACGTATTTAGGACAGAACGTCGAGTTTGGACGCTTTGTCTCTGTCCCAAGAGGCTGAACTAAACGTTCATACTCGTAATTTACTAACAACAATACCCCAGGGTTCACCCTGACTTTTGTAATGTTTAATTAACGAAATGAGATCCAATAAAAAGTGAAAAATTGTTATTTTTCATGATTTTTGTATAATTTCGACTAAACGAGAGTATTTGGAAAGTAATTTTCTTCATATTCGTCTTGAAGGTCAAGAGAGTTATGTAATCTTCAAGTTTGAATTGAAAGTATGAATAATCTTTTGTCTTAACAAAATCAACGGGACCACAATGATTTCGGACAGTTTTGCATGCGGCCGGAAAAATACCGGAAATTGTAGGTTCGTTGGCGGCAAAGTTAAAGGGTGTGGGAGGCCTTGTTGGAGTTTCCGGCATTCCTAGCAAGCGTGACGTATATTCGCCAGAGTGTCACGCCCTGCGCTTTAGCGCCTGATCGTTCCATCCGAGCTGTTTCTCAAATAAAAAAATAAAAAAGGTAGAAAGGCCATGAAGGACAGAGACACGACGAATGGAAATGGCGAAAACGACAGAAACTTTGGGTGGGAATGAGTAAAAAAAAAAGCTTAAGAAGTGAATTGAATGGGTCCAGTCACAGCGAAGCACGTAATTACTCAGCGAGACTTATGACGTATTCTCTGGATAACTATGAGTCGCAAACCACAACGAAATAGAATTTTTTTTAAATGACAGTTGTTTTTGTCACGATTTTTTATCCTCCAGATAATTCGTTTCGTGCCACATTTAACTTGATGGCTTATCGGCGGATCTAAAGGCGTTCGAGACCGCTTGAAAATTGAATTTATTTAATTTCCAATGTAACCAGTAGAAAAATCATTCGTCCAATTGTTTTCTGGAAATCCTTATTTCAAGGAATATTTGAATTTATTGAAAATCAGAAAATCCATTGATAAAAAAAAGGATTTATAGTCGAAGAGAAAATATGGTGCAAGGAAAACAGAGTGCATGAACAAAACTGCACAAAGTCGTAAAAGTAAGAACGCAGAAAAATAGCAGAAAAATAGGAACGAGAGAGTTCGCCAATCTCGGGTAAGAAACAATCGTACATTCGTAATTGACTTGAGCTTCCACGGAGCAGTTTGCCATATATGTATCTTTTGTTATTTCTCATTGTGTACAATGTATATCCACCAACGAGAATTATATTTATAGGTTTTTCACGTATAGAACAACACATCGCGAGATCGTATAAATAGAGAATCCTCCTTACCTTCGTCGTTATTATCTTTCTCCAAGGCTGGAGGGAAACCTCTTGGTAAGGACAGTGACTTGGACTCACCTGTAACAAGAAAACATCAAAAAACCGATCACACAAGTTCATTTTTCCATTAAAAAAAAGACAAAAAAAAAAAACAACGAACGTACTTTTTCGTAATAAATGATAGAAAAAAGTTGTTCGAAATTAGTTCGAGACACATTCGGTCTCGACATTTCAACTCGAAGAGACATTTATTCGTGACTCGAATGACGATTGAGACAAAAATTCACTATGATGACAAATCGAAGACCATTTATAGCGCGAGGAGATTATTTATGACGTGAAATTGACTAGAATTCGCCATTGCGATGACTCTACAAACTTCTTTCATTTAGATTAATCTTTATTTCGAAAGTATAGGAAGTTTGATCAGAGTCTCAGAGCACGTAGCGAATAATACGTAATGCTTATAGTATTAACTTCGTGCAAATTCGTCACAATCGTTTAGATTACATGACGAGAATAATTCGGTTAATGTAACGGAGTAATAAAGTGTCAATGAGCTTTAGGAGAATTCTGGAAGGATGAGAATCTTGATGAGTGAAACTCGAGAAATCTTCGAATGACAATTGCGACGATAGAATATTTTTCATACAGCGAAAATATCGCGCGCTCCATGTTACGCACCTATGGCTCGTAATGCACGCACGTAAATATATTCACACATACAAACACTTACTCTATTTATATGTCTGTGTATGTTCTTCTGAGGTTTGCGTGCACCCATGCGAGTCGGTCGCTGTGCGCGTGCCTCGAATGTTAACAAGTCGGGTGTATACACATTTTGTGTTTCCACAATATATAACGCTTTCGATGTGAAATTCATTGAACAAAATCAAAGAATATTTATGCATTAAAATTTGAAGTGATTTCTGTTCGCAATGATGGAAAAAAAGTGACAAATAAAAAAAAGTTTTTGGAGCCGTGATCGTAGACTTTTTTACAACGTTCGTGTAAAATTTTACTGACAGTTTATATTCTTGTGATTTTTCGTTGTAAAGATTGTGCAGCTATAATAATAGTTGCAACGAATTTTTAGCGTTGAATTTTATTTAAAGAGATTTCATCGAAACTCTGTTTATCTTCACATTTGAAATGTTTTTTTTTTTATGGTGCCGTTAAGTTTTCTATGATTGTAAAATATTTAATTGACTTTTTGTGACACAGAATATTCCATACACTATGCGAAGACATATGTGCATCCATTTATGGCGGGTTTCCCGTCTTTCTAACGGACCAGCAATCAGCAGCAATAGCTCCATAATAGTTTGGCGACTTCTGTGGGCTCGGGTCATGGATAATAATTCTTATATTTGTTTTTACCAACAGGAAGTCAAGTTTTTTTGAGTATTTTTGAATGAACACTCTTGTGAATATGGATTTCGATGAATTGGATCGAATTTTCAAATCAGCTGATTTATAGATCATTTTCCAGCCGTTCGCAGGTTTAAATAACAATCGAATTCATCAATAAATCTTAGTGATTGAAGTAGCAAGAATTTTTTTCTCTATCGACAACTTCCCGAGAGACAATAAAAACATTTTGTCAAAAAATGTCGATTTTGTGAAATAGACACACGTGGGAGGCTTCGTGCAGTGAGAAAATTCGATTGGATATCGATCAAAGGCTCGAAAAAAAAACGTAAGCAAAAAAACTTGCAGTACTTTGAACGATTTTGTTTTGTTTGTTTGTTGGAGAACGCGATAACGAGTCGAGCCACAGTATTGCTCGGGTGGATGGTGCAACGAGATGCGACGCCCCGGAACAAACAGTGCGACGAGAAAAAGCGAAGGTGGAAAGGGCGCAGTAAAGGGAGTAGGACAGTGCGGCAGCAGCTGCATTTCCCTAAACCGACCATATGCACAGAGACATGTATAGAAAAAAGGTTTATCTCTGTTGAAAATGATCGGAGGATATTCGATGCGGAGGTATATGCGAAAAGGAAAGGGAAAGAGAGTACGAGTTGTGAGGCAGTTTCCAAAATGACTATTTTTCCACCATTTATATCGGACGAAAAAGAGCACTCTCGCCATGCCAGTTGTTTCGACCATGCAACGGAAATTGACCCCTGCGCTATACACCGAGAGATTCGTCGGAAAACAAAGGAGTTACGAAAAAGAGAAGAAAACAAAAACGAATAACAAATGGAACAAAACATCAGGAGAAACGGGTTAGGAAGAGAAGGAGAGAAAAAAAACAACGAATCGACTCGACACGCTGGTATTTTTCATTACCGAAAAAACTTCTGGTGCTCCACACGTGTGTGCAATACTTTCATGAATTTTTAACATTTTTTTTGTAGATTTATTACAGCGGCAAACGTTCGTTGCGCGAATTTTTTCAACGTGCTTTATTACAGATTTCGTTTTATTCCGTCTCCGCAGTCAGAAAACTTTTGATTCTTTGAGCAGATTTCGTTATTACTTTGTTTTTAAACTTCAAAACAACGATGTTTTAGAATTTTCAAAAAGATCATTACGGTTTGTTATTGTTTTATGAATATGTCAAAAAATATTTAATTCAATATAAAAGATTTTTGTTTAATTTTTTTCAGTATTATTTTTTAACTTGAAAGGATCGTTAAAAAATTGTACCGCGTCTGATGGCATCTCGACTCTTTGACGAAATAAATCTTTCCCACTGTTTCATCATACCAACGGATTTGTAGACGCACAGGTTCTTAACATGTACCAAGTTTGCAACTATTCTCACGGGATTTCAGGCTCTTTACTTATTCCATGGTTTCCATAATCCTGTGAAAGCAAAAAAATCGTAAACAACACGGTCTCGCTGTATATGTTCGAATAACACAACAGTTACTCTTGCGATCTCCGTAATTCGCGATACTATACACATGAATTTTTTACGAATACGTATACGAAAGAATAGAAAGATTTTTTTTTTTTTTAAGCTTCAAAAGTTTAACTTTAGTCGTTCGCTTATAAGCCACTGAAAGATTCCTTAAAAGTTGGACCAAAGTTGGATGAGCGCTGTATTAGAGAAGCTTTTCTTATTTTCTCACCGTTTACAGCTCAGAAGCTCTGTAAATATATATTTATATTTCCGTATACAAGATTTACGTTTACAAACTCGCTTCGCTCGCGCGAGCGAATTACCTAATAGCCAGCTTAATTAACACCGCGGGATCCTCTCACTGCGTAAATAAACTCAAACACACACACATTGCACACATAAACGAGGGTTACTCACCTTTTCACGAGTATAACTTTTTACCGATTGGCAAACTGCACTCACACCCCCTGCAGCTCGAGTCTATGCAACCAACGCATTTTTTATTTTGCAACTTTACGAAAATCACGAAACTTTTATCGCTCGGAAGAACTTCGAGAGTATATATTCGCTCTTTTTAACTCTCCTAACGAATTACGCAAACTTATCAATCTCGAATGAATCAAAGAACAAAACGAAATCGTATTACAAAAGAAACTTCTTTTTCATAAAGATCGAGAACCAAAATTTCATGTTCTTTTTTTTTATTTGACACGTATTTGAAAACTGATGTAATTTTTCAAATGCCAAAATAAATTATCCCTTTTCAGCTTTTTTTTTAAACAAAAATATTCAATTATTAAAATATTAATATTTACAAACCGAGAAATGTTTGATTTGGAAGATTGGAAAAATATGACTTGTAATAACAAATTTTTAATCATAATCAGAGCGAATCAATTAATATCAAAAGTACTTTCAATGGTTTCGAGACTTTGAGGGAAATATATGTTGACACAAATTTCCACGTTGAGGTAGTCCTCGTTACATTGGTTGCTTCTTGGAACATTGACTGCAGATAAAATGCCAAAGGAGGACCAATAAAGTACAGTTGCTTGCCGAACTCGAATAATAAATCGTGAAAGATACGCTGAATCGTGGATAGTGGATGAGAGATGCACCAATTTCGTCGTAATATCATGAACTTTTATTCCATGAAGGAATACACGACTCTTGCAACGTTTTGGGTCATATCTACGCACTGCGGAACCCAGATAAGAAGAAAGAGAGAAGAAGAAAGAGGGAACGAGAAGAAAAATCATGTATACGAAGAACGTATAAAAATATCGTTTTTGGCAAAGATCCAAGGACCAAGCGAGAGGAGATATCTTCATCTCTTGCTCGCGTAAACATTGGAAAGTCGTTTCCTTCGTATGTTACGTCGGATAAACTAATAATACGAAGGTTGTAAATACAGAGAAAGATCAAGGATAACATTTTTGTTGAATGCGAATGAATGATTAATCGTAAATCATTTTGAGTATCATCGTTAAATCGAGCAACGATTTCTAAAAAAAAAAAGCAATATTCAGCATCTTTTTTTTGCCTAAGATTTTATTCAGTCTCACTGATACCTTAGCGACAATAAATGTCGTTTATTTGCCGAAGCTAAATCGTTTTTTTTCTCTTTTTTCTCTAAAATGATAACAACTGAAGATTTTGCCAACGCAAAGCTAAATTTTCAACAGAATCTTTTAATCTCATATTTTTTCTTTTTTCCTTTTCATCGGCGTAGAATGGGAAGAAATTTAAAAAATTAAAAAAAATAAAATCACGACGGTCGCGTAAAACTTACTCTGCGAAACTCGAAGAAGATTAGCGTCGGTCTCGCGCAAACATGACAACTCTTGATGATCCATGGTGCGTCTGTACCCTTGTTGAAACGATGATCCACTTCTCGTAGGCAAAGTTGTTCCTTTCCTTAATAACGGTGCTGTTGGCGAAACACATTTGTTTTCCCTTGTACAAACATTTGTACTCAAATTTTTTTTTCTCACATTTCCTCGTGCAACAAAATTTGCGTGGCAAAATGCTCGCGAAGCAAGAAACAAAACAAAAAGCTCAGACTTATAGCGATGAAGTTTGTGGAGAAAGCTTCTCGGAGTGCAATCAATGAAAGAAGATTTTGTGTTTGATCGAGAGTTGATTCGTTCCATATTTTTAGTAAAGTTGATGGATTCAAATCGATTTTTTTTTTTTTCAAATCGTAACGTTCGGACAATCTCAACGAACAGACTCCATATTTTGAGTCTGTGAGAGACAAACGTAAGTTTGAATGCAAAGATTTAATTTGAAAAAAAAAAAAAAACGAATAGATTGTTAAAAAAAAAAATCTAAGAACCCTCGATTTTCACGTGAATCAAAAAACACTTGAAATTTTTTTCTGTCTCAACAAAGTTGAATACAATGCCGGAAATGAATAAAGTGAAAAAGATTTTTTTATCACACAATAACCCTTTTTTCTTATCGTTCCTTTTTCACTGATACAAAGTTGGTCAGCGGAAGAATTACGGACCCGCGTCATTGAGCTAAAGCATGTAAATATATTGGGTGAGGCAAAAACACTGTTAAGAAAAAAATATTCAGTAATCCTTCACTTATCTCCTGACTAAACCTCCAGAAAATGAACAATCGCACGTTATCGTCATTTTTATATTTGTAAAACTTTTGTGAAAACCAGATTTTTGGGTTTTAACAAATAGACGATGGAATTTTTGCTCGACAGGACTATTGGATCACCCTGTACGTAGAATATGTACAACAGCATTGCGGGTAATCGAAGGAGACGCAGGAAAAGTGCACCGGAGGCGCGTGGGTGTTCATTCATTTGTCTCTGTCCACAATGTTGGCTAAGTCGAAATTTCGTTCGAGATACGATAATATAATTACTAATTATTATAATTGATTGTCGGGCTGTAATAGGAATTGGGCCAATTTTCAATAATGATGATAAATAAACGTATCAGTTAATTATTAATAATAATTGATTTTCTAAGAACGTCAAACAATGATGTATGATTTATAATTCATTGGAAATATTAGCTCGTTGTTGGTTAAAATAAATCATTATTTATCGAACGAAGAAATTTATCGTTTATAGCAAAATTGATCAATTTTACAATGTTTTTTTCATTATTGTTGTGAAAAAAAAGTTGAAAACAACTGTTTTTAACTGTACGAGCAATTTTTCAAATAGTGAAATTAGCTCTTCCTACTATTTGACGCTACCCACTCTGATTCGCCTACCACGACGGATAATTCTTGTTCTAACTTTCGTCACGACTCTTGCATTGCGAAAAAAAAAAATTGAAAGAGGAGATCTCGAGTAACCGGAAACTGACACACACATATACAGAATTTATTGTCTTTTTTTTTTTTTGCAGACGTTACTCGAGTACAGTTAGTACTTAAAGTACAAACTCTTGAGCAAAAACAGTAATTCTTAATTCTCGAAAGGAAAATCTGGATTTTTTATTTTTCAAAATCAAAATTATCGATTTTAATACAAAAAATGATTGAATTTTCTCCTCAATTGTCATGATTTTTTCGTTTTTTTTTTCACGTACTCAGGTCAGAGAAAATCAAATACTTAAAAAAAAAACATAAGTTGAATTTTACAAGTTTATGACTTTCGATATTTAAAAAAAAAATGAACATCTCCTGGATTTGCATACAAAAAATTAGTGACACGAGCCTACACACAAAATAAACAACGAGAAGAAAGAATAATTTATAAAATGATGTCGAAAGTATAATACTTTCGATAAATGATGAATGATTTATTTGAATGATCGTTCGATCTAACAATATTAAAATGTCTGAACAATGGTTTTGAAAAATAATTCAATATGATTATGATCGAGTCTGATACAAGGAGAGAAGATGTGTGTTTTCAATGTGAAATTAAAGACTACAAAGTTCGTAAGAGTGTAGGGTCGCTGTACTGATGTTCGGAAGAGCCGTATATGAGGCGAGTAGACCGTGACTCACGTGCCTCAATAGTCGCGTGGGAGGAATAACGAGACTGTCTTAACGCACGACCGATAATGATTGTTCGTATGTATAATATTCTGCTTCGTCTGTCAATATATAATCATAAAATCATATCCATACATGCAATCGAATACGAGACAAAAAAAAAAGATTAAGTTCAATGGCATATTATAGTTAAAAAAAAAAACTGATTATTTACATTAAAAAATCACTGAAAGTTTAAAATATCGTAAATTTTCCAAATTTGATGAAAATATCGATGTTCAATTTATTTTTAATATCAAGACGAAAAGAATTTGGAAAAAAAAAATCATTCCAAGTTATTCTTTTGAATGAACAATTAATTAATGAATTAAAATAATAAAATATTGAATGTTTTCTTTAAAAAATGATCGATGAGTAGAAAAAATTCGAATGAATGATTTAGAAAACTTGAGAAACATGATTAGTCACTCTGGCATATTTTTATAGCGTCGAGGAATTGAAAAAAAAAAAAAATCAAAACTTCCAAAGTAATCGGCGTGTCAGCGCAAAAATAACTCTTAGGTCGGGGGACAAAAGGGAATCTGAGAAGGTCCTGCGGGATATCTCTGAGGCTAAAGAGAGCAAGAGGTTTGCTTGTCATGCAAAAATTCGCAAGCTCTTCATGCGCTCTGCCATTTCTCGTCTCCTTCTCTCGCATTTATATGTTTTTTTAAAGAACGTGGAATGCTTGGAATTTTTTTTTCGCCTCTGCAACGGCATTTTGCTTTCAACAAAACAGTTTGTAGTCTTTTGGCTCTCGAGTGGATGGGATTTTGTCACGACAAACAGATGTCAAAAGCTCGCAGTTGAGAAAAGAACGAATTCACAAATTCAAGTTTTACGACAGTGGAAAAATAAACATTTTCATTATTTCATCATATAAAAATCAAAAAAATTTTTGGACTTTGGAAAAAATTCAAAACCAAAATCGTATTAATGGTAAAAACACTTTAGAAAAAAAAGCTTCGGCCTATTAATCGTTTCTATGGGAATTAATTAAAAAATTTGTTTAATTTCATTGAAATCAGTAATTTTTTTTAAATCTTTGGATTATCTGACAGCTCTGGCACAATACTAACTGTTTAGCTTGGTCAGTACGGTACGTAATAAAGCAGACACTGACCAAATGGAATCTAGAACCAGACCATGCATCGACCAGCTGACGCGAGCTCGATTCCTCGTCGTAACTCGTGCCGGGATAAGTATTGCTCGTTATCGATATACTCAACGAATTATATATATAGATATATCGGGGCGTTTGTATTCACAGGGGGAGAGAGAGAGAAAGAGAGAGAGAGAGTGTGCGTAAAAATAAAATGAACCAAAGTGTTTAAAGACAAAGAAAAAGTACTGGCGACGGCGATAAAAGACTAAAAAATTGTAAGGCAATCGTAAATCTGAATAAACGCATCTCGTTAGGCACGTAATTAACCGAATATTTATTACATGTTATCGTTGTACACATGATCGTCCATTACACGAAATTGAATGGAGTCTATTAAGGGCCTGTTCGTTGAAATAAATCGTAAAGATATAAATTACAAACTGAGTAATCAATTGCTACAGTATGAAAAATGCTGAATGTGTCATTCATGATCGATTTAAAGAACTTTATAATTTTATAACGTTTTTATAAACTTTTCAATCATTTTAAATCCCATAAAAACAATTATAAGACAATGACCAATGAAATTTTGAAAATTCACCTCAAAACATCGTCATTTTGAATATTTATTCGTAACAATTATAAAGAAACTTCTAAATAATAAATTTTCAATGAAATTAATGAAACTTTATGATTTTTAATTCCGAAATAATTAAATTCCAAATCTTTCTGGACCACCAATAATACGAATTATAAACAGAAAGAAATTCATGAGAATTGACTCAGCAGAAGATGATTTTGTTAAGATCTTTTTCAAGTTAGTAGTTAATGCGAATATTAGCGTGTAAAGAGCGAGAGGTTGAATAGCAACCGAGCAAGTTTGCACGTCGAATTAAATGCTATACAATTTCCGAGTAACCAAAGCACGGTATCGAGATATCAAGTTACACAGACTGTGTGCCAATCTGCCGAGCATTGTGTTCTTGTGTTACACGGTAGACATCAAGAAGAAGAGTAGGAAGAAGAAGAAGAAGAAGAAGATGAAGAATAAAAAAAAAGTGAAAGAGAAACGCATAGAAAAAGGTATTTTGTTGGTGTGCTTTGAGAGCAGAAGACTGCGTGAGCATCGCGATCCTGCTCGTACTTTCTGAGCTGTTTTATCGTCATATTGTTGTTCTTTTTGTCACATAGAATATTATGAAACCTGACCTCAATGGAGTGGTTGCTATGAACGGCGCATTAATTAACCGCAATTATGTGGGACTTGCCTTAAAAGTTGATACTCAGGCTCGGGAGAGTACTCGAATTTATAGTTTTTAATGTGCAATGCAATTTTTGCAAGGTCAAACAAATGAGGATGAGTGAAACGAGTTCTGGACCTTTCGCGGGACAGACCTATCGTGACTAGAATTTCTCACTGGCCACGCGGTTATGGTCGCGTACATTGTTTGCTGTTTAATTAACGACGTAAACCATCAAACGAACGATGCTAATTGCCAATCCGTATAACTTCTTTGTTTATTTTTTATTTTCTACAAATATCTTTCCTGTACCAACGATGCAATTAATATCCGTTTATAATGTACTGCTAATAAAATAATTGGCTTCAATGTGACAGTTTATTATGAAGTTACGAGAGCATTTAATATTTCTCCAGTGTCTTCACTTCGATAGAAAAAAATTTACTTTTTTCAGAATGTAATGCCCACATATTTATAGGACGCACTGGAATATGCATTCGTGGATAGAATGCAATTGCATGCACTGATTTTATGTGACGCAGAAATTACTAATTACGAGACTTAATGTTTTGTACGTTTAATTAACAGCTATTTGCGTTAATGAAATATAAATTCTGCTGACTGGTCCATTCGAAATGAATTTTTTGATAACGCATCATTTTTTAAGAAAAAAAAACTATCGTGAATATGAAAAGTATGAAAAATCCTGTTTCTTTGGAAATGTCAAGTTAAGTTTGAAAAAGTCATCAACGTGTCAATAAGTTCTGTTAATTATTCGAATGCTACGACCCAATGACCTTGAGAAACTTAATTACGAGGGTATTTTCATCGAAAGAATCTACGAGTCGATAAAAATCGTGCAACAAACTTTTTTAGGGAATTTATCGTAATAAGGATTTTTGCGAGGTAAGGAAAAAAGCTTTAGAAGCGATTTCTCTGATGTTGGAGCATTACTCACAAACGCTACTGTCACTACTCGTGGTATCCTCCTCAATGTTGTATTCACAATTATTTTTTTTCTTTCGTCTTATTATAGAACTCCACATTTTTCTGTGGTTTAACATTTTTTCGTTCTTGTTGCTTTCAAGCAGTGTCTTTAAATTTCAATAAAATGGTTTAATTTTTATCACGTGGGAAATCAGCACAAAGTGGACTTTCCAATGGAGACATATTTTGGGTTCGTAGGGAAAAAAATGATTTTTTTTTGTACTTTTGAAGATTTTTTTGAATATCCACTACTAGGAAAATCGTGGAAATACAAGTTACGAGAGAATCGATATTCGACGATCGATAAAACGGGATTAAAGTCTTAAAAAAAGGGAAAAAAAGTGTTCTCGCGATTAAGGCGATACGAGAAATCGTGTTTTCCTTATATCGTTTAATTTGCACACAAAACTTCTCGTTTTACGAACTTTCGCGATAGAGCACGTCAACGCGCTCAGAAACGTCGATCACACGAGCTCCACTTGCGAAACATCTGTAATGGTTCCGGTGCACACACTGCTATTAAAACGGTAAATGTATTTTCTTGGCTCGATCTTGAGGGACGAAAAATTAAATAAAAAGATGAAATAAAAATAGTTTATTGAGATAGGAGAAGCGAAGAGAGTTAAGTTAGAGACGAGTTTCATTCGATTTCTCGTAACGGATCGTTTGGCTTGAAACTCCGCGACGTTCCAGATACAAATGACATTAATAATAACGGTTGAGTGATTCTCGTCAAACTGGACGCGTTTAAAGTCGCCCTTTTTCTTGAAATTTTTATTTTTTTTTATCGCAATCACTTTGACGAACGTTTCGAAGGATCGCACACGGAATATGAAACGATTCCGTATCACTCGTCGCGCTCAATTTCAAATTATTTCTATACGCACTCTGATGGAAACGCCTTGAAAAATGGAAATAAATTTTTGTTATTTTTACTCGCCCCGCGAGATAGAATCTCGAGGATTAAACGTCGTGAACGCTAAAACACTTGTCTCATTCTGGTCTCTTTATTTCTCCAACTTTTACTGTGCGATCTTTCGTTGCCGTCGACGTCGGCGACGTCGTCATCGTCGCCGTCTCATATGGCACCATCAACGACAACGTTGGGAATGAAAAAAGAGAGAACTCTTTATCGCATATCCGGGACGGTCAGCGCGGAAAAATATCATATATATATATATTTTTTTCTATTTCTTTTCTTTTTTATTACACGATATCACAAAATAGTCGACACATGACATGACACGATATGCGACACGTTGCGAAGTGCATCAATCGTGGAGATCGACGTGTTAATTTATTTTCTTCAATCATCGATTTTTCTTGCATTTTTTTCATTTCTTTTTTTTTTAATTCAATTTTGTGTCCTCGTAGTTTTTTGATAAACACTAAGTCCATTATCTCTTTGTGTGACAATCAAATGGAATAATTTTTTATTTAGATTTTCTCACTGAAATCACAAAAAAAAAAAAAAAACAAACACATCGTGACGCACAATTATATTTTGAAGTAAATTAACGATCTCTTCCTCGCTCATTCTATCAGTTCGCTAAGAACTTTCAATATTTTCAAACGCCACAAATAAAAAAAAAGCAAACACAAAGTAATAAATTGAGTATCGACAGTTGTCAACGAAGTTGTAAGAACGAAGTCGACGCCCAGACTAAACGAAAAACTGTCACAATGATGTTGAAAACGTCATCGTGTACTACGTACTTGAATGGCTCTCGTGAAATATCGAGGATGCGGTCGTCGGTTTGAGATAAGAATACACTGTTTATTTCTTTTATTTTTCCCCATTCAAGTCACCAGTACAAACGAATGACGGATCGAATATAATGCTTTGGTTAACAGAGTTTCCGTCATAACTCTATTCTCAATAACGTTTCAACATGGAATTCACGCGTTTTCAATGTCAAAAAACAACCAAATTATTAAACCGGAAATTTATGCTTATTTTTAAATATTTCGAAGTTTGAATCAAAGAGCAACGAGTTCTGTTTTTTTTTGTTCCTGCTGCACATTTTTTGTTTCGAGTTAAAAAAAAAAATCCAACCCTGAGATTTAAGATGGAGAGTTGAAAAAATTAATAATTTTATGAATAAAACAAAATTTCGTTGCCTTCGAATTTACTTTTTCAATTAATTTCTCTTCGAAAATATCTTTTATAAAATTTTCAAACAAATTCCAATAATAATGTCGAACATCTTGGAATTGTTATGATTAGAAATCTCGAAATATTGAAATTGCTTACAAACTGTTATAATATTTTGAAAATTATGTAAGAGCATGTAAAATGTTGTATAATATTGAACGAAAATTAAAAATAGAATTGCAAACTTGGGGCAACCATAACGTATACAAGAAGATTTATGTATAATCGTTTGTGGAATCAGCAGCAGAGAAAATAATTATTTCGTCGAGGTCGTATATTCGTTCCCAAAGAAAAAAATAGCACAAATTTTTTTTTCTTCATTCGTTTTCGTTACGTATACGAATGCTTATCATATTAATAGTCGTAATTTACGTGAAATTAAAAAAAAAATGTAATCACAAACTCGTCGAATATAATTCCAACGCTAGATTCGATCAAAGTGCTGCATTGTCTCATCGGAATCGATGACGAAAGTTTACGTGTCCACATGATCTTTCGTGAAGACAAATTGTCGAAGAAGAATCCGATCATAACGTCATTGACGATTACGTAATCACGATTTAACATTTAACACGAGACTCTGTAGTATCGGAAGTGGAAATATCGAATTGCATTTTTAATTTGAACGTATAGAAACTCAATCTTAATTAAAATTACAAAAAAATTGGGTCAGGGTCATTAAATGATGATTATTGCTTAATAATACAAAATAATTATTAATTGTTTTAATCTAGATTTCTGACCCTGTTTTCACTTGAAATTTCTCTGTCGTCTTCGTAATATTTACTGTGAAGAAAATTGATGAAATTTGTTTTGTTATTTTTTTTTTTTTTTTTCTTTATATTTTTCATCCATTTGGATTTTTCTCTTTCTTTAATAGTTTTTTTTGGATTTTTGAAAGAGAGGAAATCGAATGAGATTTTTCATCGATTAAAAATGATATTTAAGAAAAATATTTTTTTTTCATCGATCTGCAAGTCACAAAACATTTTTTTTTTTTTTTAAACCATGAAAAGTTTATTTTTCTTCTGCTAAAATGGCGTCATTTCCTTCGTCGATGTGTCTCGTCTTTAACGGATCGCGACGCTTCGATAGCCAACAATTCAATCGAGAAAAAAACAAGGCACTGGCCTTGGAATTCCCCATCACGTCCGAAGATCCGCCAACAAAAGGCGACAATTAATTCTGTCGTCATCAACTTTTTTTCTCATTTTAAACTTCGTGCTCTTTGATAAAAGTGCAAAAAACAAGAAAAAATGAGAGTTGAGGAAATTGAAAGATTGCCAAGAAGTTGGGCGACCGGGACGAGTGAGTCATTCGCAATTTTTTATCGACAGTTTTTTTAAATTTTTTATTTGAACGGAAATTGGAACTTTTTCCAACGACACTGAAAACTGGAAGGTTCAGTTATTTCTCGAAAGTGTACGAAACAAAGTTCTTCGGGAAAACGAATATTCACAGTGAATGTAAAAAATCCTGAGGATGTAAAAATAAAAAACTTTTTGTTATAATTTGATTCATGATTTCGATCAAGAAAATTAAGTTTCTCTGTATAATTTTACAAATTTGTCAAACGAGATTCTCCCTTTTTTTATTCTCTCGGTTGCATTTTCTTGAAGCTGAGAAATATGGACGTGGGAACTTATTCCATAAATGGTAAAAGCCGGGTTTCATATTCCGGTAATAATAGAGACGTCGAGTTTAATCAAATTCATGAAGGAAGTGAGCCGAAAAGATTGCAAAGTAAGAGCGTCGTGAACGAGTATCTTTTGCATTTTTTGCGCTTGTATTCAAAGATCTCTCGTCGATCGGATGACGTGCGAGAATGTGAAAATTTTGTTTATCCGCAAAGAGAACAATAAAAAAAAGTTTTCTGATGTATAAAACAAGGAGATTGAGAAAATCTCATGTCATTCCTGTCTCATCATATTTTCATAAGTTTTTTACACCTTCGACACTTTTCCTATTGAACCGAATATCGAATGAAATAGCGAATGAAAAAAAAAGAGATAATAAATCTTCCCAAGAAGAAATTTCCACGAGAAGAAAATACGTCGGTTAATCAAATTAAATAATCAAATTGTAGGAGATTACGTGAGGTAACTCATGGATTTACCTGTACGAATATCACTTGATAAAATCTTAGACACAGTTCGTAGAAATTTCCGCCAGAGATCCATTTTTATCAGAGGCTAATAAAGTAGTGCTCAAGAATGAAAAATCGACATTTCCAACGGATTCTATTAAGAATTTCGTCGAATTTTATCCACTGTAAATAATGTAGAAATCTGCATGACCGACGGACGGTTACAACTTCCAAAACGTTACCCAGAAGAGAAAATAGTAGAAATCTGCAGCGAATTCTCTCAGGGTAACGAGAGTAAAGAAGAAATCAAACTTATCGTGATAATACTTCGAGAAAAGTTTCAATATTTTGTAAACCTTTCCCAAAAGGTTGAATCAAAGGTTATTCCTATTTAGTTTTTATTCAAAAATTCATAAATAATTGTTTATGATTATTTTGAATCATTGTAGAGAATGATTGGAATAACTTGCGATTGAGAATAAATTTTATTTACGATGTTATTTTATTTTTAATTACGAATATTAATTACGATAAATAATTAGTGAAAAAATCGAAATTTGTGTTTCGATTTCAAAATTTTGTCTCCATTTTCTCGGTTTCGTTGATTGAATCGTTAAAATGAATATAATGATTCATTTTATTATTATCATAATTATGATAATAATAATAATGAGGAAATTTTGGAAAATAATGAAGTAAATTGTCAATCAATATTTTCATGTTTGCTCAAATAATATTGGGTTCAAAGGGTATTCTCGTAGATGGTTTAATGTCAAATGAATGGACGCTGGATACTGCATGGTGTTGTGAAAACAATGAATTGCTCGTTAAGGGACGCCAGCACAGGACTTTATTGACGTCAGCTCGAAACAACGTGCTTCAGAATCGAAACAAAGCGCAATTAATGGATTTTCACACCGAGCTTTGATGAACAGTCAATCGCTGGTCCATTTTAATGTTGATTATGAAAATAGATGCAGTAACGATTGTAATCGCGAATATCGTGATAACGTAAACGCGAATGCTGTCAAACTCACTCTCAGAATTTTGCAAATTAGTCGAATTTCGTGGTTTTTGATTTTTTTAAATAATTTTATTTTTCATGAATGACATCGACGATAAGAAAAAAAAAAATTAGCATTTCGTTAAATGTTTCAATCAACGTTTCGAAAATGATTGAATGATACATTGCGTATTTGAAATTAATTTTTTTTTTTTTTTTTTTTTTCAAAATATTGCACATTCTTTCGCTCAAGAAATTCGTAACACACGCAATGAAAAATATAGAAAAAGCGTTGTATTTTTAACAAAAGCATGAAGTGGACAAACGTATCAAGCTTTTTGTCAAACTCGTTAGAACGAATGGTGGAATTTTTGTGAAATAATGTTTCAATAATTCGGTGCAATTTCATTCAAAAGTCACTGTTCAGCTTCGTTGAAATTTAGAAACAAAATATTGCATGTAGTGTAGCGTGGTGTTAGTGCGATAAATGTCAAAAAAAAAAAAAAAACAAGTTTATTATTGTATATCAAAACGTGTGTTTGAAGAAGTCTTTCGTGAGCCATTTTGTGATAATTTGATTTTTCAAAACGTTTTCTTAAAATTAAAGTCGTAAAAAAAAAGTTTTTAAATGGTGTGTACAACAAAAATAAGTTTTTCGTTGGAATTTTTTCAAATTATCGTTTACTCGGATAATTTTTTTCTCTTTCAATGAGATTCGACGACTATTTTTTTTTTTTTTTTTTAATTTTGATTTATATTTAAAATGGCTTTTGATAAAAATATAATTAAAAAACTTACCTATAGGCGATGCGGTGTTGGCTTCGCGTAGGCTGACGGTTTCCGGTTCGATGCCTGCTTCGTCCTCCTCGATGAGGGGCGGAGGGGGCATAAGAGGTCGAGACTCGTAACCCCAGTGCTGACGAAACGCTCGGGCACCCCCGTCCAGACGTACACGGGGTAGTTCAACGAACATTGCATCCCCCAACTAAAAAGATTCGCACAAAGTTTCTCATTTTATTCTAAATGCAAAAAATAATCTATATATTTACATTGAACACTCAATCAAAATTTTACCCTGCGTATTATTTCGAGGGCATCAGGAAACTTTCGAGAAAAAAAAAAATTAAAGAGATTCAAGATGTAATTTCATTGAAAAAATAACAAAAATGGGCAAAATATTCCTGTGATTTGTAATATTTCTTATTTTTATTGTCATTCGAGGATCTAAATTTATTTATCACCGCAGGAGAGAAACGTAAAAAACAAAATGTCAGAAAAAAAATCTTACGAGCGATAAGCCACAGAATGGTAAACCGTGAAATAATGGAAAAAAAATAAAAAATACTCACGCAACCGCGAACAACATCGATTTTGTTAAATGACGAAAAACGATAAAATTCTTTGTGAGACATTTATTGCGTTGGTTGTGTTGAATAATTAGCAAACAAAGCGAATAAACGCAAAAATGTAAATAAATAGAAGTTAATTAAACGTTTGCAAGGACGATACGAAGCGGAGATAAAATTGATTGGTAACCGAATAAATAATCCGGGGGATATAGAATCGAGCTGTTCGATACTCTAATTATCTCATCAATAATGACGAAATGAGTTTAATGAATTGGGCGGTCATGACGAACCGGCAATGAACACCGGCTCGTAACTTAAACCGCGAGAACGCCTCTGGCCGTGAGCCCAGTCGAGACTACACTGGCTCAGCCGAAGCGTCTCAAATGTTTATCTCAAAATATCGTTGATTGACCCGACGACTCGATGACGTCACTTAATTAAAGTTAGTTCAACGCCGTTATACAGGAATGAAGTGAACGCGGTTTGTTCGTTGTTTTTTTTTTGTCATTGTTTCTTGTACGGTACGTGATGACGAAAAATGCAAAGAATAAATGAACGAGCCTCCAGGCTATATAAAATCCCTCTCGCCCTCGCCCCCCCCCCCTGCGATCCCCGTTTGCTTGGATTCTCCGGACTTTGCGATGCATCCAATGTAATATAATTATTCAGCATGTACTCTGCAAGCCTCGAAATTAACGGATGATAAATCTCAATGATTTCCTAAAACGATTTAAATCGTTATTTCTATAAATAATCTAAAAAAAAAAATTCTCCCTTTTCATTGTATTAAATGATTTCTTTGTAAATGTCATCGTTCTGTTGCAAATTTTATTATTTATATTATTTCGTTTGCAAAAAAACGTGAAAAATGCATAATTCAATGATCCGATCGATGAACCTGCACCCACGTCATTAAACTTTCCATTTTTTTTTTTTTTTTTTTGATAAAAAAATACGATTTGTGCGATATGAAAAGGTATCACCCTCGATATAACGCGTTTGTGTCAGTATGAAAAAAATTTTCAGTCTTTTTTCATCACCTCTACAGATGGTACACGGTTGAATAGCCTGACGAATGGCCGATGGTTGAAGCGAGTAAATTAATACGAAAACGAGTGTGGCTCTCGTCGCACTAGCCAATTAACGATATATGCCCAAGTGCGAGTCGTTCGTATCACGCTTCTACTGATTTTCGTTATAAATTCTCGTTTCTGGTCGAATGAACCCAACGAACCCATAGCGAAATGAATGAGTGAACACAATATGCAAACTTTGTACAGAAAAAACGTAGCCAATAAATCTTATAACAAAAATATAAATGAACAAATTTAAATAATCAAACACAATTAATTAAATTTATTAAACGTCAAAAAAGACTCCATGCGAAAAAAACGAGCAGTAGTTCAAAATGATTAATTGATTATTGTCAAAAAAAAAAAAAAATAAACATTGCCTCGAAAAATAGTTCTTCATATTTTTATATTTAAAAAAAAAACAACACGTCGTTCAGCAATTGTTATTTCAGCGATTATTTTCGAATAATCTTTAGAAAAAAAAATATTTTTGAAGATTTCTGGTCAAACAAAAGTTACTAACAAGTTTTTTTTTAAAACGTATTGAATCTTCATTTCTAATCATCGTAACTGTACTCGCGGACGCGATGTCATTACTCTCGTCTGTATTGGAACGAATAATTTTGATGGTGAAGCTAAAATGCTTGTAAATTTAGGGCAGGGTTAATTCATCCCTTTCTATTGAAGAATTTCGCATACATATTGATGGTTTGATACAAAAGTGTATGTAGATGCGTATAAAGGGAGTCGAGAGCTTTGCAGTCATTGGTTTAACGCAATTATTAGCACAGCGCGAACGAATGTGTCCAATTATGCAACAGACTGCTCGGCTATCAGAATCCTCGGGATAGTTGTTCGTGCTTACGCACACGTACGAAAATGTCTCAATGTACACGTGATACACACACGTGTATAAATTAATATAATGGATGAAGTGCTTGAAGTATCGCAAAGTTACGCTACCAAATGGCGAGGCAAAAGAAGAAGGATCCAATTAGTATATTCGCATTCTTTCGGGTGGTGCCGAAGCACTGGAGTCTGATGACCGCCTTTTTCCGTAAGTGTCCCATTAGTTTAATTAGTCTCTGCTTATATTTCCCGTTAAACATATATTTTCTGCTCGTACGTATATATTTACGAGCGTGTAAAATGTACCACGTTTGCTGATGCATCCAAACTGCTGTGAATACGCCGCACGATATTAACATTGCATTTTTAATTTTCATGCTTCATTATCGCCGTTAAATTCACCAAATAGGTAGTCGCATTTACTCTACTAACATTTTGCAATACATCATGCACAATAAAGAAAAAAAAATTCTCCAACAAAATGAATACAACGATAAAGAACGTACAGGCGTTTTAAACGATCATTAAAAATTCTAATTCGACACGTTAATCGTTGCACAATATAGTGACGTGACAAATTCTTTATTCCTATTATTGTTATAACTCATTGATAATCATTGTTGTTGTAAAAAAAAAATGAGCAATTGGAGATCGTGTCGATAAAGAGATTCAAATCACATTTATTAACACACACACACACTCTTATGGATTTTGATTTTTATATTAATTAATTAATTAACGTCGACAATACCTTTGTGTGAGACTTGAACATACATCCGGTCCCCGCAAATAGCTGCGTCCAAGTGAAAAAATAATGAGAATATAAACGTCATTTACAAGGAAGACATTTTATGGTCAAGTGGATTGAAATTCTATTAAAAAATTCACTTTTGGTTAAAATTTTATATAATCGTGTATTACGAGACGAAATTTCAAGAAGGAACAAAAGTCAATAAAAAAAAAAGATGTAAAAAAATGGAGTAAACCAAAAAATCTTCTAAAAATAAAAAGTGATACTAAAATCGTTAAAAAATGTCGCGAAATTTTTATAAAATTTAAATCTGCAGAGATGCAAAAGATTTGATGAAACTAAAGTAATATGTTGTCATTAATGAAGATTGTGAATGATACTTTGGTGAAATTTAAGAGCGTGGGTTGTAAAAAGAAAAATGTAGGTCATAAAGTTGCGGGTATGGGTTGCGAGGAGATCTAGACTACCGACATAAGAGATTCTTGAGCGATCTCGATCTCTCTCTCTCGTGGTCGATGTTGCAGCTGCTTTACTGCTTGCTGCTGGGGCATCTTCGTCGCAAGATCTTTTGAAGATGTTGCAAGAGCGAGTGTACTGAAGAGGATTATGCTACTTGGACAAGATATCTCGTGTCGCCTCCACCATCTGTTGCCAGTGAATAGCAGAGGGAGCACCAAGTACATAGATCGACGAAACGACATCGCAAACATTGTTTTTTCCTTTTTCTTATCTCTCTCGAAGCAAATATTTAATTACTGTGATCCAAGGAGGAATAAAAACGTGGGAAAATTTATGAGAAAATATAAATGCTTTATAAAAAAAAAAAAAAAAAAACATTAAAAAACATTATGTTGGTCATTAAATCAGAAATGACGTCAAATTATAACAAAACTTCATCCTCGGGCCAAGATCTCGTGAATGTAAATTTTATAATTATAATTTTCTATTTTATACGTTCTCATACCTTTGTACTTTCCTCAACCTTTGCCTTTTCTCTTCTCGTCTTATCTCGACGTCGCTACTAATTGAAAAAGTTTATCCAGCTCGTGCTAGTTCTCTGCGGTTTTAAGAACGACAAAATGGGAGGAGCATTGTAAGGATCAAGAAGAAAAATAAAACGAGCTCGTCGAGAGAGACTCTTACAAAAGTTGAGATCAACCAAGTACTTGAGTACTCAAAATATACACGTGTTTTTGAGACTGTCACGAAAAGAACAGTTCACCTGCATATGACAATAAATCTTCGTCCGTTAATTCACTAATTAGCAAAACTGATTAATAAATAAGTTCGAGTCGGTGGCCTCGGTCAATATTTCTTTACTTTACAGAATTTCTCCATATTTTTTTTTTTTTTTTTCGAGTTCGAACTAAAGTTTTCTTTACTGCAAATCTTTCAATAAATCCTCAGGCCTTTTGCACTGAATCTTTTCTCACAAGCCTGACAAACGGGTTGGTAACAAAGAAAATTCGTCGTAGATATTTGACCAGAGGTAGAATTTTCTGTGGCGTGTATTTATCTCGTTCTTTCGTGAGAAACTCGAGTCGAGTTGATAAATCCGGATTTTCAGGGCACCATCCGTAGTGCACCGTCAAGAGGAAAGAGATTCGCGGTGAAGAAAGGTGTTCGAGATGGAACCCAATTTTTTTTCGTTTCTACGGTGCGAAAAGTTTCGTAAGCCAGGGCTTTTCAAACGAATGAAATAAAATGATAAAAAAAAAAAAAAAAAAAAAAAAAACTGAAAATAAATAGAAGAAATAGATACCGAAGATAGAACGCTGTGCGGTTACATCTGGAACGCGAGAATATCGCACGAGTTCTCTTTTTGATTCAAGTGCCGCGTGAATTTATAACGAGAGAATTTATAACGAGAACGCGAGCTACTTCCGAAAGCTTTTGCGATAAAAAAGAAGAAAAAAAATGAAAAATTTGTCTCAACTCCGTACACCAGCTGCTGTATTACTCTGTTTATATATATAGACAGATATATATATATGCAGACCTATACATATTTCATCCCTTTTCGAATGTTTCATACGGCCTTTCACGAATAAGGAAGCGCCCGAGGAGCACTCTGGCCTCATTCGCCTATTATACGTGCTACGCCGCACATACCATGTATATTTTACTCGTGCATCTCTATATAGAATTTTGGGCTTTTGCCGTAATCAGACCAATGGAAACCTTTACCATGGCCCTTTCGTAACTCCCATATGGATATTCGGTGAAAGCGAGCTTTCAATGTAACCTTTCAAAACGAAAAAGGGACGCACGCTGGTGGGTTCGACCACTACAATTATTCATGAGATCTAATTTCGGGTTTTAAATTTTTCAAAATCTTTACCTGGTGCCTCAAAAATCCATATTTTTGTAAGTATTTCTTATTCGTATCAGAACTATCAATAAATTTGTCCTAACCCCATTGACACACTGGGTCAAATTGACCCGGAGGGAAATTTGACATTTTGCTCGAATTTTATCGAAAAAATTAAAAATTCTGTTTAAACAGTCCTCAATATTTGTGCGTCATAGAAATTCGCATGATATAAAATTGATGGAAAACTTAAAATTTTGAAAAAGTGAGGATTTTACATAGAAAAATGTAAATTTTTTTATGTTTTTGAGATTCGAAAAAAGGGATGTACTTGAAGAAGTGAAAGGGTCAAAATGACCCAGTGTGTCAATGAACGGATAAATAATAACTAATGAAATAAAGTTACTCTTTGAAAATGTAAGCTGTGCTCAGGCAACTGTAAAACGTCGATAAGAAAATCGTCTGCAGGGACAGAAATATCAAAGCTCTTCATCGTAAAATCAATTTTGCAAAAATGGTCGTGTCCTTTATTTTCTGAGAAAAAAAAAGAGGAAAGAAAACGTTAGGGAGGGACTTAAAGTAAGCGAGAAATTCACGTTCGACAGGAACGTAACGACATTATGAAAATGTGTTCTTATCGAAAACGAGGGAGAAGCATGAAGGAAGGTTAGGGCCGGAAGTTCCCTGAGTAGTAGGTACGACGGAGACCCAAGCGACCTTAAGGCGCGGACGATAAAAAGCTCCATTTTATTTTCGCCCGAGTAACAATACCAAGTCCCGTTGATTCCCTGCTGGTTATTCGGTAGGACGAGCGGCATCGAATTTCGAATGCTCATGGCGTCTGTTTATCTGTGCCACCCTCAAAAGGACAGCAAATAATATATAAAGAGCCTAGAGAATGATAAAAAGAAGAAAATGAAAAAAAAAAAAAACTGGAAAAAGGGGAATCAGCATGAATGGAATTCTATTTATTTTTCTGATTGTACGTAATCATTTTAAATTTTCATGCCCACGAAATGTGGGGGAAAAACGAGATGGCGAGGGTAGAGAAAAGAATTGAACGTCCTTTGTCGAAAAAAAAAAAAAAACTTGGGGTAAAACATGAATTTATATAAACGTCATTTGACAAACTGTGACAAAGAAATGAATTTTGTATAATCGAAAAATCCAGCTGAAAAAAAAAATGATTGAAAAAGTAAACAAGTAGAAATGGGAATAATAAACAAGGCGAAAATCAATGTTTAAGAATGTAGAAAGATATGGTAGAGGGAAAGTCAGAATTTGGGATCTCCCTTCACTGAACCCGAAGAGGATTTTCGAGTCGAAGTTAAGCTCAAGCCCTTTGGGGTGTTTTACGTAGCGTTATACTCTCGGCAACGGGTGCTCCACGCTACGATGTTCTCCCGTTCGTTTTTGCCTCTCTATCTGCGTAAGTCCGGAAAGCGGAAGGGAATTAAGCCGTACACTATACACTTTGCGTATTTAATCTATTTCTCGGCAGTATTTTGCGTGTATTTAGACGACAGAAAGGCGACAGCAGCAGCAGCAGTGAAATAAACCAAAACGAACCAAAGTATACGTTCGTTAATACGTTTGTACAAAGTAACATGAACCAGGCTATAAATACATATTTGAATACGTGGCACGACCCGGACTCTATTTATTAGAAACCAAAGACTTGATGTTTGCAAGAAAAAAAGTAATCGATTGATTGTCGTGCCAAAAATAACTGGACGATGAGACGTTTGGGAGAGAAGAAGAAAACCTTGAAACTCAATGACATCCAACTTTCTGGACATTCGATCGAAGAGCATGTTGAAAAAAAAAAAAAAAAGTTTCCAAATGTCATGAACTGTTGGTTAAATGAATAATCATTGGAGAAGTTATCAAAGAAATGTTGCAAATGGAATTCATGTTAGAATACACACTTGAAGGGCATAAATTAATTTCTCATATTCAATTGGAATTCGATAGAATATCGAGCAGGTTATTTCAACGATTTCCATTGGTCGTGGGTACGATCTCAATGGAGATTCTGCAAGTTGTAGCCAAAAAAGAGAGAAAGAAGTCTTGGAGAATTGTGCGATAAGAGATAGCGTAAGACTGTGAGTAGTTCTTTCATCCTTTCTCTACTTTCTCGTTCTTTTAATCCGGAGGCTGAAAAAGAAAGATATTGATGGAGCTACCGGTGCTACTAGTTTTTCTTACGTCAGAACTTTTGGGACAGGACTCCCGGAAGAGAAGAGGATCGTCTTTTGCACATTGGCAAGGCGAAGGTCCCGGGTGTACATTCCCGAAGGGAATAAGAAGGCGTGGGGAAGAGGGATCTGCACGTATCTATTTGTAGCCTTTTCCTTTTATATATTTATATATTTATGTATATAGATTACTAAAGAAAACTTTGTACCGGTGAATTGGGAAAATACTGTACGCGTGACGCAAAATGGACGATCCCTATAACAGAATATCAGGAGAATGAATGGATGAATGAAAGAGAGACGCGGAGGGATGAGAATAGAAAAGGACACCAGCAGGCCCTGGTTGATGGACGATGGGTTGGTAAGGGGTGAATGTTAAGGTAAAAAGAAGGGTATACGCTCCGGGTACTCCTTCACCTTTTACCGATTACCTTTTTCCACCCTAACTCCATACCTCACTTTGCCTTCATCCCCTAACCACGTTCTTTCACTCTTCCTCTTCTTGCCTCCATTTGTTCCTCACAAGACTTGGCTCCCTTACAATCTACGTTCCTATTGCTCGCTTCCTTCCCGTCTGGCGTTCAGCATCGCCCGTTCTCCGAGCTCTTGCTCGATGCGTACGTGCCAGGAAACGCGTTACGAGAACGTATATATATTTTGTATGCTTTAGGTTGGCGGGGCTCGAGTACTCGAGAATAGAGGAGCTCGAGACGCGGTGAATCTTTCCACCCCGTACCACCCTTTCCAGAGGATGTTACAGGACCAGGAAGACTACCGGATCAAGAGAGATCGGGACGAAAGGAGAAAAACTAAAAGAAAAATAATAATAATAAAATGATGAAAGGATAAATGGTCGGGGATGCGGAAAGTCTTGATCATGGCAGAAAACGCAATATACGGAGGATCGAGCCAACGGCAAATAACCGGGGAACACGGACCTGAACAAACATATTTCAGTCTTCTTCTCCGTAGTTGCCACTTATTCGTTAATTAACACCGAAACAATTTATTATTTCAACTTCAAGTAGAAATTGTGTTAATTGGTAAATTTCTTCGGTTTGTTTGATCAGTTCCTAATTATTTAGTGGCAGAATTTGCTCAGTTTCGGATTTAACGATAAGCGTTGTCTTTCTGTCTTTGAAACCTTCCAATAATGCCAGACTGACAAGCCAAATAACTGGTATGTGACGAGAAAGAATAGTAAAAGATAAAAAGTAGCTTTTCGAAGAGTAAAAAGAACAGTTAAGAAGTAGAAGCTCAGAAGATTCATTCTCGTTTTCCGAGGTTTTTGTGCATCAACAATACACAAACATAGAGACATACCAAAGTACATTCTCCATGTACCGTATATTCCTTTACCCGTGCACGTTCATCCTCTTATCTCACCTACAAGCTCGCGCTTAGTCTCGCCTTCGTATATCACTCTCAGGAGTATTTTTTGTTCCTTTTTTCCCTTACTCTTTGCTCTCGCTCTCTACTCATCGATTTTTAAAGTCTTTGCTTGAGTCTCTTGGCAACATGAAAAAGGTAGGACAACTGCGAGAGGGTTAATGAGGTCCAGGGGATTAAATTCTGGTCAGAGGAAAAAAGAACAATACATTTTAGTGATTGCAAGAAGACTCGACTCCGAATCAAGCAAAGTGTTTCCATTCATTTTTCATCCTTCCACGACGACTCTGTCAACATTTTTTTCATGCATTTTGCAGAGAAAAGCACGAAAGTAATCTGGTAATAATTCGACCTGCCAACATTTTTCTCGTTGCAATTTATCATCAGTCAATAATTAATGACGAAAAAGATTATTGTCAAACTCTTAGAACTATTTAAACGCAGAAGGCAACTCACGTTTAGACATGGAACGGTATTAGAAATTCGTGCCATGAAACACATTAAGACAAACAGAAAGTGGGAGTCCGAGAGAGAGTGACAAGATGGTGGTGAAGGAAATGGACGGAGGAAAGAGAGCTGAAGATCCACAGGGGAGCGATAGAGTTCTGTGTATTTCTGTAGAGTGCCAGTAGAATACCATTCAGGATGTGACACTAGATATCTGTATATAAGAACATGGAGGACGAACACGGATGAGCACGAGCCGAGAATAGGGGTTGGCAGACTTAATCGTACCGGTACTATTCCTCTCGCGTCTACCCAAGGCCACCTCGAGAGTAGAATGAAAATGACAGAAAAGAAGGACCAGTCGGGGCTTCCAAGTTAGTATCCAGGGGAACGAAGAAGAACAGAGGGAGAGAGAGAGAGAGAGAGAAAGGATGAGAGCAGAGATGGGACTACGATTTAATTCACACCCCTATCTATCCTCGAGCAACTCGATGTTGCCCCGGGCATAGAGTGAGTTCAGAGAAAAGAAGAGGTTGAAGAAGTCGGTTGGGAATGGTGGACGATTTCTTTCGAGCAAAACAGGGTTCAATCCCCTCAACCCTTCGGAGCTTTTACTCCTCGTCTCTCTATCTCTCTTTCCTCCAAGCCTCGGTCATTCTTATCCACGTTTGTTGTTTCTAACGCCAACGAGCTCGCCACAACCCAACCGAGAATAAAGAAAAAAGGGCTCAAGAGTAAGGGTTTGAAGCATGGGGGAGCTAGGTTTCAAGGGATAAACTATACACCACCGTGAGCTACCACAGGGGTGTGGACTCCCGGTGCACGCGGAAGGCAAAAGTCATTAATCTCACGTACAACTATTCTTTCTGTGTTGGTTTTGTTTTTACTGCAATTGCACTGAGATTCAAGTTTCAATGAAAAAGAGTAACGGGTTTGATTCTGTCGCAGAATAAAATGGTGCCTTTTGAAATACTTTTTCGTAAAATGTTTTTTCACAGCGGATGACCAAGACTCCATATTCCAAATTGTCTTCTGCATGCTGCTTTTTTTGCAATTACTAGATTCTTTCGAAGAGATTTAGTCGAATTTCAATTCTGCGATTCGTTTTGCGGATGGAATTTTTTTGTTTAGCTTCACCAATTGATCTCTACAAATCTTAATCTCTGTTTCTTTTTTTTTTTTTTTGTCGTTCGTAACTTTTATGAGATTACTCTAATCGAGCCAATTATCGTCTGTCAATGCGCAATCAAATGGAATCTAGTGCAATCAAGTGAAGACCTTTCGCAGCAATATATCGTCCCTTTGGCGTTTCGCGCAATAATAGAAAAGCCTGCGACGCTCAGTGACACAATGGTCAATGCGAAAAGAGAACCTGGAGAAAGAGAGAAAAGAAGAAGGAAGAAGAAAGATTGTAGAGGCGAGAGATAAGAACGAAGAGCTCGAGGGCTTCGTGTGGCTGTCGCGAGAAAAAAAAAGTGTGAAAAAAAATATCTGACGAGACGAAAAGTACTAATTGCGTTTGAAGGTCCAATTTTTAGGATGGTCGAATACGAAGAGCTGAGAAAGAAGAGTACGAAAATAGAGGAAACGGAAAACGTCTCGAAACGCCAGCGTCGCCGGTCTAGCGTTTCATCTGGAAAAGTGAAACCGGGAAAAACTGAGACACAAAGGAAATACGAAAGATTTGTACACACCCCAAACGATTTTTTTCTTTTTTTTTTTTATCTTCCTCCTGGGCTTCGTCGAAAGATGAAGCTTTTGTAGTCGTTTCTCATTCACCAAAGCTCCTCGCTTTCGACAAAAAGTCATTGAAGCCTGTACTTTTTCTCACCAACCTGTTAGTCCAATTCTAACAACTCTTTTTCGAGAATCTTAAGTCGTGATCAACGCTATCAGCAAAATTTGCCAAAAAGTCCCTCAAAAACGGTAAAAAAAATATTTTTTTCACCCAAAAACCTGAATTTTATGGTAACTTTTATTTAAAAAATGTGGAAATTTTTTTTATTTTCATCTGATTAACGAGAATTGCACGATGTCGTTTCTTTCCGGGTCTGATGTCACACTGGGACCCACCCCAGGAAACATATCTCGATAACTTGGTACAGCAAAGTCTTTCTACTATGGACGTTGTACCATTATAAACGTAAACCCTTTTCGCTACCGTGGCAGATGTTAAAACGAGATAAATTCACGTTGACACGATAATGCAAATAAGTCTCGGTCCCGCGTGGTTGATTAAACGGAGTTGCCATTCTTGCGATGCATCGGGCAACGGAGGCGAACACGAAAATAAAGTTTACGCAGGTTAATTCCGTGTTGGATAAAGCCTCGTACTTTTCGTTTAAATTTACAATTAATTAAATGGCAATTAATTAATAATTAATTCAACAAAACGATGATTATGAGTTCTCCTGTCAATATTAATAATAAAAATGTAAGTCCTTTTATTTTGTCTACTTTTTTCACTAGTCTGTAAAGATATCGAGGAAAAAAAAACACGTTGACTGTCTACTTACAGCCATGTCTTCACTTCTGTAGGCGGTGAGGGTCTGCTCGTCCTGCAAAAGGACGCAGTAACAAGGTTCCCAACATGCTTCGCCAGCAGCTTCGCCGACGCAGCAGTCTGCCTCTGTGAAAAAAAAACGGAAACATAACTTAATTATCGTTCGATTAAATTAATTTAAAGTTTTTTTTTTTCTCTAGAAAAGTGCTGCTCATCAGGCACAAAATTTCTACCAAAAAAAGTTATTTTGTTCATAGACTTAGAAGTTGAATTTTCCGATGTTTTGTTTCGATCAAGAAAATTTTATTCGTACTGTCGTTGCATTAAGAAAGAGAAGAAGAGAAAAAAACACTGATATCTTCGCTTCCGTCACCAACGAACGTTTGTCTCAAAGAGAAAAACAAAGTTGAGTGTCAATGATGAAAAAGAATAGAAAAGCATTTAATCCCATCAGTTTGAATCGATTGGTCGGTTAATTGCGTTTCTTCAGCGGTGATTTAACAGAGAATCGATTGAACCAGAGGAGAGATATGAATAGAAAGAATTCTGGTGGTAAAACTCGAGTCTAAAGAGAACTGTCTGAAGAGTGCATTGAGTAAGCAGAGTAGCCGCAGCAGGAGTCGTGGTCGGTGACACCTGACCGCATGAGATAGTGCAATCGGTTGAATCTCTCATCGTTAAACGACTGGAGCATTAAATCTAGAGTATTATAAAGCTTTATGGTGAGCGTCTGAGCACCACGAGCTTTATCTACTTCCCCATTTTTCCTTCTTAAGGTATCTCTCGCCTCGTTTATTTATTTCTTTCCTTATTCGTTGGTTTCTTCCTTTCACGAGGATTTCGCTATAATTGACCGCATTCGCTTGATTGTTCTGTCACATTTTCTTTTAATATAACTCTTTATGAAAGCACTTGTGCACCAAGTTTGTCTCGACGTACAATGTCTTATATATCTGTTTAATATTTGTACTTAATATCCTTTTTTTTTTTTCAACATATTTTTCTAAGTCTTGGCGAACCAAGATTGCCTTCCAGCTTGAAGCAATCATTGTGCCAGACTATTATACCATCGCTATATATTATTATCATTATTATTATTTTATATATACATAAGAGCAAGCACTGGCTATATGAAGACGCGGCGAATGGGCCAATTCGCCGGCGGCTCGTCCGTTGTACCTCTCAATGCATATGCATGCTCTTCTACTGGCACACCGAAGGCTATATAGAGAGAACCTGCACGATGAGCTCTACTCCCTTCTCATCCTCCCACCGAGTACTTTGGACAATGAACAATGCACATTGATACCAAGTACATGAGAGGTAAATATATAGCATGGCGCCTGCATATATATATACTGTATGTATTCAGATACGCGAAGACCTGGCCAGGATGAATAGAGAGGTGAACATGGTGACGAGCGAAATTGCTCATGACGAAGATTAGGAGTTTGGTGATGATCAGTGTTTCATTAAGTCTATGGTGGACTATGGTGTAGAGTGTCCTGAATCAAATTTCATCGAAATATTCTGAACGGAAGAATATTTCGAACGAGTAATTAAAAATAACGGGAATTTAATAAGTTGCAATGAAAGTTTTAATGGCTTGAAGGATTTTGATGTCCTTCAAATCGATTTGAAGGAATTTCGTCATGATTTAACTTAAGTAATGTTTCACATTTTAAACAAATAACTAATTAACTTCAATTGGATCATTGAATAATCACGTTTGGGTAAAACTCGTCTAGGCTCAGGCATGAAAGTCCAGGAAAAACAGAGAAGGGAGAAGAAGAAGAAGTTGGAGACGTGGAAAAAACGAGGAAATTTATGTAGTCTCGAGGGGAGTAACGCGAGAAGACATCTCACCCTTGGCGCCGGGTTCAGCGCCAGAAAGGAGGGATTTATTTTGCGGACAAAATGCTTCTTTTCTTATCGTGCTTATAAAGGGAGAAGAATAATGGCAGAGAGGGTAGCAGAGACAACAAGGATTGGGAAAAGTTCTTCCACGTTGCCAGAAAATTCAGATTACTAATTAGTTCTAAAACTTCCTTTAAGAGGAACAATGAGTACTAATTAATTAATATAATTACTTTAACGAGTTATGAGCAGTCATTTTTTACTTTAATTCTCATTTTAGCTCGTACAACAAGTTGTCATTTTGTGTTTTTCATGAGGCCTCATTATCTTCACGTTGAATCCTTCTGACATTTCGACAAAAAACTGGAGTATAATGATTTCGTAAATAAATTCATTTTTATGACTTATTGATATTCTGCTCTTTCCCTATTACTGTCATCATATTCCATAATAATAATTATTATTATTATTGTTGTTGTATATTTTGTTGAATGGAACCCTCGGAGGTTCAAAGGATCGAAGAGAGTGCACTCAAGGAGTGCCAGGAGGATTCACCACTCGTGAGTAAGCTCCGAGGGGTTGCCGACGGTCAACATACACGCGAGGTCTTCTACCGCAAGGTTCAGTTATATGGTGGACGATACTCGAATGGTCAAGTGTGCGTATCGTCGAATCTGATTGGCGCCCGAACTGCCAGGACCAAACAATCTTGTATAATATATGGTAGGACCGATATCGCGAGGCTATATAATGTGCCTTGGCAAAGCTCTCTCCGACACTCGAGAATATTGGAAAAGCCTCGGGACACGGCATAAGGGATAACGATAATGAGAATATGCAAACTGGCAACCCATCCTTCCTTCGCTCACGTTTTCCTTCTTCATTCTCCATCAGCAAACTAATTTTCGTATCCCGTCAAATTATTACGTGCGCAAAGTTAATGTTCGTACACATTGAATAATTTTACCATGAATTTCGTAAGTTTTCCCCATAGAAATCCCATGGAATTAGGCTTTTCCAAGGAGCATTACAATGTTCTCCAACTAATGGAATTTATGTAACACTGCGTTTACGATCGATGCCAAATTATTTCATTTTACATCTTTTCTTATACCCCCAAGGATAACAAAGTCATCATTTTTTTATTTTCCAAGAAACTCTTCGAAAAAACATGCGGGCCTGGTGTCCCAACAGATAATCTTCAAACAGACGTCTTATTCTATCCATCAAGATGGCGAATAAAGGCCAAGAAGACTGCCACAAGAATAGAGATATAAAAATGAACTCTAGGACAAAAAAAAGAAAAAAAGAAACAGAAACACAATGTAGCTAGAGACAAAGTTCACCCACTAATGTCACGAATCTACTATCTTTATCATCCCTAGGGAGAGTTTAAAAGTGCTGGTAGAAAAATCTTCCAACCCACTTTTCTTCTTCCTTCTTGACGTCTATCCTATTCTAGTACATTGCTATATTTCGTCACCCTTAAAAGCCACTCGTTTCAATTTCCCAAGTGGTCGTCATTCCGCATTTCTGCCTCTTCCTGTTCTTTTTATTTACGAATTTGTCGTCGGATAATCTTGTTACGAAATATTATTGAGCCAGAGCTTGGGAGTATTTTTATTCTGCAGTGAAAAATTTAATGTGGAATCAGAAAAGAGTGAATAAGAAGTGTTTTAATGGAAGAAGGAAAGGTTGAAAACCCGCAATCCACTGCAGTGCAATGTGAAGAGAACTTGTGCATTTTCTAGACTTTCTCAACGGTATGATCTCAACTCAGAATGATGGACAGCCGAGTGATCCTCGAGTTAAATGAGTCTAGAGTCTTCCGAGAATGAAGAGTGTCAACGCTACGAGTCTCTTAACAAACTTTCATGAAATGTCACAATTGGGCACGTGTGTATGGTCGGAAAATAAAAAAGAGACGACCGGTGACTGGACGATGGTAGTGTTTTCCTGCTTGCGACTCTTCTTCGTCGTCGACGTCCTCTCCTCATTAGAGAGCGGGCCCTGAATCCGAAGCTAGTTCATTACCAGTGATCTTATCTCGAACCCGTTCTTTAACCAACTCTCTTGTCGTAGCTCCTCCGCGTTGTTGGT
Organism: Campoletis raptor; assembly: GCA_948107755.1. Taxonomy (NCBI): domain Eukaryota; kingdom Metazoa; phylum Arthropoda; class Insecta; order Hymenoptera; family Ichneumonidae; genus Campoletis; species Campoletis raptor. The sequence goes on along the minus strand of OX403627.1, from coordinate 17,072,975 downwards.
GTTTCCGCGTACTCTGTGCACCGTACACCATCGGGTTGGATTACATAATACAGAGTTTGAATCTTGAAGCGAAATATCTCAACCGTAGAGGAAGCAGCGAAGCTTTGGCTTCATGAAAACGTCCCAAGTTTCGCTTTAATCTACAAATACACATATATAATGTGGGTTAAAAGTCACGTGCCTGCTTTGAGGAAGTGCGGAAACAACTTGACAGATGTGACGCCAAGACAAATTGCTTTTCCAATAGGCCATCGAGAAATTGCTCCCAGGCTCGTGTCATCATTATCCAAAAACGTGACTACGCACCCGGTACCTATGTCAACCAAGAAACTGTCGCAATGAAAATTTCGCCAATTCCCAACAGCTTTATCAGCAGATACTAAACTTCTGAAGTCAACAATTATACTCTTTCCTCAAAAAAGACTTTGGACAACTGCGAAATATCCAGTGCAGGAAAAATGGTACGAAACGTGGTACAAAGAGTGACTAAGAGAACGAGGTAATTTAAAAGCGGATAACAATAAATCTTCTTGAAAGTGAATTGACGGTGTTGGAGAAAAAGAAATCCTGATTTAATAACCTACGCATCCAGCAACAATTCTCCATTCCATCGATGCTACGTATTAAAACGCAATAAAATACGAAGGTGAACTGCATCGTGACTAATCATCTGATTATTATGAGCGCGAGCCATTGTTCAGGATATTCACGTATTGAGAACATAAATTTAAACTTTGCCATTCAACTCTCGCCGATTTAGTAAGATAAAAAAGAGGAAAAATATATATATCTCAAGCCGTTCATCTTCCATTCCGTAGACGCATGAGATCGTCTCGTCGACGCTAAATCAGCCATTCCGTTATTCAGCATCATTGGCCGATCGAGTTTCATGCGCATCCTTATTTTCCACTTTATTCCACAGTGTATTATGTCTTCACTAAGCTCAAGCTTCGATATAGATAAAGACACATATATAGACATTGCTCGAAGCTTCGATGGTCAAACGTTTCAAGAGCATGGGATGCATCAATCGACATTCAACACGATTCCAATGCATCTTGAAAGAGAAAAAAGGATGGAGGATAAGAGACCGAGAGATAAACCGTAACGTCCTAAGAAGAGAGACGTTTCCGGGTATCCCAACGATCCAGAGCAATCCACCAGCAGTTGGAGCAAGAGAAATGCACAAAGGAAGATTCCTCCTCTTGCTCTACGTAACTTCAAATCATTCTATCTTTATCTACACGTCTGTACAACTCTAATGGTGTCCAAAGAGAAAACCACTCTTACAGCAGAAACCTTCTCTCACTGGCGACTCGTCCATGAGGTTCGCCTTATCGTCAACTATCGCGAAAGATCTTGCGATCGGACAACATTTTCTTATTCTCTATCGATACGCCGATATAACCTGTCGCTTTACATTTTATGTGTTATCCTCGTAAAGAGTACAGTAGCATCGTGATTCCAAATTCTCACGATCGAACGGTTTTTATTTTATTTTTTCAAAGTCATTTTATCCAAAAACTAACAAGACGATGAAAAAGGAGAGAAAAAAAACGTTTCCATTCGTATCTTAAACTGTGTATCCGGAAGTTTAAAAGTCTCGATAAAGTTTCGCTTTGTACTTCAAGGAAGTGAAAAACAGAATTTATTAAATTTCAACTTCGCTCTCGTATTGGATGCAATTATTGACATTCTACTGTAGGATCAAATACGTATAAGAAGTACTTGTAAGATATTGCAGCTACTTCGAAGACTCGAAATAGTCGATCTCGAGACCAAATCACTTATCTTTCTGCCACTCCCCTTGAAGCAATCGGCAAATTGCCACGCGCCATCTATAGATATTTACCGATATAAAGATATCTCTATGTGCGTGTGTACAGAGAAAAAAAGGGGATAATTCAAAGAACAAAATAAAAATCGTTGAAGATATTATGATTTCATGCGGTTATCATTTCATTAAACGAATTAAATGTTTCAATCATTCTCTAAATGATTTTTTTCAATGTAAAATATAGATTATTATGAAAGACTGCAATAAATTCATGGAAAATATGAATGGTTCGAATTTCACGTTGCCATTAAGCTTTGGAATTCAACAGCAGACTTGTAAATTGCTGGTTTCGAAGTCATCGCGATATATGTGTAAAATCGTAAATTGCCCAAGCAAACCCATAAACATGGGGATGAGTGAATAGCGTATGTAGATGGAAAGCCTGAGAAGTTCCATTATGGAGGATTTAGGCAAGTGGAGAAGAGGAACGAGACTCCAGGTTGGAGAAAATGGGAGGAGGAAAGGATGGGCTGAGCCTGACAATTTCCGGGTGCTAATGGTCCCTCGCGACATCGTCGGGGCAACGTTCATTTCGAATAATTAATTCCGGGCGCTGTGCCTCATTTTCTCGGTCTTCCTACCACTACATACTGTTTCTCTACTCTATGGATTGCGTTCTTGTTTCTCTCTCGAACCAATTCGAGCCCACAATCCAGTTGAACCAACGCATCCATTATCGTCATCTCTGTTTCATATTTTCTCTATCATTTTTCGATATGAATGTCATTAGAAAAAAACATTCACCAGACAAAAAAATCGTAATTTTCATAAAATATCAATAAAAATGGATTTTTGTTGAAAAAGTTGTCAAAAGTCGAATAAATGATACTCGTGGTTTAATAATCGATTGACACGGGAAGAAACTATCGAGGATTTCGCAAACTAATCATTCTCGATCAGAAGAAGAGAAAGAGAGAGAGAAAGAGGGTGAAGAAAATTGCGGTTTATTCTCCGAGTCAACAAGGAACGTGACCTGTAGCTGCACTTGACACATCCATTAAGAGAGAGAGAGAGAGCTCGGTGAGCAGGTAGTTCCTTTGCCCCTTTGTCTCATCTGCACCGACAATCGGTTGCCCAGTCGTCAGATATTCTCGTCAAAAGCTCAAGTTTGATAAACGTGGGAGAACTTTGGGCGAGCAAAAGTCCAACATGGGTAGAACCATCAAGACATTGTTTGAGGCTAAAAGTTGACGAATTTACAAAGTTCATATTCTTTGGATGTAAGAAATATTGAAAAACGTACAAACATTAAAATAAAAATAAATGATCAAATTCTAGTTTATATTTTTCTTTGATTCTAAAATCCATGAAGTGTCTTTTGAAGTAAATTTGTCACTCAAACGATGCAAAGTTCATAGTGTGCACAGAAAAAGCTTCGTAATCGTTAATTCCGAATCTAATTGGTGACTGACACTTGTCAGCATGAATTAAAAAATACTTTTGTTATTTCGATCCTTCGAACTGGGTCAGAATGAGGATCATCGACCGTTTATTTTTCTCGTACGAATGTCGAGCTTCGAACTTTCCAATACGTCATGTACATTCGTTATAAATAACTCGTACTCTGAATTGCAAGAGATTCGACAAAGTTTCCCACCATCCACAGTCGTCTTCGTGTACAGATGAGTTTACAGGATCGATTTTCTAATCAGACGCTACGTAAAGAATCTAAATTTCCAGATAACTCGTAACTTGGTATTTACGAAAGAACAAAAACACTTTTTCGACTTCCAGTCCAACCCTACACCCCGGTTCAAGGGGATGACCGAGGGGATGATGGTTCGAAGGCGCACCCTATATATTCCGAGACGATACGTTGACTTGTAAATTATCGACGTGTCCTGATTTCATAAATTGGATTATTTAATGCAATAGTACTGGAGCTATTGAATCGTTGTCGACTATATATTGACATTCGGATTGCCTATGAGATTATTTTTCAGCAATGACAAGATAAGCTCCCGTTTAAAATTGGCTGATAAAATTGTTATTAAATTTAATGATTAACGTCCGTTCAGTGTTCATTTATTATAAAATTGATCAATAATGTGGTAGCTCGTTATAAATTATCATTTCTCAAAACATTGCATCAGAGGATCTTAAACATTTTTTTTCTTTTTTTTTTTTTCTTTTTTTCAATGCATTTGCCCACATGTGTGTAAATATCTGGCATGTCAATCTTTCCCTTAACTCGTGAAATTCGTGCTGACACAGAGAGTTTCTCGTATCTCGTATATCTTCGTTTCCCTACTGTGGCAGATGAGTGGGATTCGCGTGTATATATAGCGATAGAAAGACATGAGAGAAAAAAAGCACTTTTACGAAGGAGGGTAAACGAGTGTGGTATAAAGTGGGTAAATGCGACGAGAAAGCAGGACAACGACGAAGAGAGGAGAAGGATGAGGAAGAGGAGGAAGAAGAAGTTTCATCGTGCAGAAGGAAAAGGAGTTCTCGAGGGCACGAAACGACTAGGCTCATTTACCTGCATCGATTTATAGCGTCAAGGAACCGCGACAGTCACATTTCATCTTCTTCTCCGATCTCTCGAAACATTTTTCTTTTTTTTTCATTATTATTATTATTGGTGTTGTTGTCGTTGTTGTTGTTATTATTATTATTCTTTTCCGTTATGGTCATCGGTACTTGGTTTTGCATTCACCCGAACGAGACGTGGAACGAAAGGACAAAGAGAAATAGAGAAAAGTGCAACGGTACGGTGGATGATGCCAACAGCAGAGTGTAGAAACTTGCATTCAATTCTTAAACTCTACAATCGGTAGCAGTAAAAACATACTAAGTGGACCAACACAATATACACGCGTGTTAACATCCCCACGTGGTTGGAGCATTCGCAAAACGACAAATATACTCGGTAAATCGCTTTTACTTTATCGAACAAATTGAAAAATTGATGAGCATTTTCTTTTCTGTCATTTTCGTTTCAACACTGAGAAAAAATTTCGTTGAACAATAAAAAATCGCAGATTTACATCGTTTGATTAAATGAAAAGAGATAAATATTTTGAAATATTCAAAAAAATTGTTGAATCGATCAGATTTTCGTCCAACGAAATGAATTTTGTTTTTTTTTAGTTATTTTTGTTAATGGGTAGAACGAGGAATTAAATTTCTATAGGAAAATTGATGCTGGATTTTTATCAGTTTTACTTTTTTTTTTTTGCTAACTGGAAGACCACTTTTGTAAGGAAAATTGTTAGGATAATTGTAAGCTTCGAATGAAAGATAAGCTGAAAATATTCGTAGCGGATATAAAAAGATAAAGCATTACGTGGGCATGAATGATACTTTGGTACGTGTAAACGAGGAAAACACACTGTAGATATAAACACAAGATATATAATGAAACTGGCGATTAACTTTCCAATGCCCTGGAGGCTGCTGCTTTTTATTGCATTTCTCGAAGGTTGACGATAAGTTTTTTTTCTTTCTTTTTTCCATGTATTTTTAGTTTTAATCGTGTATATAGACGAGAAATTAAATGTTTTCTTGGCGCGAAAAAAGATAAAGTGTAAAGAATAATGATATTTTTACGTTGTTAAAAGATCGAGGTAGCACAGTTACTTGCGATGAAAATAAAAAATGTATTAACCCATGACTAATGGAGCACTTAACCCTAATGAGCATAAACCAAATAAAAATGAAGAAAAACGACTGTGTAGTAATAAAGAGAAAATTTGATGACGTTTAATTTATGAAGGAAGCTGTCAAACTCCAGGTTGTAAAAACAGCTGATGACTGAAAAAAAAAAAAAAAAAAAAAAAACAAACGTCAGGTATATCCAGCACGGAATCATGTGTCTTTACGAAAATTTTCACTTTTCCAGGCAAATAATTTAGGCTGACAATTGTAAAAAGGATTTGCCACGATCCTGTGTCGAAAGGCGATGAAAAAATCGAACTAAAACGTCTATAAATAACGTAGTTACAGTTCAGTGGTTATATGTAAATACGTCTCTGGCAGTATATAAAATAGCGTGCGCGTAAATATTCTAAGGTCTTGGCGAACCTGTCGAACTACCTTTTCCATATCTACCGAATACCGAGCCTGTCTCTGCCCCTCTCTCGTTCTCTCGCTCTTTGGGGACGCATTTGAATAAAATGTATATCGCGAGGCAATTGCACAGACTCGGCAACGTTCGATTTTGCTTCCCATCGATGCACACGAGTCTGCTGAACCAAGTTCGTATACGAATATATGTATTTGCACTTGTGAACGTTTCTCGCACAGGATAAAAAAAAAGAAGAAAAAAAACTATATATAGGCGAGACATCGTCTCATATTTGGATAGTCGCGTTCCATGACTCTCTCCTCAGGCACGAGCCACGGATGCGAGTGAACAACGTGCGTGCGTGCGTGCGACACCCGATAATAAATTCTCAACGATAAATCATATGCGTATCCCTTCCGTAACCATTTTTATTTATTTATCATTATTATTATTATGATTATTTCATCTTTGTTATTCCATGCTTCGTTTTATATTCCATTTTTCTGCCTCGCGAAAATCGCGTGCTTCTATTGTATGTTAATGTCAATTGGCGAACCGAGACACTCGCAAATGAGCACAGTACGTGTTACAATCCACGATATTGTCCTTTCAACATTATTATTATTTTGTTTTTTATTAAGTCGTCTTAAGAGCAGGTGAAATGTGATAAATGTAACATTACAATATCGTCGAGTTAGAAAAATATCATTCACAACGATTGCAATGATGCAGCAAAATCGAACTTGCTTTTTTTTTTAATACATTTTTTTAACTATAGTCAAAAATTGAGTAAAATGAACTGCATGCGTTTGATTCGTCGGAGAAGGAATCATTACGAGAATATTTTTAACAATGTGGAAATGAATTAATATTGAAGGAAATTTAATTTGGTTTTCGTGAAAATTTTCGGCTAAATTGACACCAGTGACCTATTTTTTATCATGAGAACCAAAATTTCATGATTTTTTGATTTTAGAAGATCGAACCACGAAACATCACAGTCAAGAATCACATTTTCTCTTCAATTTCTTCTTTAATTCAAAAAAATTATATTTCTACACCAGTTTCGAGGATAATGTTGAAAGAAGAAACTTTTGAATAAAACTGTTTTTTTTTTTTTTTTTTTTAATTTTTTAATTTTTTAATATGTTCTCAATATTTGTGGAATTTTTTCGTTACGTTGAAACAAATGATTTGAGTTGTTGTTCATTAACTACATGGGGACGTACAACTTGGAAAGAAACGAGAGGACAACACAAAAAGAGAGCAAACGGTGGAGCGAACGTGGGTGGGTAAATTAACAACCCATACGGTTGTCGTATCGCGCCAAAGCGGTATCGTTTATATACGTTGTCCCCGATAATGACTGTATCTCGTACAGGGAGAACGAGCTCGAGCGGTCGATTTCTATCGACATTACCTGTGCTAGCATTTCTTGCTCTCTCTCGCTCTCTCTCTGTCTCTGCTTTACTCTACTTTTGTTGTTTGACAGTATATCTCACTCGCACATAAGGACAAACCACACCGGGCGCGTTCGTTAATTCGCAATCGTTTATGGTCATCGATTGCCAAGCACTGTTGCTTTTGCATTTGTTTAACTCTTGCGATCGCGCCCAACGTCACAATCCAATGGACCAACGTGTCAAAATTTATTAATCTCTAACATCCTCGACCCCAACGTGGGCAAAAGACGCGACACGAGTATTTTGTGACTGCATCACTTTTACACCGGACGTGTATTTTTTTTTGGTCGAAATACCATTTATTGTTCAAATGACGTCAAAGTTTCGTATTTCATCTCGAAAATATAGGAAAAATGATAAAAATTGATGTAATTGATGAAAATTAATACTCATCGTTCATTTATCGTTGAGATTTTTTTATTATTGAGTAATAATTCATTGCGTGATATTTTTTAAACATTTCGATAACAATCAATTTCGGAATTTCAAAGTTTCGTGTTATTTTTATCTCGAAAATGTACGAAAAATGATAAAAATAGATATTTGTCGTGGAGATTTTTATTATTATTAGTTTTATGGAGAAAAAAATAATATTTTTCGTAAATTTTTACAAATTTTCTTACCACAATAGTGAACGAGAAGATAAAGTGTTCCCGCATGAATACGAGAATCACACCATGAATTTCCATCGCCCTGGGGTTCAAAGAGCGACAAATCGAGACCCTCCATATCGCTTTCGCCACAGGAATCGCTCAGTGGCTCAAAATTACTGTTAACAGTAGGTACCGAGGCTTCGGTTCCAGGAGCCTCAGCATCCTCACTGATCGTTACATCCTCCGTCGAAATCTGTTTGCTCCCAGAATTGGGAACGACACCACCGCGACAGCGCGAAGTCAGAGCCATTTATAACGTTTTTATTTATTTATTTTTCTTTCTTCTTCGCTCAAATGATGGAAAGTTCGATTTCGATCGAGAGAAAAATCGATTATAATTGTCTCGTTGATTTATGGCTTTTTTTTCTTCTCACATTCACTTTTGTTTTAATTTTTATCGTCGACACTTTCTTCACCTTTTTTTTATGTTTTTCTTCAACAGAAGAATCCTTTCAATATTACACTCTATTGCACAAAGTTACATTTTCATGGATTCACAGATGAACGCGTTGATTATAAATTTCGATAAAATTTCGCAGAATCAGAGATTTTCATTCCAGTTTTTTTTTCTCGTCATGAATTTCAACGAATTCTTTAATTTCTGTAGAAAAAAAAATAAGAATAAATAGTTTCAGGAGCAACGAGAAATGACGTTTCCTTAAAACTTGTTTTAAACAATCACTTAAAATCCTCAACGAAGCGTGATATATAAAGTACATGTGTAAAGACTGTTAAAAAGAAGAAGAAAAAAAGAAAAAAGGAATAAATTTACACAATTTCAACATCCACTTCTTTAGCCAGACTATCTAATTACGTTTTTAACGTTACATTCTCATCTCCCTTGTCTCCTTTTTACCTCGGCCCTTGCGCTTTTCATTCGTCTCGAAACTATGGGTCTCGGTTTGACTCTAATTATCAGAATCAGTAGCTCGGAAATAAAAGTGAGAATTCCTGCAAAAAGCGCAAGTATATGACGAAAGGTAGGAAATTGTTTAAAAAAAAAAAAAAACAATTATATTTTCAGATACAATGAATTTTTCAAGCATAACAAAGAAAAAAGGACAAAGAAATTAATTAAAATGAAAATGAACATTCAGTCCGAGCCAACGTCTCTCTCTCTCTCTCCTAAACTCCTAAAATTTTTATTATTGATCTTTTTATCTTTAGTACACGAAACGATGAGTAGCAAGAAGATAACAATGATTAAAAAACAATAATAAAATTACTGAATAATAAGTCGTAAGCGTGACCGAGTGCATTATGATTTACGATATTGATATCTGGCCAGATTATTACAACAATGACGAACTCCCAATGATGTTTTATCGAGAAGAAAGAGAGAGAGAGAGAGAGAGAAAAGAGAGACTCCGTTCTGGGCAAGTGGACCACGCGTCTGTCTCTTTACTTTAATGGCCCCTTGAGACCGTTTACAATCTGAAGAAGATAATAGTACTGCGTGGAAATATCGTTTTGTTAAGGCTTCAAGAGATTCGCATACCCACACGAGACGTTTGGTTGGTGCGTGGGTGGAAAGAATTACAATAATTCCTTTCCGTGAGTCCCTGCGAGCGTGTAGCTTTATTTTTTATTGCATTGCTTCTGCCTTTACTCGTTGATATCAATCTTGGTATCAGATTTCGATTTGTTACGATCCTCAAGCGAGAACTTGAATGCAAATAAATCTTGTAAGGAAAAAGAATGAACGAAGATGTATAGCAATATGAAAGTAAATGTTACGAAAAATCGTTCAAACTTGAGGAATTCTTTCTGGGACTCCATTGTTGGAAAATATTTTTTCCTCCATTATCATAGACTTAAAAATAAAAATGTTGGTTTAATTTAATTTCACGGAATCGCCACAAACGCACATGAACGATTGAAGTTTAGAGAAGAAACGAGAGAAACTGTAGTTTGGGAGATGCCACAAGAAGGGCTTGCGTGATCTCGTGTGTGGATTTCGTGGATGCGAAGATCAGGATCATTCTCATGAGCTCTTTCACTTGGTTCTTCTTGGATCCCATACTCACACATACTTTAGTCAGATATTTTTCTCTCTCTTTCTCTCTCTCTCGTACAGATGTATTTACAGAGTCTCTGGGGCAAAAGAGCACGTGAACTGGTTTGGCGAATGCCCGCGGAGTATAAATGCGCGTGAAGCCTGAGAGAGAAAGAATAAATGTAGAGAAGGTTGAAGGATCGGATGAAATGGAAAGCAAAAGCCAAGAAGAGAAGGAGAAGAGAAGGAGGAGGAAGAAAAAACGACGAACGAAAACGTGGGCCATAATCGCAACTACCTAAAGGACGGAGAGCAAGAGAGAGTGCAAGAGGAAAAACTTGAAAAGTTTGGGTAGAGAGTGCGCGCAACGAAGATCTCATGTAATCGTTTCGTTACACTGGACCTGTGAGCAGAGAGTAGAATTTGGTCGTTGAATTATCTCTTTTTATACGAATGAAATCAAGAGGCTGGTAAGAGAAAAAAAAAGTGATAGAATTTCATTGGGAGAAAGACTAACAAAAAAGTTTTCTCGTGTACGAATTTCATCGACTCTCGAATCCCAAATGTAATCCTCGTACTCGCAATTGAATTTACTGAATTAAATAAATTATCTGAATTTGTCATGGAATTCGAATAATCAAATGTCCTCTACACGAAGAATTTTTTTTTTTCTGGATTAAGCAAAGTCATGGTTTTCATAGTTATGTAAGTTTCGTAACAACGATGACGACGAATTTTTATAAAACACACAGTAAAAACGTTTCTCTCCAATACACTGACACGGTATTGTCTAAAAAAAAAGCAAAACATTCTGACCTTACTTCGTGAGTGAAAAAAAAAAAAAAAAAAAATTCTGTCCAAAGTTCGTTAACACGTTTTCATCATCGTTGAATTCTAGTTGAACGTTTAGTCAGCGCCATCAACGTGGCTAAGGGGGTACGAACTCCTTCGGCAACCTTGCAATTATAGCTCCAGAAGATAGCCTTGTAATTTTCTGTACCTCGTGGCTCTTAAATTTCGCGTTTTATTACGAGTCGAAAAAAAAACTAAACAAGTCGACTGTATAAAAAAAATAACGGTATTCTCAGTAATTATTCGCAAGTGCTGCTTAAAATTAAGCTTCAATTTTTTTTTCACTCCAATATATTTACGAGGTGGAGTATTTTCTCAAGTGTCGTCTAATTTTTTAGGTTGAAAACAAAAACCTGGCAAAAAATCGTATTTCAAGAAAGAACAAAAAATTGAGAACAATTGCTCGCGAGACTTCGTAGCTAATTAAATTTTATTTTAATAATTAGGACCTGTCGAGATAGAATTCCTGTAGAAATATTGAAAAAAAAAAACACACACACACAGCTTTTATTTTGATTCAACGTCAGCAAAAAAGCAAGAATTTCCTTATGATTGGATTGAAGAAAAAAAAGGAAGGCAAGGACGTAAGTCGTTAAAATGAAACGTTCGTAATGGAGTATGATCGACATAGGCGTTAAACGATAACACTTTACGGTGCAACTTTTCTCTTCCTCATTTTCGCCTTTATTTACACGATAAAATGATATTACAGGCGAAGAGGATGGGGTAGAAGATATAAAAATGTCAGGACGTGCCGGTGCGTTGCGAATGTTGGGAGAATAGCCACCTGGCTACTGGATGTTCGTGGAGTATATACGACAGCGTTGGTGGTATATACGTCGAGGCAAAAATTGAGTTACTATCGGTCATTCCCGGCTACCGCGCCCTGGACATAAAACTTTGAGGCTGTACGCATATGCGCACACAAAGACAGACAACACACAGATAAAAACTGAAACGACACTGATATAGAAATTTACCCACGCATGGAAAGCTGCTCGGGATAAAAAGGGGTGAAATATTCGGTGCACGATTCTGTCGCAGTGAAATTGCAGCGAAGCTTATTAACGAAGGTGATAAATGTCGATGTGGCATGGTATACGAAGAGAAAAAAAAAGAATGTTATATTATTCTCGGCAAAATAATAACAATGATAATAATATGAGATGAAATTAAAGTTGAGAGCATTTTGACTTTGTCTTCGAGTCTAATTTGAAGGTTGATGTCATTCAAGTTTCACCGAATTGGGCTTCAAGGGGATTTTGATTAATAACATGTGCCAGGGCCAGAGGGGAAACCGTTTTCACGCGTGACATCAACGAGGGAAATACGATTTCTCACTTGAAACTGCCACGTGGCCTAGAAGATGATTCTTTTTTTTTTATTATTACTAGTTGATGATTGAATCAAACCGAATGCCAAGTGTTTAGTTTTAGTCCATCGTCATCATCAATGGGTCCAAAGTGAAAGAAGAATCTGTTTGTCGCTCGTAGCATCTACCGCCGCTCGCTGGAAGCTTGAACCCTGGCATTTGGAAGCATCGCCAAGTAATTGGCCGCTGGCGATGCCGTCGGTGAAGCCACGGATGAAACGGTTCAAACATATTTCTGTCTCACTCAGCCTTCACCCACTCTGCTCTGTCTGTGGCCAAAGGTATTGCTCTTTACGCAGCCAAACGCTAAAGCCGTGGAAGCACATCTGGTAAGGATGTTCCGGCTTCTGAGAGAGAAAATAGCCAGACAGTGGAAAATTTGTTCGCGCTACGATGCTCTCGTCGGTAAATCATGGCCCCAAAGTATTTTTGCCGGATAAATTAATTTATTCGAACCATGAGATGGAGCAACGTTGATCAATTTAGGAATGAAAATTATTATTGATTACGAAAAAAAAAGACGATTGAACCTATTGACGAAAAATATTGTTCCGTCAAACAATTGCTCGTTTTGTCAAGAACTTAATTGTTCGATTGAAAATCCGTCGACATGAAAAAAGATTGAAAAAGAAACTGAATTCTCCATCAATTTCGAGAGCGGATCAAATGAATCGATTGTCCGTTTTTATGGTCTCGGGTAGAAACGGTATGACGACTGGGCGGACACCAGGAAGTCGTCAACAAGTGCCTGTTATTGGATATCGTCGCCGAACAATACTCAAACGCCAAAAAAACAAATAACAAACCCAAAATCGTTGATGGTTCAAAGAAAAAATGGGAGATAGGAATAAAGTTTGTGTTATAAATTGTTGACAGTAGAATTAAAAGGTTCCGCAGATATTCGCGGTTTGCGTGACTAGATTTCTGATTGAAAGACCAATTTTCTAGATTCTTTGGAGATGAAAAAAGTTGAACAAAAACAATCATCAAAACAGCCAAGTATTTTCAGAAAAATCATAACCATTTGGAAACTTGAAAGTAAACTTTTCGATCGATGAAATGAATGCTGAAAAAAACTTTTTTTCTCGAGTTAATCAGCCACGTCTGCCGGGCCAAAACTTTCGCATGTAATAAATGAAGAGAAACGTGTTTTTATCAGAATTTTTGGTTCCGGGGAAACTGGAATCTCGACGATCGGAGTATGTCTGCTCTAACTCACTTAAACTCACTTTCTATCCTCGTAGCTACATCCATGTCTTACAAATGGACTGCGTTCTGCCTCTATCACTGCTTGGCGCGTTATCGCCGGTGTTTATTTAAAAATGACAAGTAGGATAAGAGAGAAACTGCTGGTAGGCAAAATGTTGGTAGAGAAGAGGAGAAACGTGGGTTATGGAGAATCGAGAGAAAAATATATATATAGACTCTAAAAACAAAATAAACGTATACATATACGAGTGTTTGTATGTCTTTACGTGGCAGAGTTGAGAAACTACAGAAGAGCTTGGGCAAACTCGGCGCAGCAGTGGTTTACGGTTTCCCGATCCCAATGAACGAGCATTTCTCTGTACGTGTAAGAAGAACATACACAAATATATTTATTCTCGAATCAGGGGAAGAGACTCGTTAGGAGCTAGAATTCTCTCAAGAGGAATGAATGAACCGAACGATTATCAGGAAAACGAAGTAATAGTTAATGAAAATTGTATACAAAGTCGAAACGAACGAACCTTTCGATTATAAGTGGAGTATCTCTTCAATTTAACGATACAAAACAAGACAAAAACGTGACTAATTATCTTCAAATAATCAGTCGTCTTAATTGGCAGTGATATTGACAAATAATTGAACAAACTCTTGTTCCAAGTTTCCCTGCAGCTCCAGAGTCTATATTTTTCATGTTTTTTTCTTTTTGGTCTTCGTTACAATTGAAACTCTGATTGACCATTTGTCGGATATTAATTGCCATACACGACGGTCCTGAGACAGGTAATTAAATCTGGTTAGAAAAAAAAAACCAGCAGAGCTGTAGTGCTTGCGGAGAAGTTTGGAATAAAAATTGTCACGATGATTTAGGCAATTTCATGATTTTCTCCAAGCCTCGAGAACTAACGAAGAAAATGATTTTTATTTAATAAAAGAGAAGTAGAACCATTGATAAATATTTACTTCACAACTGCGCACGTCCATAATCATCGACAGTAATATCGAAGACTTTATAATCCCAAGAAATTTCTATTGTACCAAAGATAAGGCAATAATCCTGCCTCCATTGTTTTCTTTTTTATCTTCGTTTTTCATTTAAATAACATCATCAATATACATTGAATTGCATTATGGAGTATTCGTCGAGGAGGTCCTTTTAATCGGATTTCCTAGGAGAAACGATAGAGGAACAAGATGAACATTGTAAAGAGAGGAAAAGCGAGGGACGACGAGTGCGATGGGTAACTTCGATAAAAGTCAATGTCAATTGCTCAATGTGGGCGAGTTCTCGAGGTATATATACTTCGAAACGTTTCCTTATGACTTTGAACATATTAACATTTTTTCATCTTACTATTTGAGATTATTGAATAAATCTTCAGGGGGTTTATTTGATGAGTAAAAGATACGAGTGAGATGATAAGCTCGATTGGTGCTTCGTTAATCAATAAATCGCGAGTCATTGATTGTCGATATATTAGACTTTGTATGGTGGTCATTAAGTGTAGAAAGGATGTTGATGACGTAACATTTATTTCGACCTATATAAATATTGCGATATATACAACGATAAATTACGAGATAAGTATAATCGATAAGTATCGATAAATTACGAGTGTTGGATAAAAATGTGTGTTTTTTTTTTTTTTTTTAAATAAATATGTGAATCTGTCGATTTTCAAGGTAATGAGGAAACGGAAGATAAGAGGACACTTCGATATCCGCGTGATAATGAGAAACTGTAGCATCTTCAAAGTTGAAGCAAAGTTACCTGTACGGATGATTACGTTAATATTCTTGGATTAAAAAAATAGAAAAAAATCAAGAAGAAAAAAGTGGGGGAAAAAAATGAAACAGGATAGAGATAGAACGGTGAGGAGAACAGCAAGAGCACACCTCTCTGGACACGCTAAGAGCTCTCTCTTTCTCCGGCGTATCTAACAGTAAAAGTCCTGCTAGACGGTGATAAAACCGACCGACATTGGTAGGTATAAGCTGGTCAACATAACCGCCTCATGCCGCACATTCAACCGAGACACCAATTTATTTAATACACATCAACATATACATAGGCGGATATAAAAGAACAAACAATCTGACAAAACGAAGGGTAGACACGTGACATTCTAAAATGGCGAACTAATCTTTTACTTTTGATCTTTCATTCAATTCTGTTGTTTTTTTTTTTTCTTTTTTTTTCACAATCAGAATAACGTTTGACTAATAAATTCTAGTGATTTAATCAAACGCTGGAATCGAGATGAAGAAAATGATCGTTTGAACAATATCGAAAGAGAATTGTTGAGAAAAATAAATGAATTTTCATTGAGATTTCCAATCGATAGAGAACGATCGTTTTGGTAACGAAACAATCGATCAGATCTTTTGAAAAAAAATGGTTTCTCATTTGTTCGAGACGTCGATGATTACGAGTTCGAATGAGAAAAGTGCGTTAAAGTGATCCAGAGGATAATCTTCCCTCCCTTGGTCGAAACTAAGAGCTTAAATGTTCACTGGGGAAAACCTTCGATGCCCCGAAGAAGAAGGATCGGTATGAAAAGGGTTTAAGAACAGCCTGTGTATATATTAAACGACGGTACTGTACAAAACGAATTACCGTGTAACGTCGCTTAATTAACGGCAGACGCGCGCGGTCTTACGTCTCTTCTGGCCTCTTAAACGACGACGAAGACAACGTGGACGACGAACAAGACGAAGTACATCGTGTAATGTATAAAAAATAAAAAGAAAAAAAAAGTCTCGATCCCAGGAAAGATTTGCGAGCAATGAAAAATGAAGAGTGATCGTCCCACAGCAGATTCAAAAGTTAAAAGCTTCTGAAATTATTCAGCACACGCATGCATATCGAGAACGAAACGTTTTTGTATGCAAAAAAGAAAAAATAAAAAAATAGAAAATAGAAAAATGTCCGGTGCGCTCTACATTTTTGTTCCGGAAATGCAGGAAAAAACATAGTAGGGAAAAAAAAATCTTTTGCTGCTTCGTTGAATTGTCCGCACGTGTGCAGGATCCTTCTCTCACTCAATCTTTTCTCTCAATTCGTGAGCCCGACGATATTTAATTATGCAAAATATCTCACACAGTGAATCGGCATTTTCACGGATTTTCGCAAACGCATTCGCGCGTATAAATATTTCTTCTCTCTCGTTGCGCATCAAGTTTTGGTACGCGCTTCTCCTCGTTCTGATTTAACGCGGAAAATATCATCTACATTTCACAAGCCGTCTATTTGCTTTGTCCCGTCACATTCAAATGAACATTCGGACTGCCATACATTGCGATGTGTGCCCCTTTTATTCTACAATATAAAATCTATGACTATATTTCCATAAATAAATATATATATATGTGTTGGTGAACGTTCCTACATATTCTATAAATATATGTATTTAAAATTCCTACCGTTCCCTCTGGGTATGCGATATGTGTGTGTTTCGAGAATATTTTATTTAATCCCTCTTCTGAAAAGCAATCCAGTGTGATATCATATGTAAAAGCAATTTTCGTTATAATGATAATAAACGTTAAATTTCATACGACTACGCGCGCGAAAGCCTGGATTACAGAATGACATGAATGAAATAAAAAGAAGAATAAGAAGAAAAAACAAACAAAACATATTAAATGCAAACGAGTTTTTCTCCACGACCTGCGAATCTTCAGAACTTTCTTTTTTTTTTCCTCTTTTTTTTCATCATTTATAGTTTAATCGATACCGATGTATAATGCACGAATTAAACGTTATCTCTCATCGAGAGACAGAGAGATAAATATTGATTGAGAAGCAGCAAAGTTTTGAAAAATTTTCAACCAGTTGTTGCTCATATTTAATTATTTAGTGTGCCACTTAAAAAATGAGCAAAGTGTTGAGTGGATAATCGATAAAGACGACAGTTGATGGAAAAAAAAAATGAAAAAAAAATTGGATTAAGGAAAAAAAACGAGTGATGTGGGATGAGTGTCGTGTGGTTTGGTATAAATATTAGCTCACGAAGGAAGGTTGGAAAGCGGGCAATGGAAGAAAGATATAGAGAAGTATTGGTGAAATAACTACAGTTCGTGCTCGGAGTTACTATTTCCGCCTGACATGACTATCGATCGATGCTTTTGCGAAGCTCTATCTCCGTCCATCCGGACAGTGCACTCTTCGTACATATTATACTCGCAGTTGCATGTACACTGCAGAGAATCCTAAGTTCAACCATCATTTATATATCTATATATATTCATAAATATACAGAAGCTTAAGCGGGTAAGGGCAAAACAGTGAATTTTCTCGAAGCCGAGTTTATGCATGACGTTACCAAACTTATTATACCATTTGAAGCCCTCTCTCTCTCTCTCTTTCTCTATCCCAATTTGCACACTTTGCAGATCTCACGTTACACACGCATCATAAAACTAGCGAGTTTCCCACGGGCGTTTAAACAACACTCGTAAAAACACAACCATCTTCATCTCTGTTCTTAACTTTTGAATATTCTGTCATAAAACAATAACAAAAACATTGACAAGAATGCTACGAGGGAAATAAGTTAATGACTGAAAGTTTACGTTGTGGCGATGTTTTTTTGTTTTTTTTTTTCTTTTTATTTCGAGTATATTTTGCACTATTGTTCCTTAGACGACAGAAAGAATGAGAGACAGGCGTGAAGTTTGCGAATTAACGCAACTGCGTGTGCGGTCGGTGGTTTTGTAAATTTCTCAAAACGTATAGACTCGAGGATATAAAAATGAATTTAAGATGAAAAATGCTATGGAAAATAGTGGGGATAATGGTTTTAATGAGCGAACATCTTTCGATCGGACAGTTATGAATAGTCTCCAGTTCTATAATTGATTTTTTCTTTTGTTTCAATAAAAAATTATTGTACGATTAATACTCGAATGATAAAATCATGAGGATTTGATCCAAGGAATGCTGTTTATAAATCGAAGGTTTTTTGGGTCATCAACTTATGCTCCGTTCGTCCGACTCTCCGACATAATAATTATTTAATGATCGATGGATGAAACTACTTTTAATCCAAATTTCCAGCTCATACCAAACTCTCAAACTTCCACTGTATTTTTTTAAAAAATGAAACACACTCGAAATAAACTTTCGAAGAGATTTCAATGCTTCAATTTTTCACTGTGCACCATTTTTTGATTATTTATCACTCTCGATATATAAAGAGTACGAAATTATCGACGATTAAAAATAAAATCGTTTAGATGATTCGATGAAAAACAAAAGGATGATCGAACTGTCACATTTTAACCGGGCACCGAGACGGCCGCGTGCGAAGCCCACGAGGTGCACGCGATGTAGGTTTGTCGCGAACTGAGGACGCGGGACAACGCTCGAGCAACCGAAACAACCCGAGAAACGACGGAGTTTCACGAACATCAAAGATGTATAGAGAATGCACACAACAGCACACACACATGAGACCGGCCCAGCATCAGAGTGGAGGCGCAAAGACCCCTGTAGGCTTGGTCCATCTTTCTCTCTCTCTCTCTCTCTCTTGCTCCGTCAGATAATTTAATTTGAATACGAGAATACGCTATTCCTGCATTCATAAAAGTATTAAACTAAAGAATTAAATTGAACAAGAATAAGAAGAAGGAGAGCAGAGAAAATGGAGGATTAAAAAAAAAAAAAAAAGAAAAAAAAAATTGTACAGCTATCCATCAGCGAGAAAGACGAGTGAGTTGTCTGCAACAAAGTATTCAAATGATATCGAATAAAAATGAATAAATAAATAAAATAAAAAGATGCAGACGAATACAGAAGGTGGAAAGAAGACTGGGTTAATCCTTCAATTCTTAATAAGCGTATCTAATTGCAAGAATTTAATTGCATCGCCTGAATGTGGCATCAGATCAATAAAGCGTTTCAACCGCGAGAGACAGAGAATAAACTGTGAATTTTCAAGAGTGCACATATAGTCAACGATCCGTACACACGCTTTTAGAAAGTGAGCTATAGCTGTGAAGAGCATATAGAAAGCCATCTTAATAATCATTGGCTCGCGGTTCACTGAATATTATTGTAACTCTGAGGGATTTAATGGATCTTGCATGCGCATCACAACGAGATGGTCACAACTGTATTCACGATTTTGCTGGAGGACTCTCTCTACTCGCAACTCATATATACTGCTGTGATAGATGAACGGAAAGGAATACGCGCGGACGGACATTCGAGTTAATGACCAACTTTCCATCGCCAAGAGATTGTACTATGGACCGGGGAGCAGCACTTAATGTTTTGTATCGATATACGTGGCAGATTTTATGCAGAATCTCTAAATCGAAGATAAAATTGATGAAGGATAAAAATGTCCAAATATAAAATTTTCGTCATTTTATACAAAATTATCGATCTTTAATATACAAAATAGCGTGATGTCACGAATCCTGATCTTTAAACATTGAAAGGAGTTGTCTGCTATGAAGAATCGATGAAATAAAAATTTCTTTAAAACTAAAATATGGAAAACCTGATAAAAACAATGGCGAGTCCATCGAAGGATATGATCTCTTGCCAATGGAATATATACATGAAATAACGTAATCAATTCGATCGATATTGAAATATTGTCAGATGAAAAGAATTGCAAAGCGGAAAAGTGATACTTTGGGTCTGGAAAATGCGTGAATATGGAGTAGAAACTATGCACATATGAATACCAACGACGTGGTTAATAGTGTGTGTATGAAAATGAACGCACGTGTGCGAAGGACGCGACTGTTGCATGAAAAGAAGGAGAGAGAGAGAGAGAGAGAGAAAGAGAGCATTGCAATGTAACATTTGGTGCATGTGTAGCAGATATATGTCTATATCGCGATAGATGGGAGGTCGATCAGAGCGGACATTCAGGGCGCACTGGAGCTAGATAAAATCTGTGAACAGCAAGAACCATTCGAAACTACTATCTACTTGATTGGTGACCGGAGCACATATCCGGTCTGGTAGCGTTCACCAAAAACCCACCCTAGTGTTAATAGTGTCTGATGTGGATATTTGATGCTTGAAAAAAAAAAAAAAAAATCAAGCCAACTAAAATTGGCTAGACGTAGGCAATATGTTTGGATACATCGGTCCTGGGGATAGGGAAAGAAGAAAAAACAGGAGAAAAAGTAATCCAGGAATAGAATGGCTAACAACGTTTTATTTTTTCATGTTCGGCATTCGACCCTGAGCCAATAATGTTCATTTTGATGCCAATGCCTTTAATTAACTGTGTATGAATGGCTAGCAAAACAAATAACTTGAAAATGGTCTTCACGCTGCTGCTAGGAAGTCATAAAAGCTTCAGTAGCTTCCATATCCGGCAAATCAAAATGAGAAAACGTGACATGCTGAGAGAATATGTAATAACACGAAAGTGAGACGCGTTTGGTGCTTCTACTAAATTGCTAAGATTGAAAGCTCACTCTCTATCATTCTCTCATCAGGAAATTCACGATGGAAAATTTAATGTCATTTAGTCTAGTGCTCTCTGGCATAAAGTCTAGTTTGTCAGGAGTATGAAGTGAAATGAGATTTTCTGTGGATGTGTACTTAATTTTCTAACTACTATGTGAGGTTTCAGGAATTAGACGATGTCTCGTGAGCTAAGCAATGTCCTCTCAGCATTTGATACTTTTTCATCCTAAGAAGCATCTTTTTTTCTCTTTCGTATGAGAAATTGTATGAATTTTTGAAAAGTTTGATCGAAACGATTTTTCCATGAAGGACGAAAGGAAAAAAAGCAAATGAACAAAAATGGGGGGCAGGGGGGCTGTAGAAACAATGAACAAAAAATCGATACCATACACTTTGGCTTTCCAGAGAGTTTCGATCTGTTTGTTTGTTTTTATTCCTCGTTGGGTGCTTTTATCGCGAATCGAGCTCGCTTATCTGCCGTTGAAACTCCATAGGGATCTATTCCTATGGGCGCCACAATTCATTGTACTTTATAGGAACGTGCCGGACGCCAGCTTTTCTCCTTTTTTCTTTACGCACATCCATGCTTTATCCCTATTTATACCATTGTCCCGTGTTTCTCCATTCGTCCCGACAATCGCGGACGTTTTTACATTTTTGTATTTCGACCGAGAGTTCGAGACCCTCCGAACAAATGAGTACCATAAACTAAACACCCAATGAATACAAATGAACTTTTTCGATTGTTCGGAATCAGTAATGAAAATACTTTGAATTACAGTTGACACAATGCATGTAGTCAATGAAGAAATTGTCAAACTGTCAAACATTTCCGTTTGGACACTAAGATGTCGACGTTGGAAATTAGTATTTATAAAGTTTTCATTAATCATTCATCAGTTTTCATGACTAGATGAAAAAACTTTTTTACTAATTCTCGATCGAATTAGTAAAAAAACCCAAAAAATTCCTATATTTCCAAACGTCTGTACAACTCAAGAAATTTATTATCAAGTTTGTGAAATAAACGTTAATAAAAATGGTAAATTTACTATTTGTTTTCAACGGGCGAAGGAGTTGGCGCGAGTAGAGATAAACGAGGGAGTGAAAGAGAAAAAGGCAAAAAGTATCAAGGGAAGGAGACTGTACGAGAGAATAAGTTTCGTCTGAAAGAGGAGCAACAGATGTAAGCGAGGAAAGTACATATTTCTCAGTTCATTAAAAACAGACTTCAAATGTTCGCGAAACTTTTCACAGCTTTTTCTTGTAGTGGCAACTTCTTCAGGATACACCGGCTGCGAGCGACCTGTAGTTACTCGAAAAACTTTAATTTATTCGAACATACTCTTTCTCGTGTACAAGACGTCATTTTTTTACTCTCTCTCTCTCTCTCTCTCTCTCTCTTTCGCTCTCTGTCTCCCTCACACTTATTCTACATTTTCTTGTTGCCCGCTCATTTCTATTATACTCAATCAAGCGTTGTAAAATGGTGTGAATGACCGATGAAGAGACCGAGCTCACGGAGTCTCGAAGCACCGAGAACGAATTCTACGAGGGATCTCTGACGTAGCAAACCAATAATTCGGTCAAAAGCTTTTGGAGAGAGAATAAAAATCACAAAAAAAAGGCTCGTGAAAAAAAAGACTCGTGAAACCGAAAAATTAATATTGACTTGGAATTTATATGCAGAAATTATTGATAGAAATTTTTTTAAATCGTATCGGATGATAAATTATTTTGGAAAAATAATAAAAATCAAATGAATTCAACCGAGCGTTCTCGACTTTTTATACGAAAAAAAAAAAAAATCATATCGAGCATGCATCACGAATGCAAAGGTTATGAACAAACATGAGTTCGAAAGTATAAGTTTGGAAATGTCCCAAAAGCTCTGAAAGCTTATTGGAAAGGTTACTAAATTCGATTGGTAGAGGGTCTGAGAGTTTTTTCCCCTGTCTGCGTTGGACGAGGGAATACGTCTTCTTAAAAAATCGAGTGGAGAGGAGTGGCTCGTAAAAAAAAAGTTCAATATCAGTAGAAACAAGATTGCGAGACGAGGAGACGTAGGTCGTAAAAGAATCCAATACTTCAAACGATAGAAGCTTTTATTTTTCAACTTTCTTTTTAAAATATCTCTCAAACGTGTAACACGCTTGTATCATAATGCAAAGTATTTTTAAAATATTGACACACGAGTATGAGCAACGAATATCAATAAAACTTCATTCGTGTCTTTACTGTAATGAATAAATATCACGAAAAAAAAAGAAAACAAATAGGCATTAAATATGCAAAAAAATAAAAACAAAATGGCAATAGACCGAAGAAATATAAAGACATTAGCGAATAATCGAAAAAAACTTTACGATCAACTTGTACCGTTGTTTCAATTGCTTTTTTGACAGCTCGAAGTCACGACCACAATAATCTCATCAGCATAAACCTGCTCCTCATCTCTTACATTATAAAAACATTAAAGTAATCAGAAAAAAAAAAAAAAACATCGTGTTAATAGCCTGATCAATTTTCGTAAACAAATGAAAGGTGATATAAAGATTAATCAATAATTTATTCCATCGTTCAATCGTTCAATATATCTGATTGAGCATTATTTCAAATTTGATCATCATCGTCATATATACGTCAGATTTTATTATGAAAACATATATATGTTTTGGAGTGATAGGTTTGAAACAGAAGATATATAAAAGTGTTGAAAATGAGATTCATGTGTGATTCATCATCGTTTTACCGCTCTGAGAGCTATCTCTTTTTCTTTCTTATGATTTTCATCCTTCTAGACATTTGATTCTTCGATCAGTTTATTGATTTATTCACCCACATGATATACATAAATATGATATTAGAATATAGATGGCATTGGATGATGACGAGAGCATTGAATGTCGTGTGTCATCGCGATGTTGTCGTGCGAGGCGCATGAATCGTAACAGTGACAGGAAACACATGGGTCAAGGAGGCAAAAAAAATAATAAAGAAAAATTAAAAAGAAAAAAAAACATATATAGTTATGAGTTACGTGTGAAGATGCCTGAGTAAGAAAATTGAACGTGTGATCCAACAAGACGAATCGACAGACTCGATGTCGAGTAAGATCAAGAATCTTCACATTCTGTGTACCGCACGATATCGTGTCCCAGAGGCGCGAATATAAGAGACGGGAAGTCCAAGCTTGTTCGGTACATAAACACACACACTCACACACACAGAGAGAGAGAGAGAGAGAGAGAGAGAGAGAGAGAGAAAGACACAGACACACAAACGTATTTACACGCGACTGTTGAACGAGTTAGAAATAAAAGTGGGGAAAATACAGCGTGACGAAGGAAGAAAATATGCAACGAACGAAAGATAAAAAGAGACGTCAAGACTAAAGGCACTAATCCAGTCGGCCTCGAAAACAGCTCTGTGCCGTTATTATTCCCGTCACCCGTTACTCGATCGTAAAAAAAAAAAAAAAAAAAAAAATGGAAAAAAAATAAAATAAAAATAAACACAACAAAATAGTCACATCGCTGTCGATCTGTGGCTTGTGCGTGATTGTGCTAAAACTAAACTGGATTGCGTTTTCGTAACATTGCACAAAAAAATTGTGACTGAATTTTTTTACGATTACAGGTGGATTTTAATTACTTTTCATTAGAAGTTTATAATTTGTAATGAAATCGTATCCACGCTGTGATTTTTTAGTTGAAACTCTTGTGTTTTATTAATTTTTTTAATTGGCTAAGAAATCATGAAGTAAAACTATTTTCTCATTAATAATTTGACAAATTTTTTTATCCTCTGCTGCTATTTCGCTCGCCCCGCCAATCAAATTAAAGCTTTTGCAGTCACGCGCGGGGGCGCATTCTTCCAACAAGTTAAAACGGAGGTGCGATTGGAACGCGAGCTGCAATCGCGATTGCACCCCAACAAGGATTTAAGGAATGCAGAAATATGCTAAAGAAATTAAAAAAAGGTGTATATCGTGGAGAAAGAAAGATTTCGAAGACGTTTGTGAGCACGAAACTTGCAGCATGTGCAGTGCGGCATATTTCCCAGTAGTAAAAATCCCTGCAACCCAATAATACAGGTATATATTTTTTTAAATATAAAACAAATCCCTTTTTTTCTTTACAGCGAAACAACGTTGAATATAAATGAAAAAATAAAAATAAAAAAAGATAAAAAACAGTTTTTGAATGGGTCTCTCGGTCTGCTATCAAATTCCAACAAAATCTGGACTCTCGCCCTCTCTCTCGATCGTAGAAAAAAAAGAAGAGAAAAAAATCAGTGTCGGTCTACAAAAAAAAATTTCATAACTTTTCAAGTATTAAGAAATTTCATTAAAACTCGAGCAACATTTTTTTTATCATAAAAAACGATATTTCAATCAAAGAAACTTAGGATCGTGTATGAAAAAAAAAATTGGCTTGAAATTTACGACACGATAGGTGAAAACTGACGAGACGTCACGTACGGATCGGATAAACTTTCCAAGTCGTGCTTTTTTTTATACTGTTCAAACTATGGACGAAGGGAGGGGAAAGGGAAAGGGAGGTTCAGTTCGCGTGCCGAAATAACTTTCAAACTCGTGTCACTGTTTCTTCGTAGGGGAACATGGGGCAAAATGGGTCCCTGGGGGCAGAACGGGCAATCCGATTTTTTTTATTTTTGGGACAAAGTGGACCCTTCTAAAAATTCGACTTTCCTTCATTTTTGAGAGAGTGAATTTGGCCCCCAAAATAAAAGATTTTGTATTGACCCAGGGGTCCATTTTGCCCCATGTTTCCCTATATATGTATATATCCTCATACGGCTATGAGAGAAAAAAGTAGAGAACAGAATTTTGATCGTAGTTCAAGCCCAATGAGGAATCTCGTGAAAGAGGAAGACGAAAGGGATAGTTTGAGGGAGTAGACGAGTGGAGGAGGAGAGGAGGATAGGTTGGCAAAGCTTTTGAGCAAAAAGTTTATAAGATCTCGGAGGCGGTGCCGGTATTCAATAATTTTTCGACAACTTTTTCCAGAAACGTGCGAGACTACGGTAGTACATGGAGAAGCAGATTGTGCGCGTTAGAGGGACGCTGACGGATAGAGTAAAGCAAATAAAAAAAAAAAAAAAAGAAAGAAAAAGTAATGGGAAGATGGGGTGAAAAATAAAAAGAAGGCGATACGATAGATGGCGATGCTGTGGGGAGAGGAAGGGGATCAGGGAAGTTTGTGAAGAACGAAGAGTGTCGGGGATAAGAGGAACGATGAGTGAGTTATAAAAAAAAAAAAAAAGAGCAAAAACGATGGGAGAGAAGAAAATGTAGGAGGGAAATATCGAAGCTGTCGACGAGTGACTGAAAGGCCATACCGGCAACGCGTATATATACGAATATTCTTT
The DNA here is from genome assembly GCA_948107755.1 of Campoletis raptor. Lineage (NCBI taxonomy): Eukaryota > Metazoa > Arthropoda > Insecta > Hymenoptera > Ichneumonidae > Campoletis > Campoletis raptor. The sequence continues at coordinate 17,046,755 of OX403627.1, read as the reverse complement.
CTCAACAGCGAGCAAGTTGCGCGTCTTAAAGTTTTACCAAAAAAATTGATCGAAACTATTTTTCGATCAACGAGAGAAATGCTATTAATGTTGAAAAATCTATATGAAAAGCTGTTGAAACCCTAGGAGCTTTTACCATGAAAATAATTATAGGAAAAATGTTAATGGATAGAAAATAAAAGTCCTGAGCGATGAAAACGGCGAATAAATCTTGAACGTATATGTCACTGTGTCATTGGGCGCAAACGTGATATTCCTGTTAGAAAGCCAATTTTTTTTTTTCACAATCTACAGAGCTGAGCGTTCAACAGCAAAATGGATGGTGAAAATTGTTTGGAAAGTCAAATTGGAGAGAAAATATGAATTTTTTAAATAGTGACAGCAAAACTACGAGACCATTTGTCCGAAGGAAGCGGATAACGCTTTTTATTATTCTTTTAATTCTGACAACACTGATTATCCCGTTATTCTTGAAGATCGAAGACTTGTTGAGCCAAGAATTGAGCAATGAGGCAATGCTGATGCGAAAAAAAAAGTAAATAGTAAAAAAGGACAGAGGATAAGGATCGTGAGACAAGCACCTGGACGGATAAATCAAAGGGTGTAAATTGCGTGTATATTATCCGAAGGGTGCACACGATGAGATTCTCGCTTGGCTGGATATAAATGAGACGTGAAAATAAATTCTCCAGGGTGAAAAGACAGAGAAAGAGAGAGAGAGAGAGAGAAAAGAAAAATAGAAACACAAGTCGAAGCGGATTGCTGAAAGCAAAGAAAAAAAAAAGAAAACTAACCGATTGCGTGCACAACGCATCTCCTCCTGACCGCGAGACATAATTGAGCCGTCCGGGAAAACGAATTTATGAAATACGTGGACTGTCTGCTTCATCCTCATCCACATCTCCTTATGGCTCGTGCGAGCGCTTACCCTATTGAGTGCCTGTACCGCCGGTCTTTGAAAAGAAAGTCCATGAGGATGGCCCTCTTGAGTATTTTTATTTTCGACCACTTACAATTCCCCATGTATTTATTTATGTTATTCGCAAATGCCATTATTCTCTCTCAGGCTGCTTTCTTCTCTCATTTCTTTCCGTACATTATTTTTTTTTTTTCGACAAAGTCACAAAAAGTTCTCTTGTCGACAAAAACGATTGGTTTTTATCTTCGTTCGCTATTATTGTCTTTCAATTCTTCACTTGGAATCGTTTGTAATCAATTAATATCAACGTTTGACTTGACCTGATGGAGTTGATGACGAAAAATGAATTTTTGTGTCCGATTTTAATGAAAAATTCTTTCGGTACACTAAGAATTATTGATCAGTGTCGTATCTAAGTGAAAAATTCAAAATTGATGCTAAATTTTGAATATTTAACTATACCGAGCAAAATATTGCAGGAAACCTATTTTTTTATTAGAAAAACTACAAACGGATGAAAAAACCCGAGTTTTTCGATCCTGACATCGCTGCAAACCGTTCTGTCTATTCTCGCAGCACTTTCCACGCACGTTTTCTTTCGTACCAACCGATTTGAAAGATTAAAACTTTCTACATTACCGACGCCGAAAGAAAAGCGAACTATGGTATATTTGATGATGTCTTCGAGACACGTCAGTGGAGAAGCAGCGCTCGGGAAATAAGTATATTCACTGTTCGCAGTGTGAAACTTTTACCTGCAGTCTTACTTACCACGTTACCAATCGACAATCCGACTTATCATCCTCTCGTTGCAAAGAGAGATAAATAGAAAATGCCCAACATTAGGAACTAAGTATCTAAGGGAATTAAAGTTAAGAAAAATGGATTTCAAAAATTAGTGCAACATCGAAAAATAGAAACTGTGATCGTTTTATTGCCGATTATTGGAGTTTTGAACCTCGAACTACCAGCTGGGTCTGGGAGACCCGTGTTGAATGATATTCTAGTATTTCCTATTTGAAAAAAACGATTTTATCTGTTATTTAGAATCTTTAAAATGGATTTAAAAGCTGTTGTGTATCTGAATGACATTTTGCTTGGTTGGGCACATGAGATTTCTCGTTATCGTTCGGAGCCAGGCATCCTCCAATATCCTTTGTAAATCAATCGATATAACAGGTTATAGAGAAACATGGGGCAAAATGGACCCCTGGGACAAAACGGGCAATCCATTTTTTTGTTATTTTTGGGGCAAAGTGAGCTCTCCCAAAAATGAAGGCAAGTCAAATTTTTCTTTGAATTTAATCTTACTTCATTTTTGGTAGAGTCCATTTTGCCCCGAAAATAATTTTTTTTGGATTGCCCGCTTTGCCCCAGGGGTCCACTTTGCCCCATGCTCCCCTACATATGCACATGAGGTTTCTACATAATCTTAGTAAATATATAGTGATGAAAAAGTGGAGAGAGTTTAAAAAGCATAAAAAAAGCTCATGGCTTTGAATAACAAGCAGTTTTTGGCTAGACGTTGATTTTTGTTTCATGACCACGATCCGAATGCGAGGCCTTTTGCTTTTTTCCTCGCATTCCCTTTCCTCCCTTTTCCTCTCTCTCTCTCTCCCTCTCTGTCTCTCTCTCTCTCTCTCTCTCTCTCTCTCTCTCTCTCTCTCCACGAAGGGCAATGCAATGGTTCAACAAAATAAATATCTCGGTTGGCCGGATTATTGTTTCGTACAGTCGAACGATTCCAATGTATGGCTGATTGATTTTTTTTCGCCAGCTCTCGAACGATCGCGATATATATATGATGCAAATGCGAACACGAGCATATCGGCAACTAATGCACCAGTATGGCAGGAAATTCAGGTGCACAAAGTTGTTTTTTTTTTTTTTTTTTTTTTTTTTTTTTTTTTTTTTTTTTTTTTTTTTTTTTCGAATGGGAAATCCGATTGTTACAGGGATTTCCTGAAAAGCGCGTGATATGCGGTCAAAAATCACGGAGAATTCGAATCATTTGATAACTTTTTTGTTTTTCTATAAAAATGAAGATCCAATAAAATTATTCACGGATTAAAAATTGACACATTGAGTCCAATTCGCAAATGATTCGATGACACAAAGTTTTTTATTTGGATTTTTATATCAAAATCTTATAATAAGCTCTTGATCAATGAAGGCATAAATAATGCCGATAACATTGCTGCCAGTAAATATACGTCAACGGTTAGTTCAAGCCCCTTAAATAAGCTTCCTCGTTCGACCGAGAGAATAAGCTTTTTCTTTCTATATAAATCGTATACGGAAAACACACATCTCTTGATAGGATCCGCCCTTTCCTTCGCGTCAACTCTACGACGATCCTTTTCAAACCCTCAGCCAATGTTTGCTGTCAGTCACCGTCGGCGCCGACGTTCAATCTCGCCTTCACGCCCTTCGAGCTTTTTACTATCTTTCTTATATACACATATTTACCCAATTCGAGTTATACGATCGTTGCTCACAGTTAAACACAAATCTGTAAGAAAATGCAATTCGGCTCGAAACAATAAGAAAAACTAAACTTTATCGCTGCTGTTCAAATAAAAATAACAAAATAAATAAATAAAAAACACAGATAAAGTCGTAGAATGCTCAATATTTCATCACGGAATGTTTACTTGCGAGAAAATGTTGAATAAAACTGAAATATAAATATCGATTTATCAATTATTAAGGTTTTGAGTTTTTTTTCGCGAAAATTCTGATGTTTTAATGAAAAATCTTTATTTAGGAACGTGGTTATAAAAGCAGCACATTTTTCCATCATCGAGAACTTTAAATTAGCGAAGTAAAGAGTAGAGACGACGTTAAGTAGGTCGGCGCGAAGCAAGGAGGGAAACCACGTTGTGATATCATTTTTGTATATTTATATAGTCGATTATATAACGTCAGGTTGAATTACAAGCTCTGGTGTACCAGCGAAGCAATCGTTGACAGAGTGTGGATAATGAAGTCCTGGTTAAGCAGATACAGAGTTTCGACGTCCTTGAACAGGACGAGAGGAGTCTTTGGCCGAAGAGATACGCGTCGACGTATATCCTCATCCTTGGAATGACCTCGCTTTTCCCTCGAGAAAATCTCAAGTCAAGTCCAACCCCATCAGATTTAGTAGAAAAGAGACTGCTCGAGTTTACGGGGAAAGAAAAATGTATGCGAAAATAATAAAAATGCATACGTTGACTCTCTCGTGGACACGACGAGAAGCTTTTAGTCTTCGTATACCGCACGCTTTGAAAAATGTTTCTCCGATAAATTTGAAGGAGACAAACAAAGGAAATATTCCAAGAGGTCGGACACGAGTTAGCGAAGGATAGAACAAAGAAAAAGAATAAGGGCCAAAGGTATTGAGGCCGAAAGAAAGAAGATAGAAAATGGAAAGAAATCCTCGAGGGAAGTCATGGACGGTTGGAGGAGATTTCAAAGTTTGATAAAATAAAGCTCTTTTCCGTGACTGTAGAAATAAAGAAAGAACAAAAAGAACAGAATTATCAGAGGAGCTTTGTTTTCGAAGATACAAAGTAAATTTTCATTGTTTTTTAAATTTCAATTTTAATGGCAAATAAAACGAAAAGAAAATACTTTTTGGCTCGGAATGTAAAGTTAGTTCTTGACTGACATTCCGAACACGAATATATCGTTGTAAATTGTAAATAATCGAATTATCGGAAATATTGGACAATTATTATTGAAGCGTCGTAGATATTTTTGCCAAGTTCGTGAAAACACATGGCTGGGTTTATCTTAAACCAAAAAAGTGGACGTGGGCAAATTTCAATTTGAAATTTCGCACGAGAAACGGAAGTCCGTCCACAGAGGCTTGTAAATATTCGTTTAAAATCACGGCTCTGTGTATTCTCACATTTCTCATGGACTCGCCGTTTTCCCAGACGAAATTCACGTTAATTGAACACACCACTCTCGTCGAGAGAGCAAATTTATTAACAGCCGACTATTATATTTCATGTACGACCATGTTTTTTTTCTTCCTTTTTTTTGCAGTGTCTACGAAAAATAAAAATCCTGGGGGCTCTAGAATTTTTGATTAAAGCGAGAATTTTTGATAAAATATACAATTTGTTAGCAAAAAAAATAAATTATTTAATTTATAAATTTAAGGTTTATTTTGTGTATCAAGACAATTGGAAAATTGGATCACTGGGAGTTTAGGCTTTTGGTTGAAAGCCTTGAAAAGCATATAAATACGAAAAAGCGTGTTGCATGCGAAGAGAGAATGAGCAAAGGGGTTGAAAGGATTGGAAAAAGGGATGGAAGGAGAATCGAGAATCCGTTTGCAGTGCGAGTCGACGTGAACAAACCGACGCACATGGTTCTTCATTTTTCCCTCTTCTCTCTTTCCCTCTCTCCTCCTTCTACATCATTTTCTCTTTTTATGTAATAGACCTTTGGCGGATATGACGAAATGGATCGAAAAGAGACGAGTCGGGCCTGCAGGAGTGAGAGAATGCTTTCATGTGAGAGAATAGGGATTCGCGTGTATGTGAGAATGGAAAAAGAACCGAAAGAGCGAGTAAGGCTGACAGAGGAACGTGGAAAGTACGTGCAAAAGCTCGTGTTCCCAGTCTGGATGGAAACGTATGAGTTTTTGCATTGGAATGATACAGTTCGTTTCATAATTCATCAAAAAACATAAATAATTCATTAGAAACAATATCGATTCGTTACTGAGTAAATAATAATAACACTTTCGTTACCGTTCCAATTGATTTCGCTTTAAAACCACGATTTAAAATCTACTCTGAGCTTATTTTCAAATTAACTCTCGAAAAGTTAAGTTAAATTTATATCATGTGCAGAGAGAAGCAACGACCTCGTCGTTACAGTCTCGTATAGTTGATGGCAACGAAGAAAAAGTGATAAGGTTCGGTGGAGCATGAAAATCCTACACCCCTCATTGCTTCCCGTGTAACCCTCCGATAATAGGCATGGAGCAAAAACGACCTCTTTTCGTATCCGTACACAACCCCTAACAATAGCGTTCAATGTCCGCAACGAGAGAGAGTTTTGCTTGAATCTTTGCAAAAGCTCTGTACGATCAAATTTTCATTAATTAAAACCTCAGTATTTCTACTTCCAACTGTTGAACCGTGAACATAAAACCATGATTTGAAACTGAAAGAAATTTAATTTGTCTCTAAACCGATGGTTACAGAATGTGTCATAATTAATAGAAATTCTTTTGAAATGAGTTGCATTGAAAGAAATGACACAATTAACGAGATTGTAGAAAATTTTGACAAATTTAAGCTCGGAAATTGGTGCTAAAATTCCATGAAACAATAATTCAGCATGGCAACAATGAGAAAACAATTTCAACAAAGCGAAAATAAATGAGGACAGAGGTCTCGGCTTACGAGAGGGGGAGGGGGGGGGGTTCACGCCTCTCGTGACCCCTGCACAAGAGGAATGCTTTTCTCTGTCGTGCTGCAGTTATCTTTTTACCCTCTGTTGTAGTACAAAACCCCTGGCGCAACATTGAGATAAAGATAAAAGTTTTGCACGTCGTGAAGCGCATTTTACGAGAGTTTCCGTGCGCAAGTGTGTGTTGCATATAAATGTGTGAAATATTCAAATGTGTGAGTACGTGGCATGATGCATTGCCAATGGCGACCTCGAAGCGCCCCGAAGTTATTTATCCCCTTAGCCTTAGCGCCATCGACGACGACATCCCTTCGTCCTCGGGGGGCGGGGGGGGGGGACGAGAAAAGAGAAGTTTGGGCTAGAACTCGATGGAGCTATAGAAGGGATGAGGAAACACATAGAATCCAACGTAAAACGACGAAGCGACACCCCTCGGGCTTGCTCCATGGGCTTGAGAGAAGGAGGTGGTTGGGAGGACGTGGGGGAGGCAAAATAAAAGAAAAAAGATAAATAAAAGCAACCCCGTGTTGAGCCTGCATGAAATTGTACGGCACGGCGCTGAAGGGCAGACGGAAAAAAGCTGGAATGAAGCAAGAGGGTGAAAAATTCCTCGACGTGAAATAGCTGGACCTTTGCAAGGCTGGAGCATTGACACATGTGTATATGAATATATATATATATATATAAATGTATAGGTAAATTGTCCATAGACAAGGGTAAAAGCTTGTTGCTCGCCTCTCATTTGTCATGTTTTCTCTGGACCATTCTCGAAGCTCCGTGACAGAGTGTAGTGGAAAGGGAAAAAAATGTCTCCACCTCTTGGTGCGAGCACAGAATGCACTGTAACTTTTGAATTAAATGAACATTGGGAGAATGTGTCTGCGATTGGCAAATGTATCGATAACTCGAGGTATTTACATAAATTTCACAAAGACTTTAATTATAAACGACGAAATAAATTAATTACGTGCAACAATGAAACGGAGCAGCAGGAGGGATAATCGATGGATATTATCATCAAAAGCAATGTTCGAAACAGCGCGGTTGTTAAATTTACCATTTTATTCGTTGCCTCCGGTCCTAATTATTTATTTGACAAAAGACCAGAATTCTTTATCCTTCTAATCGGAATAATACACTTTCAAAGAGGATTAAACAACCAACCAAGTTAATTGAACGAATTACGTATTATTTTAACGTCGCTAGGATTCAGGTGATAAAATAAATCTCCCTCCGTTCCCTAGAGGATTTATTATTGGCGATGAGATTATTTTTTGTTTTTTTTTTTTTGTGTTTGTTTGTGGTTTTTGTGTACGTGGAGGACGGATGAAAAACGCGCATGCCTATGTGTTCAATCAACGTCCATGATTCCCTCAACAACGTTTGCTAAAAAAATGATAATAATAACAATAACAACGGAAGGACGGGGAATCAAAAAATCTAGCTATGAAACAACCGTACAGTATAAACGGATTCGTATCTATACATTAAAAAAGAAAAAAATGAAAAAATGAAAAAAATGAGAAAAAAAAACACCCCATAGGGATATTCTCTTGCTATAAAATGAAGATTTATTTGGATCCGATATATAACGATTGGACGCTCGTAATGGTGTGTATAAAAAAATCAAAAGAGAGAGAGAAAGAGTCTGTGCACTACAAACTCAATATAATATTTACGTTCGATGCAGCTGACGATAAATCGAATGATCGACCATTTAATATCAATAATCCAGAGTTTTGTGCTTCAAGCGAACAGTGTATTCGTGCGTGTGTGTGTGGGTGGTATGTACAAAAATTTCACAGCGATGAAATAACGACGTGACACTGTGATATTTCCTCGCGAATTTCCTCGGTAGTGAAAATGAAATAAAATTTCTCAAAACGCGAATGGAGCGTAACAGGAAGTTGAAAAAATCAATGGGTGGAAAATTGTCATGACAAATTGCGACTAATTTAATGACGTGTCAATAAAACTGATACTTTGTGGAGAATTGACGTAAAATGAGGGAATAGAAACGAAAGGATCTGAAGTAAATTTAATTTTGGACAAAGTACAGGGTGGAATTGTTTTTTTTTTTTTTTTTTTTTTTTTTTTTTTTTCGAATTTGACGTATTGCAAAACGTGTATTTTTCCTCGTGGCTTAAAAAATTCGTGAATGTCGTAATTACGGTTTTCTTTATACATCAAGTTCCCTTCATAATTCTCACCTTTACGATCTATTCCTAGGACCGTATATAGCTCGTCGTAAAAAATTATCAGGTTAGTCTGATGGATCAAACGAAAGAATTGGAGTATCACGCCTCCGGAGAAAAAAAAAGTTCTCTTGGGATTCCACATGTTACTTTTTTTACGCACGAGACCATAGTCGTGCCTTTAACGACCGTACGAAATTAAATTTACGTTCGTCAGTTCCCCCCTGTTCGTAACGCTTGCAAGTTATACAGAGAAAAAAAAATACATGAAGAAAAACTTGAGCGATGAAAGGGCAAGCGCGAGATGAAAAGTTTCTCATCAGCGATAAAACCTTTCCTGTCACTTTTATCCCCAGGCTCCTTTTCAACGAACCTACAAATTTTCTTCTTCTTTGAAACTCAACACAAAGACAGTATTTTGACTGAAGAATTATTCAAAAAACCACTATTTTTATTCCAATAAAATTTTCCCACTTTTTGCCATAAACGAGAAATTAAATTATAAAATTAATCAAATTTTTACCTCTCGATCTCCTCTTCAAACACAATTTAAAAACACAACAAAACATAAATATTCATTGAAATCGAATATACAAAAGTAAATAAAAAATAAATTAATCGAAACTGCAGTAAAATTGTAATTATAAAATAAATAATAATAATAATAATAATAATAATAATAATAATAATAATAAGAATAGCTATTCACTCGTGTCGTTTTTCTGCAGATTGAAAACGAGTTTGTAAGTCGTATTAGTCGTTAGGAAAAATAGTGTGGGAACGACGTTACAAATTGCGAAGAAAATAATTACAAGGGAAAAACAGGTGTGACGTTTTCGTTGAGGTTCAATGAACTCTATTGACGATGTACGTGCAGTAGTCCAAGTGCTACATATGTATATATAATAAACATGAAGTAGAACGATGGAGGCACAGGAACATAAGACCAGGGTTACATAAACGTTGCGGTTACATAATGAAGTTATCACGACCGATAAGTCGACGAGACTGTTATCTCTCGAGGGTTAGGGGTGAAAAGAGAATTTCGCTTCTTTTTTTCTTGTTTTTTAGTTTTTTTTTCGGTGCACAAAATGAAAAAAGTAGAAAATCGTACGTACAGACAATTTAAACTTTTTTGTCAGGAGCCTCTATCTCGAGTTTTATATTTTTGCAGAATTTGTGCAGTGCGTAGTGTCTATGAAACAGGATTTTGTTAAAAACGTCAAATATTTTGTGAAATTCAGGTCCAACAGAATTATTTTCGGAAATTAAGCAAATTTTTGTAATCTCAAGAAATTTTTTTGATTTTTAACCAAATAAAGTGTCGAGATGACAAAAATTTTGCTAATTTGTGAAAATCATTTTACGACGAAATATTTGACGGTTTTAATAAAATCGGGTTTTCAGTGTACACGCTAAACCCTTAAACCCTGTATTTTACGAATTTGTAATAATGCAGCCAGACATGCGAACGGAGTAAACGGAATCCGTAACGAGATACGAAAATCGGAGAGGAAGGAAAATACGAGAGGAGCTTTTTATCATCGTTAAGTACATTTCTCCTGGAATCGTAAAAAAAAAAATTAAAAAAAATTACGAGGGACGTTTCAAATTGAGCAAATGTAAAATTTCCTTTTTTTTGACATTTATGAGTTCATTAATTCTTTAAATCTTTAAATTTCGCAATGACTAAGCCTCTCAATTTTTCATGGACATCAAACGAATGGGTTATAATTAATTAATTGATAATTATTTCGTTTTTTTTTTTTTTATTTTTAATTGTCTTAGCTTGACCCAAAAAAATGTGGATCGGCAACAATAAAAACTTTACAACGAAGGCAAAATCGTTTATTTAATTGCCAATGTTTCATAAGAAATTAATTAAAGTTGCTTAGTTAGTATTTTTCATTGCGCAGAATTTTTTTTTTTTTTTTTTTTTCTCAGTGACATTCGGAAGTGGTTCATTTAAGCGGATCCATCAAAATACGTTTGCACATATTGGCCATACGTCGAAACTGTAGTTACCCACAGGTGGCCTCCCAATTGCTCAATTCCCATTGCAACTTGACGATATCGGGTTTGTTGCGAAAGGCACCAATCGAATGAGTTTTTCTTTTTTTTCTTTTTTTTTCACGGCAGGATAACGTTCGCACGGTACAGTTCGATACGCTATGGCAGTTTTAACTTAATATTTTTATATATACAGAGCTATATAAAATATAGTGTAGTATCAAATGTCGAAATTGTATCGAAATCCGATCGAACGTGACGCGCGAGTGCGGAAAGGTTTCGAATTCTTACAATATTTTTAATCCCAATGTTATTTTTTGTTTTTTTTAATGCAAAATATCATACGAAGTTCAATCAAAAGAATTCATTGACAAGAAGAAATTTTCTTTAATTCTACAAATACAAATTGTTGGGAACAAAAATCTCAATTATTTTTGCACTGAAATGAACACCAAAATATTTACGATTTTTTTTATCTTTTGCAATATTTATTGGAACGAAGAATCATGTTCTAAAAATTATTTAAAGGAGCACAGAAAAAATGATGAATGATTGTAAAAAAGGAATTAGCGTGTTCTCGTCTGATTATAAACGGTTGTACTAAAAGAGTGAATTGCATGCATCCATAGCGATGCAGGACAATGGATGCAGTCTGTTAGTCAAACTGGAAACAATGTGGAGTATCATTAGAGGGTTTTGTGAAAAAGGGTGGGCGGGAGAAGAGAAACATAGACTGGTAAGCTTAAAACACAAACTTGTATATAATCCAGTAAAACAGTGTACAATACTCGGTTGTAACAGTCAAGTATTTGTTACATTTGTGCCAGACAATGAGCAGGTGCGAGAGAACTCAGTTCGAGTTTAAGACGTCTACAGAAACGTGTATAATACATATAAATGTGTGTTTGTATTAAAATGATATTAAGTACATAATATAACGTGCGTGAAACATCAGATCGCGAGAAGCAGAACCGCAACAGAGTATAAAAGCAGCATCGCGAATTACGAGAACGAAGCATTATTAAATTAATTAATCGGACCAATTATAATTCTTGTAGAGGATAGTCACGCTTAGAAGAGAATCTCTGCACCATATAATACAGTCAAGTATACAAACTGTACTATAAACTAATCTATATACGTTCGTACCTGCATATAGGGGATTATGGGACGAAGTGGGCCCCTGGGGCAAAACGGACTAGCCAAAAAAATTTATTTGTGGGGCAAAATGGCCTCTCCCAAAAATGAACGAAAGTCACATCTTCACAACATTAAAAAAACATTTGAGACAATAAGCTAATAACGTGCAAGTCCTTGAAAGAAAAAAAAAATTAAAAAATTTCACCATCTTCTGGGAAACAAAATCGCATTGACAACTGTGGTCATCATCATAGCGACGAAACTCACGCCCGATTCTAAGGATTCGTGAGCCCAAGCGTATTCACAGAATTGAAAACTAAAGGCAGCGAACGATTACAACTAAACTCGAAATCTATTTTGATGAAAAAGGTAAATTGGATCCTAAAATTTTGGCCGCGAGCGAATTTTTCATCTAGCTTAATTCCTTAAGGGGTCCATTTTGCCCCATGTTCCTCTATATTAATATAAATACAGAAGGAATTGCACTTAAGATGCTAAAAATGTACCGTTACTTACGCGATCCTTAAATTACACATGAGTCTCATCAACAGTTAGATTTTTCCGACCGGAATTAAGAATTGCGCGTGGTTCCGTTATAAGACAGTGATTTCGTTGAAAGAGAAAATGTAGAGAAAAAAAAAGCGAGAGAAAATCGTGTAACTTGTGGAACTAAAGGAGATGGAATTAGTCTTTCAAATTCTTGAGTATAGTTTTGTTGCATTGAATAAAAAAACTGTGAACCTTTGTTCAGTGAGACTCTCTGGAAGTGAATGCACTGCTGGGAGCGAAGAAAATGAAGTTTTAGGGAAAAATCGATTGAATGAAAGAAAAAAATGGAAGATTTTCGTGCGTTTCTTGACGTTGGAAGCATTAACGATCCTTTTTGTTTTGTTTTTCTTGGCAGAGAGCAAAGAGAGCTCTAAGTACGTAATGGATACCGTGGGAAAAGTCTCGGCTCGAGCGCGGTAATAATAATGTCCGTATGTTGATTGAGTGGGTACCTCTCGTTGCTCTCGGCCTTCTCTCGTGGCTCGCACACAACTTTTATCTATCCATATATATCCATTTATATACATCATACGAATAAGCCTTCATACGTGACACTGTTTGCTTTTCTGCTGGAGCAACAGTGGCACTTTATTCACGCTCTGGTGCAAAAACGTGCTCGATTACATTTGTACACAACAATACATGGTGACAGTCGTAAAATAATATTAACATAAAAAAAAAGAAAAAAACAGTGTAAAACGAAGAAAAAAAAAGATCGTTGAGCAGGATTTTTGTCGATTTGGAAAACGAGAAAATGTCAAGAACATGTGAATGGACGATTGAAAGAGAGAGAGAAAAAAAAGATAACTCGAGAAAATGTGTAAAGTCCAAGTAAGGAGGAAATTGCAGGAGACGATTTACGAGGGAGAAAGTGAAATTCTTTTTAATTCAGGTTTTCTATCCGTTGCTCGATTCAATTGCTGGGGAAGCGAGTCATCAAGAAATCGCAATTAAACGTGAAAATCTCTTGCACTTCTCATCGTTGGTTACCATAGAAAAGAATGCGAGGGTGAAAGAGATCGGAAGCATGTGACAAAAGTGAGGGATCGAGGTTTCAAGTTGTTTCCGAGTAGATTCTTGGTCGTTATCGTACAATTAATTTTTCCATTCGTCCTTTCTTTCCTCATGGTTTCCTTGTCGCATATACACTCGAGAATTTTCATCGGTTAACGTTCGCTTCACTTTTATTTCATTACGTCCGTTTCCACTTAGCCCTTCGCAATTTTTGGTTTCTTCTCTCGTCGTCTCCCTCCCGAAGAGACTCTCCATTTTTCCATCAACGAGAAAGACGACCAGGTTCATCGAAAACTTACCTTTTTCCTCGTTCTCTCGAACGAAGAAAAAGCAGAGGAGTAAAACGATGAAAAGCGAATAGAATAAGTCTCTCATTCTTTTGTTCAATAACAATGAAAAGTATTCGATTCGGAACGTCGACGTATTTTCACAATTATAATAAGAGACTTCTCAAGGACCAACTTTTGACGCCATTCATCATAAAGAATAAGGAAAGAAAAAAAAATCAACGATCCTCTTGCCATTCGAAGTTATTATTACGGTCTAAGATAAAAATTCGAGAAGAAGCATCAAAAGAAAATAACTTTTTTCCAGACTTTTCTTATTATATTACGAGATATCGCGTAGAATTAATACTTTAATTAAGTCCGAAATTATACTTTTATTAAAGCCACTTATTTGAGGGAGTTCGAATAAATTTCCAACCACATTTCACAGCGTCCTTATTGCAAATAGTATAAAAAGTGAAAAAAAACTCTTTACTGTCATAAAAAAAAAAAAATACAATAAAAACATTTTGAAATTAAAAAATAAATGATAATGGGAAATAAAATTGATAATTCAAATGTTTTGCAAAGTATATTGTGTGGGTTGGTTTTAAATGATAATGTAATGGAAAATACGAAGATTCGTATTTATATATGACGAGAAAGCATTCCAGCACCCACACACAAGTACCATTTTTCACGAGTACGACCAGAGTGTAATAAACCTTTGTGACCCTCGACCAACTGGACACGTGAGAGAGCATTGCTCTCGAGTTATGACATCAAGATTCTCCAAGAGTGCAAACATAACAGGTAAGTACCATTTTTATGAGAATAAGTGGGTCGATTATAATTTCAGATCAAACTAAAGAAACAGCAATAATTAATAATAAAACTTCGATTTTTTCAATATATACGACGTTGGAATATTTATTCCATTAAAAATCGATTTTCTCGTAATTTTTTTCTTTTTTTTTTCATCCTCAGATGTAAACAATATTTTGCAAAATTCATTATTTCTAAACTTGTAAATATATTTGTTCATTTTTTATCAGAATGGATATAAAAAGTAGAAATTAACGAAACTAAACCACTTTACGGAAGGAAGGTCGGTTGGTATCCGAAGTAGCAAAACTAAAGGGCAGTTTGAACTGGAAGCAGAATGTAACGATCCCTGGAGGGAAGTTTATTCGAATGGTATGGCGGATAACTCGAATTAGAGCGACGATTAGGAATAGTACATTTAGTACAAGTTCAAAATTGCTCGAAACAATTTATCGTAAATTTGGAACATCGTTTGTTAATGAATTAGCTCCACTTACTGGTAAAATGAGTCCCAAATTACTCCATAAGAAATTTTGACTTGTTTGCTTACCTGCAACAAAAAAAAACAAGAGGCACATGAGCATTTGATGCAAATTATATCGATGCTGCAAATCAATCAATAGAAAAAAAATTAAAGTCTGTGGGCCATACAAAGAATTCACTGGATATGATGGACGAGAGTTTTTCTCAAAAGGCTCCAGACGTTAAAATCGTTTGAATGTATAAGGAAGAGGAAGAAAATAGGGAAAGAATAAAGTGGCTAATAATTAGTTGTTAATTGCAACTGTTGAATAGCTTCATGAACTAATTGGTCTAATCAAACTCGTCTACCGTTTTCTCATAATGTATTGAGAAAAATACGTATTTTTCTGTACCTATACTTTTGGCAGTCTTCGTATTGTAGAAAATAGGTCAATAAATTCGCTGAACAAGAAATTCGGTCGATAATTCGTATACAAGTACTTCGTATACTCAATTTCTACATATCTAGGAATTAAGTACAAAAAAAACATCATTAAAACTGCAGCATGGAGTTTTTTTTTCTTGCTAATTAGTGACTTTTCAAAATGTTGCTGCGTAGAGTTAAAACAATCTGTTTTAGACGATCACAACCCTATGGATTCATTTTTTCATTCGTTGATTCATTTTGGTTACAAATATGGGGCGTTTGGAGGGTTGACTTTGAATAAAAATGATTTTTTGCTGTCCGTGGAATCTCGTTGTTTTGGAATCTACATTTCACTGGGGATTATAAGTTTTTTTTAGGGAAAGATTCATTGAAATTGTTTCAGTGGTTTTCGAGTTATAAGCAGGAGTGAAAGGTGCAGACGTGGAGACGCGCAGACAAACAGACACACTTCATTCGTATAGAGATTTATATTCGTAGAGAAGAATAAATGTGGAGTGTACGAAAAAGCATTCACGTTGGAGGAAAACAAACGTTGAGTTTCTGGAGAAAAGAGAGAATTCGTTTGCCAAGTATAAGGAAAGAACAGGGAAGGAAGCGTTGTAACTGCAGCGAAGCTGAGACGGCGAATGTGGAATAAGAAAAAGACGAAAAGTTGGTACCGCTATTTATGACAAAAAGGACGAGCAACCTCACAAGCCTCGTCCTGTGGAAAAGAGGTTGGATGTTGAAAAATAAAAGAGATCGAGAAAGCGAGTAAGAAAAACAAAGAGAGAGAGAGAGAGAGGAAGACTCTCTTGGATCGGATGACCGGGATTTATCGTTCTTTCCTTCCGACCCAGACGAACTCTTCCTCTTTTACAAATTTCTCTCTTTCCTCTTTCGATCTATCTTTCTCTTCCACTCGACCAGTGGCATACAAAGCGACGTAGCGCAAATCACTTTGCGTGTTAAAATCTCGTATTTTACGCCCTTTCGTTAATCCACCAGTAACATAAATTTCGCTTCCGATTAAGTTTTCTCCCTTTCTTTTATTCCTCTTATCTTCTACCATCTGCTCAAACGACTTTGCCACTCGGTGGAAGATCTTAAATTCACATGTCCACTCAAATTTCCAACGTTTCATGAACGTGAATCCCGTTGTTTATAAAAATTCGATGAAATTTATGATAAAAAGTCGTGCGCGAGCCAAAATAGTATCAAATCACTAATGAAAAACTTGTTTATAGACAATTGAGGAAATTTTCATCAACGAATTGTATAATTTTCGTTAATTAATTCGTTTCAGTATGGAAATATAAAGAGCAGATGAGAGTAAATGGAAGAGAACGAATAGAGAGATTTTGATATTTGCATTGAAACGATAGAAAATGTCGATGGTTGATGCGCCCCCGCACGCAGCAGTGTCGTTAATTAATTAATTATGGATAATTCGTGAAATCAACTGGCCAGTCAATTTCTCGTGTTTCTGTTAAACCCTCTGTCCTGCATTCGTTCCTCGTTGAATTTACCTTTGGGTTCTATGGGTTATCGCCATATGTACGAAGACACCATGAATAAATTCGTATATACGAGACTGATTTAATTCTCTTTTGAATAGTAAAACATGTGCGACTATGTGTCGATATATATCGGATGCTGGATTAACCGAGCAAATGAAAGTCAAAGCTTTTGGCGAACGACGTACGTACAAACGCGGAGGTTTTATCGTCAATCGTTTGACATTTTTTTACATACAGTTATATACATTCGATGAAATAATCAGCGCGATAACACGATCGAATTAAATACGAATCAATAATTATATATATATATATCGCGAATGTAACAAAAGTGAGGCCATAACCCAACTTTGCTTTTGCCTCGTTATTATGACGTACGGATTAAGCTCCATTGTTACCTACGAGCACCGATATATCGCAACAGGCATAATAGACTTGGCAAAACCATGCACATATATGTATACAAGTATATAACTGCCAAGTAGTAAAGATCACGGTGCGTCAGCCACGCACTAACCGCACTCCCGAACCAAAACAAAAGCCGGCTTATTCCACATATTAACTATGTTGAAACAAACCTCTTGTTATTTTGTTAAGTACATGAGATTCGTATACCGAGTTCGTTGGGTTATTACAAGCGACGATGAAAGAGACTGAGAGAGAGAATGAGATAGACAATCTACTGGAACAACATTGTTTAACTGATATTTTCATACCTCGAACTTTAGTTTCAATTACTTTGTGAATATTATTTCGACTGGAGTGAAAAAGAAAAAAAAACTGAGAAACGAACGCTGACACCGATTTGTTTTTTTGTTGCATGAGAAAAAAAGCTCCGAACGTTTTCATTTATGGAATAATTTCCACGAACAAAGTCGCAATTGGAAGATTTTTATGAGTTTTTTTCATTTTTTTTTTATTTAGCAACTTTTTGGCAAATTTGTTGTAATTTGTGGAATGTTATTCGGAAATAACTGACTTAATTGCTCAAATTCCTTCGTTTGCTTGCCTATGTTCCAACTGCACAGCTCTACACATTGTTCACACAGCTATAGCAAAACTAGCCTCAAGGTGAAAACAGAAGGACTGTGGATTATGGCAGAGTCACAAGGTTCGAGAGAGGAGAATTTGCTGGTCGGGAAATAATATTGGCGAAATGATATTGTATGTCTATATACAGGGTGTCTCATTATAGACAATCCACGCAAATATCTTCGCGAAATTTGAACAGTTTCTCAAAAAGTCTTTCAAACAAAATTTGTCAGACTCGCAAAGGGTGACATCTGATGGATACTCCAAAACTTACCTTGAAATTATTCTTGAAAGTTCACTTTTTGAGAAATTCTCAAATTTCGAAGATATTTGCGTGGATTGTCTAAAATGGGACACTCTGTACGTGTATATATATTGCTATTGTGGAACAATAACCCCCGGACTCTGAGAAATTCTCTCGTCGAAGGGATATTGACTCGAGAGGATGAGCAGCTGATAAGGCTCTCTGTGAGTAACATCGTCAAGGGTTCTTTCTCATCTTAATCCTACTTCATTGAAGAACCTTTTGCTCCTTCAACGATAGACACAGAAAGCTCGGCGAGCTAAGGAATCCATTTTTTTTCCTTTGACACCAAGTAAAAAAATAAAAAAGAGACGGTAAACTGCATGATGAAGAAGAAAACATTATGTTTCTATAAGATTTTCTATCAATTCGTTGATCTTTCTGGTTCAAGCGCAGTTTTATGTTACCGAATGTATTAATTTCTAGAAATTTTCTAAGTGGATTTGAAAAAAAAATGGAATTTGATTGTTGAGAGAATGATTGAGAAGAAATAATGGAAACTTTGAATTAAAAGACTTTTCTCGAGATTTTTCGTACTTTGCTCATCAAAATCACTCGCGGAAATAAAACATCGATTTTTCTGTTCTTTTTCGGAGACGAAAAGAAATATATTTTCATTCGCCACGGTCATGGCACCGCGATAATAATGCCAATAACAGAAACGAGTGTACGAGCGATTGGACAATTTACTGAAAAATTGGAAAGAGGTAAATTATTAGCGCGAGGTGCCCGGTACGAGAAGTTTTTTCTTTCTCCGTTCAGTTCGTCCAGCCGAATAATAGCTCGAGTAAACCTCGACCTTGTTGTACATTGTACACCACAACGTTTTATTTCGTTACGGAATTTTTATTTCCTACCACAATTTTTTGTCCTCGTGTCCCTGCGGCACACTTCGTAGTTTCAACAAAAACCGACGAAATGATGGAGCACGAGCTGCGAAACGTGCGTGAATATCTTTTTCGATTTTCCGGCAAAAAATGTTCGCTAAAAAAACAAATTTTCTCGTAATTTTTGAACAAATAATTTTTCATCGATTGAAAAAACTGATCGAAGTCGATGTGACCACGAAATAATAATCGACGAAATAGAAGAATGGAGCAAAATAATCTCAAAAAATCGGATACATTGATATTTTTTAATTCCCTGATTTTCTATTTAAAAAAATTATTGAGACATGGGCAGAACTTTTTGTTTTAATTAAAACTCCATCGGTAACAATCAAGAAAGTTTAAAATCCATTTAAAAAAAAAAGGCAATTGTATACGAAAAACCTTACAATTGAAAAAAAAATCATAAATTTTTTAATTACGGGTTTAACGAGAGATTGATAATTAAGGCGAAAGTTCCAACAATAAAAGACACAACTTATCGACTGAGTGTGTTTTATCTTTTTCTGTTACACTGTGTTGGAGCTGTCGCCAAAGAATATCATTGAGAAGGCGTGGGAACCTAAACTCGACTCGAATGTTTTTTTTTTTTTGCTTTACCGACTCTTTTCTCTCGATATGGTCCGTCGTAACAGTTACGCGAGCAAGAGACACAAGGGTTGATGTTATTTTGTTTTTTCATCGCAGTCGTTACTCTCATTCTCTTTTATCTAAACGGAAATGCTTGTGGATAAGATTTGCACCTAGTGCGGAGTTGCGCAATCGTAACTTGTCGACGACCAGGTTGACCTCGAGCTACGATCAAAAATTCAGGCCCGATAGCCTCTCCATATGTTTTTCTTTATAGATAATCACAGCGGAGTCTTTAAAAATATTTCGTGATCATTTTTTTATAAGGATTTTGGATTAATTACGTTATTAATTAAGTTTTTTTTTGCGACAATCGTTTTGAGTAAATTTTGTTCGTTTGGGATTGTCGTAACAATGAGTTTTTTTCATTTTTTCAATCTGCAAAATTTCATCGCACTATTGAGACATCTTGAAGATGTAATTTCCGTAAATATCAATAAATATTTAACGAGCTGATAAGTTGGAGAATCAAGTTAGTGACGCATCACAACTATAATCCGACTTCGCAATTTACACACGATTTATTCGTTGTTTTTTTTTTTTTCTTTTTCTTTTTCATAAGCACGCGCGAGTATCATTTCTATTTAAATTCGTTACGCGCTTCGCATTTGAATTCGTGTCGTTGGTTCTTTAGACTCATAGAAATAGTGGAATGTCTTCCTCGAATAACTTTTGACCCCAGGGCAGGGCTCGAAGATGGTATTATATAAATTTTTAATGATTTTATTGTTGATTTTGATTAATGTTTTGAATGAAAAATTTAATATTTTCTGTAAAAATTACATTTTCCACATGAAATTAGAAGATTTAATGATCAAATGATGGAATAAAAATGCAAAAAAATCTTTTGGTTTTTATTTGAACTGCTTAACAAGCATGAGTGACGCGAATAATCAAATTCTAATTTATTCCTAGACAGCAGGACATTAAACGGACATTGGTGAGACTGGTGATGATGCATTTCTAAGTCTTTTTTTTTTTTGTTTTTTTAATTTTTTATGCAACGACAATTCTCTTTCGAGTAAATCCTCCGACGAGTCACCTCCGGTGTAATAAAAACACCTGCGGCTTTTACTTTCACGTTTGTCGAACGGTAAATGAAAGGAGTTCGACGAGAGAGAGAAAGAGAGAGAGAGAGAGAGAGAGAGAGAGAGAAAATCGCGGTAAAAGGAACTTGGGACACGATAGAATTTTTCGTATTCTATGTACTCCACGCTTCAAATCGTGACTCATTTACCGTGTTAGCGGTACACCATCTCTTCTGCAACGTGCGTTGACGAGAGACGGTGAATCATCGATTACTGGAGAATCTTGCAGAGGCGTTGATCGTAACCTCATACAAGAAAATCATTGTAAGAGATTTTTTGAATGGCAGGTTTTTAAAGCCATTAGCATTATCTTTGTGCTTCGATGAGAATAATGAAGGATTATGATTTCTTTGACGATTCATTTATTTTTTAATTTTTTTTTTTTTTTCCTATAAAGGTGCGGTAAATAAACGTTTTTATTTATTTTTTTACAAATGAAATTATTAACGTTTCGAAATCGTTATTAAAATATGAATTTATGAAGAGAATAATAAATGGGATGAACGATCATCGAAGCTTGACCAACACCAACGCATAATTTTTCTACCTATTGCATGATCCATTGTAGAAACTGTTGCAGTCGAGTTTGAATAAAAGTGCAATAAACAAGGAGTGTCGCGAATAATGAATTGCAGCAAACATAGACAGAGAGCCGATGAAGTCATAGGAATTTCACTCTGCCATTATAACCACGATATTCATTTCCTCGATTACTGTAAATTTGCAGTAATTTCCTGTTCGAATGTGTTCGAATGTGCTCGGACGATTGACCCCGTTTCATTCAATCGAAACTGTTTGTTCAGCTTGTTAGTCCATGGGAACATTTCCAATAGACAATTTTTATTTTTATTTATAGGTTTTAATGAATTGCCCAGAGGGGAACAAACTGCAGGATGGTAATTTAGCTATTTCTTTGCATGAATTATACATTAAAAGAAAATTGTTACGTTGTATTTTAAGAATCGCGAAATATTTTAGCGAAGAAACATATGGATTTGCTCAAAAATACCAAAAACATTATTCAATAAACGAATAAAATTATTTAAAACAATACGTAGACAGTCGAAGGTACGTCAACGTCTATATTTATCGTCCAATCGCCTCTATTTTCCACCACCTGCAGCGACGTCTGCCAGAATTTACTGACAACGTAGCGAGATTGATTTTTCCGAAATGGAACATTTGAAGTGTTGCCAAAAATAAGGTATGTATGAAGTTTTTTTCATTCCTGTGCCGGAAAACTCGATTTAGGTTCAGAAAAAAAAACGTAAATCGATCTTTAAAAAATAAATAAATAAATAACTTCATCAAGATATTAAACAATCTTTTATCAATAAATCTAACGAGTATGAGACGATGAAAAAAAATTTAACGTAATTTCGAAATAAGACAAAAGTAAACGCAATTAAAAAGAGATAACTATAGCAATGAAGAGAAAAAAAAAGAAGAATCTGGACTGAACAATGGCATTGTTGTTGCTGAATCGAAGATCAAGGGCTGATAAAATACATGTGATACACTGTGATACAAAGCGATAATATATAAAACCGTCACTATATTGATGACTCGTTTGAAAGCGAAGGCGGACGTTCACAGCAGGATTGAATTAACGTCGATAGTCTCTCCGAAGAGCCGAGTCCGCTACAATCTTTCTATCTTTAAATATACCATGACCATTCACATATAAATATAAAGTAACATATATAGATATATATAAATAATAAATTCTTTCGAAATATTTCCTCAAGTGCACTCTCGAAACGCCCTCGTTGTATTCAGCTCGACAACAACGTCGTCATCCTCTTTTTTTTTGTTTAATGTTTTATTGACCATGAAGAAAAAAATGTCACATTTGACCTTCCGCTGGCTGTGTGAAATGAAGAAACATAAGAGGAGCGTGATGTAAAATTATTCTGAAAAAACGATAATTGTCAAAAAATTCATGTTTTTTATTTTTATTTATTGACAATTAATTTTCGTCAACTTAAAAAACTGAGACAACGATCTGTGAATGAATCGAATTAAAAGAATAAAATTATGAGACGAAAAACGTGATGATGTTTCATAAAAGATTGAGAACAATAATCAATAAAATTATGTTGCAAACGTCAAAGCCTCGAAAGGTCACGTTTGCAGTTTCCTCGGCGTTCGAATAGAAACGAAGAAAAGATCAGACTCGAACGAAAATCAATCACGACCGCAATTACACGTAAAATCAGCAACGTGTCTACAGCGAAACAAAAGAATTTCATCCAAAATATATGTCTCGATAACAAAAAGCACCAAAAATAAGGAGAAAGAGAGAATCAAAGAAACTCCTCCTCGATGACTCTCGAGTTATTTTCATTGAGGGAACGCAGAGTGATTTGAAAATCAATGAGAAAGACAAAGTAGAGAGGAACAATAAAAGGTTATGCATCATGAGAGAAGAATTGCGATAATAACGACGGAGAGAAATAAAAAAACGCGCATTGATAGACGCGAAATTACGAAGAGAAGGGACTTGCATCTAGATTTAGAAATTCTCTTGGTAACAGTCGGTGCATCAATGTGTACGTTTGTATGTGAATTAGGCGTCGATAATCCGAGGGTATCTCAGTAACGGAATAATGTCGGAACAAAAAAGGAAAAGAGAGAGAGAGAGAGAGAGATAGAAATACTTTGTGTATCAGGATCGTGAATAGACGTAACTTCGAAACTTTGAAGTTCGTGATTTTTTATCTCTTTTATGAATGCTGCGAGTACGTACGATTCGAGTGTAGTTGAAGTAATTAAATGAGAAAAAAATGTTGATGAAGTTTGTGTGATGAAGAAAATGAATGAAATTTCGTTGTATCAACTGAAATGTATTTTCGACTGGATTAATATTTAACAGACTGAAACGAAAGGAATTGGCTTAATTTCGTAATGACGTAAATTTTCACGAGAAGATTATTGATGCTCAGGAAAAAGGAAACTGTGCGAGTGACCCTTCCGTTTTGTTTGTTAGTCGAAGAAAAGCTTGTAAAAGATCGGGATGGAGAGAGAGAGAGAGAGAGAGAGAGAGAGAGGGAGAGAAAAGAGAAGGAAAGAAAGAAAACGATTGAGAGAAGTTGGGGACGAGTGTTCGAGAAAACTTTTCGTTAGAGAAAGGACTTTGGGTTGAAAAAGTTTTAAGGAAGTCTTCGGAACGAGGTTTGTACTCGCTGTATTTTTAAGCACGAGAATGTACGAAGAGGAAGAATGAAAGTGTAATTTCGTTGCTTGTTTTTCTCTCAATCCTGGTTTTACGAGTTTCCGGGAATAAAAAAAAAAGAAAATCCAGAAAAAGATGGAAATATCGAGAGAAGAAGAAAGAGACAGAGAGACTGAGAAATAATGAAAGAAAACTGGAGTAAAATTCAAAAAGGAAAAAAAAAGATAAAAAGAGAACGAAAAAAAGAAACTTTTCACTTCGGGAATCCAGACTGACGGAAAACCGTAGCAATCATAATTTTTTTTTGTTTTTCCTCCATTTCTCATCTTCTACGCATGTCTCTTGAGTATTTGCTTCAGAACTACCAGTTACAACATTTTTTTAAATCCCCGTAACTGTGTCCAGCGTCTTCCAAAGTTTGAATTAGTTTTAGCACCACTCGTCATGGGAAAATTGAACGATCGCGAAGAATGAGTCTCGCGTGTATTAACTTTTCGTATACTTGAAGAGAAATCGAAAGAAAATTATACGAAAGAATGTCAAAAAAAAAAACTGGGAATCGAAGGAACGATCAATGATTGAGAAACGCCATGAGGATTATTTTGTAGTGTCATTTTTCGGCTTCTAATAGAAAATATAATTAAATTATCAACATTTGCGTTGGCACGAAATCATTAAATATTCAACTCGTAATAAAAACGACACCAAATTTTTTTCTAACTCGTGCAATTATTATTTTTATGAAATAAAGTGAAAACTTCTATATCGAGTGAAATGTCACGTACTCTTAATTTTTTTTTTTAAGTTTATTTTATCTTTCGAAAGAATTTTGTCAAAGTACGCACGTCATTATTTTTATGGCTGTTTTAAAGAAATACGACAAGCGATTTTTGCTTTGACGAGAAGCGACGAGAAAGTGCCGGAAAAAACCGAATGGACCTCCACCTTTACGGCTACTTAGAATGTGATATCTTTAAACGATGTTTTCTGTTTCTCTTTCTCTCTTTCTCTCTCCCGTTCTCCTGGAAACCTTCTCACTCGTGCACACCCTGTCGGAGGAGAGAACCCCAACCGATTTATGGCAGACCACACCGAGTCCGAAAGGGACTTTCGAGATATAATCCGCCAGGTTGACAACAATCCCCAAAGTCGAGAGAGAGGAATATCCTCAAATACGCCGCACAGTCAACGTGCACCTTATAATCTTGGCCTTAAGAGCAGCGCCTCGTTCCAGGAAGTCATGCATTCATAACAACAACAATAACGAAATATTTACCAAAATATCTATATAATCTTTCGAATCTCCAAGTTTTTTTTCTTCTTCTCCAAATCCGGTAAATCCTAAAAAGTGTGTAAATTAATTTATTCTTCTCCATATACACCATAAACACTTGGTTACGTTTTTCAACATTTTTGAAAACCCATAGTAATCGAACACAAACTAAAAACCCAATTTTGTTTAAAAAAAAACGTCAGATATTTTCTTGAAACATGTCAAAAAAATTTTATGCTCTAATTAAAAAAAAAAAAGAAAAAAAAAATAGTTACTCCATTCTCTTGTGTTCAAACGCGATTAAAATTTTACCTAAAAAATTTCAACACTTTTTACAACGTAATCGAATAAAAATCGATTTACGTTTTTCTATGAAATTACTAACAAAAATGTGACAAAATAAAGTATAAAATACACAAAGTGCAAACGTAATGATAAAATCCAATGTATTCGAAGAAAAGCAAATCTAAAAAGGAAGAATTTCCTTGAGGCTGTCGTATACTCATTTAAAAAGCAGTTCGTCGATAAATTTAATTGCGAATATAAACAAACAAGACACGAAGATTTGAAGTAAGAACTTGGATGCTGGGTAAAATAATAGTGAATAGACTTTATTGGAGAATCATAGGTCGAGTGTAAAAACGTATTTCTGTGTATAAAGGAAAGGTGGTGGAAATATATGTTCAAAGGTGAAATATCTAGGTGTGAAATCAGGGCGTTACGCAAAACCTTCGTTCCACGCCTTGTTGGCCCTCGCGATCAGAGCGTTGTATAATATATCGCGGTGTTTTGCAAAGCCCTGCGCTCTCGTGGTATTACACACTATCTAATAATCGCCAAGTACACCCGCAACAACGAGCCATAATAATGTTCGAATGTGTCGATTTATATATACAGATAGATATACAAACAAATTCACAAGTTAAGGGGTTTACGTACTTTGCAAATAATCCCTGAGGCAAATCTTGATTTCTACAAAGCTCGTGCATCGTGTTGGAAACGATATAGAGGAACGTGGGGCAAAGTGGACCCCTGGGGCAAAGCGGACAATCCAAAAAAATGTATCTTTGGGGCAAAGTGAGCTCTCCCAAAAATGAAGGAAAGTGAAATTTTTCTTCGAATTTGATCTTCCTTCATTTTTGGGACAGCTCACTTTGCCCCAAAGATAAAATTTTTTCGATTGTCCGCTTTGCCCCAGGGGTCCACTTTGCCCCACGTTCCCCTATTCATACGATGAGCATATATGGGATGGTAGATAATAATAGTAAAGTTATTCAACAGCGTTTTATTCGATAACGTTCTCTTTTGAAAGCGTCTTCAAAGAGATTTTATATATTTGCCGAATAAGAGACGCGTCTCGATTCACGAATATGAGTTTTGACGTCTATAGAGGTGGTTAAATTTTTCACTTGTGTTTGCACACTTTATATACTAAACGTTTGTCAGCGTGAAAATCTTTTGTTGAATTTATAAGAAAAATTCATATATATAAGATGAAATCTTTGCGAGATTGAGCCAGAGACAGGCAGAATGAAAATAAAACACATGCACCATCACTTCCGTGATAACTTTGTCCGATAAAACTCTCTTCAAGTATAAAAACAGCCCCTGGAGCTATCCGGAGCATAGGAAAATCATTCGGAAATAGTGCGGCCAAGGCTTTTCGAGAGATTGTGACACATCGATATATATGTTGCTTTGCTGCTCTCTTTATCAGACTCAATTTTAAGTGCTCGCTGTTTTACGATCGATTGTTTTATTACTGAAGTTTCAAATAACAAAAAACCTTCGAGCCTCGAACTGTGAGTTTGACTAAAAATATTTTATTTTGCAATTATGCAGGTATTTTTTCATTTATTTCTGGAAACTTTAAAACTCCATAACTTGTGGAATTTATGAGAAATTATAGAGCCTCCTCCGACGAAATATCACTTGTCACAGTGAAATCAACAATTTCATGATAAAAAATATGAAAAAAAATTCATTATTTTTCAGAAAACTGTTTAATTACCCATTTGGGAACTTGCTGGTGATCAAGTTGGATTTCTATAAGGATAAGGTGCAAATTAATTCATTTTGGACTTCGCAAATATGCACATAAGTAGAATTAAATAAGAAAAAAACCTTCGAGCCTCGAAGTGTTGAGTTTGTCTAAAAATTTTATATTTTTAATGAATTTTTGGTGAAATTAAAACATCTCGACTCTCACTTTAAGAATTTGCAGTTCCATTTACTCGTTTGAGAACATGGTCACATCGTTGAATGTTTATAATTAATTCTATCGATTAATCGAGTCGATCGACATCAAAGGAATAATTAATTCTTCTTGGACTTGTCGTATGTGCAAATAAGTAGAATTTAAAAATGTAAATGGCATTCAGTAGTGACCATATGGAGTGTTAAATAACAACTTATGTAGGAACAGGGTCAGTAAACTTGGGCGTTCGCCAATTATATTAAGAGAATACTGCGATTCCAACAGTGCAAATTACAATGTGGATCATATAAATGTAAAATCGGATTAATTGGCGGCAAGAGCACGTGGATTATTTTAAAAGGTAAAAAAAAAAAAGTGGTTGAGTGTGTGAGTGTTGCATTGACTTGATAAATGGAGCTGACAAAAGTGGAAAAACTTCCATTTCTTTGGACTTTTAAATCACCTCGAGGTTTCAAATTAAAAAAAATAAAAAATTTAAAAAAAACGGCGTGAACGATAAATTTTCTTCATTACATCGTCGGCTCGGTTTGCAAAAGTTTCGTCGTCGAGAAAACAAGCGCGTGTTTTATCGAATAAAAAAATAATGGAGAAATCTTATGATCTTTTGCCTTGACAGCAACGAGAAGAAATTTTAATAAAAATTGAACTTCTCCACGGCTTTTGATATATTTTATTTTTTACTTTGAATATAGTCACAAACATAATGAAAAACTGACAAAGGAATACTTTTATATTATTAAACATTGTTTATTGCTTCGTAGACTATTTTTTGGTGTCAAAATATATTTTTTTTCTCCGACTCACGTTTTTTTTCTCGTTCCACCTCTCATTATCTCTGTTTCTCTTTTCCTTTCCCTTCGTCCCTTTGTTCTTTCGATTCGTCAAAGAGTTACCTTTTTTTATCAAATGATTACGGTCGTGGCCAGGCGAGATAAAAATTGTATTAAAAAAAAAAAAAAACAACTTAAAAAAATCCAGAAACGGAAAGAAAAAGAAGGAGCGAAAGAGTGAAAGAGAAAAAGACCGGACGAGGGAACGCGGAAAAGTCGTTTTTCCTCGCGGTTACCGACAATAAAATTATTATTTCTTGTGACCCTTTTAACGGCGCGAGGCAAAGTAGCGCGGAAAAGCTCGCGAGAGAAGACTGTTCTGTCTCACTTTATCGCGCATGAAAATAACTCTCGGTGAAGCTCGGCGAGAACAGGAGAAGGGGAACAAAAAAAAATTGTTATTTTTTTTCCGTTTATTTTCAAAGCATTAAAAGAGCGAGATAGATGAATGGCGCAGAATCTCTTTTCTCCAGGGAGACAGAACCAGAGTTTTTCGAGCAAGAGCGCGAAAGCAATTTCACGGCTCGCTCGTGCAAACCGAGAGAACACTTCCCTTCGCCACACAGCAACATTTACACCCGCGGAGTACAAGTACTTCATGAACGGACACTCACGTTTTTCTACAGTTTCTATTTGATCATTTTATCGTGAATCTATGCACTCAATTGATATGTAAATATAAAACATTGTTCCTCCAACTTTTGCGATTTTTTTGCCCTCCTCAGGACCTGAGTATCAATATTTAAATAAATTGGTGTTTTTTCATCAAATTAAAACGATCCGAGTCTGAAAACTTCCAAAGCCCTTTACACCGATATCCAAAATGTCATAATTGTTTAAAAAAAAAATAGAAATAACGATTTTGTGCCCTTTTATTATCAGATTTCTAGAGAACTGCTAAAAAAATCACATTGTAAAAAGGAATAATTTTTAAAAATGTAAAAAAATGGCTAAAAAAAAGTGTGCGTGGGTTTTTTTAAAACTTTTTTCTCACGAAAACTCAATATTAAAAATAAAATATGAGTCACTTTGTCGAAAGATCGCTTTACAGATTTCCAAGTAGTGCACAAACTTTTGTTTCCGTCAAACAGGTTTACTAAAAATAAATAATTAAAAAAAACAATTAATCTGAAGGTGTCTCTAGCAAATTAGTTTTATTCATTGAGAGCGCATAACGTAATCGATGCAACGTGAATTCAAGTTCATTAACGCGCGATGTATTTACAAATGCAGTAAATACGTGGGCTCGAGGCAGTTCCATATACTTTATTATGCAATAAAACAAGGTGAAGAAAAAATATACGAAAAAAAAAAAAAAAAATGGAGATAAAAAAGAGAGAGGAGCGAAAGGAAGAGAGGTGTGTAACGTGCCTACGCAACGACATCGTTTGAGTGGGTGTTGTCTACGGTTCTGAAATTATAACGAGGACACGATAAAATGCAGTCCAGGATAAAATTCCAGAACGACGACGTTTAAATATATTCGGGAAAGACAATTTGGGCAAAAGAAGAAAAAAAAGAAACAATTAAATGAGACAAAAAGTTAGTCTGGAGGGGCGGGGGCGGGGGGGGGGCGGTTAACTGGTGAAGAATTAATTTTTCCAGTAAGGAATATGCGAAAAGGGCTAAAGGATAAAATGTGCTGAGCCTTAGAATTTCTTTTGTTAAAAAAGTTAAATTTATATACTCTGCAAATTGAAGAGTTCTTTTGAAAAATTTTTTTTTTTTCAGAGTCTCAAGGAAAAGGGAAACAAAGGTAGAGCGTAATATTAAGGGGTGAAGAAGCAGAGGAAGGAAATTTAAGAGAAATGTGGGAAGAAAAGCGAAGAGGATCCGAGCCCAGCAGCAGCCACGAGTGAAAGAGAAAATGAGAAAAGTGTGGAGAAGCTATAAGGAACGATGTATAACTCACTCGCGTTATAACTTTCTCGCGCGCTTGGGCGCGATAACAATAAAGGCGATTGCGCAAAGTGAGCTCTTAGCAAAGCGACCCAGGTGCATGCGCTTGTACATTAAATGCATACATTAAACGTACATTGACCGCTTTCAAGTACTAAATTACATGTACCCACATATACACTTCCTACTTTATCACTACAATAATATTTCCAAAAGAAAAATCAAACAAAACACACACGATTATTCTAAATTGAATTTCAATAAATTCTATTATTGAAGATTAAATCTCGTTTAAAAAAATGCCGTGTTCAAAGAATGAGTCGAATTTAAGAAAAATAAAATTTATAGACTCTGAAAAAACGAATACAAAGTAATATCAATGAAAATGAGAGTAAAAGAAAAATTTTTTAAATACAGAGAGACAAAAAGAGGGAAAAAATGAGAATTGTTTAGTTAAACAGTGATTTAATGAGGATTGATTGAATCGAGGCTTAAAAAATGCTATAATTTATGATTAAATCTCGTTTAAAAAAATGCTGTCGTCAAAAAATGAGTCAAATTTAAGAAAAAGAATATTTGTAGACTCTGAAAAAATGAATAAAATTAAAAATGAATGAAAATGAGAGATTGTAAAGATAGAGAGGAAAAAAAAGAGAATTGTGTATAATAAAACAGTGATTTAATGAGGATTAATTGAATGGAGGCTTAAAATGTCGAGTCCAGACATTTGCTTCGATGGCGGTCGTTACTCTCATCTAATTATACACGGGGATATGGGCCTCTCGGTTCATTCGTGACGTACGATCATTAGGGATTGGCGATATCGTGTTATATCGTTTGTCCTGTTGCATCTCTCGGGCATGGCCAATCGATGAGGTAAAACAAGCAGCACGATGGGAGGCCATGCGATTACGAATACGTGCGTTCGTGGGAGAAACGGACAAGTTAATGGATATGGGGAGAGGAATAGAGGGTGGAGGAGGGAGAAAATGAAAATGGAAAGCAAATGTCTCCAGAATGGTGACTCTTGTTTTTCTTTTTTTTTTACATTCGAATTCGGATATTTGTAATCCTCGTTATCTTTCTTTTCCCATTTTCTTGTTTTTTTTTTTTTTTTACTGATCCATTTCTGCATAGAAATTTGTACACGGGCGTGTCTTAATCGTCGAGGAAAGTGAAATAAAGATATTGGCGGTCGATTGTTAGAGAAACGTCATAAATCACGATATCAGGATCGTTCGATTGTAATTAAAGGCTAAAAACCACAATTTACCAACGTAATCACTGTCGTAATACAATTTTTACAATTTTACTGTATAAAAAT
The DNA here is from genome assembly GCA_948107755.1 of Campoletis raptor. Taxonomy (NCBI): domain Eukaryota; kingdom Metazoa; phylum Arthropoda; class Insecta; order Hymenoptera; family Ichneumonidae; genus Campoletis; species Campoletis raptor. The sequence continues at coordinate 17,015,353 of OX403627.1, read as the reverse complement.
GAGCATATGAGTTAAAAATTTGTAAAAAAGTACATTTCATTATTAATATCAAATGAATAATTGGCAACGATTAAATATTTTCGTTGATACCCTGGCAAATAATTCAAAGTTCCAGCTTTTTCTTTATGTTTAAAAAATGATAATATCTACATAGATTTTTTTTAATTTTTTACTATTTAATGTGCTCAAAATGGATAATGGAATAGACGGGTTTTTGTTCCGCAAACTTGCGTGAATATACAGCTCAGTCTCACTGCTCACAGGTACAACTACTTAATGTTACTTTTTTAAGCTCGTGGGAAATTACATCTGTCGTTCTTTGAAAGTACGCTTTTTTTTCTTCTTTTTTTTCTGGGCTTGAAAAAGCCTTCTCACCTCGTTACAAAAGAGTACACGCTTGTGTATATAGCTATGAAACGTAGTTATAGTGTGAGTTTTACTGATAATGTAGACTCATCTCGAGAACTTGGTATATACATGAAGAAGAAAATGTCGAGAGGGGTTGAGACTTTTACTATATCGGAGATTCGAACGATGAAGAGAGACCTAGAAGAGTCGATTGCGTATACGTGAAGAATTTTCTCCGCTTTTATACTAAGCATGCAGAGAAATATATATATATATATATATAGCAATGAAGGAGAAAAAGTGAGGGGGTGGGGAGAATATTCGAGAGTGCCAGAAATCGATGTTTGCTCCCACATCTCATGGGTGCTTTGGCTTGTGAAATCAAGAGAGAGAGAGAGATAGAGATTCTTCCCCTATGCTCTCGAGTATTTTTCGTACAGCATCTTTCCCCCTTTTTATGTATCCCTTCAGCATCCCCCACAGCAACCTCAATGATTTTTTGTTCAGCTAGTGCTGCTAGCTATCGTTGATTTTTTTATTATTTTTTTTTTCATACCCAGTGAAATAATGTAAGCTTCGAAATAACATTGTCTCTACGAAAGGGGCTCGAGGTAGTGGAAAATTCGCCAAAAGATTTTAATCCCTAATTATTTAGAGTAGTAACGACAAAAAAAATTGGAGCGTGATTTTCTGTCGAAATAAAAACAAAAAGCTTTCACTTTTAATTCCAAAATATAGTACAGAGAATGTAGAGATATTAAAAATGTCATGTGAAAATAATAATTTGCTGTTTTTAAATAGAGATTTTAGGTTTTTCAACAATTTTGCTAGAATAACAAATAAATCTCGAGCTCAAGGATTCTTCAAGTTTTTTTTTTACGACATATTCAAATTATGATACAACTTTTAATGTGAAAAACTTGAAAAATATACAAAAATATGATATATTTTGTTATAATAATTGTTAATAAATAAATATATCCATTAACCAGTAGAAATGGATCTTCGAATCTCCTGTTTTGGGATTACTTGCACTGTTGTTTTCGTTCTCCATAAAAAGAGGGTAAACTAGCACAATTTTTCTCTTTTACCGCATATCCACCCTCGACAAAATATTATACCTTTCCTCAGATCTCTTGTTTCGTTCTATATATGTATCTATGAACATAAAGAATAAGCAGAGGAAAAAGGTCCTGGTTGGGAGCTACCGTGTGCATCCAATCCGAGGAATCGTTCATTCGTCATTCTCTTCTCAAAGAAGTCCTCTCCTTGCTTTTAGCTCGAAAAGACAAGAGAGAAAACTTGCCATCAAACCGAGACAAGGAAACTGGAGATTCACCACCGAGGGGAGAAAAAAAATGAGGCCACGGATACTAAAACGGCGTGGGTTTCTTGGAACAAATAAATATCTCATAAAAACGTGACGACAGCTAGAATTTTCTTTCTTCAAGTTGTTTAAAAAACTCAGCAACTTGTCATATCAACGAAAGAAAATATGACCGCGAGGAGATGAAAAACATTTACGACTCATTACTGCACGGTCGAAACAATTCTGAAGAAAAAGAGAAAAAAAGAAACAGTGGAGTGTCTATTTGTTCAAAAAAAATATCAAAAAGAAATAATATTTTGAAAAATAATTCCCAAATCAACATAAAAATCGTGTTTGGTTACTTGTTTCGATTGTTATGCGAGAAGCAAAAGCGATCGCATTTCAAGCCGAAAATCAATGACCCCATAACAAAGTCCTCGAATACTCGTGTTCCCCATAATCCTTAGCCCATGATGGAAATAACAAAGATGGTAGAGATTCCGAAGAATGTTAGAGCCAATCTACCCCTAAAATCGTACCCCAAAGTTATTCCATGGTAATTAGCTTTTCATTATAAAAAGGGCGAGACTCATTGTATTGCTAAAAGGCAAGAAGCGTCCTTTTGGTTCGTAAGTATCGATCGATAAATCTATGAAATATGAGGGGTTGAAATATATGGCAAAAGGGACGTTTGTATATTATCATATATTTATCGTTGCTCTGTCTACGATGAACAAGTTCATGGGTACGTTTTGACGTTACCCAGACGTTGTATATATGTGTATATAAGGAGAGAAGGGAGGAGGGGGGCCAAATTCCCCCTTTAGGCCAAGCTGTCTGGCTATGACAATGTTCTGCCCATTACAAGCTGAACAGGAGCTTGGACAGAGAGAAAGAGAAAGAGAGAAAAAGAGAGAGAAAGCTCGTCGGGTTAAAAGAAGAGAGAGAGAGAGAGAGAGAGAGTGAGGGTGCTGGCAATGAGTATATAGGATCCCCTCGGGCACCAAGGAAGGTGGGGGTGGTTCTGAGGGTGGAATATGGGGGGTTGTCCTTGCCTATGGCGAGGAGGATCGAGAGTTGGGGTACAAAGTGTGGGTATACATAGTCGAATAATGCAAAAGCGTCAGAGAGACAATATCAGGAGACACGTACAACACACGAGCTAAAGCTACACCGAAAGAGGGGTAACTTGACAAAAAAAAAAGGAAAAAGGAAAAAAAAAATCGTTGACAAACTGATGTGGAGGCTAAACAAAAGAAAAAGCTAATGTTCCGAACGGTATATAAAGAGGAATAACCGATGGAAAAGCATTGAAATAAAATGTGGAGTTTCCTCACGAATGTGAAGTATGATCGATTGGAACAACAAAAACAGGCGAACGAGATATTAAATAAATGGCAGAGTAAGTTCTAAAAAAAACAAAAAAAGGGACGAAATAATGGTTACAAAGGTGTAACGAGTGAACCGAAAGGGTTAAGTATGTGGAGAGCAGGTACAAAGATGAAAGGGATCTGAAAAAGTGGAAAGAGGAGGACTCGAGGAAATGGGGATTATCGAAACGAGAGTATAACCCACGAGACTTGCGGCCATGGTGTAGGTTAGATAAGGACAAGGGGGTTGAGAAGGAAGGGATGAGGGAGAGATAGCGAGGAGCATGAAACCCCATGGTGAAGGGTTGAGAAGAGGGGAAGAATGTTCCTGAGGGAAGCTCAGCTCGTGGTTTACTCGAAACGAGAATTCTCTACTATAACGATAGATATATAACGAAGGGTGAGAGGGGTAATTAGCAGACGGAACGAGAAAGGGAGGGAGATTACAGCCATTTTGGGACAAGGTTTGTAAGGGGGTTTGAGGGAAAATTGGGGGGAATATGGTCCCCTCCCCCTCTAACGCAACGAACCCACGCATTTCGTCGCGGTTTATCCTCCAACATCGAATCTCTCTGGTCCGTCTCTACCACCACAAACCTCCCAGAAATGTATATACGCATGTTCGAGGGTTAATTATGGTCCAACGTAGTAACGTATCTTTGTCCCACCGAACTGTCTCTCTCCTCGAGTTTCAGTTTTCACCTACGCGAGGCTCTTATTCATTTTTTGGTAATACGACGACAAGATTTCGCTGAATTTTGGAAAAAAAAAATTAAAAATTAAAAAACAATATTGACGGTGTGTTGTTTAAAAATATTTACAAAAGTAGAATAAAATGAAGAGGAAAGTGAACTGAAAAAGAAGTTCCATTGAGAGAGAGAGAAAAGAGGTTTTTTTACTGTAATTTCTATAATTTATAATTCGTGAGTGTCCACAAATTATTGAGTTTGCAAAAAAATTTAAAGTGCGACGAAATCGACACTTGCAATGCTCCTTTTTTTTTTATAAAAATGTATTTTTTTTCCTCTCTCTTGTCGCACCAATACCGAAATTTCTCTCAGCCGTGCAATTTTAATAAGTACCAGCGCACCGTGTTCAAGTAACGAGACTAATATCATTATAAAACGTTTATTACGCGATAATGAAAGCATTAGAGGTGCCCGAACAATTTCCACGAGGCTTGACATCGTGCCTGAAAACCTACCGTCGTGTCAATGCTCGCGAAAACCCATTCGACAAAATCTTCTAAAGTTTGCAATACTGTCGCTTAAATTCCTTGCAATAATATTTTTCTTCAATTATATATTCAAGAAATTTCAAGTTTTTTATCCGATTACCAAAAATTTGTATGAATATTCAATTAAAACAAATAAAAACAACGAGTACTTGAAAAAAAAAAAAAAAAAAAGAAAAAAGTTCATAATTAATAAAAAAAAGATTGAATTTTATAAAAAATTCTTAACCAAATTATATTTATAATTATTGACTCATTAATCGATTGGAGAACTTTCAATCATCATTTGAATTGTTCAAAAAAAAATCACATCAAAATGTCATTTTTTTTGTCGAAAATTTAAAAACATTTTTTTATTCAATTGTAACGTTGAAAAAGTACAATTGTCGATAAACTTTAAGAAGAAATTTTAGTACACAAAGATCCGACAGGAGGCGAGGTAGCGCATCGATTCTCGTATGTGTCGTCGTGGCCGGGAGAATACTAAAGAAAGATCGGGTGGTACGAGAATTCGTGCCTTAAACTAATGAGTAAGGAAAATATAGAGCTTTGGTAACGCTTAGCTATGCTCATATAAAGCGAACATATTTTTGAAGGGGAAAAGGTCGTCCCAGAGGTTGCTTGAACTACTTTTTCGAGCGACCCGGTGAAGCGATCTACCTCGCCATTTAAATAAAAAACAAAAGTAAAGATTCAAATGTACAAATGAAAAAAAAAAAAAAAAAAAATGTACCGCAAAAATTTTATGAATAAAAATTTATTTTTAATCGAAATTTCCTATAGAAAAAAATGGCAGATAAAAATTTTATATTCAAATTTATTTCAGCATTAAATAACTTCGAATAAATCTTTATCGCCCTCGGACTAAATGAGTAAAAATAATTCTCCAAATAAATTGTAAGTCACGTATCGAAGAATGAGAGAGAATATGAAATAAAAAAGAATTATTATAAATCTTTTTACCCAGCCTCATAAATTCACATTTAGAATTTTAACTGCTGATAAAAACTTATAGAAAAACTAAAGGGGAGACAAATAGAAAAAAGTTTAATCTCCCATAGACTCTCTCGTGGTCTCCACGACGAGTGACAAAAATTTCAAAGCTCGTGGATACTGTTCATCCTGACTGTTTAATCTTCGACACGCGCCACGTTTCGGAGCAAACTTTGAGCGAATGCTATTCATGCAGTGAAGAGCACGAGAAAAAAAAACGATCTATAGATTCTGAAAAAAAAAAAAAATCAAAAATATTGTTATCGAGTCAAGTGTACCAAAAGCTTAGAATTTAATTCAACTGATTGTAAAACTGAGGTTTTCGACGGTTGGAAAATAAAAATAAAAACAACTGATCAATCTCAAATCCTAATAAAAAAAAATGATATCGTTGTCACCATTTTCGAATTTTTGACTTCAAAATTGCTCCAAAAATCTTCAATTCGATAATCATCGAAATAAAATCCAAAATTATTGTTCATATCTCTCAACTTATGAATAAAGAATCAAATTATTTTCATCCTTTTCTCTTCATCGGTCGTAATTTAAAAAAATACCATATGGAGCTTCCTCAAAAATTAAAAACTAAAAAATTTCGTTGAACAAACAAAATTCATTTTGTCGAACGAAAATATGATAAATACAATGATTTTTTTGTTGAATCGAATGATATAAATCCTCGATTTAACAAAAAAACAATGAAAAATAGTTAAATTGACCATTTTTTCGTCCAACAAAATGAATTTTGTTCGTTCAACGAAATTCTTTTCGTATTGTGGGAATGTAAAAAATGAAGAAAAAAAACCAAACGTTGTCCAAGCATCGACGAAAACCTCACAACATGAAAATACAAAAAAAATGGTTATTGGTGAAAGACTGCATATCGTTAAAATGGTAAAAGGTTATGGATAGTGGTAGAGGATCATTTATAGGTGGAGAACGATCGGTTGTATTGCACTTTGGAGGCCTGCGGGCTTGTTCGACAACATCCTCATGTACATATGTATATGTCAGAGCGTTAGAGAGAATCGAAGACCAACGAGGGAGTTGGCAGGCCTCGATCGAAACCCAACGCAAAATATATATATATATATATATCGTGAAATAGGGAAAGCTATACGAGATCTCGTTGTAACCTCGCACGTCTAATGCACATGGGATTCGCTCTCTCGTCGTGCGACTCGCGACACACCGAAATAATCTCATTCAGTCACCCTCCATGCGATTTGCGAGTGTGCACCACTCTCGATTCAAAACCCCTCGATCCTATATATATATATATATATAACGAGAGTAAAATCGTATGTAGACGAAACTACCCCTCGACGTTTCCCTCGAGCTTCCCCATAGTGTGACCCTTTACGTGGTTATCCATACCCCGTATCGTGTTTCCTACGAATTTCACCATCGACAGAAAAAAACTTTTGGTAAAAAAAAAAAAAAAAAAAAATCGTACGACTTTGAGCTCGATGTCGAATTATTTTTTTTTTGTAAGCTTCTGAGTCGAAAACTATGTATTTCTTGTACGTAAACAAAATAACAAAAATTTTGCCATTTCAACGATACATTTCACTGATTTACAAAAAAAAAACAATATTTCGTTATTATCGCAAAATATTTATAGTCGTGCGTGATCAACTAAATATTCAAAATTTTCAACTATTTTTTTCTTTTTTTATTTATCAGATTTTTGTTATTTAAATTTTGCTATTAAGAATCATGCAAGTATTGAAAACAATTTTAATCATTTGTTTAAATTGTGGTATTTGCAATTATTTCGTATTGATGTCAAAATAAATTTTAATTAACTCGTTGACATTGTAATTAATAATTCATATGTCTCTCTCTCTCTCTCTCTTTCTCTCTCTCGTTTATGAATTGAATTGGACCATCAGAACCAGAATTATTGGATTCACGTTATCAGCCAAATAAATAAGTTAGTCTTTTCAGTCGTATTTTCACTATTTCGTGTATGAAAAGTGATGGAAGATTTTTGTCCAGCATAAACGTGGTTGCAAACCACTTGCTACGTGACATGGAATTCAAATTCATAAACGAGAGGTACGGGCTAAGGATTGGTCGGGGGAGGGTTAACACACGCGGCTCGTTGAATTTTCAACTGAAATTCGTTGCTAAACGACGAGAACGTTCACGTGTGTCGGAATGTGTTTGACAACTTGCTGCGCTGTCAGCCCTCTGGCTGGTATCGAGATTTTTTTTTGTTTAATTCGCGTCTCGCGCATACCACATCGCTACGAGTAAATTCCTTGACTAAAATATTCTTTACATCAGCCTACGAGCGTATATTTTACGAGTCAAAAAAAAAATCAGTTTACAAATTTCCTTCAAATCCTAGGTCAATACTTTGAAACGAAACGCGACAAAAAAAATGAAAAACTACATCATTGAATGGCCAGTGTACTGAAATTTATTAATAAATAACGAAATAACGTTTGTAACGTCAATTTTTGAATTTTTATTCAATATTTTCTGTTACAGGATATTAAAAAATTTGTTTGTAACAAAAACGACAAGCATTCAAGTCCAAATTTGATCATAACAATTGGAAATGTTAACGAGGCCGGATCTGAGCCGTAAGTGTCTTTTCTGACGGACTAAAAAAATGTGTGCGATCGTACGAGAAATCAGTTAAGAGAATTTGAAGAAAAAAAGGAAAAAAAAGAAACAGATGATATCAGGGAGTCTCGACCCGAAAAAATTTCAAAGGAAGATAGTATGACGTTGCACGCTCACGTATAATTGGTGCTGAGCACGCGAGTGAGTAAATCAGGATCATGAGAAGTAAAGTTAGCTCCACTGCGCGTGATCCACTATTTCAGTAAATAAATACAGGTATAAAAATCCCAAGAAACTAAGTATATAGACGTAAATTCCTTAAAGAATTCTTTTTTTTCCTTTTTTCAAAATCCCTGTGAGAAAGTTAGTGGCACGCGAGAAGCAAGTGAATTTGGTCGAAAAATCATTGAAAACGTTTCTAAATAAGCGACTTTGAAAAACGTTATACTTAAGAAACGTTGAATTCTGTGAAAGGATTGACTCAACAAGAAATTAAGGAAACAACATCGTTCGGCAATGAACGCAACGGTCGGTAAAATTCCATCGGAAATAATGTTTAAAGTCCAAAAACTGTAAAAACCTCGAAAACAACGAAAATAATCACGAAACCCAAACAAACCCAAACAAATTTCTGCCGATCGAGTAAAATGATGAATAAAAAAATAAACAAAATAAAAACCCGAAGATAAAAATGATTGTGTGAAGAGTATGAAAGAGTTTTGAAAATGACGAACGAACCCAGAGGAATTTTATCAAAAAGAGCAATAAGTATGAGTTTGCAGTTTCGAGAACCTTTGGCCTTTGGTTTCATCTCAAATTGCACTGATTGTTAGTGTCCACGTATCAAGATCGGTCAAAGCTTTGCTCCATGGCACACATGCACTAAGGCTTTTGTGTTCAAAGGCGCATCTTCCGTTTGACATAATGAAGTTGAGAATCTAGGGTTGGATGCTTAGTCATTAAATCATCCTCTTATTATTGTCGACGCCCTTATTAGTAGAGTTGGACAAGCTTTGGAGTGAGGTATGCCTTGTAATTTATAACATATGATACCCTTCAATCGTCGTATGTGTTTAAAAGATGGAGGAATGATACAGGAAGCGAGTAAAAGTTGTCGCGTCCTTCCTTGTAGAATTAAAGATATAAAATTGTTAAAAACAAGTTTTTTTTTTACAAAATGCCAAAAATACGATGATTTTTTCGACGATCCGATAATCCTGAAGCCAAGAAAAATAGGAGAACTCGTAATAGCTATATTTAGTAGGAAGAATCCAACGGCAATATCTGATAAGGAAAAGGTAGGATCAAACGTCGTTGGATGGTCCGAAAAGTCTGGTTTGTGAGATAAATCAGGACGGTTTTCAACTTCCTTGCACGATCCCTTTCACAAAGGGATGGATTTCAAAGGTCCGAATAGTGCGCAAAAGAGAAATAGAGAAAGAGAAAAGATCAGAGGATAAATGCCCATGAGGCGGCAAAGCGTTGCCCAAGGGCTTATCTGCTACGGAACATTGCTTTATCGTTTCTCTAGACTCGTTTGGTAATGCAAATTTCCCGAGGTCTTGGTGTCTACTACGAAGTCACACGTTGTTCCAACAGCTAACAAAGCTAAAAGTTTCTTAAAGAATATTTGTAAATACTTTGATACACGTGTTCTGGCTCCGTATCTCGACTTTGGCAAAGCGAGATAAATAGGTACAAAGTTCAGACCCAAAACTCCAAATAAAAGCCATATCACTTTTCGTTTATTATACAAAAAAAGAAAAAAAAAAAAACAAAAATGATTTTAAAGACAATATTCTCTCGCCACAGTCACTTAAGGACGTTGTATACAAAATTTTCTAGCGATATAATTCCTTCAAATTTTCATCACACAATGGGAATAGTGACATCTAATAGTTCGCACAATTTTAAGAGGTTTCTCCATATAGAAGTCGAGATATTGATTTTAAAAAATCCCAATTTTCAGTACACGGAGAAAAATGCCCCTGTTCAAATTACCACACCACACCGGTAAAACAATTATGGTCAGGGATTCTATAATTATAGTTGCAATCATAGGAGTATACATTTTTAAGTACGCGCGCAAAAGTGAAAACTACAATGAAATTATGGTTATTCGAAATAATCTCATAACGGTACATTGTACCGATTTTCTGTGACCATATACACGCCGTATCGTTTTATGAATTCGACAGATGAGATCGCAAGTTTTACCAGTCAAATGATCAGTTTTACTACGCAGCGCTAGAATCGTATTCTTTCTCCGGCGGCAAGACTACGGTCAGATTGATACGCTTTGCGCACCACTCTCGCGTGGTCTACGAGGCATTGATTGTAGCGCGCGTTGTCGGGGGAATCACCGAATGCGTGGTAAATCGTACCGATTTTTTCGGTACGGTTACTAGTGTGTTTCGTAAATCTGCATGTGGCCATCATAAAGATTACAGAGGCAAACGTATTTGTTACGAATTTGGCGGAGAAATCGCACGGGTATCATGTCCGAGTATTTCGGAGTGACAGTTCTCGGTGACTCTATAAACGGAGTGCACAACGACGGGAGTGATGCGCCGGATTTTTTTACAAGGATTTATGGAATAAGAATCAGGTAAGGAATTTCGTAAAACGGTTTTTTGGTTAAATGTGATGTGAAATTAGATGATAGAGTGTTTTGGTTAAGGAGTTTCGGTACAAGTGACGGAATATAACTATTTTATTCAAATTTCTACAGTACGTTCTTTGACTTATCCTGAATACGTCCTCCACGTTTCAAAACGATTGTCTACACGGTTTCCACAAAATTCTCTAATGAGAAGTCACTTTTTAACGTAGAGACATGCCTACGATATCCCTAAACTTCAGTTATGTGCATGAAACAATACGAAAAAATGTAAAAAAGGTTACAAAAAACTGTCAAATCACTCAAAATATTATTACAATTACGCCAACAGAATATGAAATATTTCGTCTACATGATTTATTAATTATTCTATTTTTTATCAATGAAAATGATCAATTTTTCAGTAATCATGAAATTTTTATACGGAATTTTGTTGTGAGAAGTTAGCGCTTTGCTTGAGGACAATACAATTCCCCCTCTCCCCTGAATCTCCGTAAAAATAAGCTGAATCATTACATTGTATGACTTGTACCAAAATTCCTTAAGTGTGATGTTACTTGATTATAAATAAAATACATTTCTTTTCCTACAGGCAATCTGCAAGAAATACTGCAGGCAAATATTCCTCCCGTCACTTCGGTGTTGACCGATTTGCCATCGCATCGTGCTACAGGTGATACACCCGCAGCAGTAAATCCCTTACCGTCTTATCAGTTTAATTATCATTTTTGGGGCTTCGAAATAGTCAATTTCACAAATATAGATTCACCTAAGAAATTGATTTCCCTTGACGCATTACCGTTCTTACGCCTGTCTTGTTTATTGCTCCATAAGCTATCCAAGATGTATGTATCCGTACGTTACGCATTATAAATATTTCCATTATTTGTGCCTCTATTAATATAAAAAATTATTTGAAATGTACCATGTAAAATACTCGCAATAAAATTATAAAATGTATAATTACGTGTTTAATATTCCTTTATACCTGTCTTCCTTTTTACAATTAATATTTACAGCGATTGCAGCGGATTTCTAGTGGCCATACATGAAGGAAAGTGTCTGCTGTTAATTATACAAAGTAATTTCGTAGAAAGAATATGATTTGACCGGTAGTTTAAACTAAATAAAGCACTAATAAAATGATAGGTAACTTGTGGTAGCAGTTACTTTACTGACTGGTAAATAAAATGGGTACATACACTTTATAGTTTAGTAATTCCTAATACTCGAGACAGATACTGCAAACCAGAATTCGGCGATTAATTTACCCATTGGAATTGGTATATTAATTATTGTTTGCCGTAACAGTTACCAAACTGACTAGCTCCAGAAACGAATAAACGACCGAACAGTCTGGTAAATCGAACGGCTTAGACTGGCTCCGCGACTGAAAGCTTGACGAATAATTTTTACTATGTGGGCTAGTAAATTTATCGTTGCAAGTGATAATCATCCTTACACCCTTGACTAGTAACTTTACTACATAACCGGGAAAAAATACCACAAGTTATAGTAATGCTAACGCTTAGGACTAGATTAGCAAACCGAACTTCGTTTACTGAATTGACAAGGACAATGAAGTAAGAAATACCGCACAGGCTCTCTATCCATATACGCACTAGTCAGTTTGGTAAAAGCAACCTGGATTCCGGTATTTTGAACAATTTATTTTTCTCCGTGTAGTTTCTCAAAATAGCACGTGTTAAAATTTCCAATTTTCAACATTATATACATCGATTTCTAAACGTTGAAGCCTCTTAAAACTTTTTCAAAAAAAATCGATCGTGATTTTTTTTTCGAAATTTTGCTTGTTTGCTCTGTAATTGAGAGAAAAATAGTAAAAAAAAATCTGTAAAAAAGTTTCAAAGTTATTTCATAAAACGTGAATTTAAATACTTTTGCAAAATGTCGACCAAGTGATTATAGAAAACGTAGAACGATTAGGAAAATAATGGAAAAAGTAACGAAAAAGGTGTGTTCCAAAGTAACGGAAGTATGTCCGGAAGTGTACGTGACTTTTAGGCCAAAACTTAGTGTCCCGTTATAGTTCTTCCTTTCTCATTCCATAGTCCGTTGGGTTCATTCGTTCATTTAATATTTCCATCTTGATATTTCGCACACTGTTGCGCGATGAGCGGTTCTTCGGTTTTGCCATTACAAAACCGCACGTCTGTGCATACGCTCCATTTGGATTATTAACCCGTTAATACTCGCCCCCGCAGTCGCTAACGAGAGTTAGACATATGTATATATGTGGAAAACCCTCTCCCTCTTTGCCTCCCTTACCAGAAATACATGAGTTGCATCTCTGCACGTATTAACACAAATATTCGTATTAGTGAATTGAAATTTGCGTAATTGGCGAGATAGGCGAATGCAAAGGAGCAAATATTTAATATTTATTCATACGAGTCTAATATTCCGTTAAAAATATATATACATATAAATATTTACGAGCACACCCACGGATGCGCTTATAAATCATAAGTTCATATGTGTTTCTGAAACATAAGTTGAAAATAATGAGAATGGGAAAAACATCTTGTGGCATTCAATGCACGAAAACGTCGACAAAGTCTTCCTTTTGTCATTAACTCTTCGAGATAATGACGAAGAACAGCTCTTGGAGTTGAAGAAAAATCTAAAAATAAAATACGTGAGAGATCTACATAGATTTACGATTAAATCCTTGACAAACGTGTGTAACAAAAGAAATAAATATGTTTTTAAATAGCGAGGAGAGAGAGAGAGAGAGAAAGAAAAAAAAAGCCAAGGATTTGTTGGTATTTCTCACAGAATTGTATTATTATGTTTGGTTTTTTTTTTATTTCTTCTTTTTTTCACTCGAATTATGTAACAATGTAATGTTATGGATACACTAACGTGTGCTTGATCGTAATCTCGTTTCGTAGCACGGCACACCATAGCGCATGACGTTAATTTCCAAGTCTCTCTCGTTCTCTTAATCTATATAGTATTTTGTTAAATTCACGATCCCATGAGAAACACACATCCGTTGATTCATTATTTCATATTTATTTTTATTCCCATAGAGCCAATTGTGCGAGACACGTATCAGGAGAATCGAGAGGTCGTTTTGCCGTTTGTATGATTTTATCTTCGCATCAAACGCGCCAGTGAGATTCTCGTATTCTTGTCTCGTGAGTATTTCAATTTATTTCCTCATCCTCTTCTTCCAACGTTTATTCACATCTTTGTTTTTTATTTTTCAATGAAAATACGAGTAAACGCAAATACGCGCGTGAAATCTAGCCCTAAATTTCGTAATTTCTGTTTGACTGATCGAGGAATTAAAAAATTGAAAAAAAAAGCTTTATACGATAATTTTACGTTGATAAGAAAATGGAGTTGTCAGAGAGAAAAAATTATTCAAAAATCCATCAAATGACATTCAAACACGATTTTTAAAGAAAAAAAAAAAAAACATAAAACTGTAAATAAATTTTGCAAAAATTGTTCAAAATTTGACAAATAAATAAAAACCGTTGAAATCCACGGAGGTTTTAGAATTCTTCGGTTTCCAAATTTCTCCGGAAATTCAACATTTTTGTAAAACGTCATTGATGAGAAAAAAATTGAAAGTATAACAACAAAAGATATTCGTATAAGAATAGCGATTGAGATTTCGTGAGAAGTGAATGAAAACTTAAAGTTATGTTATATTTGTGACGTGCGTCAAGTGTAAGTGTAACGGGAACCTGGTAACCGCGATGTACGTTTCGTGATACACGTAAGTACGTAAGTAACTGTGACCATCTCCTCGAGTCATACAACACAAAAAGAGTTTGTGTTCAAAGATGATTGTATTTTTTTTTTTCATTTTTTTTTTCTACCACACGCAAGTGCACTGGTAAGAGTTTTGCCAAAGAGTGTAAAAGCGTGTGACAGTTGTCTCCTTCAAGGAGAATAATGTAAAGACGAGACACTACGAGGAGGCCCAACCGTGAACCGGATGACAGAACACACGAAGAGAAAAAGAAAGAAGAAGAAGAAAGAAAGAAAGAAAGAAAGAAAGAAAGAAGAAAACGAAGAAATAGATATATAGACACAAGAACCGGAAGTCTGGTGCGTGCTGCTTTGAGACTCTGTGGGTCGAAAGAGGATGGATGCACTATGTATGGCAGTGTGGTATTGCGTTTGTATGAAGTCACGTTATATCGGCGCGTTGACTTGTCTTTAAACCTGTTCATACCATTGCGTTTTTGTTTTTTTCTTTTTTTTACTCTCTTTATTTACTGTTTCACAGTCTCTCTTTCTTTTTCGTCTCTTCTTACTCAGATTTCATTTCCTTTTCTCTGATTACCGGGAGAATGGATTTTAATAAAATTGAAAAGTCTCCAAAACTCACGTTTTTTCATTAACGCTTGTCCCAATTTTTGGAAATGTCATTTTTTTTTTAATTTTTTGAGATTTTTATAATAATCTAATTAATGGGAAAATAATTTGGAAATGGCAACGACAAAAAAACGACAAATTTAGTCAACTTTTTGAATTGAAATAAACGTTTCCGACTTCCTTTCTTCCAGATGATGGATACGACTTTAATGGACTCTTGGGCCTCTCTTTTACTGTCTTGACATACCGTTAGAAGTTGTTTCTCGTGCGATTGAAAGAGTGCGGCCACTGACAACGAACATAATAGGGAAAAAGAATGCGAATGCGACAAACGTGAGACTATGAGTCTCGGAGATTCGCTCCGAGTAACTGACAAATACAATTCACAAGATTTCAGAATTTTTTATATTTTTTTATTCATTTCGAGAAAAAAAATGTGCAGATCGTAAAAATAAATTGATGCTATCGCTTTTTATTTTCATGAATTATTCAAAAAAATTATATTAACGATCATCAAATTAATACTTAAGATGTTTTTTTATCTACTTACAAAGCAGCGGCGTATTCAAGAGCTTGAAAAAAAATTGCGAATCGTAATATTTCGACTTACCTATAACAAAAAAAAAAAAAAAAAAAAAAATTATTGAAAATTAATAAGTTGATGAAAATAATCGTAAAAACGTTCTCAGATTTCGATGTTTCTGCACCGACCCACCGGCAAATATTGTCCGCAGGCATTTCTCACTTTCATTTATATTTATTAAGCAATAAAACGGTTTCCCAACTTTTTAATTGCATTTCATTTCGAACGTTTGCAATCAGCGAATAAATTTTTTTCATCGTCCTCATAAATTTACGAAAATATATTTTCTGTTGTTCGAATAAAGCACAAAAACGTTATTATTAATATTTTGTAAAAAATTTGAAAAGTTTACAAATTTAACGCGTGATTTTGTTACGAAAACATGTTGCGATTTATTCCAGTGAATAAAATGTCTCCTCAATATTCGTTTCTCGAGAAATAATTTTTTTTTTTGGTTCAAAAATAAAAAGTGAAATATCTCGAACGTTTTTATCCACTAATTCCGGCTGAGCTTTAACGTTCGTACGTGCTCTCAATTCTCCAGAAATATTTTTTTTTTAAGTGAAAAAAAAAAAAAAAAAAATTCTTCATTCATTCGCACCGAGACAAAAGCTGCAGATCTCTCGTAATAATGGCAGAAAGAATTGAAAGCGATATAGTAACACGAGGAGCCTGTATAACCAATGCAGGAGTATCGAAAAATTTAAGCCCCGCTACCAATATTGTGCTTCGATCGAGAGACGGCTTTGCGAGGCTGCACACCGGCACATTTGTGTATTTTATCCACATACGCGCACACATATACAACAAAAATCGACAAGCGTTGATAAAAAGAGATGGAATATCAGCCAAAAAAAGTGAAAAAAGGAAAAAAAAGTATGAAAGCGATGTACAGTCTCGAGATATTTGTTCTGATCCCTCGAAAATCCACAGGGTTCGTTTTTTGGCGTGCAGAAAACCGACAATATCCGGCCGAAATCAAGAAATTCATATTTTTTTCACCCTCCAAATGTTGGATTTTGGGAAAAGTGGCCAATGTTCAATATTGCAAAGTTAATGAAAATATACGCGAAAGATATTGCTCGGATATTAAGTGTATCGTCGACATTGGTTGAGCTAAAAGGATTAAAAAAAAAAAAACATAAAAAAAAACCCTATTCGCTCCGTGCACGAATTAAAATCGAAAAATTGCAATAAATACGACGATTTTACGTACAGGAAACCTGTCAATTTATTGGTCATCGATTTCAATACATTTGACAATAAAAAATCAAGGTATACAAAATAATTTCCAACGCTAACGATAGAAAGAGTCATTGACCGCCGACACTTTCGTTTTTCATTAAAAAATGGTCGAGATTTCGTACAAATTTTATTTCTTTTGTACGGATTCATACATCCGTCACATTAGGTGCAAATGACTCGTTATTGGTGCAGAATCAGAGAATACACATGTAGAGGATCGGTTCGTTGATCGCAGTGAAACGAGTTCGCGGATGAGTGAGCTTTTGTGATGTGAGATGAGGGAAAAAAATGCAACACTATAGAAGCCGCAGTGGGCATTAGCTGAGCGTTAAATTATGTGGATATACGGGGTGTCCCATTTTACCCCATCCGCGCGTATAGATCTTCGAAATTCGTCAATTTCTGAAAAAGTGCAATTTCCAGGTCAACTGCAAGGTCAATTTCGGAGTAGCCATCAAATGTCCCTTCCTCTTCAAGTCCGACAAATCTTGTCTGTAAAATTTCTTTCAGAAGTTGTCAAGTTTCCAAGATATTTGCTCGGATCGTCTAAAATGGCACACCGTGTATATATATAAAAAAATAGATAGAAAATATCTATATGTAGATAAATATACGAATAAAATATATGTTGTAGTCGTTAGGGATTGAAGTCAGTGTGGAAACGAGACCTCCTGTTAGAATGAATGAACGATCGGTCTCGCAGCCTCACTCAGAGTGTAATATCCGTTTGATGGATTGTTCATCGCGACTCATTGCGTTTTCCCTTTGTAACTTCCACACCCGTACACTTTTATATGTGTTCGCATTTTTGTTTAAACCGCAAATGCATTCATCTAGCTTTTCTGAATGGAAAGAAAAAAAAGTATTTATTTCGTGTGCAAGAAACTATTTATTTATATTTTAATCATGATTTTTAGTAATTTTTATTGTAAAGGAAAAAAAAAAAAATTCAGTCTGGTACAGACAATGGACGTATTTGATCGAATTGAAACTGAACATTCACCATCGAGACTTTGTCTAATATTTACAATAAAGTGCAAGAATATGGATCAGCATAAACCAAATGATAATAAATGTAAAGTTTGTCTTGTCGCGCTAATCAAACTCCGAATGTATATCTAACTATGTAAACGGACTGTTGGAATGGGGTAAAATGAGATGCATAGAGTCAAAGTGTCTCTCGCGCGGAAACTTGCTGATTATACGACCAGAGCCAAGGCGATGACTTACGCCTCCTCATAGTTATAGAAGACAAAGATCCAGAGAAAGAGAGAGAGAGGAGAAAGGAGATCTAACCTGAAATTCAGCGGTGAATTCAGTAATTCGCGTTGGTTACACCGGATGACAGAGTTTCTGTGGTTATCTAACGTTCGCCCATGCATATACATGGACACATGGATAATAACATACATATAGAATTTGTATCAGTCTCTTGGTTTCCCTTCGTGAGCTTTCGAGACATTGGCAAATTATCTAGCTTCGAAATAATCGGTCTAACAAGGGACGAATTCTCCAACAATCTATATATCTGACGAAACGACAACTATATATATATATACGTCTCTCTATTTCTCCTCTTCTCCTGGCGTATGTCGTAGCTGAAGAGAATTTGTAGTTGAAAGGGCAAGTCTGTCTCTACCCCACATTTATGAAGGCCCGAGGCAAACTTTCCGGACCAAAGGATAATTTAATCTTATCCCTTCCCTAGAATCTTGTCATTAATTTATTTTCTATAAACAATTCAAATTTGCATAAACTTCTAGATAAAAAACATTCGATTGACGATTAAACTCTTGTTGCAGTCGAAGAAGAAGGAAAATGTGGAGTAAAGCAACCGATAAGACGACGATATGTTCATCGAGATTCTAGAAACTCTGTCGCTGTACAGATTACATTAGCTGCTGGAAATTAATCTTGCCTTCTGCTCGCAAGAACGACTGTGCAAAAGTTCATATATATTCTCTGACGTATATATACGACGGATGAGATTGCTCTCGCTGGCACTATTACAACTAGCATTTGTAACGAGAGACGAGAGAGAAAAGCTCTGGGAGTGTGTAGATTCCGTTGTGACTCGTCTGCAACGTTTCAACGTTTCGACTGATGAGCCAAAAAGTTTTACGAACGTGACAACACCGTGTTGGCAAAACAAATAGACAAAATTTACTCTTGTTATTCATTATTGCATGAAAGTAACTTTAATGAAATACTCATTACGAATAATTGTAGAAATTTGTGTGACTAAATTATCGTTTCGACAATAAAAATGCATGTTTAACAATAAATTTCATTGGAGCGAGACAAAATCATTATTTTCGTGAAATTGTGTACATGGAATATTGCCAATTCCGTTTGTCACTAAAAATCGAAGTAACGGAGTATTAGAGCGAAGGTAGGAAAAGTAAGAGACGAGAGGATTTGAAGCTTCCGCTTGACGAAACGGAAGTCGTCGTTTCCGCGGATGATCCTGGGAATTGGGTAATTGAAAAAAGACGAGAAATCAAGCGATAGGAGCTGTTTCACTCATTTCTATTTCCTCCTGACGCCTGTTCTCACCTCTCCAGACACATAGAAATAAAAATTCGATTGGGGAAGGCAAGTCATAAAAAAGAGATAGATTGTGAGAATGTGGACGAGTGAACCTTTCAATATTTTCCCATTTTTTCTGCCTCAACGGAGATCGAAAATTACTTTTCGTTCGTTCTTTCAAGCTCGCACGTTATTTTTCTCAGTTATTTATTTCTCGTTGTTCCAAGTTCATTTTTTTTTAACCTCCGTCATGATTACAGATTGAGAGAAATCGACATTCACCGCAAGTTTGTGAAATCTAATAACGAATTGAAAATATGGATAAAAAAAAGCATATACTTTTGTTATTAATTAAATGAGAAATAAACTTTGGAAAAGGTCCTTATCTCGAAATGCAACTTTTCTCTTCTCGCTTTTCCATAACTTAACGTATTCGTATCTGCGAGTAAATTCAGTCTCGTTTCTTTGCCTAAACCTCAAAACGTCTTTGCTATATATCTCGCTTATCTTTCGAACGAACGCACTTTGGAGACTCGTAGGAAAACGGAGTGAGGATTAAGTTTGCTGTGGAAGAGAATTTTCGTCGGTTGTACAACGTTAGCAGCGACTGGAATGAGAAAATGTTCATGTTCCGAGGGAGTTTCGTGTCCCTTCTTCAAGTTCGAAGTAACGACGTCCGTGTCGTAGACAGAAAATTTCTCTCAAATCTACCACCATGAAAAGTAGCCAATACTATATATTTCTAGACGAATAAACGAGCCCGCGTCTTCTTCAAACTCTGTCGTCTGCTTATGTCTTTCAAGACTTAGTTGTTATGCATTGTCTTGGAAAAAGTAACGGCTCTCCTCTGTTCTCTCTTTTCATCATCATTTATAAACTCTTCTTGCGTATTGTTACAAGTGGTAAAAGGGTTTGACGTCTTGTTAAGAAGCCTCTTTTTAACGAGACTCATTAACTGGAGGCTGAACGTTTCGTTTTCGAGACAAAAATTCAGAAATAAAAATCAAAAATAACCTAAATTTTGTCCTTAGTTTCGTTCTAACCTTTAAATTTATTTTAAAGTATAACGAAACATTTGATTTTTGTAAATTTGTGTATTTTTTTGATTGTCATCATTTATGGAACTTTTATTTATTTATTTATTTATTTATCTTTTCTATGGTCAAACTACAGTTATATTATGGTTGAAAGGGTTTGCCTAATTCTCAAGAAGCCTTTCCGGCAGAATTCTCAAGCGAGAGTATAGACAACTCACTAATATCAACGTCGTCAACGTCGACGTTGCATCCGCCACGCAGCCGGCTAAATTAAGAGTTCGAGAGTTCGGTCGTTCTTTCTCATTCAAAGGAAATGACTCAGTCGGACTCTCGCTAATGTTTCGACTGAAAAAAATATTCTCAGACTATTTTATAAATCCTGCACAAATATTATTTGTCAAAAATAAAACTGAATGGTGTTTATTCGTCAAATGTCAATGTTCAATATAACATTTCAATTTTCGATTTTTTTTTATTTTTTTTAATTACAATAATTGCACAAATGAGAATGAAAGTTCGGTCTCGATCTATTTGACGTTTAGAATTTGAAAAAAAAAAAAAAAAACTCGGAAACGAGGAAGTGGATAATTTTTTCTATTTTTTAAGAAACCGAAGTCAATAAAAAAATAAAAAAATCTGTATTTAAAAGTAAGGCGTCTCTCTGTTGCAATGATATAAATAACGTAGTGAAAGTCAGGCACACTTTTTTCCATTGATATCTTGAGTCTCGTGGTATAACTTCTATTGCGCTTCATGTTTTCCTTTGTACTAAAAAACTATAACGTTAACGTGTATGCGGATTTATAAGTTGGTGGTTGTTGTAGCTCGTGAAATAGCTTGAAAATAGTATTTTCGCTAGACGTAAATAAGAAGTGAGTTATTTTTATTTGTATTTCAAAGTTGTTTCGCATTCTTGGAATTTAACAAACAAGTGTTTAAAGTTTTTTCGCGTGTTTGAAAATTAACGATGAAATAATTGGTGTATATGTTCAGTATTTTATTTCTCGAGAGAAAAACGATAAACGAAAAGAGCAAATCGATGTTATTGATTGAAAAAAGAGGAAGAAAAAGAAAAAAAAACATTGACAAATAAAGTAGAGTGGTAGACGATCATTTCGATGCTTTCGTGAAACGTTTGCAGACGAAACAGGAAGAGTCGTGCAAGAAAAACAAATATTGGCAGTCACGAGATTTCATTTCCTTCGTAAATATATTTATATATATATATATTTTTTTTTTTTTAATATACAGACATATTACGTAATATTATCTTTCGGCACATTTTCTCATTCAGTCTCGCACATTTTCTCTTGGCAAACATGAATAAGAAAGAGTATAAAATGAAAGAGAACAAAAAGTGAAGAGGAAGGTCTGCAGACGTGTTGTCAAAAATGTAAACAGAGAAGAAAAATAATATTTTTTCAATGTGTTCCAATCGATAATAAAAATCGTAGAAATTTTCTTAGATTAAAAATTAATTTTTCATGCTTACGTCGTTTTTCTCGTTTTTTTTAAAAAAAATTTTTTTTTCTTGTTTTTAAGGTAAGTCATAAAGTTATAAAAGAATAGATTGGCAAGCAGCAGCTTCTCTCATGATCCAGACTCTGTTATTGCGTGGACGATTAATCATGCAATTAAGAGAGAAATCTCGTTAGCGAAACGGTTTATCATTGTTCGGTTAAGTCGACGAGAGGCAGGAGAAGAGGAGAGGAAAAGGGAGAGAGAGAGAGAGAGAAGAGAAGAAGTAAAAATTCCTGCCAGTTCGTCGGCAATTCCCATAGGAACTCTCATCGTCTCGCACGACTTGTTAACTTTTTATTATCGTGATTTTCCACGTATATAACAGACGAGTTGCAAGACCAAGCATTTAGTACGGTTCGATACACGTTATGAAGTAACACGTGATGATTTCTCAGAAAAACGTCATTTATATTTTCACTTTAATAAACAATTATATTAAATCAATAAAATGTCAGCTTTTTTTTAAAAAAATGTGCAAATTAAAGTCAAAATATGTTAGATTTTCAATAAGTAGGAAAAAAAAATTGATTTCTGGGCATAAAATGTACCAGCAAATGAGAAAAAATACGATTAAATTATTATTTTCTCACAATTGATGAACAAAATTCGTGATCGATTGTTTTTCTCAGGATTTTTTTTTTTTTTTTATCAAACAATTGTTAAGTTTGAGTAACAGTGACGTACAAACTCTTTTGTGAAGCTTAATTAGGTTAAAATAAGTATTAAAAAGCAGAGCACGCAAGTACATTGACGAGGACAGGTGGCACACCTCTTCGAGATACGAAAATAGCAGGACGTCTGGTTGTTTTTTTCCCAAACCAAGAAGACGAGACTAATTGCTTTGAGGAGATGAAAAAATCGTTGAAAAAAGACATCAAAGGCCCTTAACCATATGCTTTAAAGGGTAAAACCTCAAAGAATGACCAGCAACACTTTTCTCTCAATTTACTCAAACAAAACAAGCATTTTTCTTCCAGAATAATGGACATAATGAATGAATATCTTTATAATTTTAATTGAAAAAAAAAAAAAAAACTGTCAAAGTCGCACTTTTCGATTTTTAATGAAAATGTCTTTTCCGTAATTAAAGAACTCGGTTCTTTTCGCATGCAATGACGTTTAATATAATAATAACAATAATAATAATAATGATAATGAGAAAAAAATCGTTATGGAAGCTCAACGTGACATGCGTCGAGTAAATGAAGTTTTCCATTCCGTGCCAGGATGATATTGGGTTACGAGGTCATTTCTGGAATGAGGCGACAACGAGAGAGAACCCTTGTCGGACGAGAAAAATGAACGTGAGGTCGGAGAGTTTATTCAGGATGCGAGGATAAGCGAAATGTAAATGGAAGATGAAGATTTTTCTTTTTGTACCGCTTTGTCAAATCTTGGTGAGTATTTCGTTGAGAGGATCGAATTTATCTCAATTTTTTTGGTCGAGGAAAAGAAGAAGAAGAAGAAGAAGAAGAAGGAGATGAAAAAAAAAGGAAGAAGGATTACCGCTGTTTTAACCTTCTGCAAATGAGACATTTCCGATGCTTTCGATCGACGACGTATACAGAAACACGAATTACAGAAAATGCCAAGAAAACCTCGACGAAAAGGTGAAAATCCAACAAAAAGAAAAAGGAGAAAAAAGATAGGAAGAAAAAAAAAGTTTGAGAAATCGAGAAAAAAAAAACGAGATAAAAAATAAAAGTTTAAGTTGCGTCAGCAAGCGAATTAGACACGATCGTTCGTTTTGCGAGCTCGGTCAGTGGTTTATACGTTTCGAATCTTCCTTTCGATGCCGGAAGGAAAACACGTCTGTTGGGAGTGAAGCTCGCTCAAGCGTTATTTTCAACGTTCACTGAGTGAGCAATTTCACGAAACCCAATACTTTTTTCACTCACTGACAATGTAAACGCAAATTAATTAAATGGCAAACATCCAAAAAGTTATATTAATCACTAAATAATTCATTAAAAAATAGAATTTCATTCAAATTATTTGTTGACTCATTTATTTAAATGAATAATCAACATTTGGGTATAAACAATTATATTTCATCGTGATTTCATCCATAATTATTTATTTTCACGTACTGATGCTCTCGATTGTAAAAAATGAACAAAGAACTCGAAGATATTCCAAAATTCAAAGATTCGAGATAACACGACGGTATAAATGAAATATAATGCGTTTATTAAAAACGTCCGATTAAGTAATTCCATTATGCAAGGATTTTAACGTAATAGAGAATAAATGGGTATTATATCAATCCCGCCCACGAAGATACTTCAACAAAGAGTTTACTTTCTATACAACACACGATTGTTACATGCATCCTCGTTCATTGCAATTGCTCATCTATATACAGGGTGTCCCATTTTACCCCATCCACGTAAATATCTTCGAAACTTGACAATTTCTGAAAAAGTTAAGCTGCAAGGTAAATTGCAAGGTCAATTTCGGAGTAGCCATCAAATGTTTCTCTTCGGAAGTCTGACAAATGTTGTCTGGAAGACTTTTTCAACAATTGTCAAATTTCGAAGATATTTGCTTTTGGATTGTCTAAAATGAGACACGCGGTATATATTTATATGCACAGGGATACGAGGGAGGTGAAGGGAGACGGAGGGGAGGATAAGATGGTCGATTCGATTATATTGATCGAGAGCTATGTCCCAAGATTATTAAATTAACCTGCCACTTGTATCATTTTTCTTTACATAATAAACTTTTTTTTTTACGTAATCGCAACAATTCTTAGTTTTTTTTATATTTCTATATATATTCACATACGATGGTGTTCGTTGCAACATTGCAAGTTCTAACCATACAATAGCAAAATGAATGAAAAAACAAATGAAACAACGAAATCGTTCGCGGTAGCAACGAAGTCTCTTATAACAAAGAGATAAGCGAACAATAAGGAATTCTGTATAACGTAACCAGTCAATTATTTATAGAGCTATATGTTACGTTGATAATTTATGACTAGAAATATTGACATGCAACGTTCAATTATCGATATTGCGATTATATATTCATTGACCAAATGTCAGGATAAAGTCAATTCTAACGTTGCAATTTAATCAGAATTTTTTTTTTTGTTAATTATGGATTTGATTCATGAAAATAAAGTTTCGAAGAGTAGGGAGAACGAAAATTTCAAAAAATAGATTTTAAAAGTGTTTTTTCATTTTTTTTATTCTTACACTCAGAAAATTTTTGTTGAACGAAACGATTTTTTAGTAAAATACGATCAACTGAATATTTTGCAATAAAAACAAAAATGTTATCATTTCGAAAGTATTTTTTAAAATATCAAAAATGTTGTTATTATTGCAAAATATTGAATTGCTCGTGTTCAACAAAATAATTGATATTTTTAACGAAATTTTTTTTTCCCTGCAATAACTATTATTTAAAAATAATTAAAAAAAAGGACTGAGGTATAAATATGCTGTGAGAATACTTTGACCTATTTGCCACTTATGGCGCCTATGGCGTCTCACCCGCCGAGTTTTATCATCACCTCATAGTCTTCTGTATCAGCTGTGCGAGGAAGTGAAAAATAAAAGTTTTTGCATCCGTGTGCGTGCGAAGGGTCGATATTAATTTATCGTTTGTTCCTTAACTGCACCGTATAATTATTGCAATTTTTTTTTTTTTTCAAAGAGAACTCTCACCTCGAATTCCCGGTGCCGTCATCATCCAAGACTTTGTGCAGTACATTGTACAATTTCAATATCATACTAAACGTGCCAAGAAAGGGTTCTCTCTTCCTCGTTTTTTTTTCCCCTACGCAGTGGAATTATTCGCATCTAGAGTGTGCATTTCCTTAACGGTATCTACAAGATTCCCTTTAAGATTTCCCGTCATCTGACTATTACTCCTAATGATTTTCTCAGGTTCTTCATCGTACGTTCAACCAATCAAGTAAACTTTTTTTTTTAAAGTTTATAAAAAATGCAAACGAATCTAAAAATGTTACTAAAATTCATTAAAAACAAATTTTCGTAGTGCATTTCACAGTGTCATTATTTTTCTGCATCAAAATGTGAAAATCATTCGATTGAAAAAGCAACAAAAAAAGAACTAGAACTGAAATAAATTGTGCAAAAATTTTTGTGCTTAAGAATAAAGAAAAATTCTTATTTTGTCTCAATTTTTATCTTTTTTAAAGTATTTTCCGATGTTTGAGTTAATATTTATTACGCAGTTTCTCAACGCGATCGTAAAATTGAAATATAATAATGATAATAATAATAATTATTATTATTATTATTGAAAATTTCGATATTATAATGTGTGCTTGATTTGAAATAGCCAGCAACAAATTGACAGTAAACTATTGAATTTAAAAGGAATTTCGTTGCATTCTGAGCGTCATTATCATGAAATATTATGCAATTTCTTGGCTATCGATACAAGACTAATTTATATAGACTGCTCGTAGTTTTACAGCATGTGAGAGCATACAAAGTACATTGACGAGAACAAATTAGAGCGGTAACTCAAATGGATACGTCAATTGGTCCTAATCGAGAGCATTCACCTGCGAATGGATATGGGAATCGCGCTGCAGGCATTTCATTCATGTATTTATATATATATATATCGATATAATTTCTGCAGAGTGTATCGATATAACTTGTAGCATCAAAGGAAATTTGAATTTGAAGCTTCGTTATGCAAAATAGTTGTACAGCAGGGGGTACAAACAGTAAATTTGACAAGATTAGCGTATAAATATTTATCGTGACGTCAACGTAATATTCTCGGGCGTTGCTCATGTTTGCTGCATTTTCAAAATTCCTGACTAACAAACAAACAAAAAAAACAACGAATTTTTCGAATTTTAATATAAATGTGAATCCAAAGGTTACATTTTTCAAATTAAAAAATTAAAATGAGGAATAAACAGAGAAATAAGTTTCAGGTTCGACTTAATAAATCGGATTTATTGACGATTTTAAAGTTCGCAACGAAATTTTTTCATTTTCTTCAAGAAAATGCAAAATTTATATCCAACTAAATTGACAAGAAAAATGAAAATAATTGGGAAATTTCATCAATAACTTTAAATTTCAAAAATATATATTTCGTTAGGTTCCAACGATACAAATTCCAATGTCATTTTAATTTTCCTTCCATTTTGGTTTTTGCACTTTCGTACGAAAAATTCTTTCGATTTTCTTGGTCTTTAATGTTTCTCTGTTCAAAATATCCACAGAGCGCGATCTCGATGTTATAATTGAGAGACCGATAGATGAACAGATTGAAGCTCGATGTTTGGATGCAAATAGGGAATACAGTTTGACAGTGTAAAGCGAGAATGAAATATAGAGAGAAAGAGAGAGAGAGAGAAGGATAAAAGAGAGATAGAAAGTGTAATATCCGCGCGAGGGTTAAGCTCTGGCTTGTGACGCTCAGCGAGATCTCTTGCTCACGTGTATACATAATTGTCTGCGGTGAAGTGGCGTGTACGAACCGTGAAACGAGCACGCGGTTTTGTACCCTCGTCTCTCTTTCTCTCTCTCGTTCAATCGTCTTAGCCGTGACAGCAGCCAATGTTTCAAGTTAGCAAATAATACGAAAACTTGGTTCTTTTGAAAAATCTTACGAGCCATTTCTGTAAAAATTGATTCAATGAAAAATTTCTCAAAAATAAAAAAATAAAAAACCAATCCAATAAACTTTAATCTCATTTATTTCGTATTGTCAGAAATAAACCGTAAAATAAAATCAATTTGGTCGAATTATTTGTAAAATTATTGAAAAAATCATCAATTAATTTATAAGTATCGATTTTTTTTTTGAGAAGGCTGCTAAAACTATATGAAAACGAAAAAGCAAAAAAGCTAAGCCAACTGGTGACCTTTTTCATCGTCTCGAACACCTGGCCCGAGTCTCTATAAATTGCCTGTTGGAAATGTATACGCAGCAGCGAAAGTGTTGCATCCTGCAGGTTTCTGTGTGACACACGCGTGTCAGTGTCCCCTTCGTCGAAACGTGTGCACAACCTGGCACGCTTATTCACTTACAAAACGTAGAACGTTCAACGTGTTTATAAATATAAAATATTGGGTGTTAATAATTAATTGAATTTATTGGAGCAAAAGACCCAGCGGAAATGAGTAACCAAGAAAAATCCTTCCAACAAAAACTTTCTGTCACTCTATAAAGATTTCAAAAGAAAAAAAAAACAAAGTGTTAAAAAAAAATACATTCGTAGTCAACGATGAAAAAAACATCGAAAATATTTTTTTCATTTTTTGCATATTCCTTCAACGTAATTACAATTTACGAATGATCCACTGAGTCTCGTAGTAATAAATTCCTCAAGTATGACGCATCAGTAATTTCTCGTTCTGTAAAAAAAAAAAAAAAAAAAAAAAAACGATGTGGCATTCGCGTCTGAGCTCTTAACTTTCTCGATCTTATCTGAGCGTTTATTTGGCTCGATTACACAGGTGATTCACAACGTCAAAAAGTCTCGAGAGCATATAAATGTACAAACATATATGTATATATAGACGTACATCGCACAAAATATAAAAAATATATGTAAATAAATTACGAGGTGGGTCTCCATTGTTACGAGTTGTGAATACAATTTGAATGGTGACCATGGTATGTTTTTTTGCGTTCTCTATGACTCATTGATATGGGACCGCGACAAAAAGTTTTAATTTGCCCGATTTAGCGAGACACCAGAGATTTAAATATCACGAGCCAGATATCTTTGTCAAGAAACACCAACACGACTGAGCCATAAATTTTAATATTGAAAAAAACTCAAAAAAAAAAAAAAAAAATCAACAAAATCGAACATAAAATGAAAATCAAATTCTAATCAAATTAGATAACAATTGAGAGTTAATTAAAATCTTAATGGTCCAAAAAGTAATTGCTTTCAAATGTGTAATAATTTTTTTTTCTCGCTCGTGTGCATACGTTAAAAAAAAAACCAAATTTGTAGAAATATGAGTAAAGAAAAAAAGAATCTCGTGCTGTGCTCCGTGAGTTGTGTAATAATTAATATTTAAAATGCTATACTTTTTCCTGTTTTTTTTTTAACACAAGGGTTTCTAGTGAGGTCAGGCTGAACCGGATGTAATCGCGGAGTGTGTGTGTGCCGCTTCAGTAATTTTTGTGTATTTTTTACCAACTGCACTGTTATAAACGTGTATAAGGTGATGGTCGTAAAGTTTCACTTGCATGAATTCAGACCTCCTCCCGAAGCACACAGCGCCGAGGGCCACGTGCGAAAACCCTTTTCTTGAAAAAAGTAACTACTAACGAAGTGCACGCTCCGTTGTATTAATTATTCTCGAGTTACTTACAATTCGGTGATTCTGTTTTATTCATTAGAAAGCACTGAGAAGAAGATTTTTTTTTTTTCCTAAATGAACGACGAAATAGCCAATTAAATTTTTTGCTATTTAAAAAAAACTATTTTCTAATATTGTTTTTTTTCTTAAAAATGATTTTTGTCTTGAATTGTTTGTCAATTTTATTATTGTGACGTATTTTCTTTATTTTGACATTTAACTTGGAGCTGCGATAATGAAATTGTTTGCTTGATGAGATGATTCTCGATGTACTTGGAAATAATCCTGACCGATAACCCTGAGGAACTGGACTAGAGAGAAGAAAATTGTAAATTTATCTCTTTCACTCTTCATGAATAGCGTAGTGAATAAAGTAGTGGGGAATAAGGCAGAACAGCATCTCACTGTGATATCTCTGACATCAAGAAAACACGATGTAGAGAGAAGGAAAGAGGGAGAAAGAGAGAGAGAGAGAAAGAGAAAGAAAGAGAGAGAGAATAAGATTGTCAGGAAATCTTGGATAGATGAACCGCGAGAAAGCCTTGGGATAAAATGTACTGAGGGAGTAGCATAGACGCCATGAAAAAAAAAAAAATATATAAACGAGAGAAACCCTGAGGCGAATAAGAGATCTGAGGTTTATGAAAAAAAAAAAAAAAAAAAAAAACATAAAATGATTTTCTCGAAACCCTCAACAACCGGAAAAGCAATAAGAGTTAAAACAATTTACCTGAAGGAAATTCTTAAGTAAATGTTCATTACGTTCGGAAATGATGCGATTTGTCGAGAGAATATTTGTTCCTGGAGGCTGAAGATGCTCTGAATATTTCTAAAATTGAGATAAACTGTCAAATCTATTTGGTCCAATTATTTTTCCATTAGTATATACGAAAACAAGTTTTCACAGCAATTGTATTAATTATTTATTAATTTTTTTATTGAATAAATACGAAAGGGAAATGCATGGAGAAAGGTTTGTGAATTTTTTTGTACGTGGGGCAACGTGAAGCAAGAAAATATTGAATCGTTGACCGATAAATTAAAATTCGCCTTGTTCTTCCTTATACGGTAATTTGAAATATTTTTACACGCTTACATTTATTCACAGAATCAATTAAATAATGTTTCGTGTTACTTTTTGTCACGGATTTAAAAAAATCTGAAAAAAAAAAAAAAAAAACACACGAGAACCTTGGATAAACGTATTAAATTGTTATTATAACGATGACGTGCAATTTATTGGACATTTGAATAAATCAAAGTTAAATGGAAATTAAGCGTTTCGTATTATTAAAAAGATTAAAGTGTGAGCGTACGAGACAGGAGATTGAAATGAATTTTAATGGATTTTCAACGATTTTTTGCGTCGTGATCGGACAAACTCCTGCGCGCGTTTATTATACCACACATTTTTTCAATTGCTGCATAAGATGATGCTCCGCAAATCGAAAATTGCAACAAATCGTTTCCCAATGACATATTTTTTATTGATTTATTCCATTATTTTCAATTTACCATAAAAATACTTTCCACCGTAAAAAAAAATAATAATAAAACAAAGAATGTTTAAAGATGAAGAAAAAAAAAATTGAAAAACAGATTTGTCACTAATTGGACGTGACTAATTGGTAAAAATTGTGAGTAAAACGAAAAAGTTGTAAAATTTTTGTTCGGTAGATGGTTCTCGCCTGAAATTCAATGTAAACGAATAAATGTTTGCGCATTAAATATTCAGAGGAGGCAAAAGGACACGTAGAAATTTATACTGTCCATAACCTCAACGGCCAACGAGACAGACTGGGGCGAAATGAGACGACCTCGCGTGAAAAAACAGTTTGGGGAAGAAGAAGCACATCCTAGCGATGTATATACACATGTACATAGTAAATATATGTTAAAAGGCTTGTCCATACGAAAACAAGAAACAAAAAAAAACGAAAAAAAACAAAAAAAAACAACAACAACACGAGATTCGAGTTTGCACGCAAGCGCATACACCCAAAGCCCCCGTTATCCTCGACCCATTTGGCGTAAATGCCAAGAAAATATATCCCAGTTGGTAATTCGAGTCGCGAGCACGAAGATCTCTTTTTTTCGCTTTGGCTTTGACATTACTGTGTCTCTCAAATTCTCTCTGTACATTTTTTTCTTAAAAAAAAAAAAACAACCACCAAATAAAGAGCTTTATTATCGTGACGAAGGAGACAAAAACAACGTTAATGTTAAAATTATGTAAAAAAAAAATAAAAATAAAAAAATAAAAAAACAAAACAGTACTGAGTTTAAATCTCTTCGATTTCGTTACTTACTTCGAGTTTAATTTGAAAAAAAATTATCATTTTGCAATATCTTTTTCCTGGCGCCTCACAATTCATTTAATTTTGATTTTTTTTTTTTTTTTTTTATAAATAATTATAAATAAAATGCACATTGTAATTGAATAATTACGTATTTTTGTTGGCTCGCTCTTTAAGAACGATATAAAAAATTAAAATTGTTTGCATATTAACGATAAAATCTGTGCAATACCATTTGGCAAAGAATATTAAAAGTCACAGTGGAGAGATTTCAGTAAGACTTTTAGTGCAAACGAAATGCACATTATACTTGCGAATTTTGTCGTAAAATCATGAGGGTCGCTTGAAAATGTCTCATCAATATAATATCTTGACGGTTGGTATATATAACCCCCTGAAAGAAGAGGGTGCCAGCATCGCTGCCAAAGGCGACTATATTAATTTCACTATTTGCACTCGGAGATGCCTTTTACTTATATATATACGTGAGGTATATTCTGCGAGCCGATGTGTGCCAATTCAATTTCGAATCAGCAGGAGTGTCAGTGTTTGCTTTCGATTTCCTGCAGACTCAGCGTTATTTACCCGAATTCTAAATCCCGGTGAATGGTGCATATGGTAATTGTGACGATTAGAAATCAATATAACGATTTGTATATTCAAAAAAATCATATTGATTCAAAGTATTCGATATATTTTAATTAGTTCGTTATTCAAAAATTATAACATTTTGCCAATTAAACGGACACACAAATTTTTAACTAACAAATCTAGTGATTTTTGTCAATAAATCTGTCGCATTTTTATAATAATTAAAAAAAAAAAATACAAAAATATATTTCATTGAAAAAATTGGGGTAAATATGGACATTTTTTTTTTTTTTTTAATATATTTTTTTTATGCCTTCTCCCTTCGTAAAATTAATGGTAATATCATTTTTTTATTCAAAATACTTCAAATGGTAAAAAATTTTGGGACCGTTTTTGGCAAAAGGACAACTTGTAAATATTTACCGAAGTTGGCTCAATAAAGTTTTTGCGTATGTTGAAAAATGAAAGTCAATGGAAGGAGAGAATGTAGAAAAATCCGTGTTATATTTACAGATGAAAAATATTGAGTATGAGAGACGACAGTGGTGCAGAATAGTGGGCGATCAAATAACGCATAAAATGGCGCGGTACTTTTATCTCGTGGTCTGTGTTTTTTTTTTTTTTGCTCCATAAAGTGAGGAAAAGCGAACGATGCTGGGCGAGCCTTCGTCAATATTTATTATTTGACTACTACCTCCAGGAAAATGGAGGAGAAAAAATAACGCGAAAAAAATATAAACGAGGTTACAAACCAAAAAAAAAGAGGGTTGAGGTGTCGCAGAGACTTTACGACTATCGCTGGATCCCTCTTTATGCCCTCGTTCGCCACGGGGTCTCGTTCACTCTCGTACTTTTTCTTCTTCTTCACTTTTCTCTTGTCTATAAATATACATATGTGTATATATGTCACTTAATAGAACATTGAAAAACTGTCTTTTCTGTGCCTCTTTCTCCGACTGCTTCCCCCGATGACAGTTCAGTCTTTTATTCATAATAATACAAAATATACAAAACCGAAGAAATCAATGAAACGATATGAATCGTAACACGCGCGTAAATACGTTACTTTCGCCAGGAAAATCTTGTAAAAAGAAGGTTGACACAGTTTCATCGAAAATTAGGCCAAATTATTGGAAGGACAGAAATTTCTATAAATTAAGAAAATCGTCTCCAAAAAATGTTTCCCAATCAAAATCCTATGCAATTATTTTTCGCTGAGACATTTATATCGATTATTGCAAAGATCCCAATTTTCCAAAACTCGATTTCGACTCAGTCATGACGACAGCTTTGAAGGAAGTGTTGAAAAAAAAAAAAGTTTCTTTAGTTATTTATCACGAAAGTTGTGAAACAATCGCAGCAGTATTTGTAGTTGACATTAAACTGCAGTTTATGGAAAATCTGTGAATTTTTCGAGTGAAAAACTTCGCCAGGATCAATTTAAAGTACGATCGTACTTCGAGGGCCATGACGAGCAAGACTCGAGACAAATACCACAAAGTTCATATCGATATGTGCTTTCGCGAGTGTAACGACAGTCGTTCGATTAAACCGGTCGATTTGCACGATTTTGCGGCATTCAAGTGTCCATGTTGACTTGTAGGGGAACATGGGGCAAAATGGACCCCTGGGGCAAAGCGGGCTATCCAAAGTATTTTTATTTTTCGTACACAGTGGGCTCTACCAAAAATGAAGGAAGATCAAATTCGAAGAAAATTTGACTTTCCGACATTTTTGGGAGAGCCCACTTCGCCCCAAAAGTAATTTTCTTTAGAAAGCCCACTTTGCCCCAGGGGTCCATTTTGCCCCATGTTCCCTTATATGCTGAGAAAACTTGCCGATAGATTGATCCAGCGAGAAAGTACTTTCTAACGCTGAATATATAGTCTGGACAACTCGTTCAGTCAGTCAATTATACAGTGTTTCTATATATACGATTATTCGACCTACTGATCGATTCCTTCGTGACTACATGCACAGATAATATCTACATAAACATCATATGCGTATGGTTCATTGATTGTGCACCCACCAATAACGTATAAATTATGCAATAAAATGTACAAGCATTCGGTTGTAAGCCTTCATAAACACGATATCAAAATTTCACACGATCTTTATTTCCATCAGCACTGTTTCACTTTATTTCTATGTAATCATTTACCAAGAAACGTAAAGTACAAAATTATGTTTTTTTTTTTCTCAATTTGTATAACGAGTATGAAAAAATTTACTTTAATTTATAAATAATCGATTTGTAGTAATGCAAATGTTGCTTAATAACGAATTTTTTAAATCAAATTAATTGAATATTATTGTCAACTATATCGACATTTTTTTTTTTTGAGGAATTTTAAAAATTGTTGTTTGATGGCAACAAATTTAAGGACACGAAAAAAATGTGAATTTTATTGTTTAATTTGTTTTTTTGCTTAAAATAAATACCGAAAAATATTTCTCTCTTTTATTTTTGTTTTTGTATGAAACTCTGAACAATTTTCATATGGAAAAATGATTGTTAAAATAAAATAAATGGAAGACGCGAAGGGAAAAAGATTTTGTAGGAACGTTGCAAGAATCTGTTTCTCTATTTCTTTGCACTCTCTTCGCATCAGCGTACTCCCTCATCGTACATAAATATTGAAGGAAAAATGTTGATCTCAGGCATAAATCAGAGAGTGTCTGACGCGATGGCGGATGGTCGCGAATGAGCGGACACGTATATTAAAAGCGTGGATACGATGAGAGAAAAGCTCGAGTGCATAGAGAAGAGATTGTAACGAGATCGAATTCCACGAGCATTGAGGAATAATATACTTGAGAACGAATAAAAAGGAAGAAAGAGAAGGAAGGGGAGGAAAAATGAGAGATAGATGGAGAAGAAAAAAAAACGTTGTATACAGCTCGACGTTTTGTGAGTCCGTCATTATCTCGTCACGAGAAATGTAATAATAAAATACAAATGAAAGACGAAGAACAATACAAACATGTTTTTCCTCGTGTGAGTGTATTGCTCTCGAATATTTGTTTAAACACAATATTGAGTCTCGAATAAAAAGGACTCGATACAAATTTTTATTCTCACGTTTCATTATTGCACATACGACCTTACGACATTTTTTTTCAAACTGTGTATTGTATACGAGTCGCGTGACCTCGGGATCAAGCTCTTGCTACGCTCGTGCAACTGAAATATACGGACATGTGGACGATACGAAAAGTCTAAGAAAGAAAGAGAGAGAGAAAGAGAGAATAAGGAGACGAGAAATGATGCCAAAAACTCTAAAAAATCACGACCGAATGTCAAAGTGTCATAAAACATAACAAAAAGGAGAATTTCATTCTTCTTTCCCGACGCAAATCTATTCGTATTTTTAATTCAATTTTTTTTCATAATTTCACACTATTTTTAGGTTCGGGTACGAAAAAAAATTCCAATTTAGAAAAAAATAATAATATCCTGTCCTCAATGGCTTCAAATTCGATGTATTAATGTTTTTGTTTAAATATTTTTATGCAATGAATGACATAAAAAAAAAAATTAAACTAATTAAGTCGATTAATTTATTAGTCATTCGATGTGACGTTAAATGTTTCTCGCGACGTTAAAACCGTAACTTAATTACTTTAGTGTTATCATTACTGTTATTATTATTATTATTATTATGACTTAATGGTAAACAGCAATTGAAATTGTTGGTTGCAAGTATAGAAAGTGTCTATATGCGCCGGAGGATCGAAAGTGCACGGTTCGCGCGAGCAACAACCTGTCTGACGTGTCACATTCAACGTGACCAACGGGTCACCCCAGGGCTCTGAGATATTTTTACTGCACGTAAACACACACTCGACCATCGCATACACACACACGCGTACGAACACATTTCTTCATATTCCAGGTTAAAAACTAACCGAGAGACAAGAACAAAAGTTTTTCTCGTTTACCGCGGACACTCGACAGACCGTGACTGCGGTCTATATTTAACGTGAACTATATTTTATTTTAATTTTCAAACGTTAAAAATGTAGTGAAATTATTCAGTGACTGAACAAGCACGAGTTTCACTGTGTTGTTGAAAAATATCGGAAATATTATTCCAATAGAAACTTATTACTTTTTTAATAATAATTTAATGATTTTATTGTGTTGAATTATCCAAATTTTCGTAATAATATAAGCAGAAAATATTTCGAAATAATTGGCACGAAAGTCGAAGTGTATTTATTGAGAAGAATTTATTTCAATTTTTTTCTTTGAATTTTTAGTAATTCCAGTAAGACGTAGAGAGGAATGAGCAAAAATGAGGAAAACATATTTTTTGTTTGGATCGTTAAAACATGAAAATCATTACGTCGTTACGTATAAAGTCGAGGACAGGAACAAGCCGCGAGTGTAATGTAATATTACTGTATATAAGAGTTCGATTGTAACGGATATGCCGGTTGTTCGTAGTACAAGGAATGTCCATTTGAAAAGGGGACACGATATAGTATTAAAATAGATAGAACGAGAGATGTGCTTACCTCTCGAGGAAAACACTTTGCAATGGAAATTAAGAGCAAATAGGAATGTTTTCATTTCGATGCAAATGATTTTGTCTCTTGAAAAAAAAAGCCTCTCTCTCTCAAAACCGAGAAAACATTTTTTTGCTTGCCCCCGAGGCTCGAAAACCTCGAGGGCCTTCGTTTGTTATCTCGTTGTTTGGACAATCGAGTCAACGGCAGCTGATTTAACACATTTTTACAAAATGTTTCCAAATTAATTGGAATTGGATTAAAAAGAAACGAAAAAAAAAAAAAATTAACTTTACGATAAAAAAAAAACGAAACGTGTGTATAAGAAAAATAACGCAAAATAAATCACACATAGAGATCATGCGATAAATAATAGGCAACAAGCTTGAAATCTCATTTTTATTGTTATTATTTATGATCCAATTAAAACGTGTGTAACGATCAACTAATTTCGATACTTTTCACAATTTGGTTCGTTTGGATATAATGATTGAATAATTATTGACAAATAACTGAACAATTATTGTCCACTAGTTTATTGACAATAATTAAACTCGATTTTAAATCAATTTTATTTGAATTATTGGTCGTTGAAAGCTTTTATCAATAAAAAAAATACAAAAACATCGAAATGAAATACAATTAATAAGTTTTTTTATTGAATCAATGAATAAAAATTGCAAATGTCAAATTCACTTGTTTGAATGTATAATTGTACAATAAAACAAGAGCTGAAATCGTATATTGAATATTTTCGAAATAGAGAATGGTTGGAAAAAAAATGAAGGAAGAAAAAAAGGAAAAACATTGATTATTTCATAACTGTGATCGAACAAAAGAATGGAGAGTAACGAGTTTCCTGTATACGTGACCGAGAAACGAGAGTGCGGCAAGAGGTAAGGTCAAATTTCGATAATCAATTAGCCGCGAAGCGAGCCAAAAGTAATTAAAAGTGAGCCTGTGGAAGTTTCGAATTGAAATGAAATCTACACAGAGGCAGGCAGTTACAATGAAACGTTTCGTCAGTATTAATTATTTCGTGCCTCGTGTTATATACTCGGAGGAAAACGGACTGGGAATAATCATAACAAAAAGTTTTATTATGTTTTTCTTTTGTTTTGTTTTTGTTTTTTTTCATCGTTGAAATGAATTAGAGCGCGGTCTTCGAAAGGTCATAAAACTGTGATGTGAGCTACGATTTGAAAGAATGATCGAAAGAAACGGAGGGAGAGAGAGGGGGCAGAGGAAGAATAAAACAGACGCGGTTGTATCGCTTATTGTCGATTATATAGCGGGCACGAAGGTCGTTCACACGAAAACGAGAGGCTCTTCCAAGTCAATTTTATCATTACCACTTGGGTGCAGTACATAACATTCCTCGCTATACGTAATACACAACGAGGAATGTACACGTAACAAAAATTCTCGTATAATGTTTATAAATTACACGTGTACTACGTACTTGAAGAAAATATAAATAAAAACACAACAAAAATGATATTTTCTCGTGGTCTTCTTCGTACACTTGTTTTGGCCAGCGAGAATTTCACCGAATCCGTCCGAGGAACCGAGAATGAGAGAGAGAGAGGCGAGAAAAACACGATGGGACTTTTTTCACAGGCGAGAACAGCGCGCCAGTGGCGAACGAGAAAGGAAGAGGAAAAAAAAAACAAACGAAACGCGAGGCAGCGGTACGGAACATTCACCGGATTTTTTTCTCCTCTATTACGTATATTACGCTCGTGTAATCTACGAATATTTCGTTTTTTTTCTTCTTCTTTATTTCTAATCCATTCAGTTCTTACACCGAGCATTTGGTCGGTGTTGAATTCATTAAGCGATACATCTGTTAACGACTCCAAATCTTTCGTAATTTCATTATTTTCAGTTTTTCGTAGAAACGAATGATAAATTAGGCGACTCGCGCTATTTTTATTTCCCTCCAATTTCACTCAAAGTGTTTTTCCATGTTTCAAAGTATTTCTTTCTGTTTCATTTACATATGCATTTTCCAATTTCATTATTCAATTGACTTTTTTTAATTCCAATTTCACCCAAATTACGTTTCGACAGTTTTAATTTTCTGATCCTATCGATTGTTCTGGATCGGGATTCAGTACTTTTTTTTTTCGTTTCTTTTCGCCTAAATTCGCCATGTTTCAAAATGTTCTTTTTTTTGTGAATATACTTTATTTGATTCAAATGTTTAAATAATACATTGATGGATAAATGTATTAAAAAACTTACCGCATACGTTGAGCCATCCCTCGACCCTGCACGGATATTCAAGCTTCATGACTGCAGTGGTTGCAAGTGTCAGAAGTCAAGCTTGTCAGAGTGGTAACGGAGTTGCTGGAAAATCCGAAATCCAATTCACCGGTAAACACTATTGCACTTAGTCACACTAACAATTATTTAAACTCATGTAAAAATTTCACGATGTTCGCGAATCGAATAAAATTGAAAAAAGGAAAAAACAAGAATTCACTTATACCGAACTTTGATGATTTCGATGTTTTTGTACTTTAAAACGCGTTGACACTCTAGTAAATTCACTGCACATTATTATTATTATTATTATTTATATTCATAATAATAGTTATTTTATGTTCCCAACGAGAAAAAAAAATGGGTAAGAATTATGAAAATGTATAAGATTGAATTTTGAAACGCAATGGTTACTAAATATATGTGAGAGAAAATCTTTAGATAATCTTACTCTTCGTTAAAATCAAGAGTACACGGTAGACGAACCCTGCGATTTTATCAGTTCATTTACACAATTGATTTCTCTTATTGTTTATCTTTCATTGCCCGGTTGTCGAACGTACAATGGGACCACGCGCTCGCACATTAATACGAGATTTCGTACCGAACGTACGATCTGTACTCGCCGACGTACAGACGGTGACTGCCGCTTGAGCGCTACCGGCGCTGACCCTCATGACCCAACCGGCGGTGCGAGCGCCACCCGCGTATTTCACGCCGTCGTTCACAGCTGCTTTTCCGGAGCAAGCGCGTAACCTTTTTTTTTATTTTTCCTCAGACGTCGCCGTATTGAGGCTAAGTTGATGTCTGAACTTGGAGGAAATTCACTATTAGGAATTACGAGAGGTTACGATCGAATCCTGCAACTTGTCATTCTTCGATCAAAATTGTTTTTGCCAATCTTGTGGCACTTTTCAATCCTGAGAATATATCACGATTGTTTTTCGAGCGTTTTTGCCCGATACATTTCGAAAATGCTTTGATAACAATCTCTCTAGAAATCTTCACATACGTGTTCAAGGCCGAGATTTTGGTGGTCGGGCAATTGATTACTGGATTTCTTTAATATTTGATGGATTGAACTCTATTAATCTCTAATAACTTAACTCTATAAACTTTTGATTGAGTTGAACAAAATCAATATGTTTTTTTTACATAACTCACTATTTTTAATATTTTGGAGTTTGTAATTAGTATGCAATAACAAATTTGCATCCAGCAAATTGTTGTAACAATGGCGGAGTGAACAAATTTTAAACGAGGAACCGTTACTCATTTGTTTATTGTGAGCTTGCGGTTGCTTAGCAACGAAGTTGGATCGAACGGCGCATGCGCAAGTTCCATGAGATAAAAGTAGCCGAATTATCTTTTCCAATTATCTCAACGTACGAAGTCGCCATCTACCGCACGTTCTTTCACTCACCACTTCAGTACTGTCAAAATGGCGCTCAAGGCACAAGTCGGTCAGAGTAAGTACGATAAAAATATCATGTATTTTTGTATAAATCGTCGTTAATTTACGATAATTTATGGTCAAAAGACATGTCAAAGAATTCATGTTTGCTGCAATGCATAAATTTCACTCGATCAGACAACCAAAAGACGAGGAAATATTGCAACTTTTCGATGGGTGTCACCGTGATGATGACACATCGCGCGCTGCGTATCAAACGTCAAATCTCAACTGAAGTGTTATTATTCATGATGTTGTAGACTCTTTTTCGTTTGTGTTTTTACGTACTTTATTTCCGGTTTATATTTTGTCAATTCGTTGTTCTCGTTCTGACCCTTTTGTTAACAATCGATTTTTTAGCTTCTACCTATTCTTTTTGTTTCCTGTTCCCCAACCTTTATGTACTCATTCCTCTTTTTTTAATGTCCCTGTTTTTTTTCTACACCTTACTTAACCACTGACATTTCTCGGAAGAATAATTCTAACTGCCAACGTGATGCAACGATTTAACGGGATTAACCATGAAAATTTAAGAATAAAAGTACTTCAAAATTCTGTTTGACACATTGCCAAAAACAGTCGTTGGATAAATAATGATAAATACACTGCCACTGCCTTAATGGTTTTTTCAGCATGTTTTGGAATATTCAGCAGTGTGTTGAATTTTTTAGACTTTAAATTTTTCCAACGAGTAATGTTCATCAATATTATTTGCGTATTCGAAAGTACAATGTTCTTCATTTAAAAAATATCATTTCCCTATTTTTTGATATCATTTTGCTAAGAGAAAAAAACGAATTGAAGAAAAGTACAATCAAATTTGCTTTTGCCTTAATTTCGTTTATAAATCATTGACACAGATTAATCCTGTGGATCATTTCAAGGACAATGAATCATTCGTTGGTTTACATCTCAAATCTAAAAACTTTTAAGTTTGCGTCATAATGAAAAAGACTTTATCAAATTAATTGCGTGTACTTTTTTGCTACGTTATTATCAATTTATATTTCTATTGACAATTCGTTCCTGACGGTGGTTTCCTAAAGTTTTGTGGTACCGGACAATATGTTTATCGAGTACTAAACCCAGAAAAGATGTTGCACTCTGCGACGCTGAATCGAAACATGAGCGGGACAAACAAACTTTATATTAAAATGAGCAACGGAGATAAAATATCGCAAAATGTTGATTTGCTTTTTGAAAATTCTCTAATTTTGGTAGCAAAATTGAAAATTCTTGAAAAAAAATTCTGCGAATCAATTATCAGAGCATTTTATCTATGAAAAAATTCTGTGAGACGAATAGAACTCTGTTACAGCCTTTACGAAAAAAATTTTCATTTCTTTTCAAACCTCACATTATTTCCAAAATCGTCCGGCAAAAATACAAAAAACAAAAATTTATTTACAATCAAAATATTTACAATACAATAAGAAAAAAAATTATCATGTCCACGTAAATAATAGAAATTTTGAACCGACCATATTCAACATAAAATGAAAAACATGAACTTTTTTTTTTTCTTTAAAATTTCTAGGGAATTCTTGAATATTTGTGTAAATTAAATTAATTTGGTTGTTCATTGTTAAAAAATCGTTTCGAGGCTTCACTTCGAACCGCCGGTAAGCGTTAGTCGATTACGCAGGTTCGGGGCCCTCGACGAACTATGTTACGCGGTTGTACGAAGCGATGACGTCATTGGCCCGTAAGGGCGATCAATACGCGGGGAAAACGTCGAGAAAAATTTCTCTCTGGTGCTTCGTATATCCATTCACCCACCCACAAACCACCAGCTATTTAACCCGCTTTTCCGCAAGGAAAAAGAATTACGTTTTCCGAACAGGCTCGAGCTATGATCATTATGAAACCCCATAAAAATTTTCCTTTTATTTATTTACATAGTAATTAAATAACATTCATTTTTTTTTTTTATTATGTAGGCAGATTTTTTTTCAACGACAAAAATATATAATGAGACAAGAAAATAGTCTCAAAACTTTTTACAAGAGTCGAATGTGCATCTGCAAAATCTTTTCTGGAATATGTGTAATTTTTGATGAAATAAAATAAACCTTTTTATGACATTGAAATAAGCATCGTTCCAATGCACAAAATATTCTCGTTTTTTGCACTGTTATATTATTTCGATAAAGATCATTTGAATTCATTGCATAGTCTTCCTGGGCCATTGCCAAGAAGACAAAAGAATCGATAAGCTTGAAAAATACGAAAAATGAAAAAAATTGCAGAAAATCAACGAAAAAAGCATTTTTATGGCATTCCAAAAATGTAAACTTTTTATTTTTTTGCGAAAATCTCGCCAAGTCGTTTTTTCAATAAATTTTAAATAATTTTGTTTTTACTTTTTTTTTCAGAGATAATGAACGAGGTGATCAAGCAGAAGAAGAAAACTCCTGGGGTCGAATGGCGGATTCTCGTGGTCGATCAATTGGCGATGAGGATGGTATCGGCATGTTGCAAAATGCACGACATAAGTGCCCAGGGCATTACACTCGTCGAGGATATAAACAAGAAACGCGAGCCACTTGGCACCATGGAAGCGATCTATTTGATAACACCTTGCAATCCTTCGGTACAAAAGCTCATCGAAGATTTCAGCAACCCAACGAGAACCACTTACAAAGCTGCTCATGTTTATTTCACTGAAGGTACTTTCAATCTGACGAAAAAAAAAACAATTTTTTCAAAGCAACGGGTCAGAAAAATTGTTTATTTTAAAACTGGCGAAAAAATAATTAGTCTTCGATTTGGTCAAGAAAATTCTTCAAAATGTTTTTCCAGTTTAAAAAAAATCAACAAAACATTTCGGTCGTCACACAACTTTTGGTTTTATACTTTTTCACAATTTTTTCTTTTTTGGGTCTATCAAGACGTTATACTTTAAGTTGTTCTGTCTGTTTTTGTATTTTTGTTTTTTTCTTTATTTTTCGTTGAGTTTTCGTGTATATTCTTTGCAGCGTGCCCCGACGACTTATTCAAAGAATTGTGTCACTCGAGCGTAGCCAAGTACATTAAGACACTGAAAGAAATCAACATCGCATTCATACCGTACGAAGAGCAGGTAAAAGCAAATTGAGGAAAAAAAATAAAGAAATCGTGATGTTTGACACGAGATGAAAGAAGGAAAAGAAATCATAGCTTCGTAATGAGTGGGGACATCATTTTTCTTTCGTTTTTTATACGCTACGACGAAGCTCTGATTTTAATTGTTTACGTTTTGTCGATCGATGGTGACGGGCACGCACGCCAAATCTTTTTTTCGCGATGCTCTTCAGCACTTTTTTCGACACGTTTTGTTTACTTTTTATCCATTTTTTTTCACTCTCCAAATCTGTAAATTATAGGCTTTGGGAAGACCGGAGCTTTAAATGATAAAAAGTTAACAAAACGATCGAATACAACTCTTGCTTTTCTATTTCCTGAAAAAATATCTGTTTTCGTTAAAATGTTACTTTTTTATTTGTTGTTTGTGTTTTTACACTCGGTACAAATTCTTTTTCACTGTTTCACAAAAACACCATGAACACGAAAGCACGAAAAAAACAAGAATTCCTCAAGTTGTCAAAAATTTGACAATTATTCATTCCAGGCTAACATTTCAATTTTCGACTCTGAAGTGTCAAATTTTCTTGCTCATGTTTCTGGTAACCAGGATAACGACTTTATACAAATTTGTTGCCATTAATTCCTCGATTTAATGAAATAATTATTCTTTATTCCTCACTAACTAACATTTGGAACGAATTAATTGCTTGCACTCGTCCAGTGTGCCCGGAGGAGCTGTTCAATGAACTCTGCAAGTCCCTCGCTGCTAAAAAGATCAAAACCCTGAAAGAGATCAACATCGCGTTCCTGCCTTACGAGTCGCAGGTGACGAACGATTTATCGCTCGTATTTAATCTCGTAGTTTTTTCGTCTTTCTTTATTTTCCATTAGAAGTCCCGTTTTTCTACATTTTCTCGATATCTCAGATTTTCCTGGAACGTGTAG
This sequence comes from Campoletis raptor, assembly GCA_948107755.1. NCBI lineage: Eukaryota > Metazoa > Arthropoda > Insecta > Hymenoptera > Ichneumonidae > Campoletis > Campoletis raptor. The sequence goes on along the minus strand of OX403627.1, from coordinate 16,971,165 downwards.
TTCCTCAAAAAATCATTTGCAATCCCTCTTTACAGTACTTTTTATTTTCTCTTAATATTTTCACTTTTCATTTTAAAAATGCTCAAATTTTCAGGCCAGAAAATCAGATTCTCACTCTTTTCTCTATTTTTACATAAAATCTTTAGTGTCGAGAGCACGTAACGGAATTATATTGATTAAAATTTGTATTTTTATTCATTTTCAAGATTTAATCGAATTCAATATCTGTAATAGACACTTGTATATATTTTCACTGCTATTTTAGTTATTTAGACCCTTTGAATGTTCCACTTCTGCTGCAAGCTTTACTCGGTTGAATAATTGTCTTTTTAACTCGATAATACCGTTGGGATTTGTTTTAATTCTATTTTGTTTATTTTTCATTAGGTGTTCTCGCTCGATTCTCGCGAAACATTCGCCTGTATGTACAACCCTTCGTTCATTAATTTGAGAAACGCAAATATGGAACGTATTGCTGAACAAATCGCTACGCTTTGTGCAACTCTTGGTGAATATCCGTCAGTCAGATATCGAAGGTAAAAATCCTCATAAATTGACAATTATTTTAATTATACACTAATTTTGGAAAACGTGTTAGATTTTTCGAAAAATACAATTTTTTAAATATTTAGTTAATTAATGAAAATAAATAAATATTCAAATATTCCAGTGACTTTGACCGCAACGTGGAATTGGCGCAAATGGTTCAACAAAAATTGGACGCTTACAAAGCCGATGAACCAACCATGGGCGAAGGGCCTGAAAAATCTCGTTCTCAACTTCTCATTCTTGATCGTGGCTTCGATTGCGTTTCTCCAATTTTACACGAATTGACACTCCAAGCTATGGCTTACGATCTTTTGGAAATCGAGAATGATGTTTACAGGTAAGTTCCAACAAAAACTCCATTCGTTTATCATTTGCTTAATCAATTTAAATTTCATGTTTTTTTTCTTTCATTTACTAACTCAGGTATGAAGCTACAGCTGGACAAGCAGAGAAAGAAGTTCTCCTCGATGAAAACGACGAATTGTGGGTTGATCTACGACATCAGCATATCGCTGTCGTTTCTCAGTTAGTACTCAACATTTTTATTCTCATTTGTCATCAGTCAAACAAGATTTTTAAAACGTCAGAAATTTTCATTCCATTATTCATCATTCGAATTGGGTATTAAACACAATTACACGAAAACTTTTTTTGCTCGAAGTGTCAATTTCTCATATCATCAATAATTTATCAAAACGAATGGCATCATATAAAACGAAAAAATATTCGAAAAAAAGTACAAAATGAGTCTTTTGGCAGAAAAAAATGTGGACCCTTCTTGACCGTGTTGTCAGAATTAATGACTCTTCGAGTTTATTTTGAATTGATTATGAAATAAAATGAAAACACTCGCATGTAGAACTTAAGAAACCTTAATGCACGCACATTTGTTTTATTACGTTTTGAATTTATCTGTTGCTCAGAAACGTAACGAAAAATCTAAAGAAATTCACGGAGTCGAAGAGAATGCCGCAGGGTGACAAGCAAAGCATGAGGGATTTGTCTCAAATGATAAAAAAGATGCCGCAATATCAAAAAGAGCTTAGCAAGTACGCGACGCATTTGCATCTCGCCGAGGACTGCATGAAACGTTACCAGGGCAACGTCGACAAATTGTGCAAAGTCGAGCAGGTTAACAAATTAATCGAAAAAGTTTTTCTCTTCATCAATCATTTTTGTTTTGTTTTCAATGATTCGAAGAATAATATAAAATGTTTGGTCATCAGGATTTGGCAATGGGCACCGATGCTGAGGGAGAACGTATCAAGGATCAAATGCGCAACATTACTCCGATCCTCCTCGATCAGACGGTCAACAATCTCGACAAATTGCGCATAATTGCTCTTTACGTACTCAGCAAAAATGGAATTCAGGATGCTGATTTAAACAGACTCGTTCATCATGCTCAGATTTCAACCGATGACAAACAAACTATTGTTAACATAGCTCAACTTGGTGTCAACGTAGTTGTCGAGGCGAGTCAACTTTGGAAATCAACAATCTTATTATCAAAATATATATTTTCATTAATTTTCGGTTTTTCAATCGTATAAAACTTAACTCATTTTATTTTAGCCCGTTATTGTCACTTTATTCTAAATTTTATCCAATCAATTCATGAAAAAAATGATATTTAATGGGAATTTTTTTACTTTTCACAATAGGGTCCTCGCAAAAAAGGATACACCGTTCCACGCAAAGAAAGAATCACCGAGCAAACTTATCAAATGAGTCGATGGACTCCGGTTGTTAAAGACATTATGGAAGATTCGATCGAGGACAAATTAGATACGAAACATTTCCCGTTCTTAGCTGGTCGTACAGCCAGTACCGGATATCACGCTCCTACGAGGTAAACAATTGGATGCACAAAATTATCACTTAACTGTTATTATAATTTCGTGAATAGCATTTTCTTGAATTCAACGATCTCAGTATCGTGTGATTTTTTTTTGTTCATCTAATTTTTAACTATCTTCAAAATTTCGCTCAAAATTATGCTCCAGTCTCTATTAAAAACTGCAAAAAACTTTATTTATGAAATCGACTGGTTAAGAATATTGAAAATTGACATTTTTCTATGAGAATGTCCGCTCCTTCTAACGATAGGAGTTTGAAATGTATGAATATCGAAATATTTTTGGTTACGAGTCAAACGTCAAAATTTTTAACCGGCCAGGAAAATAATTTGCTATTATTGTGTTTAATTGTTGCAGCGTGCGCTATGGACAGTGGCACAAGGACAAGGGTCAACAAACGTTGAAAAATGTGCCTCGTCTGATCGTGTTTATCGTCGGAGGTGTTTGTTTCTCTGAAATTCGTTGCGCTTATGAAGTGACGAATGCAATGAAAAATTGGGAGGTCATAATCGGTACGTGATTATTTGATTTATTTACAAAATGAAACAACTGTCAAATATAAGGAAGAAAAATAAGATTATTCTTTATTTCTATATTACAGGATCCTCGCATATAATAACACCAAAATCTTTCTTATCGGATTTGAGCAAACTTCACGTTTAAGCGTGCATCACGTGAAATCTCGACTGAAGAAATATCCCGGAAACGAGATTTGTTGGAAATATATCTCTGAAAAGATCTTGTTAACCACAAAATAATATCGACATCGAGTCTAATGAGTAAAGAAGAAAAGAACTGGAGCTATGAAGAGAACGCGGAAAAAAGGCTGTCGGTACCATTTTCCCCAATCGGTGATTAATGTTAACTTAGAAAATACTCGAAGTCAATTCGGTACACGAATTTCCATCGTTAGCTGTGACAGACTCGTCGAATGTAAACGTAGCCATCGTTTTTCTAGACTGCGAACGAATTGACCGAATCAAACAATGATGAATTGAGTAGTAACCGAGAAATGTCATTTTTCCAAAAAAAAAAAAAAAAAAAAAATGAACAAGTCTCTGAAATATTTGGATGGATTTTAAATCCAAACTCGAGACTGTTCAATTTTTTACAAAAATATTTCTCGATTTTGGCTCATGTTTTGGGGTACGGCCAAATTAATTCAAGTGCCTGTTCGACTACGTGTTTTCGTGACTGTAACAGATTTTTGTGGTAGTAACAAATGAAATGTGCCCCAACTTGAGGTTTGAAAGCAATTGAAGAAGATAAAAGGGGAGAAAACGTCAATGTGCCCTGTTTACTCGTGCACGAAGCATTCTTCTTAGTCCCAGCTCTACAATGGAGTCCAATTTTTTTTTTTTAAAGAGTTTTCGAGAGAGTTTGTTCCAAGTTGATAAAAAAAAATCAAAGGAAGAGATTAAAATGGCAAAATTTAGCTGAGATTAAGGAAAATCACGTGACGACTAATTTATCATTTGGGTTAACGTTTCGACGTGAGAAAAAAGAAGAGAATAGTCACGGATATTTCTTCCTTCGTCGTTTTCAGGAGATATCCGAAAGACCCGTTGTACATTATTTGTTATTTATATATTCTCTTAAAGTTGCTATTGTAAATGCCACAAACTTTCTAATACGTAGATTTGACCTTAGAACGAAGCTCGAAAATGGGAAAATTCGCCGAAATTGAAAAAAGGAAAAGGAGAGGAACAATTTCTATGAATTTTCCTAAATATGAAGATGGAATATTCATTCGGCAGAAAAGTCGCGATGCGAATATATGTATAGATTGAGTAATCCACGAAAATGCAGTTTTTTTCTTTAACTTATCAAAAATCATTCACAAAGCTTGAGAAAAAATAAGAACGTAGAAACTTTCGCGATTATTCCGCTAATAATAATTCCTTAATAATAAACGAACAAAAACCATTCAAGATTTCTCCTAATCTTTCTCACGGTTAAGAATTATTCGATCAGTGCACGAGCCTTTGTGAAAAACAACAAATAAATACAACTACAAAAAAATTGTTTGCGTCAAGAAAAAAAAAATGCAATTGCATGAAAAATTTATTTTCACGAAATTCAAACGTCGCCCATTCGTTCATACTTTCAAAAAACATTCATTGAATACTTCGTTTTTAAAAATATTTTGTGCCGGCATAAAATGCTTTATATTCCGCCGACGGATCGAAATCTTTTTCCACGGGGAATTGAAACACGCAAAAGCGTGCGAATATTTAACAGTTCAACAAAAAACATAGTCGCTAATAATCCGTAGCACTTGCTAATCTATTGCATTAATGAAATAAAATCTGTCAATGTATTGTCGAGAAAAAAAAAAACGTAAAAACTAACGACAGAAAAGAGAACAGTCAAAAATATGGAAATTCCTTACCGTAGGGGATCACTTTTATGGTCAAATGGAAGTTTGCCTGTTACCTTGATCGTTCGTAACTCAAATGAAGTATGTTAAATGATTATCAAAGTTGCAAGTTGCATATAGCGACAATATTATTATTATAGAGTTTACGAATATTTATAAAAAACAAAAATCTACATAAATATATATATATATGAATAATATAATATATATGTACGTAGTTGTAAACCAAACAAAGTGTTCTGCTTATAAAGGCCTACGCATCTGAGTGTAAAATTCAATCGTCACGAATATCAATCCCGTTTTGCAATTTCCTTGAGTCTTCGACCCATTCGTCGATTCGCGATTATTATTTTTTTATTTTGATTTTTTTGTTTTCTGTTTTTTTTTTTGCAAATTTTGCAAGAATTCTTTTTTCGTCAAAAACTCATTAAACGATTGCGCGTGTTTCTCGATAAGACTATCAACGTTCGTCAGTTTAATCGACCTCTGAACTGGAAGGAAGATTTTGATGATGAATTCATACCACTTTGTTGTGTCCGATTCGAAACTTCTTTGGAGCAACGTTCCATCGCAGCTGGAAGAACATTGCAGTGACGAATCATCGGTCGCAACATGGCTAATAAAAATGAAAAAGTTTTGCTCGCTTATAGCGGCGGTTTGGACACTTCTTGTATTTTGTGGTGGTTGCGAGAAAGTGGTTATCAAGTTATCGCCTACGTGGTAAAGTTCTTTTCTAATTTTTTTATTTAATTTTTTTAATTACGAAAAACTGTACTTTTTATTTATTTAATTGATTTTTTAAATGTAAATTAATTACACAAAGCCCAATCGACCATGAAGTTTAATTCGAGTTACAAAAAATTTCATTAACGCAAAATTGAAAAGATTTTATTTTTGTTACTTGTCGAATCGTTTTTTTTTTTTTGTATTATTTTCTTATTTTTCTTAGGCGGACGTTGGACAGGACGAAGATTTCGATGCTGTGAAGGAAAAGGCGTTGAAAATTGGCGCGAGCAAGGTACCTACGTCGCAGGCTCCAAACTCTTCAGATTTTCAACCTAGAAAATTAACGACGAAAACTTGCTTCAAATATCGAACGAGATTCTGAAAATTTTTATTCATTTCTCATACAGGTGATCATTGATGATTTGAAAGAAGTCTTCGTTACTGATTTTGTCTGGCAAGCTGTTCGCTCGAATTTAATTTATGAGGGTAGATATCTTCTCGGGACTGCTCTTGCACGACCTTGTATCAGCTCAGGACTAGTCTGGGCAGCCAAAAATGAAAATGCTACAATAATAGCTCACGGTGCAACGGGGAAAGGAAATGATCAAGTGCGATTTGAACTTAGCTGTTATGCTCTTTGTCCTGAAATCAAGGTGATTTTTTATTTTCAATTTATTTTGTTTTTAATTAATTGTTCAATGATGATAATATCATTATTTTTGAAATTATATCCTTCTCGTCGATTTATTATTTTTTCTATTGCTTTCATTTGATTTAATATTTTTGTATTTTTTATTTTTTTTTTATTTTTTGAGATTATGGCACCTTGGCGAGATCCAGTATTTTTCGAAAGATTCTCTGGTCGACCTGACCTTTTGGCTTATGCTAATTTGAACAAAATCCCAGTCTCAGCGACGCCTCAAGAACCATGGAGTACTGATGCAAATTTGATGCACACGAGGTCCAATATATATAATTCTTTGAAAATTGAAGATTCTGAAGAAAAAGGAGTTTTTTCATTATTTAATATTATTTCGTTCTCGATACAGTTACGAATCAGGAATTTTGGAAAATCCTCCAACAACTGCACCGAAAAATTTGTACCAAGTTACAAAAGATCCGCAGGACTCTTCACTCGTACCAACGGAAATTGAAGTTCATTTTGTTCAAGGAATTCCAACGTTGGTGACTGATTCGAAAACTCAGACAGTTTACAGCGATCCTATGAGTATTATTAATTATCTGAACAAAATTGGTAGCGAGCATGGAATCGGAAGAATTGACATCGTAGAGAACAGATACATTGGCCTTAAAGTAATTGAATTTTATTATTAAGAAAAAAATTGACAGCAATATTTTGTTTGATTTTTTTTAATTATTTTTTAAATTCCGTATTTTATTTTCTCTCTTTCGACAAACCAATGTTTTATTTATTGCGTTTTTCATTTTCCAAGTCTCGTGGAATATACGAATCACCAGGAGCTAAAATTCTTTACGAAGCTCATTTGGACCTTGAAGTCTATTTACTTGATCGAGAAGTGTTAAGAGTCAAATCTTACCTTGCTGACAAAATGGCTGATTACGTTTACAACGGCAAGCATTTTTTCATTATTTTTCGTATCTCAGTAATTATCATATTATTTTTAAAACGACAGTAGAATTCATTTTTTTTTTGCGTTATTTGGTCACAGGATATTGGTATTCACCAGAATGCGAATTTGTACGTGAAAGCATTAACATGTCTCAGAAGCATGTAACAGGAACAGTGTTTTTGAAACTCTACAAAGGCAATGGTTAGAACTTCAACTTCTACTGCAATATTTGATAAAATTGAAATATCTTGAATTTTTCTTTTTTTTCATACTTTTTTCAGTTTTTATAATCGGAAGAAAGAGCCAATTTTCTCTGTACAACGAAGAGTTGGTTTCAATGGACGTTCAAGGTGGTTTCAGTCCTGAAGACGTCGGTGGTTTTATTCGGACCCAAGCGATGAGATTGAAGGAATTTTACCGTTTCAAGAGTCAGCAAAAATGATATTTTTTAAGTGATAATCAAGGATTTGATGTTTCAAAGTTGAATGTTCAAATCCTGCAGCCTTACTCCTTGATTAAATTGAAGAGAAATTGGAGGATGGGAGGAAAAAAATAAAAGTAAATGAATTACTCGATTACTTGTGAATATTATAATTATATATATATATATATGCGTTATACACATATATACACATATGTGTAAACATATATGTATATATAGGTATACATTTATTTATTCATTCATTTAATCGTGTACGCATCTTAACAATATTAGTAGGTAATATATACAATGATTTATTAATCGCAATTATGATAATATTTATTATTATTTCGGCTAACTTAATAGCGAAAAAAAAAACGAAACTTGAATAACTGTCGAACGACATTTGCGATTATTTTAATAACTCGTGTCGAACTATTTCGAACAAATGGATGACACGATTATGTTTGTTTGTTTGTTTTTCTTTTTTTCGTTTCTTTTATTATTAAAAAAAAAAAAAAATGTTCACGTACCTCTCAGCCTGTCTAACGTTCTATATATGTTTTTATATACATGTATGAGACATGCGAAGATTGCAAACTAGGAAAGATCATTGTATACGCATGGATTAGTCATATATGTATATACGTTATTGATTTTTTTTCGTGTTTTATCCTTTTTTTTTGTTATTTCATCATCGACAAACACACAAACACTCCTCGTCGATTCTTGGTGCAAAGATCGTAAATACTTTTTTATAAATTGAATTTTACGAATCTTGCCTATATAGTATTTCTAGTTTACTATATAGATTAAATCGTAATCGATTAAAATTTATTCTGTACGTACGTACGTTTTTTTTTTTTAAGTTTTGTGTATTTTTTATTTTTTTTTATTTCAATATCTTACACGATTTGACCGTACTGCGAGAAAATGAATTCACGAATTCACAATTGCAACACTATTCTGTGTTTTAATTCGTTCTCTCATTTCGTTTTCATCAATTTGAAAAAGACTTCTGTTCGTGAAAAACGAGATGAAATCTCGTCGAAGTCTAGACAGGAAAAATGAGGGAAATTTGTGTGATACAAATCGTGCAGTCGACGATTATTTTGTTGTTTTCTTTTCATACTTTACTTCAAGCCATATCTTTATTTCTTTTGTTTAACTCGTTATTGTTTGTTTTATTTTTCGCAATTATTATTTATTTACAACCTTTTGTTTTCTTTAGTATCCTATAGTTAGTAGTAAGTTTGCTGAAAACTGTAGTTTTTTGTTTTTGTTTTTGTTTTGTTTTTTTTTTATCGTTATGTGCCATTTTGGAGATGATGTGCGCCCTTGGGGAACTTATATAAAATTTTCTTTTTTTTTTCATACAGAGGAGTAATTTTGGTGTTACTTACGAATATTACGTTCACTTCGTTCCGTTTTTCTTCATTGTTTTTTTTTTGTTTTCAACCATTTTTCCTTTCTCTTTACCAGTTGTCTATTATTCTTGTTTTATTTTTATAACTCACACATCGCTATAAACTTACGCTGAGATCTAGTAGGTTACACACACATTCTTTCTATGTCGGCTTTCGTTCAAATATTACAAACCTTTATCACATACGTAGTGTGTTTGTGTCTGTATTTTTAGAAGTGTGTGTGTGTGTGTGTGGTATTTATGTCGTTTGCTCTATTTAATTACTTTTTTCTTTTTCGTGTTCGTTTTTGTTTTTTTTTTTTAACTTTTGTTTTTCGTTTATACATATAGATATATATCTGTTATCCAGATTAATCGCTGCCAATTATTCGGTCACTCGTATTTACAATTATAAACGCCGTATATTACAATCACATATAATACCTATTACACGTAAAATCTTCTTTTTTTTTTGCTTAGTATTTATTTAATTGTAGTATTTTTTCCCTCATTTCTTTCTTTTTTTTTGTCTTTTTTTTTTCTCATTACGATTGAGACACGAAAACTTGGGCGCGTGAAGATTTTTCAAAATTTCACAGTCTCCCATTCGATCAATGTTCTTTTTTTTTTTCTTTAATCAATTTTGCTCCAACTTGTTTCCAACATTGCTTTACTTTACGAAAAGAACGAGTGTGTAACGAGACAAAGCTGATCGCTCATTTCGTTCTTCGAAAATTGTCAATTCACAACGTTTTTTAATCGATTTATTAGTCGACCTGAGAGACAAATGAAGAAAATAAAGAGTGCAAGACTTTTGGCTCGAGAAATCAAGAGCTACAAAAATCACACGCAGCCACAATAATCTATTTGGAAGCTTGAAGAATAGTGACGAATTAAAATCGAACTTTGAAACTTCAAAGCATCGTCGATTTTTTAATTCACTTTCCTACGATGTTTTTTTACAGACCAAATGAAATTTTTTAAGCGCTAATAACATCTAAATAAATTCTTACTAGACGAGAAAGCAAAATACATGCCATCGAATCAATTTTTATACATAATTTAACTCGTTGCAATACTTTTTTACCTACAACTTTAATTGCAACAACAAAAATCTCTAGTTTTGCGACGAATTCAGAATTGAGCTAATTTGAATAATCCTCTGGGCTGAAGAAAAAATCAATATGTGGATTTAGTCCCTTCCTCGGTATTTCATATTTTATCATCAACTTCCCACGATTTTTTCATCAGAGAAATCCAAGAAATTGAAAAAAATCAAACTCCTGATGATAAAAAATGGAAATCAGGATGGGGGCTTGAACAACATCTCTCGGTAGGCATCACGTTTTTTGTGCTTTGTAAAAAAAAATGTTAAAAATAGAATTGAAGCTTGAAGACGATTTTTTTGAGGGATCGTGAAAAAGTAACGAAACTCGTTGCACAAGCACGAAAATCAAATTATGAACAAGTGGGGTACGAGATTGAGGCAAAGCTAATATTGAAGTTGAAAAAAAAAATAGCGAAACTTTTTATCCGAAGTAGTTTGACCTTTTTTCACTGACCAAATAATTTCTCCTCGCCCTATATTCAAAATATTTTTTTTTTTTTTTAAATTTTCACCTTAGAAAGTCTCGTTTACAAATGCTGCACGAGAACAAAAAAACTTACAATCCTAAACGCTTATACTTGACAGTCCAAACGACGTTATTCATTTATAAGCTGTTTTTTTTTCTTCTTTTTAACTTCACGCAATCGTCACACTGTCGTACGAAGAAAAAATAGAGCGATACAATCATGCACAGGAGGATAAAAAGTAAATAATTAAAACCTGCACACCGTTTCACTTTCAACTTTAATCCTAGATTATGTGGATCTTTAACTTGTATAGATTTTCTTTCTCGAGTGCCTCTAGAACATTAATTTAATTTTTGTTTTATTTAATTTTTCTTTTATCCTGTTTAAACTAAAAATTAAAAATGTCCTTTTTATTTCTTCGTTTTTAATGAGTTTATCAAAGGTGTTCGACACAGTAGAGTCGCGAAAGTTTAATTCATGCAAAACGCTACCGTAACACACGAAACAATGGAAGCCTCGACTTAACAAATTGTCAAAAAACAAATAATTCTCTCGTTCAAATCGAATTTTATTGATAAATCCACTATTTCGTGAAAATTTACGAATTGGATTTATTTAGTTTTTAATTACTAGCACGTGCATATTCTGATTTTCAAGTATATATTTATTTATTGATTTATTTATGTATTTATATATGTATACTACCTCTTTTCTACGGGTTTTCCATTTCTCGTCCAGTCTTTCGCGACAATTCGATATTTCGAAATGTTGAAATCATCAAAATACATACGCAGTTTTTTTTTCGTTTTTTTTTTCGTGTGTGTGCTCGAGGAAATGAAGAAATGAAAATAAACGACAGCAGGGACTTTGACAACGAAGAAATCTAAAGGAAATTGTTAGATACTACAGCTACGTTTTTTTTTTCTTATTTGTTCGTTAAATACAACGTTAATGCTCTGGTTATTTTAGCTTGTTTTTTTTTCTTTTATTATGTATTTAATATTTTTTTCCTCTCTCTCTCTCTCTCTCTCTTTTTCTCACTCTGTCTCTCTCTTTTCGTTTTTTTTTCATAACATATTAGAAAACATTTATTCTCACTATAATCTAAATCGCCCTCGTAACAATTCTTATGGACATATCATTTCGGTCTAACGTGTGTACTGGATCGGAAAGAAAAATAATAATAATTTTATTCTCGTCACTGTACATGTTTCTGCGAAATAAGTTTTCGTTTTTTTTGTTGTTGTTTTTTTCCATCTGCCACCGATGTACTTAAATTTATCGATGTACAATTCCCGTTACTTCGAAATTAATCCATTCATTTTTATTTTTTTTTTATTTTTTTGTTTTAAATACATTTTATAATTTGTTTATTATTCATTATGCCGTTAATTATCTGTGTTATTTTTATTGCGGGTATTGTTGACTCCATAACGTGAACGATTTAGTTTTTATTTAATCAACAATGAACATTATGGAGAAAAAAGTAAACATAAGCGATTACGAATACGTGGGTAAACATTGTATAATTAATAATAAACAAATTATTCGGAGGAAAATAATGATTTGTATCGCAGTAAAAAGTGGTGGCTCCGTTTAAAGATTTAATAAAAGAAAAAACATTACACAAGTAGGATTGAGCTTGTAATTCGATCATGCGTGTCCTTCCCTCCCTTGCCTTCATTATCGAAGAATATACTACACAATTATTATACTAATGCAGAGGGGAAAGAGAAATAAACGAAAAATAAGAAAGTACGAGCTGAAACTGAGAACTGAAACAAGTCCCAGAGACAAACTCGCCAAGACGCGCCAACATTGCACATACACAAAATATAGAGTAATCGAGTTTCGAACGAAAAAGAAATTATCCGCCAGCAGCAGCAATATACACGATAAGCTCTTAAAAAAATAAAATTGTATCATTTTTTTTTGTCGTTTGTATGATTTTCTTCGTTTTTTTCTTTTTCAGTTAAATAATTTAATATTATTATAAATTCACATTAATAACTCTCATTTATCAGTATGATTGTGGTTGGTACGAGCTAAAGCCACTAACAAACTATTAACTTTCTAAACGATTTTTATTCTTTATTTTTTCACTATTATTGTGTTTTTTTTTTTTTGTTTAATTAATTTTATTTATTCACGTTCGAATACACCGTCAAAATGAATTGCAACGATACTCGACGGTGCATTTACAACTTTTACGACACGCAATGAACTCGACAAAACGTAATATTTTTGTTGTTTCTTTATCAATATAAATTTTTGTACTTTTTTTTTTCTTATTTTCGCCAATTAAAATGGGTTTTCCTAACTCTTCTTATCTGCACCAAGATAAATTGCGAATTTAGACGATACTGATCGTTTTTTTTTTAAAGATAAAATAGTCCTTGGTAATCATGATTTTTTTCATTTTTATTTTTAAATGTTTTCGTTTGGTTTTCAATGTCGTTTAAACGACGTCAATCGAGTTAATTGCTCGCACGATAGATAGTTCGACGGATTGGAAACGAAAAATTATATTCTTGTGTCAACGGTGACATGATTTGAAAAATTATACGAACCACGTAATCCCTAAGTCGTAGCTGAGGAATTTAGAGGTACAGCAGCATGATTTTTGTTTCCCGAACGAATTGGTACGCGAAGAATTATGAAAATTCTCACAAAAATTTGACACCCCTCGATACGTTGAAAAAAAGCATTCTCTGTTTTTGTTTTTCAAATTTATTTATAAACAATTATATATTACAAGAGTGAGCTCCAATACATGTAACTACACACATTTGCTCTTTACACCAAAACGTATATAACTTTTGTGTTTAAATTTCTTCTTGAAATTCAATGAAAAGAAAAAAAATCGATATATACTTCGAGAGAAAAACATTAGGGTCGTTACTTTCGCCGCTATTCATTAAATTAAGTTTTCTTATTAGGTTTTATTCACACAGTAAGCCTGGAAAATGCGAATTTCACACGTTGAAGTACAGAATCAACACATGCACTTACAAAATACCGGCGGTCAATTTTACAGAAATGATTAATAGTTAAGAAATTATATTTACGAAAAAAACAAACAAGGAATGCTGTATTTTTCAAAGTAGCCAGAACTGCCAGTATCTCTGTTTATCGTTCAATTAATTTTTCTATCCATCCGTCTGAACATCTCGAGTTAAGCTTTTTGTTGTTGTTTTATTACGATAAAAACGCTATCCTTCTGAATATCTCGATTTTTCTTTTGTTTTTAGTTTTATCTCGAAAAAACGCTATCCACACCTCACCATTATTCTCATAATAATTGACGACTTTTTTTTTCTTCCTAAAGTGAATCATGTCCAACCTCCCACGATTATCGACGTTTTCCCCGTTTTATTATATTTTTCACTCTCTTATTCTGCCGAGGGATCGCGTCGATAGCAACGATCTCGCGAACATCATCAAATGTCACAAAGAGACGAAAAAAACAATAATCTCGTAAAATCGTCGTCACTTGCATGTGGTTCCATGATTGGTCGGTTTCACGATTGTGGTTTACTCGAAAATGTTGTATCCTCGCATTAGGTATTTTCTTGTATTTGTTATTGACTAAACAAGCCTACCTAAAAGGATTACAAACAGTTTTATATTTATTTTTGCCAAAATTTTTTGTTCGTATCTTAAATTTTTTTTTTTTCCATTATACTTTACTGCTTATTTCATCGTAATCCTGTAAATTACTTTGAGGTTTTTTCTTCTTTTAAATCATTAGTAAATAAGTAATAATTATAGGATATAAATATATATTTTTGTTATATACACACGTACATGCACATATATGTTATATTTAATATATGTGTTTGTAAGCATATATATATGCAAATATATATGTATTTATATATATATATATGTATAGTGGCAGATAATGGACCTACGTATTGTCTACCAACGATTAATGACTGAATGTGGAAAAATATAAAACTTAACTAAATGTACATCAACGGTTTGTTCAAACCCCCGTTTTTCTCTTTTTTTTTTCTTTCGTTCCCCGTTTCTCAAACTTTCTTTCGCGTACTTTAATATGTCACATTCTTTTGCATTCGTACAGCACAGACACACGTAACTAACATCATTTCAGGCAAATGTCGCTCATAATCATTTTTTTCATGGTTTTTTTTTTTTTTTTTTTTTCAATATGTTTTGTTTTGTTTACTAGTTTTTTTGTCTGTTTGTTTAACTTTGTTGTTTTCGTCGCTATGTTTCCAAATTTACATAAAGTACAAACTTATGAAAATCCGGAAAAATGTAACACAATATTATCCAGTGTGTAGCATCATCGAAATTATTTCTGTAAGTTAATTAATATTTATCTAATTACATGGTCACACTTAGGTGTCCGTCGATTACACAATCGCCGTATCTCTCGTTCATTAAAAAATTGTAACTCATATTTCGATATCGATTGTTTCGTCTTTCACGCATTTCGTTTACGTTTTTTTTTTTTTTTTTTTACACGCTCTCGAACGAAAGTTTTTCGTCTCGCTTTTATTTTTTCAATCTGTTGAAGAATTTTTTATACTAATCGTCCGTCGGAATGTTCCAACTGCGCACCACCGTTATCACGACGTCGAAGTACGCGCCAACGAGTGAGAACCATCGTCACTGTTATTTCATTAGTGTCTTTTTGCTCTCTCGTTATTTGCATTATCTGTTATTATGATTCGTAAATGTTCATCATTTTGCAAAACACAAATGACGAATTGTATTTTAGCGTAGATATTAAATTTTTTCTCATAACACAAGAGCCTGCGGTTATAATCGTCCAGCGCGTCGAGACATTCGTCCAAGTCCTGCCCGGTTTCAGTCGATTTTTTAACAGCCAACGATTTGAAACATTATAATGTTTCCTCAAACGCAGCCATCAAATCACTTTGCATGTTCATGTCAATCTTGTTTGCCATCTGAAAATACAAATTATTCCTATTTCTTGACGAATCCCATCGGTCCTGCCGCCACAAACTCTATCCTCCTTATCCTTTTACTATATATTCATCTATTTATATCCTCTAGTCTCCCGCTCTCGAGTCAACCTCGTCATTCTTAATACTAAATAAAAAAAAATCCATTTTCGTTGTGCCATCGAGGCTATTAAAATGAAAAATAATGTCTTATTGATTTTCATAAATTGACAAGAAGTCATAAAGAGATATTTAGAAAAATGAAAACTCGAAAGTAATTATTTAATAATTGAAAGTTAATCGTGTCTCTTTCATTGAATTTTTGCGTAATTGTACAAAAAAAAATTATTATCTTTTGGATTTAATCGATAAATGATACGCTCAATTGGTTAACGAATCGATAAATATTGAATTATGCTCTGTCAAACTCACCGCTTCGCGACGTCGTCTTTCTTGTTCCCGCAGCCTCTGACGTTCTCTCTCAGCCGCAGCTTTGTCCTGACCCGACGATTGACTAGGGCTACTGCTGTCAGTATCGGTCGATGCTTTAACTTCTTCGGCTCTCGGTGTTTGTTGTATTCCCTGGGGTGCTTGTTGATCCGTGACCGTTTTCATCACTTTCTCCAACGCGTCTTCCTCCTCTCGTTCTCTCCTCCGCTCGCTCTCTTGTCGCAACCTCTCCTGTTCCTTCTGCTGTCTACGCATTTCTTGCTGTTCCATTAATGCCCGTTGCTATTGACGAACAAACGAAACATTTTTTATCAAAATATCCAAAGAATATATTCATTTTTCCCATCGATTGAATCATATTTTTATAAAAAATTAACAAAAAATAGTACAATTTTGATTTTAATGAAGACTACCACAAAATTTTATAAAATATTGCCAATAACTCACTCTGTCCTGTTTCTCTTTGGCTTGTTTCTTAAATGCCTGGAAAGAATCGCGTGCTGCACTCTTCATGCTGCTTCCCGCTGCAGACTGTGGACTCGAAGCCTGTGCCAACGACGACCACGAGGATGCGTTTTTAACATTTTGCTCGACAGTCTATACACGCAAAAAATAAAAATATTATTTTATCTCGTTCCTTTGTATAAGGAAAATCAATAACTCCTTTTTCATAAACTCAATCTTGAGATTTCCTTTTCAATTCCGAAAAGTCATGCCGACAATTTTTCATTACTAACATCACGTACCTTGTTCTTAAAAGCGGAGGCAAAATTTGCGGCCGGATTTTTAGAATCTGGTGGTGTCATTTTTTTCTCAGGCATTATTTGCGAACCCGAATGATTGCTCATCGGTGGCATTCCGAGGACGCTCATCTCTGCAAAAAGAGCTCCGGCTAGAGCAACGACGAATTTGGAGGAAAAAACAACGATTAGTAAAGCGGTTAGTTGTGTTTGCGTGACGAAGAAACTTTTAAACACGATATTACATTGGTGACGTTCAAATGGTGCAAACGAAAAACGAATGAGAAGATTAAAGCGTTACACAAAAAGCAAAAAAAAATCTTCAGTAAACACTGAATAAAAATTGCACCAAAAAATCATTCTTATTCGACCTACTGAATGCCCAAAATTCGAGTGAAAAATTTAATTTTTCTTATTCCCAAAAGCAAGCCCAAAAACACGTTTACAAACTGTTAATAACCCCGGACCCCTGCAAACTATTTTTTCCAATTAACCCCAATTTTCTCTTTGGCACAAAATGTCCCTCGTACGCGATAATGAACCTTCGTTACACGTAATTATCTTCATTTTTTGAAAACGAAGAGAACGATGTGTGACGGAGGCAAAATCGTTAAATACCTAATGACAAGAACTCTACGCAACTGAAAAAAATTTAGAAAAAATGCAAAAAAAAACATTTTTCACTTAAAAATTGGGGTCGTTATTAATCCTGTTGCAAGGGTCTAGAATTGCACTTAATAACGAATGAAAAAGAAAATATTATAATTAGACATACCATCCATGGCTTTGTGCGGCATTTGTGTCTGCGTCATTGACATTGGTTTCTCTTCTTTTTTAACGGGCAATTGTGACATCTGCATGTTCACACCGATGGGCATAGGTAAAGGATCGAATATCGAACCCATGCCGCTCATATTCATACCAGCGATGTTTAAGCCGGGTATACCATTGTTGTTGAGCATATTAGAAGGTGAATTATCACGTTTAACGCTGGTGAAACCATTAGAATGTTGTTGTTGCTGAGACATAGTAATATTGTGAGAATTTTGTAAATTCGTAACTTGAGCGTTGGTGTTCATAATGCTCTCTAATTGATTATGTATTGCCGACATATATGGACTGGTCATGTTCATATTGCCGAGATTCAAGCTCGTCGGTATACTCGAGGACATCATGTTAACGGGATTTTTCATTTCGGCCAGTAGATTCATGCTCGAATTGTTAACAGTTGAATGACTGGTTTGATGCTGTAGTTGTTGGGTCTGTTGTTGTTGCTGTTGCTGCTGCTGCTGCTGCTGCTGTTGCATCATTGAAATGTGGGACTCTTTCTTCAAATTAGTTAAGGCTTGCTCCAATCCTGGTGTATGAACCATTGTTACGGACGCTGTGTCGAATTACGTAATCGTTTGTTAAACAAGATGCCTTTCTCATTCTCCTAAATCGATAATAACAATGTGTTTTGCTCGCATAGTACCGGACTTTTCGATTGTTCACTTTCTATAGATGTTTTTTTTTCTTTATATAATATATTATTTTTTAATCATTTATTTGCAACTTCTATGGGACTGAAGAATCGGATAACATGCTAGCTTTGGATTTTTTTCCTGTCATTGGATCATTTTTGTTTTGGTTTGTTTTTTTCGGATATAGTACCTAGGGCATTGTAGGGCTGCATAAGATCTCCCTGTTGCTGCTGTTGTTGTTGTTGCTGCTGCTGCTGCTGCTGCTGTTGCTGACTCATTACCGTCCCGTCATTCGACCCAGGAAGCGTATTCACGCTCGGAAATGAACTAACCGAAATCGGCGGCTGCGGTGCCTGTGGCACTAAAGGCGAATTCACCAAACTCACATTCGTATTTGTTGGCGTTACGCTCGGGGGTGGCGTCGGCACTGTGATCGAAGGCGTTGGCGGATTCGACGTCACCGGTGGTGTCGGTGCTGCTTTCTTTATCGGTGCTGCCGTCGCCATTGCACTCGGACGCTGTGGCTGTGCTGGCATCGAAGCGTGACTCGCTATTGGCAAACTCTGCCCTGCCGTTACAGCCGCAACTGCTATCGCTTGTGATCCCTGGTTATTGCCCCCTGATGGTATTACTGCCATTTTAAAAATCGTTACAATTTTTACCTTCCATTACACATCTGTTTATTCGTTTATAACTCATTCGCTAAATTATACTGTCAACAGTAGAAATCATGCGATATTCGTCATTTGCTAGAGTCAAAAAGATGAATAGTCAAGTATTACAAGGCTGGTAATTAACCGGTGATCGAATATCTGTATTTTCAATAATCATTCTGGTTTTTTTTCTACGGTTAATTACAGATTAATGATTCAATCAATTATTTCGTTTGTAAGAAAAATTTTCTAATTAGACTATCAGTGCTACTGCATTCCTCATGAATTTCAATTCATAAGTAAAAAGTCTGAGTGAAGTATAAAATTGTGTATTTTATTTTTTTAACTACTCGATTTTGGGTTAAACCGAAAAAGCGATTATTGATACTTTTGAACACAGATTTCGTTATTTTTTGACGTAATTTTCTTTTGTAAGTATGAAATATTTTTCAATAGAGTTAAAACATTTTAGTGAACATCAAAATTGACAAGTGTTAACTATCGATTAATTGTGGTGTACCTTGCTCCATAGGAATAGCGTTAGGCTGTGTTACAACTGGCTTTGCAACTGGTCCCGTAGAATTAGAGGTCGGCTGTTTATTCATCAACAGAGCTCCAGTATGATTTTGAGTTGGTGGTGCCTACAAAATCATTGAGTAACATTGAAATAGTGCAATGAAAAAGCTCACAAATAACTCGTATCTAAAATCACATCTAAAAAGAAATGTCATTCATTATTTTCAAGGGACATACTAAAAATGATTTTTTTTTTTCATTTCTTTTAATGGAATTTTTCAAGTGCATTTGTAATATATCTGTCTTACCGGTGTTACGGTGGTATTAGCGGATTGCGTAGTAGGTGCACTAGGTGCGCTCTTCTTAGTTTTCTTCCTGGGTGGTCGATTCGTCGTATTTCCTGTAATTCAACGTAACCATGCATCTAACAGTGAGTACGTGCAATTAAAAATTTCACAACAAATTCGGCACACACACCCACACACACAAGAATACGCAAAGACTAATTTTCCTTCGGAGGACGAGGAAAATCGAATAACGTGGGATGTGTGTGTGTGTGTGTGCGTTGGTGAAAAATCGAGAAAAACTCGTCGTGACGATGAGCTAGTGAAATGTCATAAACGATGTGGTGCAGAGAGGATACCAGCCATGTGACAAACAATGTTTTGTTTTTTTTTCTGTTTTTTCGTTTCTTATTACCTTCCATAAACGAAAAAAACACACGCGTGTACGAAAAACTATATTGCGACGTGGATATTTCGAAGTAATCTTCGACGTACGATATAAAAAACAAAAATTAAACAACATCGAGCATGTACTTTTCTAATAGATTTTTATTCATATACTTATATTATAATTGTATCACTGTGTACAACAATGTTAATTTAAATATCTCAATTGTATGCTTCTTATTTCGTTTACTTGTTTATTTGTTTTATTAATTTTTTTGTGGACTTTCATCTCAAGGTTTTTTTATATTAAAAAATCTTAATACGCAAAACAATTGGTTTCTTTTTTCTTCTTCTTCTTCTTACTCTTTCGCACATTCTACACAAAGTCAATTATATTTTCATTCATGTGGCAAATATGATCGTGCGTATGAATGCAATTGTGTATCGCTACGTTACACATTTACAATCATACGCTCGTCGATACAGCGAATTCACGCACACGCATAACACGCATACACACCGATCGCAGACTTCAAACACATACATATATAAATATACATATATATATATATATGGAATATATATATCTAAAAATATTTATACATGTATGCGGGGATCTCGCGCATGTTTTTTGAATTTTTCTTCTTTCTTTTTTGTCACTAACCAGATAATATCAATGATTATTTGTAATGTTTCTTTCTGTCTTTGTTCTTTTTTTCTTGTTTTGACGTTTGCAGCCTGTTTTTCATTTTCTAATTTCGAGAAAGACGATCGCAGTAGCGATGCGTGTTCTTTTTTTTCATATATAGTATACAAATTCATACATACATACATATATATATGTGTATATTATGATCGAGCAGCGGCCCAGTCGGTTCGACTCTGGGACTGTCAGGCCGGAAGTCCAAGGATTACTCCCTGTCGAAACGAATGAATTTATCGAAAGGCTTTTCCTGCGATCTCAGTGGTTGGAAACCCACCTTTAAAATGATAGATCCTCCCACATACACTGGGCCCGAGTTAAAATGTGGTTGCAAAACGACAGAAGTGATAAACAGTGGGCCCAATGTATAATGGAAGACTTAAGCCCGACGGGGCAAGGCAAGTTCTCTTCCAACTGTATATATATCGTTTCACTTTGTTTCGTGGCTAAATGGATATTGATGTTAGAACGTCGTTTTACGAACACAAAAACAAAACCATCAAACCACAATATTATTTTGTTTCTTTCGCACAATATATAAATGTTATCTTCATTAGAATTAATTAATGTAAATGAAAACGAGGAAAAAAATGAAATAAAAAATAACGCACATAAGCCGTACAATATAGGCTCAACTTAATTTGTGAATGATTTTTCGTATTTCTTCGTTTATCGTTTCTCTCGGTACAAATTTGACGGACATTCTTGTACGTGCATTTAATTAGAAGTATAAATTCATCGAATTCGCAGTCTAGCGCAGCATTGAGATCGGTGACGAGAAACTCCTGCTCGGTGCAACGAACTATAGTTTTATTCATTTTTTTTTCCTTCTTTAATCGAACAAAAGTACAAACGTACAACGTGTAGTTTGGTTTTTATATCGCGTACATACATGCGATCCACGCGTCCGATTATTCATCGTTACGTTCAATTGCCTTTTATTGAATCGAGAATAACTCAAAATGAAGGAGGAAATTCATTGATTTTTGACTTTCACTAGCATTTGATTTATACGAACTTTGACAGCATAAAAAGCGCGCGAAAAAAATGATCGAAACAACGAGGAGGAGTTGCAGCTTATATTAAATGTTTTGTTTGCTTTTTTTTTTACATAATGTAACGAACTGGACCACCGTAAGAGCCTATCGAGACTCTACGAAAGCGCGATCGATATCCAACTCGGAGATTTGACTCTCTTCGTCGGTGTTTTTGCCTTCTTTTCATACTATGTATCGTGTGTATATATGTACACAGAGACATACACACACATACATATATATTTATATATGCGTACGGATAGAGCGTGCAAAAAAAATGGCTTTTCTAAATTTTACACGCACACACGAACTTTTTACACATACACGCTTTTTAGTATACGAGATTTGGAAAAGCCATCGTTTTTCAATCGCTTGTTTTTTTTTTTTTATTCTCAACATTTTCCATTCTATGCCTTCGCTTTCTCTCTCTCTCCCTTTCTCATTTTTATCGATATTTAATCCTCTTCATTCGTCGAATGCGTATCTTACTTCCTATTATTTAATATTTAATGATATATTAGTTTTTACTATGTACAAAACGCGTATGCTTATTAATTCATTGATTTTGTTGTTTAAAAATGTGTGTGTTATTTAATCTCTATTGTTGTTTTTGTTTTACTGCGACGCGCGCGATACCCATTATTCCACGATGCGTACAAACGGGGGGACGATGTGAAATATGTACGAAACTGCCGGCTTAATTATTTATTAGTTTTCTTTATATATAAATAAAAAGAAGTTCAATTGTTTGTTTTGTTTTTGTGTGTATGTTTGTGTGTGAAAGATTTTTGTTTTATTAATTTTTTTCTTGTTTCTTCTTTCATTATAGTAAAATATTCAGGTAAATCGAATTCTATTCTTTCACGATCGACTGGAGTCGCGACGATCTTTGCGGGAAGAACGGAGTTTCGTTCTGAGAAGAAGAGATGCTTGGAGAATGTTCCTTTTCATTTTTTTTTTTTAATCTTATTTCTTTTCTTTTGCTGTCGATTTTTATCTAGTCGTTTTTTTCTTTCATATATTTTGTTTTTCCTTAGCCGATAGAATAAAAAATCACGCTACACAAATCGTTCTCGGAAGGCAATATATGAAAAACTGTTAATATGAAATGCCCTATACCTCGTTTTACAAGCTAATGGTGATTGTGTCTTAATAGATGCATAAGTTCCTATCTAATTCAGCGAACTTCGTTCGATTTTTTATGTTTTTTTTTTTTATCATTTCTTCTTTCTTTAATATTATTTATTATTTTTTCTCTTTTTATTATTCTTCCTCTCATTCATTATATTTTTTCCGCTTTTCACGAGATGAGTAATCGAATCCAATGATTTTCCCGTTCTCAATAACTCCTGCAAAAAACATTAGAATGACCGAGTGAGAATGATCGATTTATCCATTACTTTCCTATCTATGCCTAAAATTCCTTTACACTCAAATTTTTGCGCATTTATTTCAAAAAAATTTCTTCCTGTTGCAACCAACGAACACTAATTTTTTTTTTTTTCTTTTTTTATTTATTCTTACCGAACATTCAAAATCATCGGTTGTAGCTTTTTTGTTTTTTCCCCTTTTATTCATAAAATTTGCCTATACATTGCTTGTTTTTGTTTTTTTTACGAACGTCACAAGTACGAATCATTAAGTACGCAACTGTGAATGCACTGAATAAACGATACTAGATTTTTCATATTTTTGTAAAATGTCATTTCGAGTCCAACCTCGTTCGACCTCTGAGCTCGATCAAGATATACTTTTGCCTTCCGTTTTCTTTTTGACGTTAACTTTTATTGACGAATTGAAAAAAAAAAAAAAGAAAAAAGTTCGAATAAAGGTGTTAACGATCAGACCACTTTTGCGTACACAGTCAATTCTTAAGCGTACTTTTATGTTTCCATTCTCTCGTTTGCTAAATCTCTCTTTCTCTCTGTATAAGAAAATTAATTTACATGATATTTTCAACAAAAACGTTACCATGGAGCAGACATTTACACATAGAAATATAAAAAACAAAAATAACTCTAAAATTACATCGTTCGATCTCGTATAAAATGTCATTTATTCAAAAAGAAAAAAAAAAACGAGTGCTTCAACAGTGCGGGAAAGAAAAGAAAAAAAAATATCTTTCAATCTCCATTCTTTGTTATGTATTGTTGAGAAAACAAATTGAAGAAAACAAATAAAACCGATTTGTAGTGAATAAAGTAACTACGAAATAATTGTTCGTCTTATGATCGTTTTTATTCCTCGAGGTGAAAACTTTGTATTTATGAAAGGTGTAAGTGTTCGCGTGTGAGTGTGTGATATTTTGTATACATTCTCGAAAGTTTTTAATCGTTGTACAAAAAGAAAGGAAAGATTACGAAATAATTATTATTTGCAGATGATCGTATGCGAATCATTACAACGAGGCATGTAAAACCATACCAGACATTCAAATAATTATTGTTATAACAATAATACTTCAAATTATATGAAAAATGAAAAGAATAATAATATTAATAATAAAGATATCAATAATAATAATAGTAGCAGAAATAGAAGTAATAGTTATAGTAATATAGTAATAATATTAATAATAAGAATAATTATAATATTAATAATAATCATAATAATATTAAAAATATTAATAATAATAATGAAGATGGTTGACAGGATTCGATTTTGTTTTAGTGTAAAATTCTTTTTCTTTTTTTTTTTCCTTTCTGTCGCTTTCCGTACACAACTCTCTCCCATACTGACGAAAACAAATTGACAATTATTATTTTTTACCGACGGTAGGAGCAACTAGTGGTATAATAGCATGATTAAACGACGGTTAGCCGGAGCAAAGCTTAGCGGAGTGCAAACAATGTGTTTGGAGGCCAGTGCGCCTTATTCTTTTATTTATTTCTTTTTATTACCTCAAATGGACAACTACTTCCTTTCGCTCCAAATTTTCATGTCTCTCTCTCTCTCTCTCTCTCTCTCTCTCTCTCTCTCTTTCTTTCTTTCTTTCTCTCTCTCTCTCTCTCTCTCTCCCTGTCTCTCTTTCTCTCTCTGTGTCTTATTTTTGTCGACTATTTTGTTTTTTTCATTCCGTTTTGACTCTGGTGATTTTTTCTGGCGTTCCATTATATCTTTCTTTCTACCCGAGAAAATCTGCAACTTTACTTTTCCGCATGTTCTTTTTTGCATTCTTGCCTTTTATCTATCGTCTTTATTCATCGAGTATTTATTTCGTGCTTTTTTTTTGTTCGATTCGGTGCAGCAGTTTGCGAAAACTCTCGTCCGGAGTCTTCTATCAAACGTCAAAGTAAACTAATTTTTCCTAAACGAATTTTTAGACGTCAAAAATCATTGTTCACTAATATCACTTTTGTATTTCTCTTTTTCTTTGCGATTCCTATGTTTCGATACATTTTAATAAAAAAAGGGCTCCATTCTCGAAGGGTTGGAAGAAAGTAGAATTTTTATGTTCGTTTCACCATGAAATATCGTATCGTTTATTCCAAACGCAAAATTGTTGAATATTGCTAGCACACCAAGAAAAAAAAGTTTTCAAATCGATGCTGTAATGCCATATTCAACATTTTAACATCGTTTGGGATTCTTGATACGATATTCATTCGGGCGAATTAGAAAACGAAGCGTGGAAACTGCCCTCTTAAGAATAGGAAGAAAAAAGCCTTCGATCAAACTGCAACTGTTGTCCAGAGGCCTCGTTGCGTTTGAATGTTAAAATTGAACGATATTTTTTTGTCTGTTTTTCATATGCACTATTTTGTCGAAAAGCTATTGGTGCACCAATATAATAATTATTAATATTATTTTATAATCCAGCCACCAACACACATTGTCTGCATTTCTTTCCCGTTTAAAATACTTGTTTTAAATTCTCTTTCGTTATAAATATAAATATTCTATTCTTGTTCTTTCGTTTGTTAATAAAGCAATTATGAATTATAATTGTCGGATTGGAGTCTACGAGAGGTGTATGAATAACGCGCCGGAACTTTCTCTAGACCGTATTGTTTTATTTTGCTATATATATATATATATATAAATAGATATATTGTATAATGCTTTACGAGCGTTTGCAAAAAAGCGTGTCGAGAGCCTAACGATTGCGAATATGTATGAAGTAAATAGCCCCTAATCGCGTCAAAATAAGATTGGAGAAAAAATAATAATTTAGGATATATCGGACAATAATATATGGGCATCGAGAGGGAAGAGCGCACTTGGTAATAATGCTACACCTCTCGATAAGCGGATGAGCGTTCTACCCTGAGATCTGATAAATGATACGATATACAGAAATATAGAAATATATAATAATAATATGAATGAGAACCGAATATATATATATATATGTATATATATATTCGTGGGTATAATAGATTTATGGCGTTTCGAAAGAACACAGTGACACAAGTTCAAAAAAATAAAAATAATATCCCTTCTACAATCTTATTTATATTAATATATGTAAAACATACGTAAATAAACCAGGTTTTTATTTCTTATTTCTTCTTTTCCTCTTTTTTCCCTTCATCGCATACGGATGTTCATAAAGCTTTGCTCGATGTTGTGGTTTTCTTTGTTTTGTTTTGTTTTTTTTTTCTTTTGGCGGGACATTTGTTTAGGCACATTCGGAATTGTCGTGAAAGTCTCAAGTTTTCAAGGTGCCGGATTTTTGCAACACCGCAATCTCTTTTTTTTTTTTTGAGCGTGGAGAAAGTACTTGTAAGAACAACGAGTAGAAAAACATTCGCTGTTTTTCTTCTTTTCTTTCGTTTCTTCCACTTTTTTAGATTTTCTTTAGCGAAGAACGACAAGAGAGTTAAAAAAATAAGACTGCGGTGGAAAGTACACAGCAACCTTGAACGAATGTGCGTGAAAAAAAGAAATATATATATATATATACGTATTTATATATATGGACTTTCACGTTCAACAATGTGCGGAGATTCGTCGAGCATCCAACGGAGGGAGGGGGTCATAAGAACGAATGCATTGGTTGTCGTCAATCAATAACAATCATTTGTGAAAATAACGCTGGCATGGCATTTATGGTATCCTCGAAACACAGTCTGCACTCCACTAGCTCACCTTTGGTCTTACCATTTACACTTCGTTTTTCTTGTTTTTTGTTTTTCTTTTTTTTTCAATAAAATAAAGAAGAGAATGTTCTTAAACTATGAATTCAAGTTTCAAACGTAGTGTCCAGTATTGCGAGAGGCTTTTCATTATCAATTTTTCAAATATTTGTACAAAAAACGTTACGACCACGTGTTTTCGTTTTTTTTTTTATTTATTATTTTTTTTTTTTTAATCTTTTTTTACAGAAACTTGACACTGGATTTGCACTTGAATGGATATGGCGCAGCTCATCAAGCCGCGACATCAACGCCGTACTAATAAATATACTATGGAGTTAGAAATATTTTTCCTTTTTTTTTCCAATTCAGAAGATATTTGCGATACGTTTAATTCGTTAATTAATAATTTTACTATTTTTGTTTTTCTGTAATTTTTATCGATTTGTGCAATTTTCGAAAGTCATCGAAATATCGTCAGACTTACAAGTTCATCTTGAGTCTTTTACGCTCTCTTTTAATTTAGTTATTTTTTCAAAAGGAAGAAGATGCGCGAAACTCTCTTTTCTTTTTTTAATGTTTTATGGTACAAGATGGGTAGGAAAGTTTCGTTTGAAAATCGTGAATTTTTATGGGAAAGGAATATTTCTTTGTTTTTCCGTATGGCGATTTTAATCGTAACAACCATTGAGAAATGTGCAAAATTAATTGAACAAAAACGTTTACGTTCGAGGTAAACATAGCAAAAAAAAAATACGTTTACGTCCCGATTTTATTTTTCGTGGCTACCGAATCCATGAAACGAAAAATATGTAAAAATATAAATCAATGCATCGCAAGAAGCGCGTAAACTTTGACATTGGATTTGATCGATCCGAAAATTGTACGTGTAAATGTGTAACGTGTGGCTATGTCTGTTTGTGATTGCGTGAAAATCGCGGATATTCTACTACGAGATCGTGAGCTCATACGACGATAAAAAAAAAAAAAAAAAAAAAAAGAATAATCCAAGTACGTAACTATACACTTTGATTTCCTGTGACAAACCGATATTTATTAAACATTATGTTTTTATTTTTCTTCATTTATTACTTATATTGTTTTTACAATTATTCGTCAAACGTGAACAAACGGTTATATATTGTGTATTGTCATTGGAAATGTGAGAAAAATTGATATTTCACACCTTGTGCGACATCACGATTAAAATAAAAATAAAAAGAAATTCACTTCTCTCCAATTATATAAATTCAAGTTTCTATTTACATATATAAAGTTAATATAGAATATCTTTAAGTTCGTCGTGGAAGAAACGAAATTGACAAGGGTCAAGAGGGGGGGGGGGGGGGGGGGGGGAGAGGAAGAAAAAAGACAAAGAGAGTTAATTATATAAATGAACGACAAGGTTCCACCGGCTGACAACAAATCGCAAATAACTTTTTGCAATAATTAATCTCGCGAGCGAACAAAAAAAAATAAACATTCGTCATTTATATGATTTAATTTTATTTAGGTCAGCTACTCCATTATAAGTAGCCCTTTGTTCCCGAGTCAAGGGGTGTGTTTGTTGTCGTATTTTCTTTCTTTCTTTCTTTCTTATTTTCCTTTCGATTTAATCATTAATTTGTTTATCCTTAATTTTTTCTCTTGTGATTAAATGGCAACAGTTACGTGAGGTTTCATATCTAACCTGCTTCACTGTCGCTCGAATCGCTGGAGCTCGAAGATAGTGAACTCGAGCTTGAGTCACTGTCACTGCTACTACTGCTCGATGCCGACAATCGTGAAGGTCCACTAGCTCCACCAGTACCCACTACATCTACCGATTTACTACTGTCTTCTGTAATAACAACGAAACTATTGTTAGAAAATACAAATTATACATATTTTTTATAAAATTCACTTCTCTCCTTGAAACATTTATTTTGTAATATATTTTTTTTGTTTGATTTGATTTTTGAAAATTTGCGTCAAGTTTTATTACGAAACTAAATATCACAAGTCTCTATCGAAGAGTTAAAAAAAAAAAAAATTGTTATCACATTTGTAGCCTAAATCTGTAAACAAAAAAGTATTGAGTAAAAATAATAATTTCATAATTTAAGAATAAAAAAATTATTTCATTGCAAACTTGGATGTTGGTCGAAATATGTTAAAGAAAAAAAAATAAAGCTTATTACCTTTCTTAGCGGCTTTTTTAACGTTTCCTAGTTGCCCTGTGACGTCCTGTAACCTCTTCTCAAGTTCCTGCTTCTTTTCCGCTATCTGTTCGTCCTTGGACTTACCGCTAACTTTTTTGTCTGTTGAACAATGGGAGTTGTATTAAAATTTCAAAGTATCGTATAAGAATGGGAATAGCAAGTGATGAACAAAAGTTGTACCGAAAGTTAGAACACATGACGTTGTTTGACTCGAATTTACTATGAACAAAGTACTTCTTATTAAAACGTTAATATTCCTGATAAACGAATTTTGAGTAAAATAGAAAAAAAACACGAGTATGGAAATCATTTAGTTATAATAATGTGGAAAAACATAACGTTTCGTGGGTTACTTTCCTTGAATTTGACGCTAAAAGCAAACATCGATTGGCATGCTTTAAATTACAATAAAAAGTGATATTAGTTCCACTCACAAGCGTCAGATCGGGATCCATATAAACTACAAATACTAATTGGCATTAAAAATCGTACAAAACAAATTAAACTCTAAGGATTAATGAAGGTCTAACGACTGGAATACGACGAAAATTGGAAGAACTCTCATTTTCATTAATTTGAGAATCTTATTTTCAGTTAGTTGTTATTACGAATGTCGTATCGTGTATTTAACGAAATGGATAACACAGTAGCAACAGGTGAATAAAAAAAAAGGTCACGCATATTTGAATTATCTTGAGATGTTCCCGTTGTGACGCCGAATGGTGGAACTTACAATAAGGCTTACGTGGTTTTTTTCTGAGACACGATGCTACGTAGCTCTCGAGCTCTCGTAGCGTCGATGGCTTCAGTGTTTCAAAATCAATTTCGATCTCGTCGGGATTCGAATCCCTCAAGGAAGGCTCTCGAGATTGAATTATGTGCACTACCCGGCCGAGTTTGTCACCTGTAACAGGAATTAGATCGCACAAACGATATAGTTAGTTCAACAATAAAAATTCATCATACACCAACATCTCATGGTAAATTTTTCAACGATTATCAAATATTGTTTGAAATGATATTCTTGCGAGCTTTCATTAGAAATCCACCGATGAAATCTCGAAAAAAATAATAAAATTCACGAAATCTTTCGTTTTTTAATTCAAGCAAATGAATAAATTGCCAAATTAATTTCAATGGAATAACGCATGTTCATTTAAATGATGAAAAAAACAGTATCAAGGAACTCACCAGGTAGGGTGTTGATGTCCAAGCTCAGTTGTCTCTTCTCGTCATAAGACATGGGTTTGGCGCTGTCCTCGTCTTCAGAGTCGAAGGTCATAGGTGGTGGTTGATTCGTAGCGTTTTTCTTTTTGTTGCCAGTCGATCTGCTGTTCGCTTTGGGTCGTTTGTTGGCGGTATTGGTTGCTGTAGCTTTGCCAGGACCGCGGCTGCCTTT
This sequence comes from Campoletis raptor, assembly GCA_948107755.1. Lineage (NCBI taxonomy): Eukaryota > Metazoa > Arthropoda > Insecta > Hymenoptera > Ichneumonidae > Campoletis > Campoletis raptor. The sequence continues at coordinate 16,940,810 of OX403627.1, read as the reverse complement.
GCCCTTGGGTTTGGCATTGGCAGCCGGGGTCGGAGCAACAGCGTGAGATTTATTTGGTCCGACTGGCATCGCTGGATGATGTTCACCCGGCATACCCATCGGCACTCCAACAACACCCAAATTTGGCATTTTCAAATCACCCCCGCCCATTGCTACACTTGCTATACTCGCGACAACACTGTCCGACGCGTTTGGTAAACCACCGCTTGGTTTCATTAGTTCTTTCATGGCACCGCTGTGACTACCAACCATACCACCACCCCCACTTTTGTTGCTCATCGGTTTACCACCCTTCGTTTTGTCCGTCTTCTTCTTCTTCGTTTTCTTCTTGTTACGTTCCTCAACCAGTCTCATCATCGCGTCCTGCATCGCTTTCAACTCTTGTTGCATTGCCACTAATTTTTGCGTACTCTCTTCGTCCGAATCATCACTCTCGGACGAACTTTCTGTACCCGAACTACTGCCACTACTGCTACTGCCACCGCCGCCGCCCTCACGTTTCATCGGAACCATTCCGCTCAGAGGCTCGTCCGGTATTTTCGCGTACCTAACGTAATTATTCTTCATTTTTTAACCATTCATATTGCAACATCAGTTTGTTCTAAAAGTATTTTAAAAGTTGTTGAAAAATTTGAAAACTTACGAATTCAAGAACGTTTGTTGAGCGAATAAATAATTAATCAATGTTTCTTTTGACAATAATTTCCAATTCGTTCAAAAATACTATAAATCATTTATTTTTTTGAGTATTTTGAGCTGTTTTTGTTTTTTTACATAAGATAAAACAAGAAAGTAACATGAATTATCGTATAATGACTTTTCTATTCACCTCATTTCGAAGACATCCTGCAATTTCCTAGCCATAGCAACAACGTCGTGATCGGGAGGATTGTACTTATAACAGTTGGTGAATATGAGCCGTACGTCACTCGCGAACTCTTGTGCCGTTTTATACTGCCTCTTATCCATTTTTTCCTGTTTCGAGAGAAAAATGTACGTCAGTAAAAATGAAGAAGTGGGAAAACGATTTGCAAAGGTGTGTATTTTGTCTGTTCTGTTCGTACCTTTACTGTACCAAGATCCATTGGATTTTTAATGATGTCATGGTAATCGGTAAGTCCTAAAAGATCCGCGTCGACCGGTTTATAAAATGGCCATGCGTATCCCTGTATATCATAAACGAAAAAAAAAAATCAGTTTCATTCTTCTCCTCAAGCATTCGACTTTTCTGTTTAAAAAATATGTTGAAAAAATAGATGATAAAAAATTACCGAATGTTTCTTGGAGAACAGCTCCTTGAGGATCTCGTTACAAGACTTCAGGGTCTCCGAAAGTTTTTCCTTCATTTTACCACCAGTATGTTGAGGCTGGAAAATTACCGTTTACCGTGAGACTCGAGAAAAACTATTTTTTAAATCTCATCCTGTCTTTTTTCCTTATACACTGTAAATTTGACTACACCGCCGACCTTTTGGCCTAAATGAAAATTTATGAAAAATAATAAGTCCCAAATTCGCTTCTCGGAATGCACATTTTAAACTTAATTTGCAAATAACTTTGAACGCATAACTACATGAAACAGTGAGATGTAAAACAATGATCATTTTTATGACAAACAAAGAGGTAAACGTGAAGCGACGATAGACAAACACAGATGGAACATGGCGGTTTTTAGCGTTTTTTTTTTTTTTTTTTAATGAATGATAAACATGTGTGTGTGTACCTGTTGGGCCATTGCCCCGATCAGGGGCATATTGGCCTGGTGGAATGGCACCAGGCCGTCTTCCGCTTGCCTCGTCGGCTGAAACAGCCCCATCATCAAACACCCTGTTGTTAGTATATATTTTTTCGTTGTTTATGCGAATGAAATGATAAACGATGATTATTTGCAGTTTTTTTTTCTTCGACCCAAATATGAGCAAATTGAGAGAATGAATAGCTCATCAGCTGTTATGCAAAAAATTGATCGACTTCGAATGATAAAGCTCACGTCTTTCGCATTATTTTTGCTTTTTATGTTTAGTCACATTTATTTAGTGCAACATTGACGACAAAAAAAATAGGGCGAAAGTTGATTTTTTAAAATACTATTTCACCCTTTTTCCAATTCAATACAAATTAAATGAATGAATTTAAACAGTTATTGCCAAATGTATTAGATGCTCGAACACTTGGCACACAAATCACTATAATTAACAAACTTTAACAACCAAATTCCCATTATGAACCCATTTTAGTCCGATACGAATCACACTCACGCTTTGATGGTAAATGGAACAATGAGGAACTTGTCACCAATAACGTTGAGAAGTAACAATTCTGGGACTCTAAATTCATCCATAATGGGTTACGTTGCCCCAAACGAACAAGTTTACTCAGAAAACTGAATTAGTCGATTTATAATTTATACTTTTCGTATATAATTTTTGTTTTTTATCCAAAAACCACGCATTCATCGATAAATTGATATTTAATTTTGTTGTTTTTATTTTTTCTTTATCTATTGCACTTACCTTCTTGATCTGACGTCCGGATTCTCTTCTCGTAGGTATCTTCGCATTTTTCGAGTCCATAGGAACGTAAATAGGTTCGAAAGAATTAGCCGTTGGTGTAGTTGTATCAGCCTTTCTCTTCACACCTTTTTTGAGCTTGGCGGGCTGCGAAGGCGGCATCACCGTTGGTACTTGTGGTACTTGAGGAGTCGGTGGTACAGCGGTCGTTGGAGCTTGAGTCTCCATCGCTGGTTGAGCGTGATAACCGCTCGTAGGTGGTACGACTTGTTGAGGCAGAGAATTGTGTGTCGCCATCGGTGCGACGGTTATACTCGTTGGCGGTGCTATCGTTGTTGTATTCGTGCTACCTGGTACAGTCGCTGGCGCTTGTGTACCAAGCGGTGGCATTGGTATGACACCCGTTGTACCAGCGGACGTCGCTGAAGGTGTTAAACTGTTTGGTACACTTGAGCTAACTGCTGCTGCACCTGACGACGGTCGACCTCTTCCAGGTCCTGGAATCGTTGCTCCTGGAGTTCCAGGTGCGCCGATCAAACCAGGACCACCGACTCGAGGAATTCCTGGCTTTTTGCCTTTCGGTCCTTTCGGTACCGGAGGATCGAGTTCTACCTCGTCCCTTGGCATTTGTGCAACCTGCGATCATCAATTTTAACAATTTATCAAAATCAACATTCTAGTGAGTTTGTTACTTTGGCTGTTAACGGAGATTATTGTCCGGGGGAATGAAAGTAACGAATACTATGTTGAACATTTTTTTTAGAAAAATATGAAATTCTTCAAATTTTACCATATTTTTGTTGCATTACAACGATGACTATTGCGCAATTAGAGTTAATGAGTTTGAAAAATGGTTAATTATTCAAAATACTGACCTTCGTGAGAAACAATTTCTCGAGAGCTTGTGCCATCACCACAACGTCCTCGCCCGGTTTGTTGTAAGTGTAACAGTTGGTGAACATTGTATTGAAATCCTGGATACATTCTCGAGCTGTCCAGTAATACGTGTTTTCCAAACGTTTTTTGATTGTACCGAGGTCCATTGGTTGTTTGATGATTTTGTGGTAATCCTGAAGAAAAGCAAGATCAACAAAGATTAGAATTTCCGAAAAGAGAGACGATGCTTGAGGATTGAATATATGAAAAAAGAAATAAAAAATAAATAAAAAGAGAAAACTATGACGTACCGGCAAATTGAGCTTCTTCGCGTCCACCGGCTGCTGAAACGGCCACGCAAATTGATGCTTCCATACTGGCTTTAGGACACCTTTTTGTAGAAACTGTAGCTGATTTGTAACGCGTCCTGGCCTCGTAGGTGGTGGAACGACGGGAGGTTGTACGACGCCGTTCACCGGTTCTACGAAGGGTTCGTCGCGTGGTGGTGGCGTTTTAGCCGACACGAATGACGGTCCTGTCGTCTTGCCAGGTGCACTCGTCTGCGTTTTCATTATTTATTATATTTATACTTCGAAATTTCATTGAATAAATTATAAATCGTCAATAATAAAACCATATACCATTACCATTTTATAGATGCAAAATAAAATGGAATATTTTTCTTCAAAGATAGAACAGATTCGTCGAATCGGTTGCAAATCTCAAAAGATACACATTAATCATGCTTTGAAGCGAGAAAATAAGTGCAAAAGCCAGTGAACCATAGTATTAGAGGAAATCAGTCAATGCAAAATTTTATCGTCGTATTAACACGATATCACGACGTGTATTAAATTGGTGTGCGGTGTAAACATGCGTAAACAAGATAAATTATATTTAGTACATAATCCTGTGCAAAAAAAAAAAAACTACCTAAATACACGGCTTAATTCGAAAAATAGTAATCCGTAAACCAGTAAAAGAGCGATTTTTAATAGAACACTGTGCCAGAAAAGTTATTTCATTTTTATCAAAGACCTTAATCTTTCTTTCAACGAATAATTTATCGAACAAAATATAAGTAGCAGTTGGATTAAATAATGTTTTGGTTTAAGAGCTTGGATTCTAATAGTTACATCAAATATTGTTTTAATTTGTTTTGTGTACTACGAGAAAACCACAGCCAATCGATACACGTGTTTAAACAAACTTTCTACTATAATGTGTTTACGAGACAACAGTAATTCTCACCTTGGGTATATTACACAGCCTTTCTCGCTCCTCCACATCTAACTGTAATTCATACATACCATTCAGTCAAAAGCCACTAATTTTCGTTTTTTTTTTTTCAATTCTTTTTTTTTTTATCAATTTTTATATTTTGTCCCATTCTTAATTTATAGTAGAATATTTATTCAAGTTTGAGGGTTCATTACAAGTGACGAATTCGTTCAGGGAAACGGATCAAAAACTTTTCAAGCAGTATTTGAAATTTGGCGGGAATTCGATGACCCCATAGAAGCATTTGAAAAAGATATACGTGGGAATGAGTCATTCGTTATATCCCACATTCAACAAGTAGGACAAGACCCAATTTTTTATAATCAACTGAATCGTATTTTGTAAAAAATACAATAATTTAAAAAAAAAGTTCAAATTATTTACAAGTCGTGGAATTTATTGATGTACATTTTTTTAATTACTGAATTTATATCGGTGAAGGGAATTTTCAAAGGCATAAAAGGGGACAAATGTATCAAGGATAAAGCCACTCGTATGCATACTAAGGAAACTAAAGCTTCATTTACAGTGGGACGGTTTTTTTTTCAGGACAATGTGTGACTGAATGTGCAATTTTTACGAGTACTCAAACTGTGGGTTTACAAAGTTGACTAAAAATAATATTCCTAATCCAAATTTTTCAACGGATTCATGATTTTCAAGTTTCCGTCTATTAAATGCAAGAAATTCAATCAATAAACGCGGCAAGCTTTAGAAGAAAACTTCGAAGACGATTATTCATCAAAAAACATGTCTTAGTAATGAAAAAAATTAGAAATAGAAATAAATAATGAAACTTCATGGCATTTTCATTTGGAAACTTCAAAACCATACAGTTTGCTGCAATGACTTTTTTTTTAGCTTTTTAGCTGTTATCGATCAGTTTTTAATCTTTGTACATAGGGAAAAGTAAAATATCGATCAAACTGATCGAAATTTTGAATGGTAATGCTTTGTATTTTAAAAATTCTCGAGCGAATACTTACGGAGTTATTTTGCGAGTTGGTATCCACCTGCTGCATGTTGGCTTCGCTTCTGAAACAGAAAATGAACAAAATCAATAAACAGAATCAGCGAAAAATTCTATTAAAATCGACTATAACGGGAGTGACTAAAATTGCGTCAATTTTTTTTCATTTCCGGTCCAAAAACAAGGACATATAAATATTTTGGTAATTTTGCTATGATAAGGAATGGGTAGACAATTATTTTTGGAATAAAATTAGACCATAGTCATGAAAATTATTCCAAAAATTTTACACGTTCGTATTTCGAGCCCCAATTTAAAAAAAAACAGAGAAATTTCGTTTTAGCACAAATATGTCCTAATTGTTGTCAAGTCTCGTTTGTCTTTCTGTCTCTATTGTGTTTGACTGTTTTTCTTTGATTTTCGAGTTAAGACAAATGATAATTAACAGGTAGAATAGCCGCGATCGCATATTTCTCGACCTTTCTTACCTTTAGGACAAAAATTGAACATAAATGCTACGCAGCAGGTAACTGCCTTATGTTGGGGCACGACGCTACGACGCTTCATCAACAATCATGTTGACAACGATTTTATACTCTGCAATGAGTATTGTTACTCGCTAATATCTCGACGAGACGTTTGAGCTGGTACCAAGTAGTTTGGTGCCGTCGAGGCATAACACTACCTTCAAGCCTACCCGCAATAGGTAGAGGCTCGAATGTCAGCCCTGTATTCTGCTTCGATTCGTCGCACCTCCGGCCAAGACTCGCGATACTAGCAACATCTGGATAACATAATAGGAGACCTCACATTGTAACAGCCGCTAAACCAAATTATTAACTTTATTTATTCTATTTTCTCATTCATTCCGTCATAGCAAATTGAGAGTTAAAATTATGATAATTATGAATATTTTTTTATAACTATGAACGCTGCCTTTGTTCAATTGCATCTTTTGGCAAATTTTTCTTCCGCATTGTTCTCAATTCAGAAGAAGAATTATATTAATTATGCAAATCTTTGCACAATTATGCCAAGTGAGAATTTAGTTCATCGTTTTTTTACAAACAGCAATGTGCTCTTGGAAAAATACTGATTTTTATGTGAACTATTGAATCTTTTCAATCAGATAGCCAATCAATTGTCATTTGACGTTATTCTTGCTTGGTGGAGTCGAAAAAACGTAAATTCTCCTGAATTTTCTAGATTTATGTAAAATAGAGTGCAAAAGCATGGATTTTTCGATAGGAATCCTATTCATGCATCGTGGAGTGAAAAAAACATTCAAGTTCTATGAACTTTTGGATTTTGGTGCATCAAACTGGCAATTAATCATCTTCCCACTCTCCCTGAGTACAAAAAATAGTTTTTGACAAAGCTGGTTCGAGCGAAGTCAGTTCTTCCGGAACGCTATTTACATCGAACCTCTTTTAGACTCTCTGGGAGAAGTATAATCTTAGTCATCGCAATCTGATCAATTGTGACCTACAAAAATACAGATAAAGAAACGATTTTCATAAAAAACAACATAAAATACCCGGATGAAGAATTTCAACGAAAAAAAGGTGGTGCGTATGTCAGCGTCAAATGGAGGATAATTTTTCACTTTCAAAAACCACTGATTGTGTCTCGGACACAAAAAATGGGTCAGCGGAAAGTAGAGTTGCGACAAGAGTTGAATCGAGGGTTTACGACGCACAGAAATGCATTCTGGGTTCTTTTTGATCCAAAGTTTTCCGGAAACATCAAAACGCTAGAAAAGTGTTGGAGCAACGACAAAGAGAACAAAAATATATTTTTCCGGCATCAGACTGACGATTGAGAGAATAAAGAGTAGAAATTGAAAAGTAAGTTCAACCAAAAGGTTTGAAAAACGGATAAAAGTTGAAAATGAAGAAAAAAAAACGAACCTGTGGTTTGGGATTTTGAATTAGCGAAAAATTAGAGCAAAATGTGGCGTCGCAGAGTTAGAAAAGAAAAAAAATCGTAAGGATATTGACGAAAATACTGAAAAATGTAAAATGCGAAAAAAAAGGAGGGAAAACCGGGAGAGCGCGTAGAAGACGAAGAAACGCAGGAAGCGAGCAGTCGTAAGGTGAGTGGAAGTAGGAGAAGCGGTTGAAGAGTAGGAGAGAGACACGCGCCCAGCCGCGATGCACCCGACGCACAACAAACATGAGTTTGACTGAGACGGAACGAGTAGAGTACGAGAGAGAAAGAGAGAGATAGAGAGTGAGCGAGTGAGAAGAGGGGCGGGGGAAGGGATAGAATGAGGAACCGTGTCGCGAGAGACTCTCCACGGCGACTCGTACCAAACTCTCGATCCCGCCGATTTTCTACACTTGTATTTTTTTCTCTTCTCTTTTGCTCATTTTCTCACTCACTCTTACGTTCTTTCATACGAAACTCGGGATTCTCGGTGCACGAGAGATAACGGGCCGTTCACGGGGCCGCTCGATTTCGCTCAAGGTATTCCCCCATTCAACATGGCGGTTCGAGGGGGCAGCGCTCAGTAAAGAAAGCTCTCATCGAGAAAGGGGGCCCCGGGAGAACCTCTTGTCGTTTGCACTCTTTCACTACGCACCACCGAATAAATAATCGAATGAAAAAATCCACATATCCGTCGGGCAATCGGTGCTCAAGTAATTCCAACGAAAACACATTAAAGTAGCTCACTCCGAACGATCGAAAAAAAAGTAAACCTCCAAACGTACCTGGACGAACTGTGAAATTTCACACTGTTTGTCTTTTCCTTCACACAATTTTTAGTTCGTTCTTTTCACATATAACAAACGATCGAAAAAGGAAAGAAAAAAACAGAAAAACAGACGAATTTCACTTAACCACACACGCCTTGGGTACCCACGTCTCTCGTACACGAGCTATAACGCGCTTTTACCTCCTCTCTTTCACTCACTCACTCCGTGCGTGTAGATCGGGAGGTTTTTGCGCTTAGTTTGGTTGGTGTCCGTCGTGTGTATTATGGCTGCCGCGCGGCCCGAGTTCTCCCTCTCTCTCTCTCTCTTTCACGCGTTCCCTCGCCCCACCGCACGCTACGTGCGTGTGTCACTTGCGCGCTCTCTATCTTGCTCTCTCTCTCTCTCTCTCTCTCTTCGTCTCCCTACACTATATTTCACTAAAGCACTCAATTTCACTCGGGCAACGCGCAGAGACCACGAATATATACTTTTTTCGACTCCACCACTACCTCTCTCTCTCTTTCTCTCTCGCTTTCACATACACTATTTCTATATTCTTGCCGAGAGACAAAACCGAAAAGCACACATTCATACACTCACACTCACAGGCAGTTTTCGGCGTTTGTAGAGCACACGCCGTGGAGTGAAGAGAATAAAAATTCTATCCCCCCCGAAGGACGCGCGCTCGTGCCGCACTAAGCCAACCCCGTATCAATGTTGCGCTTTTTCCTTAATCCTTCGTTTCTGCTTCTCAATTCTCTTCAACACCTTCGCGGTGTGTCTTTCGGTTTGTCTTTTCCTCTCTCGCGCTGTGTATTCACCTTTCTCTTCACTCCTCACTCTCTCACTCTCTTTCATTCGGTCTTTACGTTGAAACTCATCAACCCACACGCGCGCGGGACTCTCCGAAATACTCTACTACAAACGACCTACAGAAAACACAGTGCCGGGACCGAATATATACGTATATCAACTGTCGGTTTATTGACTCGAGCTACAACAACATTTTTTCCGCTTTTATTTTTCGCTCACTTCGGGTTTGCTTTATCTGTGGCCCATGACGATCTCCGGATCTAGAAACTAACGATCGCACCACCACCAACAATGGCTACGCATTCTTCCGCGACGTACCCGAATGGTCCTGTTCCACTGTTCCCAATCGTTCGTCGTCTCTCGACAACCCGTGTATACACCTTTTCATCACCCTCTAGTCCCCACACCCCCCACCCCTCTCTACTATACCCTTTGCAACTCGAACTGCCGCCGCCGCCGCCGTCGCCGAGAAACGTCTCTGTCTGCTTCCCTCCTTCTCTCTCTCTCTCTCTCTCTCTCTAGCTATCTTCACTAGTTCGTCATTTTCGTTGCAGTCGCGCGTTTTCCACCGCCAGCACACCAGACACAACCGCCAGACGCACGAGTCTTTAAAATTTACGAAATTCCAATCTTTTTTTTCAATCCAAATTCTCAAGCTAGTCGAGCATAAAATTTTTGTTAACGATCGATTTTTTTGCCCACCAATGTCAGTCTTTCTTCAATCTTTCGACATAGAGTTCACGTAACCGATGTTTGCGAGATTATGTGTACGCCTCGCTCTCTCCCTCTGTCGTCAGCGACGACCAATTGAAATAAAACGGTATATCGCGCGTCGGGGAAAACCTTGAAATGTTTTACGAAAAAAAAGGCGAAAATAAAAATACAAAATTGCTACACGGTAACGGGGTTTTCGACGCGTCACCACGAGGAACAGAAGGTCGAGTCTTTACCGGGAAGGGAGAGGGGGGGGCAACAAGAATGAAGGATTTCTTAGCGGAAATGAAATGAGAGAAAAAAATGATGCACGGATGCTAACCGAGAAATATATATTTCGTTTCCGATTGCTATCGATTATCGGAATTTTCTTTTTTTTTCGTATACGAATTTTCAGTAAGAAAAAAAAACAGGATATGCACATAAAAATAACAATAAACAATACTATTTACAGTCGTGAGCACGCTTTTTTTTTATTAACCAATCCAAAAAATTTTTTTAGGTCAAATTTCACCGTTCCATGTCCACCCATAATGCATTTTTTTCTTCCAACTGGCTAATGACAAATGTGTGTTGCCCTTTTTATTTTATATAATAATCGAATTGAAGTATATTTGAACAGGAAAAAAACATCGAATAGAACTTAATTATAACGAGCCTCCATGTTTCTTATAATTAAAACTTTTACAATTATTAAATCTTACAATCTTTATCAATCGCCGCGCAAACGTAGAGTCGGTTCGAGTTCCGTCGTTCCGCAACTCTTTTCATCCCCACCCTGGTAGCATCGATGATGTTGGCGCAAAATCCATAATGGTTACTCGATATATATGTATTTTGTATTTATACAACGGTTTAATCGATTATCACGAGATTATCGGTAAAAATAATTTCACAATTTATCGTTACGAACACGTGTAAATAATCTTCTTTAATATGGTGACTAATTAACGCACGTAACGTCAAAACGTGGGATGCGTCATCGCGTTTCGATCGCGCAAGTTCCGTTTCAAAGGCTCAAAATGGCGATAATTATGCGATAGACGTACTTTTTTTTTTGCTTTACGGAACTACCACTTCTTCGAAAACTTATTTAATTATAATCACAATATACATATAAATCCTCACTTGTCACGTTTAGGATAATTCACGAACTAAATGTTCTTATTACAATATAATCCGTATGATTTTTTTTCTCATTGACGCACACATTTCTCGCTAACTCGTCGCACACCACAAACGGAAGTCAAGAGGACAACTTATTTTTTTACTTAATTCCAACTCTAGAGTGACAACTAAGACGTTTATAAATCCAAAGATATGCATCGTTTGCGACAAAAAATTATGGGACTTATAGAAAATTATATTTATTCAAAATAATTGTAGGATAAGGAGAACACATTTTTCACCATCGCGTATACTTGAGAAAACAATATGGCGTCCATGAAATATATCTACTTGCACTATCCAACATTTCCTCTGGATACACTTGTGAATATTTATCAGACATCGTTGGTTTCGTCCTCGACGAATTCACAACGGTTTTTTTAACACTTTTCAGAGAGCCATGGGGTTTATCATGATTCACCTGGTCACTAAACCTAATGTTATCTTGGCCAAACATACTCGTTATAGACAGCCATTTTATGACTGGATGATGCAATCTTAATACTCTAGTCAAATTGTCAACGTATTTTCTCTTTTTTTTTCTCGATTTTACGACCAACGACGCACCTCGAATTTTACTTCCGGTTGTTATTTTAAGCACTCTAAGAAACCTCATCCGATTGGTCGGATATTTCGTGGCGTCTATGACGCGGGCCAATCAAATTCCGACTTATATCATAAAAGTGTTGAGTCATCACGTCCGGAGATTTTTAGTTACGAATCTTGCCGCAAGGCGTAAAATACGCGGGAATATTTGAATTCTCAAAATCGCTTTTTTCTAACATACAATTCGATATACATTTTAAGAATAACAGGAAAAAATTCAATTGTCAAATTATATGATGGAATTTTCGAAGTTTTTTCATAAATTTAGGACTTTGAAAGAATTAAAAAGAAAAAAACAAGTTTTTATCTTATTATAAGTCATTTATTTATGTACAAAAGTAAAACATAATTGTCAAATTAACTAAACTATGCCCCAAATTTCTTCAAAAGCTGAACACAATTTGGTGCAAGTCAGAGCCCCGGAGAGTGGATAATTACTGATCGATACTGTGTCCTCGATATAATCAGCTTTTATCTGAAATTCAAAATACAATGAATTTGTATCAAATTTTGTTAGTTTAGGAATAATGAATTAAATCAAAAGATTTAAAGTAACAAATCTTACTTGTCCGTGCGCCATTGCGCCAACAACGATGGCAATGGGCTCGTCCTCCGGCACGAGCTCTTTAGGCTTTTTTACACCCTTTGCACTGAAGGACATTCCAATTTTGCGACAACCTACAGGAAGGTGATCGGTGACTGGATTTTTGATTACTTTGAGAAGTTTCATTGGCCCGTCGGATGCTCGGACGCTGTATTTGTGCAATAATTGCACTGAAGGAGAAAAAATCATTTTTAATTAATTGTATTTTTTTTTTTAAGTTCATCAGAAGACGTTTATTCAGTCAAAATCCTGAATTTAAAGTTTTCTTCCAAAACATTATATTCTAAAATAATAAGATTTGGATATTTCTTACCCATGAGTCCGGCGAACCGTTTAAAAGTTCGTGGTATTCTCGTCTGTGGATTAACTTCTATGAGAACATTTTTGTCAGTGTGAATATAAACTTGTAAAAGTCCAGCTCTGTTTAATGGACTATCCATAAGCATGAGAAGACACTGGTGCGCAATGTCTGGTCTACAAGTCCCTGGTTCACGATTATTTTTCTTCAAAATTCCAGCGTGATCATCGCAATTCAACAAGTCGAAGTTATTGCCCACCTTTTTTCAAAACAATCAAAGAACGAAGATTTTTTGTGATGTGTTATTGTTGAAAAATAATTAAGTTTGACGTATTGACGAAATCTCGAAAACTAACCTTCACTGATTCCAGTTGAGCATTTTCCAATATAATTATAAGACGTTTCTCTTGATTTTTTATGTGTTTCACTTGCAAATGTTTCGGTGCAGGATCGTACTCGTTGTCATCTCTGTTGTCTTCATTTTTCCTCTTTTTACCCATTTTTCTGAGATTTGTTATAAAAACAACCTACAATAGTTGTTGTAGTTTGTAAGGAGCGAGGATCGTTCTCGCGATAACTAAAAACACGTGTGTGATTATTTTGAGGAGTGGGAACAAGTGTCCAACACACCAAGCACCGAATCTAGATATTTTTTTCGTTTCGCAGTTGGCTCCATGTCAAGGTGGGCGCCAAACTTGAACGACTGAATGCTGCGAATTCTAACACGACAATGCGAAGATTTTACAAATACAAGATTGGTACAAAATCGACAAATAACGATAAATAAATAAATAGGACTTTTTAAAAATAAAATAAAAATATCTTGAGGCTGGTTCTGAGTTCGGCGCGATGTTTCCATCGAGACTGACACAGTTTATTTTGTCGTTACAATAATTTTTAAAATGAGACTGGAGCAAAGCCTAATAGACAATTAATTAAGTTATAATTTTTTAACTAATAAATGTTTTATAAAAATCATTATATCGATCGTTAAAACGTAACATTGTAAATAAAATTTATACAATCGCTGAGACTTAAATCCTTTTAACGTTATTTTAATGCAATCTCCAACATTTTTTCAACATCCACAATTTTTTCACGTGGTTTGCCCAACTTTTCGCCCATTTCACGTTCAACTTCGTCGATTTTTTCCCACTTGTCATAAGACACAGTTTGCACATTTTTAGAATGAAGAATTTTCAAAAGTCCTTCAGTTCCTTCTTTAGGATCGTTTGCCACAAGTTCTTTGCAGATAAGTGCAGCAACTTGAAAAGCATTTGTCATTGTTGTCAATATAACTCCTATGGGTCCAGTAGCGACCCAACCTGCGGCGTATAAATTTTTATCTATTTTCCCGAAATTATTGACGACTCGTCCGTTTCGTTGATCGAAAGGAACATCGTCGTCGATTTGTACTGATTTGTAACCAATGCTGCGAAGAGCCAACCCACAGGAGATTTCTTCGTACGAATCGGTCGGTTTGGCACTTTGACTTTTATAATCGTCGCCACTAAGTTCGTTAACACAAAGCCTAATTTTTTCCACCTTTTTAGTGCCTAAAAGTTCACAAGGGCCTCGCAAGAATATTGGAAATAATTCTTTCTCGTAAGAAGAATCCTCCAGCGACGATTCTTCCATAGATTTGAGCATAAGTTCGGTTATTCGTTTTCTTGGTCTCGGTAAATTTGCCACAACGTCACGAACGCCAGTAAAATCTTCTGCTCGCCATCGAGTCTTGCAATTTTCGAGTTTTATTATTTCTCGCAGTTCAGCGATCGTAAATGCCGCTTGCAAAGGTCCTCTGCGTCCTATGAGAGAAACTTTGCGGACTCTGCTACGAGATAATTTTTCTAGAGCGTAAGAAGTTATGTCCGTTTTCTAAAAATTAATAAAAAATTTATTTGTTTCATTTTCTGCTTATAAGGCTTGAGGTTTTGGACTCGTTGAGCTCACTTTTAATTGATCGATCGGCGTCAAAAGTATCCTGGCAATGTCTATCGCGACGTTTCCTTGACCAACAATTACAGCCTCTTCGACGTCTAAATTTATTTCGAGATTTTTGTCGTTTGGTAATCCGTTGTACCAGCCAACGAACTTACGTCCTGATACAACATTTTTTAAATTTTCGCCAGCAATCCCAAGTGCTCTGTCTTCTTCTGCACCATATGTCTGGACAATAATTTCAAGTGATTAACGAAATATCCAGTAAATTAAGGATAAAACAAAATTTTAATGGAAAAAGCTTCAATCACAGTGGACAAAACGTGAATTGAATAAATACCAGTAAAACTGCATGATAATTTTCGATCAATTGTCCAACACTAACGTCTTTCCCGACGTTCACATTTCCCAGAAATTTGACACGTGGGTTTATCGCCGTTTTGTGAAAAGTATTTATAACATTTTTCACTTCCGGATGATCGGGAGCTACTCCAAAACGTACGAGGCCAAATGGCACTGGCAATCGTTCCAAAATGTCAACTTTTACGTCGCTGGACGTCTGTAGAAGAAATGATTGAAAATCGTAAATACGAATCATAAAATGGTCGAACGAATTTGAAATATGTTTCGATTTGTAATTAAAATTGAAGAAAATTCAATTAAAAAAAAAAACTTTTGTAGAAGTTTTGAAAGCTTTCATTTTTGGTAAATTCTTTAAATAATAAGTAAATGTCTGGTTTACCTTAATCAATTGTTGCGCAGCATAAAATCCAGCAGGGCCAGCACCAACGATACAAACATTAGGAGTCACATTTTTGCCAGATATATTCCGAGCACACTGCACGATATTATTGATTCTCATGACGTATTATCGATCTGCAAAATAAAAAACATTTAATGAAGCATTGTTAAAAGTCAATAATAATATTTTCTGTTTTTGATTGTATTTTGAAGGAAAAAACTTCAAGTCGGAGCTCACAGTGGCAGTATTTGCCGCGTATCCTCTCACTACAGTCTTTTTCGATACTGATACAGATCTGGGAGACCGCAACGTTCGCGGTGCTTGAGAGAATCGACGCATAAGGATAAGCGGGTCAATGATTAATGTATGAAACGCACAACAATCTCGGACTTAAAATCAGGCCATTACCAAAGCCTATTTCTCGCATTGTCGCTGACATTCGAACAACTGAAATGTTAGTTCTTATGAAAAATATTATTTATCTTGTAAATATAATTCATAAACTTATTAACGAATGTTTATGTACAATTTGTCTCGATTTTCTGTGCTTTTCTTATCGAAAAATGATTTCTTCTTTCTTGACTTTTGGAATATTGGTCAAAGTTTAAGAAAACGAGATTTTCGATGGAAATCTTTATTAAGAAAATATACTGATATTTATACAGATTTTAATGTACATTTTATTTCGTAGGATTTTGCGTTAGAACGATCCTCATCGTGTTCGTTACAACTGGCAACAATATGTTGAACGCAATGCTTCATAATTCGATGATTCATCTTTGCGATGTCTTCGTATCGTTTCGAGTCTAAAAATATTCATTTGATAAATTAAAAAATCTTAAATTGCGATATAATTTCAAAAAGAGCTTGAAATGGAAAATTTGATTTTCCATGCTCACCGCAAAGTGTTGTAATTGGTAGAACCGACAGTACAACTTGTCCGATTTCTTCAGCTGCTTTCGAAGCTCTTACAATTTCCGTAAAGATTTTATTCATTTGCTCAACTTCTTTGTAAGCTCTCAATGTAATTATGCAACCGAGTTTATCGTTTGGTTCGATCTCAACCGAGTCGAATGTCCGAGCTAATAAATACAAGAGCCCAACGCTCAGTCGCGACAGCATAGAATATCCAAGTAAAAAGAGACTCTGACCTTTCTCCAGGTTTGACAAAGCTTCGTAAATTCTGTTTATCAATTTACGATTATCCGGTGCGCTCGTATATTCGAAGGTCAAGATTTTTGTCACTGATTTATTTTCCTTCTCAAATTCTTCGACAACTTCCGCTGATGGTATTTTTCCGGTAAATCCCAATTCAATTCCAAGCCTCAATACTTCGTTGTACATTTGTAGAACTCCAGCTGCTAAAAATTGGGAACTCTGTATTTTCTCGTATGGCTTTCCAATCGACACAAGCAACTCGTCCGCTGTAACGTCCAACTAAAGTTCAGAGATAAATATGAGTATGAAGAAAAATATGAGTTATCAATTTTCAAATTGAACGAAGGAACAGAAAAAAAATTATGAAAATTTCGTGAGATTGCTTTTTCAGTAAGTTTTTATAAGTTTACTGAGGTAGAAGATCTCGCTTACTTCAAATTTATCAGCATTGTTTGGTTGACAGGGTGATTCGAAAATTTGTCCATAATTAGCCAAGCGTTCCCTTGGATCTCGATCTCGTTGTTCTTGTCGTGAATTGTAAGAGTTCACAGGCCTAGGAAAGTCGAAGACGTTCGAGGGTTTATCTCGGATCTGTTCTTTGCCGAGAATTTTCATGTCGTCCGAAGGCAATGTTCTGAGTTCGTACGTTTTGATGAAACGTTCGGAGACGAGATGTTTAATTCTATGAATATCTGGGTCAATATTCATAAACTGGTCACCTTTGAATGTTCTCAAATTTGAACAAATGGCTTCGCACTGATGAGCCTTGAAGAGTTCGCAGCAATCAATTATTTGTTGTACGAAACTATCAGGAATATCCTCTTTACGAAACATGGATTTATCTGAGAGATTCTTGTAATTATCTCGCAGTTTTTCGATGTGAGGTTTCAGGCGATCAGGGCCGATGAACCCTAAGCAAATAACGTATACTTCGGAATTGCCTTCTCGGCTGTTTACTGGTTTGTTGATAATCACTTTTTCAAAGCAGCAGGCTAACAAATAAATCAGACACAGGGTTCGATTTTCAAAGATCGTAAAGATTTTGAGCAAGAAATTTCCACCTTTTTCAAGCAGATGAAGAGCAGCAACAGTTTCGCAGTAATGCAGCTGAGAAACTACCAATTCTTGCTCCGCAGGAGTATCCACGCAATCGATACTTCCATCCGCCGTTACTAAATTTATAACTTTGTCAGCTGTTCTTGCGACAAGAGCATCAAGATTTTCCAAGCTCATGAGGTTGCCTGTATTGTCGGCGCCGTAAAACCAATTTTTCTCAGTTTTGTTGATCAGGCTGTCGACTCTGACCATATTTGTGAGAGAATGACCTTCGTAATGAGGATTTAAAGTCGTTCCAAGCCATTCCCAATGAATTTTGGGAGCCCTGCTTCTCAGCCAATGATTGAGCGCCGCGACAAAGGCTCCGGGTGCTTCGCACAAATGTACCGAACCAAATTCTCCAGTTTCAAAGACTTTCTCTGGAACTAAGGGAAACAAACATGCGTTTTCGTAAAATTTGCACCATGCTTGAGTCAGATATTCAACTTTTAGTTCTTCTTTCAGACGCCAAAGTACTCTGCTCGCTTTGTTTCTACTTTTGGTGTGACGACTCCACTCGGAAAGATTATAATCATTCAATTTGCTCTTGATCTCGTTCAGCTCTCTCTTTAGAGTCTGGAGGTGTTCCACCGTCCAAATATCCTCAGTGAACATTGTTTCGGCTTCCGGCAATGAGTATTCACCCGTGATCTCAAAACGTTTATTGAAAAGTACTTCTGTCGCTGCTTCAGCCATTGAATTATGATGGTTCTTATGCTTTTTCAAAACTTTCCACTTTTTGGAAATTTTGAACGACCCTGGTAGATCAGATCTCTCAATCGTTGCTTTTTTTGGAAGCGCCTCATCCTCCTCTCCATTAGTTTCGTTCTTCATTCTGGGATTCGTTAATTTTTCTCAATGGAATTGTCAAACATCATTTAAAAACGTAGATTTGGTAAACAAAAAACTTTTTCTATCGTATTAATTCATCACTTTGATTACAACCAGAAATATGTGATTAGTTTACGAAACATTTGGTTTTCGCACCTAATCGGAGTAAAAGGGACCCGGAAATTTGTTTTTTTTTTTTTTCAGTCAATCCACAAACTTTTTACTCTCACAATGTTCATTTATTGAGAAAATGAGACATCACTTTAAATTCGATTATTTGAGCAATAATGCGAGCTCCGACCAAGTCTTTCATAAATACTGAACAATTGTTGTACCATAGCAGAGTATTTGCAGAAATCTTACTAACCTCTCAGTCTTCTAAGAAGATCCACTGATGAAAAAATATCAAATCAGATTAAATGAACGTGACTTTATGTTTTTTTCTCTATAATTCGAATCTTTGCCTTTATCGTCTCAAAGTCAAATGTTTTCCGTTGTTGATGTTTTGAAAGCGTATTTCAGCCGAAGTGAAAATAGACATACATCAGGAAAGTGTCAGAGTGACCAACGTGATGCAACAATGCACGTTCGAAGTTTTTTTCGGGCAAGCGTGACTAACCACGAATTCTTTTTGAATATTAAAAAATTCGGAAAAAAAATTACTCAGTATAGTATTTTTTTTAAACGAACTGAAATTTCGAATATTTTATGAAAGAGTACAAATATTCCATTTCCAAATATAAGGAAATCAATACGAACGCGTTATTTCGTTTCAAAATAATCCGCAATAGCCTTGATAATTATTTATAGAAAAACATTTATTATATTTCGTCGAACAAAACTAGTTATTTATTATTTCATTTGATCATTCATTTTTTTAAACTATATTTTACATGATTAACGGTACAAAAATGTTCCAGTAACAGGATTTATAACAATTCCGCAAGTACGAAGAGCTGAAACATCGCGATAGGCAAATGTGTTTTTAAATTTTCAACTTGCTGAAAAAAAAAGCTCCTACCCATCGATTGCGCAAAGCGTTTCTTTCTAACTTTTAAAGATAAATTCTCGTAATAAACATTTTGTGAGAATTAGAATCCTTATCGAGTTACTTTATGAGATTAAAACGTATTTACTTTATTAAAGCTTTTTTTTTAAATTTGTCACTATTTTGATTCAATTATTTTGGATAACCATTTGTTAAGAACTCTTTTTTTTCAGCAAATTTAACATTGATTTTGGGCCAGCCACATTGCATGAAAAAATATATTCCGATTTGATTCATTTTTCTTCGTCGGAATCATCGGCCAAAACCGAATCATGACCAGTTAACATTCTTGGATCGAACGTCGATTGATAACACTTTTTGAAGATCATTTTAGCTTTTTTAACAGCCGGAGGTGGCGATGGCGGTATTTCATCAACTTCCATCATTCGATCTGAATTATCGTCTTCTTTATTTTCGTTCTGTTTTTTCCAATTTGGTGAAAATATCGATGGCTCGGTTGTTCTACTGCTCATTGTGCCGAGACTCGATACTATAGGGCTGCAATTTTTCGATGTACTGGCTCCACAGTCGAGAGAACTTTCTGGAGGGGCTGGACGTTTCCTAATGTTTTCTCGTGTTTGACTTGTCGGAGTGGAATTATTTCGAATTTCTGGAAATCCAATGCCACTCAAACGGACATTATTTATTTGTGAAGTCGAAGCATCAATGGCATCTGTTATTGTTCGATTTGAAACATTCGTCGAATTTTTTCGGTTTAATTCGGTTCTGTTGTTCATAGATTGGTTTGAAACGTTCGATTTATTCGATGTTCTTCTCGAGGATTTTGCTGAAGCTTTCGATGTTTTTTTCGCTCCTGCTCTTTTTCGCATCGCTTGTTTTATTTCGTGTGCAGATATCGTGGAAGCATTGTCTCTTTCTGGATTTAACGTCGAGAGTACGAGGTTTGCTTCGAAAGATAGCTCCTTTAACTCAAAAAATACTGGCCTGTAAAAAACATTCGATAAAAACATTTTCATTCAAACAAATTATACGAAAATTCCCGTGCAATCTTCGCTCTTTAATCGGAATTCTTACTTTCCAATCGTTTCGAAACAAATATTAAGTGGCAATGTGACTGCTTCTGCAAAACTCAGTATTGCTTTAAATTCTTTTAAACAAAACGTTATTTGAGCTTCCTGGCCAATTTTGTACTCGTCAAATTCACCAATTGCTACCGCCAATTGCGTTCTCGTGGAATTAGCAACAGCTGAAATCAAATTTATTGTTAATTAGTTTCTTGAAACTGATTAGTTATTGAAAAAAAATCATTATAACGTTTCGCAACTTACTAGAAGTTTCGTCTACGTAATTTCTCATTAACAACTTTTGGTGCGTTACTTCCAACGTTATCTCTGCAATATTCTGTTGAAAATTCTGTACAACATCTGTGAGGGTTCGAGCCTGCGCGCATAGTTTGTTCGGTAAATTATCCTGGCTCAACGGTCCCTGAAATTTGACAATAATAATTACATTTCCACCCAAACAAACCCAAACTTCTGAAAATATTTTCCAAAGATGAATCTTGGAAATGAGAAATGTACAATTATTTAAAAATAAAATTACTTACAGTCAATTGTTCACAGTCTATGATAGGAAGAAAAAATGTTTTGACAACGCTATTTTTGAATTTAAATATAAAAATGAGTTGATCGGCATTCGGTTCCAGCCTGATGTGACAAGTTTGAACGAGTTTGTCAATGACCGGAAGCGATTTGAAGACGGTAAGTGCGCTCTGAAAACAATAAAACATGAATTGTGCTAAAATATTGAAGAAGGAGGAACAATAATGAATCTCTCACCTTCATAGAAATTTTGCACTTGAGAGCATCTTCTTCCTCCAAATTTCCAAACGTGTAGGAGGTAAAATAAGTATCTTTGAAAGTAAAGTCACAGTACGCAGAATTTGACGGACTGACAGATCGGAAAGAGAGTGATTTTTCTCTGGGTTCGACGTACATCTCTTCGCTTATTTTGGCAAGAGCATGTATGGCTCTTCCCAAAACTGAAAAAAAAAGTAGCAAAAAGAATGCATTCGAAAAATGCACTTTTTTCGAAAAGGAATAGCATAACCTATGAATAATAAATCGAGACTTACTTTTGCAATTGACACCTGGTATAGCACATTTCATCGTGAACGAGATTGACTACTGAGAAACGTCATTTGCAGGACAGTCGAGAAATTCTAACGTAACAACGTAATATGGTAATAAAAAAAACAGCAATATCCAGTCGGGAATTCATAACAATTCCCGCGTTACGTCAAAAACATTCGGAATTATAAATAAGCGATCAATTCTCCTAGATCCGAATTCGGGCAATCTGATTGGTCAAAGGCTCGCTTGAAAACCGGAAGTCAGCCTCGTGTTTCTAGTAAAAATTTTGTAGAAGACTGTCATCCTCTGTTCCGGTTGATTTTTGACACTTCGCGGATTTTGATATTTCTGTTAAGATACGCCCAAAATTTTAAGGCTATAAAGCATCAAAGGGCTCAGTTGATGCGAGTTATTTTTCGAATTCAGAAGGGGCAATAATCATGGTAAACTTTAAACTCTTAGTGGCGAATTATTCATGTCAATGTTTCGTCGTTCAGTGTCTAACCTCAAAATATAAACAATCAGAATCTTACGTTTTTACAGTGAACCTTTAATCTTTGTTGTCGTTGTATTTGTTGCTACAAATAATTCAATTTTCAACAGCATGTGATACACTTTCAAATTAATTGTTGGTTAAGCCGAAATCGAGACATTATCTGGCCATCAATAAATCGTAATCTGTTTTTCTACAGTTGGTTTTAGTTTTGGGCGATTTACACATTCCTCATAGATGCAGCTCACTGCCTAGCAAATTTAAGAAACTCCTGGTGCCAGGAAGGATACAACATATCCTCTGCACCGGTAATCTCTGTACCAAAGAGTCTTACGATTATCTGAAAACATTAGCAAGCGATGTGCATGTCGTTAGAGGTGACTTTGACGAGGTAAGAAACTTTTTTTGCTTATTTAAACCCCAAAACATCTATGCCTTCTGTTTTTTGCTCAAAAAAATAGAAAATGAAAATGTTTTCATGCTGAGAACAAAAAAAATCTGAAAATGGAGCAAAATACATGAACATGAAATTACTCCATTTTTAGATCATTATTCCTTATAGAATTTATATGTTTTGATTTAAGTGTATAATTAAATGCATTAAAAAAAATATTGCCAAGTGTCAGAAATAATGTATTTTTGTTGAATTTTCACATGTTTTCCAATCTTTTCAATTAAATCATTTTACTAAGTTGCACTTTTCCGTGTTTACATTATTATGGGCAAAATATGTATTTTCTAAAAATCCTTTTTTTTTTCAGAATCTCAATTATCCTGAACAAAAAGTGGTAACAGTTGGCCAGTTTAGAATCGGTTTATCACACGGTCATCAAGTTGTTCCTTGGGGTGATCCAGAGTCGTTGGCTCTTATCCAGCGACAGCTGGATGTAGACATTTTAATATCTGGTCACACTCACAAGTTTGAGGCTTACGAGCACGAGAACAAGTTTTACATTAATCCAGGATCTGCGACGGGAGCCTACAATCCTCTTGATACGTAAGTTACATTTTAATTGTTCATTTCTGAAACGTTGCTCATTTAATCATTTTTCTTCGGATAAATACGATGAATTATCGTAAATAATAAAATTACTGTATTCCAGATCGGTTATTCCATCTTTCGTGCTGATGGACATCCAGAGTTCGACAGTCGTGACTTACGTCTATCAATTGGTCGGGGATGAGGTCAAAGTTGAGAGAATCGAGTACAAAAAGAGTTAGGAATGATGTTTAAGAATTTAAGACATGCGTATTATACAAATTTGAATATCAATTTAACCCTTGTAAAGGATCAACCGAACAAGAGACGCCGCTGGCATACTTTAAGTATATATAAAAGTTATTACAAAAAATTATGAATAATTTCGTATCGATGATGCAATTTGTTTACATTATACGATGTACTACGAGAGCATTCGTACTCCGAAAACGGTGTATAGAGCTTCATTGTAAATAAAGCTATAAATACAAATTAAACATCATTTACAATGTCTTCAAAGCGTTTTTTTAGCGTTTTTTTCAAATGTCTATACTATTCATAGTGAAAATTGTAATCAGAAGCTTTTCGAACACCCAAGTTTCCGGCCATACTCGATTCCCGATAAAAACTGATTTTTTGGAGCTCTTGAGTAGTTTATTGTTTGCGAAATTACTAGTTCGTTCTGGAAATTGGTTAAAAAAAAAGATTGTCCTAACATTTTTAGGAGAAGAACTAGTTAGGCTTGAAAAATGGGCGGAACAAAATTTTCGGGCAGGAAATACTAGTTCGGACCAATATTTCAGTCGGGAACAACTAGTTCGTCCTGAAAATTTCCGCAGGTGGAAGTAGGTCCTCCTCGATGACGTCCTCGATATCGAGTATGGCCGTCAACGCACGGAGCGATTTCTACCGGAACGTTTAAATGACCGATAGTTCGATAGGTCGTTTTTTTAAACAATGAATGCAAGTATTTATCCAATTGAAAAATATTGTGAATTGATTTCAATATTATAAGTAAAAACACACAAATGACAGAGTGGAGTGTAAAAATTTTCAACGACAATTTTTAAACAGTCGTTCGACCGTCGTAGCAGGTTTGTGTTTAGTTTATGAGTTTAAAGAGTATTCGATACAAAAATAATACACTTAAACAAGAGGTTTCTAGTTTCCTAACAAAAATATGAAGTTTCTTTATACCTTCACCCTATATCCGGAAAATAGCACTTATTTACAAAGACCTTCAACATTTATAAAATACCGGCATTTGGAGACAACAACAAAATGCACAAAGTTACGTAAAAACATGAAAATAAAAGTATATACAAAGGACAACTGGTTACGCGAATGGTTAAAGTGCATTTGAATGCAATTTTTGCCTCGATGTTCCCATTTAAAAATGTGCAAACGGACTATACGCCCTCGAGTTGTTTACAACGTGCACGATGTTTACTCGTTACGCATGGGCCGTTGTGCGTATACAGGCCCCATGCCTGTCCTGCCGACAGTCACGTAGTACCGCGAAAACACGGAGGTATCGGACAAAACGATGTGCGTCGTACAGACCCGACCTGAATCCCTAGCGCGAAATGTTTTGTTTCAAACACCGGAATCTATATTGACGTCAATTTTATTTGTACGATAAAAAAAATCGCATATCACGTATGCAGTAAATAGTTTCTCGCAATAAAGCATTGTAAAAATAATATATGCCCCGAATTATCTGTGCCAGAGAATAAGTCGGTTTTGATATTTTTATGAAAGGTTTATTACTGCGGGAAGACAAAAAGATGAGAGTTAAACTTTTTGCAATAGCGTCGTGGTTATCAATTATTTTTTTTAACCGAATTGTCATTTCGAAAAACATTTATCTCAAGATAATTGTGCAAATTATCGAAAGACTCGAAATATTTGCATTCGAGTATACACAGATCGATTAAAAACACGTGACAGTATTTTTCTAAATGCAATTTCTTTCTGAAAAGACGCTTTTGTTATGAATAAGTTTTGGATTTTCCAATCGAAATAAATGTTCATTTTGTTACGACTGTTAATCATATTTTAATCCAACATAAAAATTTGCCAAGTTTTACGCCAATGTCGTCCGGTATCATGCGGAAAGAGACACCGGGGGCACACCAAGATTCTCGTGTCTCGTGTCAAGAAAAAGAAAAACAAGAAACAGCACGCGGGAACAGAAATGGGGGTGAAAGAAATGGTTTTACGCATGCGCAGAGCCATCCACCAACAGTGGGGATTGGGAGCGGCGTCCTTACAAAAAGGGCCCGACTCGCTTGTTTATGTTTAGTAACGAATAAAATTTCAATTGAACTCGACGAAATCTGTTTTGATTTTTCAAGCTTTGATTTTTTAAGTGCTTCGAAGTTTTTTTTGTGTATTCAATAATTCGTGACAGAAGTTAATAACATGGCGACGTTATTTCTTCGCGCCGGACTACGTTCGGCGATATCCAAAGGAGTTTTCGAAAAGAGAATGGTGGCTGCACTTGGCACAGCAACCAATTCAACAACGGAGAAGAAATTTTCAAGACCGGCTCAAAATTATCAGGTAAAACCGGTTGTTCGTTCCCAATCAAAGTTTTGCGATGTATTTTTTATTATTTTTTCACTCAATCATGTTTTGTGAAGTGGTCTATGTTTTTTTTTTACTTCGTGCACGATCTCGTGTTTACATCTTTTTTTTATATACATTGCTTTCTGTCCTTTTTGCCCCCTCCCGTTACTACTTTAACTTTGCAGTTGTAACGTCCTTTCGGCGTCCCATCGTCACGACAAAGTGTGGAGTCCCCTTTTTTTATTTCAAAATGGAAGTCGGGAAAGAATTCGATGAAAATTTGATAATGTTTGGAATAAATCCTAAAAAATATTGAAAGTGGTCTGAAAAAGATTTCTAAATTTAAAAAATTCAATCGAACTCCATAAAATCGTTAATAATCATAAAGGTCACAGAATTTTATCTCGTGGCAAACAAATCGTATTTTCGAGGACAATTACAAGCGAAGTATTTTCAAAGCATTCTGCATATGCTCGTGGCAAAAAATATGTCACTGATGCATACATTAAAATATACAAAAGTCTGCGTGGCGCGTGTAATTTCCATATATTTATTCCACGAAGCATTTTTTAATTGGCAAACCTCTGTTCTTTATGAAATCGATTAAATGAGGATTGAAAAGAGATTTGCATACGATTTCGAAACATTGAACTCTTCAAACAGATAATTCAAATATAAATGTCTGCTTATCTGCATAAAAAAATAGTGCGAGCATATATATGTAAGGCAAGGTATTGGACGAAGAAGCTGAATTTTCGCGTGATTCATCATGAAAAAGGGTCAGTCGACCTTTTCACGACTCGAATAAAAAAAAAACATTATTCCTCAATTATATTCACTTCATTTGGTAGTATTTCTCATTTCGAACACGTAATCATGTTAAAATTCTCGTAAAGTTATGCAAATGCATGAAATTTCTTTTTTCTATCATTGTATTTATTATTTGTAGTAATCACCAACATTTTTCACTTTTATTTATTCCATAATCTCTCAAAAAAAACAGTCCTAATTACACAGACTTGAGTTTGCATGAAAATTCAACAGAATGATGAAAAAAAATCCATTCATTCGATCGCTGTAAATTTAAATGTCATATTTTTCGAACTGTGAGATGATTCGCTCTCCAAATAAACGAATCCCTGCGGGGCTAACCATAAAACACCCATTTCGAGCATGCGGACTCCCGTTTGTTTGTAAACAAAAACACGTGCATGACCTCTCGCAATTGTACGATAAAATCACTAGAAATAACTTCTCAGCTGCCTATAAATAGATAAAATTCCAATTACGACGCGGTTGTCCATTCGCTTGTTTACCGCATGATTCATCTTCGGTATCCGACACTTTTCACAAAGACCTCGATATGTTATGTAAATAAAACCGCACAGCATATATTTCTATCGATCAAACAAAGGAGGTGAAAACACTTCGCAATAAACTCAATGCAAGTGTTTTCGAGCTTACATTCTTTTAAAAAAAGTTGTTTACATTTGCAAAATACTTGTTGATACAAGATATCAATTTATAGAAATTTGTAAATTGCGAGAATTGAAAATAAAAGAAGGAAAAATAATATCCTTGTAAATATTTCGACACAGAATCAAATCGAATGAAATTTTTAACGAGTGCAATTGAAAGGTTCGACGAGTTACAAAAATCGATTTTTGACTTTAATTAACAGTTTAATTGATTAAAATCTACGCAGCAACCATCTGTTTCTGAGAAAAAAGGATTTTCTTTGACGATTGATCAGTTCACTATATTCTTGACTTTCATCCAACGATTTCAATTGAAATGAATGCGTTACGATACTTACAATGAGACGAGGGAATTAAAGAATAACGTAAGACCCTGTCTCACGTGACTGAGGACGCACAAACAAGCCTCGTTGCAATATAACTTTTATGAAACGAGCACGACGGGTTAACGAACCGGTCTGAACCTTGCCTCGCCACTTTCCATCGTATTCTATGCTTCGCTCTAATCACACTGTGCAAACTGCTGCATTGGCTGCAAACCTACGCAGAAATAAAACGACGGTTTATTACATCGAGGAAAAACAATGCGGGTGGGACTAAAAATCCTCGTGTTAAATATGTTCCTTATTCGAAGAATACGCAAATCCTACATCGACCCTGTGATCATTTATTTCGTTGGCTTTCGCGATATGCAGGTCGCAGAAAAAAAATGGTTACATAATTGATGCCTTTTTTCTTCAATTTTACATTCGCACTTTCGCTTCGAAATAAATGCGCATTTTTCCTGGTGGAAAAGAAATTTTCGTGTTACGAATTCTGTAAAAACAGAGTCATGAAGTTTTGAATATTATTTTTCTGAATATAATAAAACGACGTACAGTCGAAAATGTCGCTGAACAAGTTTCGAAGTTTTTTTCCACGACCCCTGCCCTCGCGTGCTTCGAGAAGATTTTGTTGTGTATTGGATCCTGCGCTCTTGATCGCACGAGTGTCGAATACGAAGATAAATAATAATAACGCATGGCGAATCGTTCGACGCGACACAATCCTGTTATTGTTTGCTTACATGCTTATTTCATTCTTTTTTTTGTAATCACTGTTTTTTAATAATTATTTTCATTTCTTTTCCTTTCAGTTTACACAAATGACGAGAGGAATGTCGAGCAAGAGAAATGTTCATCACACGATGGCCTCGGCATCTGTCGAAGAAGATAGCGACAGCGACAGCGATAGCGATTCTGATGGGGAACAGGACAGAGTAAGTCTCGTTCAGAGTTTCATAAATTCCACTCGTTGTACACTCTTTGCACGTTTCTTCGAACTCATTCCAAATCCCTCCTTTAAGTAACAAAAGATAACAAAATTTATCTGAAATTACGCGATCACGAATAGTCGGTTGATCATTTCGATAAACATCGATTTTCTTTTGTTCGAAATAGGACAATAGAAATTTTTTGGATCAATAAAAAATATCGATTCCATGAACACTGTCTAAAAAATTCATTAATTTTTCTTAATTGCAAATTATTTTATCTTCGTGCAAAATTTCGTGGTCCAAAAGATCGTAAATTCCATCAAAAAAACTTATTTGTATAAAAACTGCTGTTTCTTCGACCATAAATTTAATTATTTGAGATAATGAGACGAAATAATGTGAAATTATAATAATTAACCAATTCTTCGCAATCTTAGTTCAGAAAAAAGTTCGTACGCGCGTCCACTAGAGTTCAAAAATCAAAATATAAACATTTCTGACGTCAACAATCATAATTTCTTAGCAGAGCTCTTCCATTGTGCATTTTAATTAAATAGTTATAAAAGTATTTGTACACATGCAAAATCTTAGTTCGGATTTTGATTAGAGTGTATCGAGCTATTGTTTGTTCGATGATGAGATTCAAGTTGGATAGAAATAATAGGTATTGAAATTCTTCACGAGAGGCTCCGTCAATTTGAGCTCGATGTGCTCGGTCAAGCATACAAAATGTGCCATCGGCTTTGTCACTGTTACAATCCAAAAATCGCAGACTCTTTGTTGTGGGAAAATAAATACCAATTGGCGATGTTTAAGTATCGAAATCATTCACATTACAGCTGCACGATGTTACGTTGACAAAAAGACGTTGATAACTTCATAAATCTTGCATTATTTCGTAGCCAGACATCTCATTATACTTTCAAAGTTTCAAGGTCATTCATTCACTGGTTCTATTCGCAGATGATTTAGAAATATTTGTCTAGATAATGTTACAGTCATGCTCGTTTTACAGGATCCAAATTGACCGAAAAAGAAGAAAATATTTGTTTAACAATTTTTTTTTTCGAAAGTAATGCTCTCGAAATCTTAAATAGTTTCGTTTTTTTGTTTTTCGAGAGAATGATTTATGGTCGCAATCTTATGGTTTCGTATCGTCTGAAATATTGTGTTTTTTTTTTTTTTTAATACCCCAAAAAAGGAAACCTGTTTCAGATTCGTTTCATTCGTTCAGACGATCGAATAAGCCCTTCGAATTGTGAGATCGCCCTCCCCCACATTTAATCCGAATGCCAAAAACAGAATTCGATTACGTAATCCTCTGCCAGTCTCGAATCGAAGCATTTTTTTTTCATTTCTTTAAAAATCCTGTGGTTTGCCTTCGGTAGAATTTTCAACTTATTTTATATCGTATTTCCATATGCGCATCTCATGTTCAAAAAAATCGACTACAAGGCGTTCAACCGACATGTTTTATACGACACATGGGCGAACGATGTTGAACAAAAAGAGAAAGGGATTTTTTTTACCGTCGGTAGATCTCCTTGTGGCATATGTGTTGAGCGTTCGAAAGGCCCTTGGAAAAGTCTCAAGCAACGAGATTAGTTACACTTTAATATTTTTTTGCATTTATAATTAGTATTCATTCAGTCAATTATCTGCTTTTCATTATACAGTCGATCTTTTGTTGAATTATTCTCGAAATTACAACCATAAATCATTTTTAGCCGCGTATTGAAAAAAAAAAAACTCATACAAAAGCCCCGAGTGTGACATTTGAAAAAATCTTTTGCATTCAATTCATAAATATTGAATTATACAATAAATTGCGAATCAGTAAAAAATCAAAACAATTTAAATGTATTTTTGCTTTTAACACAGAAAAGAACGAAAAATTTTCTCATATTTAAGTTATTATTACATCGATGAATCTATTGAGCTTTTTTTTGCCTGAGTAAAGTCCTAAATTTTCCTGTTCACGTTCCTTCAAATAATTTACAAAAATACTGTATAAGGAAAAACATTTGATTGACAAGTTATCAAGGAAATAAATGTGTAGACATTAGAATGTGATTTTATCAGAAGTGAATGGCGGCTGTTCTACTTCGAACGGAGAACAGAAATTTTTTTTATCGTTCTATTACACCAGGAAGGTCCAAATTCGCACGTACGTGAATAATATATGTATATGTATGAGATAAATGGTTAGACGTTCCACGCCACCACGAGTCTTCGTTTCTGACCCTTAAACTCTCGAAATACATCAGCCATGAATATTGATGTGACTAAATTCAAAATTCTAAGCAAAGGAACTCTACTTTTTATTCAGATGTTTTTTTGTAGGAATTGTTGGCGGAAAAATATTTGAATCGATTGTGCCAAGCGATTTGTGGTTATTAAACAAAAAGATGGTGTGAAATTTTCTTATAAAATGAAATGGGAAAGGATGTAGTCGAAGTTGGTTGCATGCTATTGGCGTCGAAGTAACGGGAGGTCGTCCTTGGTTCCGAGCAACAACGCCAGATTATGAAAACGATAATACGACAATAATGACAACGTCATAATTTATCCTTGAATACGAATTAATGATTTAAAAAAAATATATATATTGTATTTCGAACGCCACTAACGATCTTGTGGTACAAACTCCCAAGTGTACTCGACGTTTCTTTTTTTTCGTATTTTGTGGATAAAATAAAAGACGAATTTAATACGTTCGTTGACGAGACGTCTGTGCACTATATAAATATTTATTATCATCGGCAAAGGTTATCGCGAAACGTAAAGCACGTTTATCAGCCTTCACCTAAATTCGATTTCAGTATTACCGTCTGCTTTCAAACGCATATGTTAATCCGTATCGCCATAATGCTGTGAAAAAATTGTAGTGTCGATTTAATGACGCCAACCTAGCGTCACAAATACACTTGTCAAAGCGTTTTGAGAATAGAAAACGTTGCACAAGAACTCAGACTCGATTTATGCTTTTTTTTCGTTATTCATGGCACAGATAAATAACACAAATTTGCCCCTATTTTTTTTTTTTTTTTTTAATCAACCAATCGTTCAACATTTCCTACGATTGACGTTTTTAGGGACAATCAGCTTTCTGGAGGAGGAAAATGCGAACTCTTCACAGCCATCTGGATGTAAACAAAGATGGGGTTATAAGTTATGATGATTTTATGCTACTCGGTGAAAGATTCGCTGAACTTGGTCATCTGAGCCCCGAGTCGAAAGAAGAATTTATCAAAGTTCTTAGCGTAAGTATTTACGAAGCAAATCCTTGTTTGGAGGTACTCAAGGTCACTGGACATTTCGGGAATATTAAATTAATATATTTTGAAGATATTCAGAAAATATAATAAATAACCGAATTAAATCTCTCATGAAATATGCTTTTCTGTGTATATTGACAGTTACGAAGGTAGCATTAGAATTTGCATTTATAAAAGGCAGAAAAATTATTTTTTATTGTTGAAATTTTCAACCATTCATTGTTTTTCAATTTCCCAATATTTTTTTCTCTGCAAACTTTCTTCAGGGCTTTGAACACGAGCCCAAAAATGATCTAATCTTTTTTCCTGATTGAAGAATGTAAGAATATTTTTGGGAATAATTGAAAAAAGATTTTTTTTCGTGTTTTCCAAAGATACGAACATCTAAAGCATTTTTTGTGTGGTCGTGAGCTGAAACCTTTTATGAGCCAATGCCAAACGAGTTTGTGCAGTTTTTACAATAATTGAAGTTTCGAAGGTTTCTCTGACAATATTTTACGATGTGTTTGTCCTCTCTCTGTTGCAGGAAATGTGGGTTGAGCAGTGGGGAGAGATGAGTCCCTATAATCTTGTAGGCGTTGAACAGTATCTCGAAGAAATGCATCACGTTTTGAACGATTGTTCTCTTAAAAAGAAATGCCACAATTTCTTACCTTTCCTATTCAAGGTATACAATTTCTCTAATTTTTTTTTTTTTTTTTAAGTATCTTTTTTTTCTTTCAAATACAGAATGAAAAATAAACAGTAAATTATTGATTTGTGCAGGCGGTAGACAAAGATCGCAGCGGAGAAATATCGGTCGAGGAATTTAAGCTTTTCTTCCAGTGCCTTGGTCTCGCAAATGACGTGAGTATACAAAAATTATAAAAGCAAAGAATTAGGAAATTTACAGTAATTTCATCGAATTAAGTTCCTTTGTCGCAAAATTTTCAAATAATTATAAAATAATGGATTACAAGATAAAACTTTGATATTTCCCTAGTCACGAAAACCAGGAAAATTTTGTTCATTACAACGTTCCATTGAAACTCGAAAATGAATTGTATTAAATGATATTTTGAATAGTTCGTAATTACTGATTTTCTCAATATAATTTTTATAGGGTTTAGAAAAGAGAATTCTTTTTTTTTTTTTAATCTTATTATTTCATCGGCATATACTTACTTTTTTTTTTGTTATATTTTATAAACAGCACGCCGTCGTTTCGTTCACATTTATCGACACGAACGAAGATGGCAAAATCAGCCTCCAGGAGTTCGTCAAATTGGGACGTGACTTTTTCCTGACGGAGGATCATACGAAGCCGAGCAAACACTTCTGGGGACCGCTGGTCGATTAGCGATTGTGATTTGGCTAATCCGCACCCACACATAATGCAACGATTGTGATAATTCCATATTGCGTAATTTTGATCGTCCTTTTGCGCATTTCGACTTTTTATGGTATACAAAATACCATTAGATTCTAAGTCTGAATACTATTTTATATAAGATTTTTTATATCCGTACTTATAAAAAATAAAAATAAAAAATAAAACAAAAACAAAAAAGCATTTTATGGAATAAGTGTTCTCGTAATTTGTAAATTGTGCAGTAATTATTTTTCTTGACGCTCTCAGGGCAGAGCTCGATGTTGGAGCATGTCGTTACAATTCTCAAACACTTAGTCGTAGTTGCACCGATACAAAATCTTACACTTAATAATTTATCTAATATGAACAATTCATCGATCAATTGAATAATGTCATTCAATTTCACCATTTGCTTGCTTATTACACTCACGAAATTTTATTAATCAGTTCGGAGTTGAAAAAAAAATGAACTTATTTTCGAGATTTACGCAGGGAGAAACCTTCGCCCGTGAACGCTTTGAATTCGTCAACGTCTTTGACCTGCAATGTACAAGAAAGGCAATGAAAAACATTCTAATTATTTTTAAATAAAAAGTATTTATGAAAATTGAGCTTTTGCACTGACCTCTTTGTTGTTAGCAGGTTTGACATTCCTTAAAAATCTCAGCGTTCCCATCTTATAATCGTAATCAGGAATTCCTCGGACGTAGACCGGTTTCGCAATTTGATTGTCCGATTGAGCCGAATCTTTTCGCTTTTTACCGTCCAAACGATTGCCTTGTCCTTTGAAAGCGACGAAACCCGTTGGATCGGGCATCATATCGACCGGATCGATCGTATTTTCGTCTCTTTTCATTTCTCTTTCTGGCTCTTTGTAACCAACCGGCGCATCAAATTCAACGTTCATGTCGCATTCGATTATACTAACCGCTGGCCCAGGTCGTGTTTCAAGAACACACATTTCGTATATGCGTTGATTATATCTAATCGCAATAATATCACCAGTTGTCAAACATGCAAAACTCCTTAAACCATTTTCCAACACTGCTTTTGGATTCGTTATGTCCAAAAAATCCTCCGACTGTGGTTGGAAACGAGAAAATGTTGCAACCGGCAGTGAAACGCTTTCGATGTTTAAAATTTCACCCTCTCCTAACAGGAGATTGTGCATCATCTGGAATTTAATTTTCAAGTTTTCATTACGATTTAACAAATCAAAATATTTGAAGTATTTAAAGTATTTAAAGAGAAAGCCATAAATTATTTACCCAATAGGGAAGGTAGACTTTTCCTTCGTCCGCAACAAACTCCAAAACTCCGCAATGAGTTATGCGATTGGTTTTTTTGTTGGTAAGTTTAAATTGCATAGGATAAACGATGTTCAGTCTCGTTAGTTGCTCCAAGGCGGAAGGAGGCATAATAACTGTACGAAAAAGTAAAAATTATGCCAAAATGCAATGACGAATAAGGCATCGAAACAAATCGAAAAAAATAAGATTTTTGACAGTTGAAAAAAAATTGCTACTTACTTTTTCCACCTCTTTCAACATCTTGTCTATCATTCCCAGGTAACATAGACACGGAAAAACATTTGTACTGTGTATTAAAGGGCCTTGGTATATCCGGGAACATATTAAATCCAAACTGAAATTGAAATGTCATTGTAATTGTTGACATAACCTCAGTGTTCATTGTCATTCTCAATATTCATCATTTCTTAAAACCATTATTCACAAAGTTTTCGTTTTTTTCGTCCTTCTCTTACCATTGTGATGTGTTTTCTTGTTGTTTCTTGGTTGACGATGAAATTACAGAATTTTTATACGAACGTGAAAAATTTTCTTTCGTCAATTTGGAAACGGCTTGGATTTCACGAATTCACACATGCGCATTTTGTGTCTAAACATTATGAAACCCACACAAACGTATATGCATGCATATACATTTGATAGAAATCTGCAATCTCGATCGAGTAAGTTGCATAGCTCATCAACTTCCTAATTTCACCGCTACAAAATATTGCCGTCAAAGAAAACTCCAAATTTTGTGTTTTTATGTTTTGGAGCACAATTCTTAGTTGTAAAAAAAAAAAAATGTTGGAAAGAAAGTGGAAGAATACTACTCCCCACTACATTGCACTTACTACGCTTGCACGTGGTCACCACGTCGTCACGTTGTGTAATAAAAAAATGGTGGAGGTTCAGTGAATGACGGGAAAGCACTGTGTATTTTATTCAATAATTTTAACGCTTCTATAGTCTGAAATAAATAATAATCAAACAATGAAGTACGCGATAGGATTAGCAATGAAAATATCGGCATTTACAAGTGTCGGACTCGGTGGATGGTGGGCTGGTAAAAAATATGAACGTTCCCAACACTCGAAGATCGAGGAAAGCAATGAGGAGTGTTCAGCACCTAACCTGAATATTCCCAGTTTGCCTGCCCTGCCAATATTTGGCACAGTTTCGGCGGCATCACCAATAGTTCCTGCAGATAAATCCGTGGACATGGGCTCCAAATTGTCGACAACAACGTCCCGAGTATCAGAGGTTAGTGATCACGTTTTATTTAGCTTGAATTATTTATTTTTACAGTGGGAAAGAGATCGTTGCAGTTCTCGAACGAGTGGCATTTCAGAGGCTCTACTTGTCAAAACGATTGATTTATCGATCAATTTTCACTATAAGCGAGTGATAAAATTTGTCAATATGGTTGTCACACAGTAGCTTTTCCACTTCTCGTAAAATTTCATCATAATACCAATAAATACCGATAAAAAGGTAATGATTGTAAATAAATCGAAATTTTTCTAAAACAGATTATGCGATTTGGTTTTCCTGGTTTCGACAACATTAAATCATATGACGACTTTGTTCTGTCTTATGACAGGCGGAACAGAGTGGCACACTGGGTTTTTGAACATCTTACTAATGAAAGACTAAAGTCCGAAGAGAACGTGGACAGATCAAATTGTGAATTTAAACCGGATGAAAGTATACATCCATTTTTTAGGTGAGTTAGTCAACATTGATCTTTCTTCTAATTTAAAAAAACATTGTTCAATTGTCGAAAGTGTCAAGAGCTCTCGGAAAATAACTTTTACAGTCCCTGACAGATCTAACAATTCTGACTACAAAGGAAGTGGATACGATCGTGGCCATTTGGCTGCTGCAGGAAATCATAAATTGTCTCAAACACACATTGAGCAGACCTTTTTTCTCTCAAATATGGCACCTCAGGTCGGAGTCGGTTTCAACAGACACTCGTGGAACAGATTGGAAAAATATGTTAGGAAATTAACCAAGGTTTATAGGAATGTCTACGTCTGTACTGGACCACTTTATTTACCAATGTAATTATTTTCAATTTTTACATATACGCATGAAAAATAAAAAACTTGGAATTTACTTTGCAAGTTTTCCTCTATTTTGTTTCTAATGAAAAATTTACTATTTCTAATAAGTCATCGATTATTTATTACAAGGATTTGTCTCTTGTTTTGAAGAATTGTTAGAGAAATTGGAAAAAGAATTATTCTTCCTTACTTTTTCTAGCAGTATATCAATTTCTTTTTTTACTTGATTTAGGAAAGAAGCTGATGGTAAAAAATACGTACGCTACGAAGTTATTGGTGCAAATCACGTGGCTGTGCCCACTCACTTTTACAAAGTGGTAGTTGGGGAAACTCAGGACTCAAAATTAGAAATGGAGGCGTTTGTTATGCCAAATAAAAAGATTGATGACAATACACCGCTCACCAGTTTCCAGGTATGATTCTCGTTAAATCGTTGGAATGGACAATGCAAGAAAAAAACTGTAAAGGATTTTCGTTGCGTTC
This sequence comes from Campoletis raptor, assembly GCA_948107755.1. Classification (NCBI taxonomy): domain Eukaryota; kingdom Metazoa; phylum Arthropoda; class Insecta; order Hymenoptera; family Ichneumonidae; genus Campoletis; species Campoletis raptor. Next base: position 16,904,118 of record OX403627.1, on the reverse strand, counting down.
GGATTATCAGAGCTTTGATACTATTTTTGAACGCATTGGAAAGATGCTCATAAATCATTGTGGAATATTAAATGATCCTATGCCATTTTTTTTTCTTCATCAGGTGCCCCCGGAAAGTATTGAACGTGCCGCAGGACTGTTATTCTTTGACAAAATATCTCGGGAAAAACTAACGAAAATAAACGGCAAAAAACTAGCATGGTAAAAACTTATACGACGAATTCTAGAAATGTTTTTGTAAATTTTAGCACGAACGAGTTGCCTGAATAAGGAAACGCAAATTTTAAAGGATATTATTAATAAAATATTGTTATTACCTAAGTCTTGGGATGTTTATTACTTTTTTCTGTACATTCATGCATTCGACGATCCTCATTGAAAACTAACATTCACACCTAAACGTCTGACTTAATTTAGAAACTTCAGAAGTATACAATAATTAATGGATGGACACTTTAGCTCCATTGGTGTTTGATCAGCTGTTTTTGACCTTTTTCTCATGTTTAAGCCAGCGGGAGATCTGTACTTCAGTCTTGCACAATGTAATACATTTTAAAAGATCAACGCGAGGCCATTTCGTCATGATGTAAGTTTCGTCTGGTACGATGGCTCAAATTTTTTTACAATTGCATACTAATATTGATTTCATTTATCTTTTAAATCTTTTTATAATTATAAATTACAATTTTTCATAGATTAATTCATTAATATTATCGGAATTCGTTTCATTCTTAATTACTTTGGTCACAAAAGTACATATTATATACGAAATATTATAAATGTTAACTATTTTCAATATAAAATCTTATCGATAATTAACCATTGGAATTAATATTCGCAGCTTATAAATCTAAAATATGTACAAAATCAACAGAGCACGGACGAGAAGCGACGAAAAGTTTCGTTCAAATTTTTGCCACTTACATTCGTGCGATTATATCGAATAAAATTCGCTCTGACAAAAAAAAAGTTTATCTCTTTCGAAATGGGCACTTTTAGAGACAGCTCCAAACATGAGTAAGCGTAAAACCGTTACAAAAGTGGAGGTCGATTTAAAAAATTGGTCATAAATCAATTATGAACAGGAATAAAGAGTGTTTCTTGGAGAAACGAGAAGTGCCCATTTCTTTTCTCGTTGGATCGTTCATAGCTTCTACGTAGCACGTTAAAATTACAATAATTTCTATTTAACATCGAGTATCTTACAATTATTCTCCTTATTACTCTCGAGAATTTATGGATGTGGCATTAAGCCTCGAAGATCATTCGCTCTCCACGATTTTTCATGAATTATAATAAATCAATCGATAAAACGAGTACTAGCAATTGCATGATTTTTTTTTTGTTTTTCATAACTCTTGGAATGTTCATTCAAATATTCGTTACTTTCAGTATAATTAATTATAATGAGTATATAATACAACTAGGCACTTGTAAATGGACGGGCCTTTTAAGCTCATAGAGCTTTTTTTTTAAATCTTTTCATTTTAATATAAACATTTAAAATCCGAAGTAAGGACACTTGAATAAGTTGTTTTATAAGTACACTTGAAAAAATGTCACTCGATCTACGTATGTTAATGAAAACGCCAAGTGAGCAAAATTCGGGAGTATAGAAATCTGAAGGATTAGATTTAATTTTTTTAAAGCGATGAGGAACCAATTCGGAGTGACCAGGATGTGAATCTGTGGCTGCGTTAATCGTAGAATTCGTGTTGAACACAGCCCTCGTAAAAATACGTTTGATTTTTCTTATAAAATGTGACGTATCCTCGTGTTTATGTGTGTAATATGTTGCTGTGTGTCACTGCACGACGTTGAATGCTGCCGAATTTGCGTTCGGACTCGACAATACACGGTGCGGACTAGAATATTTCTTTTTTGCGTCAATCTTTTTCCTTTTCCGTCATTAAAATCATCGAACATCCATAAATAAATGGGAGGTCTCTAGTTTTGGGTCAAGATGTAACAAAGTCGAAAGACTTGCACAGCGGACTAGGATAAACGATTTTGAGCAGCAAAACAAACGTTTTCTGCAAAACTCCTGCTTTCTCTCTTCATATTAATCTCTCCTCCGGAGGTGGTTTCATAACGTTGTCCATTTCGACTCTGGGATTGCTGAATTCCTGAGCACTTGGACTGTACGTGCCACGTGTCGCTCTTTTCTTTCTTGCCATCATGAACAGAGCCGTTAACGAACCGGCGACTATTAAAAATAATATTGCAAGAATTGGTCCCACTATTACCGCAATGTCCCGTGCTTGACTTCCCAAAAAGTGTTCGGTCTGTTGGAAAAAAAAAATGATATTAATAGTCACTAAACTCGTCAATATTCTTAAACAAATTTATGGTTTTCAACTTTTTTACTCACTTCCGTACAATTCGGCCCTCTGTATTCCGGTGTACAGTGACAAGTGTAACCGGAATCGACGCATTGGCATGTGCCACCATTTTGACAATAATCCTAAAATAATAAAAAAAATCAAGTATTGTTGCAATTTGTTTAATACGAAATAAAAAAAACGTTTAAAAAATGTGATTTTGAGGGTAAATTGTACCGCTTCGTCGCAAGGATTGATCCTATCACAACCGTGACCACAAAAACCACGTTCACAGACGCAGCTATACGTTCCAGGAAGATTTTCACAAGTGCCCCTTCCACAGTTAGTGGTTCTCAGTAAACACTCGTCCACGTCAATCGAACAGTCTGGTCCGGTGTAACCGGTGCCTGAACAATCGCATGTGTAACTGTTGATGCCATCGTAACATTTTCCATCATTTTTACATGGCACGTCGCCATCGATATTTGGAGCACAGTCGTCGATGTTCGTCTCGCAATAAGCATCCATGAATCCAAGAGGACAAGTGCATTGAGGTGCCTGAAAAATTGTAATAAAATAAATATTAAAAATCAGTTATTTCTCTAATTTTTCCAAATGTCGATTTCGTCAATTGTCATTTTTCTCCCCTCAATTTCACGGTTGATATAATTATTTATGCAATTAATTAAGAAAAGTTTCGAAAAGAAAGAGAAAAATAAATAATTTACCTCATACAAAAAGTCGCATCTTCCACCATTTTCGCATTTCTTTGCAATGCAATAAGGAATATCACACAGTGGCCCCTCGTAACCAGGCATACAAGTACACGTGAAATTATTTCCAGTTCTTTCGTTAACAATGTCGGTACAAGTCGAGCCGTTCCTGCATGGGCTATTTTCGCACCTGATTAATCTGAAGTTTTCGCATAGATCGCCCGTAAATTGATCAGGGCATTGACACCGGAAGGATCCGGGCAAATTAACGCAGACTCCGTCATGTTGACAGGGCGTTGCACCCACGCACTCGTTAATGTCTTTTTCACATCTAATAAAGAATTTACAAGAATTCGAATTATTGAAAAATGTATTTGAATGAGAAAAATATCGCAATAGTTGATAAGAATTATTTATCTATAATGAAATAAAAATTATTGACTACACTTACAACCAACCGGTCCAGCCTTTGTTGCAGACACACGTATAATTAGCAATTCCATCGATGCAGGTAGCACCATTTTTGCATTTATTGGCAGCACATTCATCGATATCGACTGAACAGTCGTCTTCGGCATAACCAGCTGGACAATCACATACGTAACTGCTCAGCTCGTCGTGACAATGGCCTGAGTTTTTACAATCAGCTTCGAAACACAAACGGCAACCTATGCTCTCAGAATCCGTTTCATTGTTTCGTTGCAACGAGAGATATTCCACTGGTGTGAAATTTGCATTTCGATAGACTTCGTCGTATGTGAAGAAATGGAGTAGCATAGTGCCTATGCGTACCTCGCCAAGGCAACCCTTGAATGGTTCACCTGTTGAAAAAATGATTAATAATATGGTTTAAAAAAAATTGTTTCTTCAATAATCTGATAATTTTTGATGTAGAAGGTTTTTTCAGTGTTTAAATTCGTTGATTCCGTACCTGACATCATTCCGTGATAAGGCATAGCCGTTGTCAATCTTCGATCAGCGAGCTCGACCGAATTTCCATCGATACCTTCACGATTATCGATTCTTTGTCGTTCAGTTTCGACGGTAACGTAGCTATTTTTTTCCCACGCGTCATCAGCCAGTCCTCCCAAAGTGACAGTTCCACTTTCGAGGAGTTCGTACCACATGGAGAAATTGAATTTATTGCTCATATCAGGAACAGCTTCCTCACTAGGATTTTTGTATCCGCAGCTGAGCGAATTTTCGGTAAGTTTTAAAACGATAGTTGTCCAATTGCCATCAGGAACGTCTTTTCCGAAGCTGATAGTATCGTGATTTATAACGTCAAGTTTCCAGGCGACGGTTACAACGTCTTTGTAAACGGAAATAGTGAAATGTTGATCACCCTCGAGTTTTGACATGTGCATCAGAGTTCCACCGGTGTGTGAACGGTAAGTTATGGTGATGGCGTCGATGGTGGAGTCGGTAGAATTTTTAGCTTCCAATTGATCGTAAACGTAAGTAAAAGAATTATCGAGACCATCGAAAGTCGCATTTGCTACACATTCGTAGCCATCGTCAAGATTCTGACACTTCGAGCCACTCGGACAATCTTGCAACTGACAAAATTCCATTTCTTGACAAGTTTTGCCCGTGTATCCTCTCGGACACTGGCACCAAAAATCGTTCCAAGTTACGTGACAAGTGCCATTGTGATAGCAAGGATTGCTCTCACAAACGTTGTCCGAACGAACGCCTTCGAGAACTTTGGCACGGTCCAGTGTAACCGTACCGAATTGTACGAACGTTGGAATTTCTTTAGTATTGAGAGGATAAAATTCAACGACCATAGTGTCAACCCCATTCGATATTTGCACGTCTTGGATTATACCTTTGAAATTAATCTGTGGCAATTGATGTTCCATTTGACGATTTTCAGCTTGACGAATATATCTCGATGCTTGTGGCAAACCACCGAGATACAAAACCGTTACGTTTAATGGCCCAGAAGCGCTTATTGTTTTTCTGAAGTATTCCGTACCGTTTATTTTCACTTGAACGAGTGTTGTGTTTCGTATTATTTGAATGAGATGATAATTTCCATCGTTCAATTTTACTGCTCCCACGGTATAAGCTTCGGTGCCGTTGAATTGTATTCTTAAACGTAAATCACCGCCCTCCAGTTGTGCCGCGATGTACGTTTTTTCTTGAGATTTTGATTCCAACTGAGGATTTGGCTCAGAGCCGAGATAAAATATATCACCGCGTGGTTCTCGAGTCCGTATAAACATAGAAATGTCAACGATCGAACGCACCGCCCTTCTCGCCATATCCGATACTTTTACTGTCACATAACCGTTCGTTATGTTTTCGTGACCAAATGTTGCCGCTGTCATGTTGTATTGGCAGGTTCGACCAAGATAAGGACGTTCGCATTTGCATGAAAAATCACGCCAACGATCCGTACAGTGTCCACCGTTTTTACAAGGATTTGGAGAACACTGGGCATCACGTGGACAGCCTGGTTCTACGTGCTCCATTAACACGTTCTTTGAATCCATTCCCGAATAAATCTGTTGAGAAAATTTTAAGAATTGAAATAAACATCTTATTTTTTATTCATGGACACCAGAGTCTTTTCTTAGACAGTCAGAGCATAGGAAAATATAATAAGTTTTGTTTGGATTGTTAAAACTAACAATATTTTGCAGTTGGGAATTTTTTAAAATTAATCTCCGAAGCTCAAAATGTTCAGTGATCATTGCACGCTATTATACCGATAAAAAAAAAATTGAAAACAGTTCAAAATCTTTGTAAAAGGAATGGAATGAATAAATTTGTTTGTTTTGCTCTCATCATACCCATTCGCCATTAATAACAACGTCCTCGACACATCCGACAAAGAAAGGTGGTCCATGAGTCAATTTGCTGAGATAACTGATGGTCCCACCGACGTAAGTAGTCGGGAAAGAAGTAGGTGTGACGTTGGCACCTTCGTTAAGATTGATCGGATAAATGGTTTGTTCTTCGTTCGCTGATAAAACGAGGTGTGTAGCATTTATAGCGACAAAAACTCTTTGCCAGGTCGAATCATTCAAGCCACTGCCGATAAAAACGCCCTCCCATTTGTTGAGAATACTCGAATGAAGATTGAGCTTTCCGTTAACAAGCTCGAGGATGTAGAAAGTGGTGCCTTTGCCCATTGCAAGAAGACCGTTTGGAAGGGTCGTTCTAAATCGAAACTGAATGTCGTAACCCTCGTCTCTCGTTGTGTTGACCATTACGAACGAGCTGCCACTCAGCGACATTGTCGTTACCTAGAAAATTGAAAAAAAATCTCAGTCTCCAAAATTTTCAATACGGTTAATCGATTACTTCGTCCGGAGCCACCAACCTCATCTCCTTTCAGATTCTTATAACGTAAACATGCAAGTAATCAAAAATTAAAACAAACATAACACTCTTCGATTATTAATATCCGAGTCAGCAACAAAATTTCAATTCTTCATAAATATTCATTGCGATATTAATTACGAATAGGTCAAAATTACGAAATTTTCCTTGACGTTCTTTCTTTCTTTTTTGTTTTTTTTTTTAAATCGTAAATTAATAAATAAACTTACGTTGCGACAGGTTTCTCCGTGAAAACCGGTAGAGCAGGTGCAATTGAACATGTGTTCGGTTTCGTTGACAAGATACGGCCAACAGGTACCACCATTTTGGCACGCGGTGCCCTGGCAGCCGATAAGTTCAACAGAACAATTTTTCCCGCCGTATTCAGGTTCGCAGGAGCAGTAATAATCGGCTCTACCGTCCGTGCACGTGCCATGCTCGCAGGGTGTATATCTTTTGCACTCATCGATGTCGTGCTCGCAATGATCACCTTCAAAACCTTCGTCGCATTCGCACGTGTAACCGCCTATTCTGTCGACGCAGGAACCCGCGATGCATGGACTGCTCTCGCACTCGTTTATGTTTATCTCACAATTTTTTCCCGTCAGACCTTGCACACAGAGGCATTCGTATCTGCAAATTAAAATGTCAAATGATTATTTTTAAACAATTCGAAGAAAAATTTGTATCTGAACAAAAACTATGTCAATTTATGATTAACAGCGTTTAATGATTATAAAATGAATATTGTCAGAATTCTACTCCCATTTTTTCTAAATCTTCTATAAAAATATTGAACTTTTGATAGGTTTCGTAAGAATTATCAATATACAATAAATCAGTGTCAATTCCACTTAATCCTAATGGAGAATGGAGTCGAATGGAGTACGACTTACAAAATGCTCATGAAAAAAAAACTACAATTTTCTAAGTATCATTCGAGTATGCTTACCCGCTGGCATTAGCGTAACTGAAGTTTTGTGTGAAGATAGCAGGCAGTGTGCGAGCTTCGCTCTTGTACAATTCTTGATTGGATCTTTCCAAGCAAGTGCCATTGTACTGACAAGGTGAACTGTCACATTCGTTGATGTCGATTTCACAGTTTTGGCCCGTATAGCCGGGGTAACATTGACATTTGTAGGTTTTGACTTCGTCGATGCATACAGCTTCGTTGACACAAGGATTTGATAAGCAATCGTCGATATTGATCTCACAGTGAGAGCCTTGGAATCCGGTGTCGGTACAGTCGCAAGTATAATTATTTATGCCGTCGATACACAAGCCGTGGTTCAAACAAGGCTGTGGATTGCAGTCGTCGATGTTTGTCTCACAATTTTTTCCGGTAAAACCCGGTGCACATACGCAAGTATAAGCGGCTATTTGATCGATGCAGGCGGCGTTATTCAAACACGGTTTACTCGCGCATTCGTCGATATTTAAGTTACAAGTTTTGTTTCCGTACCCCGGCGGACAAATACATTCAAATGTGTTTACTCCGTCGATGCAGGTCGCGTTGTTCTCACAAGGCCCACAAAGACACTCGTTTATGTCGATGTTACAGTGATCTCCGGAATAACCCGGACGACAAAAACAATTGTAACTTCCTATGGTGTTTATGCAGATACCATCGTTGCAGGATTTGTTGCCCAAAACCGCACACTCGTCTATGTCAGTGTCGCAAAGTTTACCTGCAAAAATACGTTTTTTTTTTTTAAATTAAATTAGTATCTCACTTTTGAAGAATCATTAAAGGTGATCATAAATAATAAGAAATATGGATTGAGCAGCTTTGCACATAAATTCTTTCAAACGTTTTGTTATATTTTCTATCTGGTTAAATTTTTTTAAATGATCGGTTATCAGATTAATTATGAAATTAGTATTTCGACATGAAAATTTTGAAAAATTTGATAGTATTTTGGACAAAATGACAGATCATTGAAATGAGAAAGAAAATCATGAGGATGTAATGTAAAAATTATTGAAAAAAAACAACATACCTTCGAATCCTTCGGAACAGTCGCATCTAAAACTATGATCGTCAAGATTATGACAAGTTCCATTGACGCAAGGATTCGTGAGACAAGGATCGTGGGATAGTGATCGAACAGCAGTGCAATTAGGTTCCCTGTAACCGTCTTTGCATTTGCATTCCCATCCGGCGACACCATCGACGCAAACTTTATCATTAGGGCAAATGACGTCTTTGCAATCGTCGACGTCGATGTCACAGGTTTTGCCCTCGTAGCCGGCAGGGCATTCGCAAACAAATTCGCGTCTGGAGCGTACAGTGGACAGTGGCGTACACGTGCCGTTATTTTTACATGGATTTTTCCCACAAGCGTCGTATTCACGCTCACAATTGTCGCCCATAAAATCTTGTGTGCAATTACACGTGTAGCCGTTCGGTCCATCGATGCAGGTTCCACCGTTTTGACAAGGTTTTGACAGACACTCGTCCACGTCGATTTGGCAATTTTTTCCTGTTGAAAAACACATTTTTTTTCATTATTCAATTTTTATTATTCACTGAACTAAAAACGTTGTTAAAAGGATGACGATTTAAGCATCGAAATGTGCGAATGAATCATGTGAATTAGACACAACACACAAAACGACAAAATTACCAGAATCACCGTTTTTTTTCTTTATCTCGTTGCAATTTTTAATTACCCGTAAAACCAGAGAGACACTGGCAGTAGTAACTGTTCAAATGATCAATACATATTCCTCCGTTGCGGCAAGGGTCGCTGGTGCACTCGTCAATGTCGATCGAACATTCAGGTCCTGTCCATCCGGGCTCACAGTTGCAGTAATAACCACGAGGCTAAATGTAAAAGCGAATGACGAAAGCCACAGTGAAAAATAGCGTTAACAAAAGGTGCAAAATTAACCAACAGACTTTATTTTTTCGAAAAAATTCCAATTTTTTAAAAATTCGATACAAAATGAAAAGATTTTTAGTAGAAAATATTGAATATGAATTTTTCAATACACAATTCTGATCAGAAGCGAATGAAGAAATAAATATATTTGTCCTGGGTGAATAAAATTGAGAGAAAAAAAAGATTACATTTTTTTTTTTTAAATTCATTAATTCAACTTTTTTGTTTATGATAATGGAATCAATTGAAAAAAAAAAATTCCAGCTGATGCAGAAGCAAGCAACAATGATAAAAGCACACAAAACACAAGACTCACATAATCGTGACAAGCTGATGCTTGTTTGCAAGGAAGATCACGACACGTTACAGGATCTTTGCACTGAGGTCCTGTCCAAAATCTTGGACACTGGCACATTACTCCATAAATCGTTTCAACGCACGATCCACCATTGTAACAAGTGGAACACCAATCGGACGAAGGAATGTGACAATTTTGTCCTGGATGATCGTGAAACCAACGGAGAGGGAGAAAAAACAAACAACACACGACACTTAACACAAATTATGAGATGATAATGATTTTGTGTAACTTTCCCATGGACACATTCAACGATGACAGGGTTAGTAAAGTTCGCAGTGGAACGAGATTATAAAATGAACGAAATACGCTGACAAAATCGAATTCAACAAAATTCTCAAAAGCTCTAATCGATCAAAATTCATTTTTTTAAAAAAGAATGAACAATTCAGAATTAAAAAAAAACAACAAAAATTCTATTTTCTGTTTTTTGTTCAATTTCCAAGATTTTCATAACAACAAATTAAAAATTTATTTTGTCATAATTTTAAATCACAAAATCCTCAAAATCTCGAATCAATAAAAATTCATTTTTTTGAAAGAATGAACAATACAGAATTGAAAGACAAAAAGAATCATAATTTAATTTTTTTTTGATTTTTGTTCAATTTTCAAGATTTTCACACCGAAAAATTAAAAACTCATTTTGTTATAATTTTAAATCACAAAAACCCACAAAATGGGAAGACAGTTTGAAAAATCTTTTGTACGAAAGTTCTTTGGATGATTTTGTTGAATAATTTTGTTTTGCCTCGAATGTAACGATGAATTTGATTTTTCGTTTGAATAAAAATAAGAGAAAATAAAATACCTTTCCAGCCAGGCGGGCACGTGCAATTATATCCATTGATGTCGCTATTGCACGTACCGCCGTTAGTGCAAGGACTTCCGGCGCAGAAATTGATAGTGCAATTTGGTGGATTTCCCATAAATCCAGGTTTGCAAACGCATTGCAATCCTGAGGGTACTTCGAGGCAAATACTGTTCGAAGGGCAAGCAGCATTTTCGCATTGTCCTCGTACACTGTTTTCACAATGTTTACCCGTATATCCGTGTGGACATTTGCAATAATAAGAGCCAAATTCGTCGACGCAGATTCCACCTTTTAGACAAGGGTTTGAGAGACACTCGTTCAGATTAAATTCACAATTCTGTCCACCGAAGCCTTCCGGGCAATTACAAACGTAACTCCCATAATTATCGAAGCAAGTTCCATTGTTCCAGCAGGGACTATCGACGCATTCGTCGATATTTATTTCGCAATGTGTTCCTTCGTATCTAAAAAAAAAAAGAATTTTTTTTTATTAATTTCAATAATAACAAACAAACGTCAAAATATTCGTTTTATAAATAACCAAAAAATCTGTTAATTCTGTAAAACTAGAGATTTGACTAAAATACTTTTAAACTGCGAATCGAAAAGTGTAAAAATTATTTTTTTGATACAAAAAAAATCTTTTTGACTTTAAGTTGGTGAAAAAAGTGATTTTTTCTTAATAAAAAACGATGAATGATCAATTTACCCAGTTTTTTCGCATCTACAAGTGTAATTGTTTATTCCATCGAGACAAATTCCTCCATTCATGCAAGGATTTGAGTTACACTCATTGATATTAATTTCGCAATGTTTTCCACCCCGTCCAGGTGGACATTGACAACGATAATCACTGTCGGTAAGTGCAACGCACGTTCCCTTGTTTTTGCAAGGATTATCTTCGCAAAGGCGAACACCAAGTTGCGATTCGCAGAGGGCGCCTGTATAACCGTGCGGGCACGTACACGTGAAATCTCCTTTCGAATCTTCTACGCAACTTCCGCTGTTTTTACAAGGGTTGCTGGCGCACGGTGGACCTGAATAAACGGATTTAAAAACCATTACGTCACACTTTATTCTATAAATTCTTATTCAAGAATCAAAAGTTAGTCAAATTTTACATAAAGACTACGTGTAGGAATAATTCTCAAGCTGCAGATGCTACAAAGTCCAAAATAAACACATTTACAAAACCAAAGGCACAAACACCAAAAAAATACAATGTCGAGGAACAGATTTTCTTTTTGTGGCAAATAAATAGATTCAAACATTAAATTTAAAGTTGAGTGGATGTTCATTCACAAAATATGAATTTTTTAGTGCATTTGGACCAGCAATTTGGAATGCAACAAAAATTCTCAATAATTTATCGTATTTGCAATAACGACAACAAAAAAGAAACGATATTTGAAGAAAAAAACAATCAGAATATCAACGATATATCAATCAAAGGAATATAATTTAAAAAAATGTTTGAATCATAAAATAATGAAATCGTCAACACAGTTTGAGTAAAATTGAGTGTCAACAAACAAATAATGAAAAGGACCCGTCCTCCGTTTACAGATTTTGTTTGTTATCGTAGGAATCGTAAGCCAAGAAAAATATAATTTGTTAGAAAAACGTTATAGCAGACAGAAAAGGAAGCGAAGTACGAATTATTAGCTGAAACTACAAAAAACCTCACATTATCATGCAGATGATAAAACCTGAAAAGGAAAAAAAAGGAAGCAAAGTACGAATTATTAGGCCAAACAACAAAAAAACTGACATTTTCACGCAGACGATAAAACCTGAAAAATGGACGGAAGCAAAATGAAAATGGAATGAACTACTGGGAAAATATTTCGTGCCACCTGCTGAACTACGAAACTACGGGAATTTTTTTTATCAACTTATATGACTAAAAAAAAAAAATATATTCCTATACAGAGAATAACTACGTTGATAAGCAAAAGTAAAAAAAAAAGTCGTGCGTAGAAAATAATGAAACGTCGTTAAATAGTGGAAAATAAAACCGAGCCCGAGAGTGTTCCCTTTTGCTAAAATATTTATAAACAAATAAAGTCACTTTCTTCAATGAAGAAATTGTTCATTTTTTTTTTGTAATTTATTTTTTAATTCTATTTGATTCGTCGTATAAAAATTTCTACCATTGTCGAGCTGACAGTTGTTGCCGGAATATCGGGCATAACAGTGGCACTCGTAACGATCCTGTCGGGAAACGCATTTGCCGTGCATCATGCATGGTTCGTGATGACAGTAATCCGTAGTCGTATCGGATGACCCGCTACGTCCGCCGACGCTGTTCGGATCACCTGAAAGATTCAGACAAAAGCATGCAAAACTACTCGAGGGACGACTGGCTTCGTGGAGGCAAAAGAAAAAGAAAAAGTAGCTTAAGGTAGTCGACGACGTTGGGAGAGATCTAGCCTGAGGTCAAACGTTATACTTTCGCTTAGCGCACTATTTCGGTGTATCCAAAGATATTAATTTTTTTAAATTCTACTCACACACTAGTTATTTCACTGTCAAAAAATTAAAAAATTAAATAAAAATAAAAAAAACAGTATACAAAACGTGAAAAACAAAGCAATAAATTCAAACGGTGCTCGCCTACGATCAATTAATTTCTTAATTACTATAAATATTAATGAAATGTATCAAATATTTTTTTAATAATCCAACTTTTTCAAAAACTTAAGTCTAATTATTTGAATTGCTATTAAAAATGAGACAAAATTTTGATATTTTTTTCGATGTCTATCTAAAATAAAAAAAGGGGAAAAATTTTTGACGATTTTAATGACTTGCGATGATCAATTGCGATTTAATGAGACGAGGCTTCGGGACGTATCGTCGTTTAGAATACACTGTTTCTCGACAAATATTTGGAGCATTGAATACTTTAAACTGGAATACGTTCAAAGTTATTCTATCCAGAAATTCGTCTTTAAAAATTACAGTCTAGACAACGATTCAGCCTCGAAGCTGCATTTCTAAATCAATGGACAGTCCAAGGTGCGATTCGGCAAACGAGTACGTTAATGACAAAAAGCAACGAGATTAGAGGGACGAGAACACACGAAAATTTCTTAATCGTATCTTATAGATTTTCCTTTTGAGGAAAATTTTTTGTCCAATTATCATTTAGTGTTACAATTTCGTTAAATTCTTCATCAAAATCGAAGGAATAATTAAGCAATTAGAAGAAAAAAAAGCGTTTTCCTTTTTAGGGTTTCGAGAATTGACGTAAAAGTTGGAAAACCTGTTTTTCTCGTATGAAAACGTATTTATTTTTCTCACACATCAGAATGTGACAGAATCTCTGAATAATGACGGAAAATGTGAAAAATATTGTAAAACGAGATTACACTTTTTCACAAAAAACGTTAGAAATCATATTTTTCATAAATAAGTCGCAGATTTTAATGAAAAAGTAAATTTTATATGATAGTTGGACAAATAGCTCTGACCGTTGAAATGGGAGTTTGAATGAGTCATCGCGATAATGGAAGGATCGTAAAATACCTTGCGCACGAGTAATTCGTTTTTTTTTCTTATGTTTCTTTTCAAATTTCTATTTGAGGCTGAAGTGAAGCTGATAACATGATTGCTGGTGAAACTTTTGACATTTTTTCGATTCCAATCGACGACTTCGTCGATAAATTTTCTTCGTTTAATGATAAAAACAAATTCATTGACGAATGAATCGCCGAGTGATTTGATATTCTCAAACGATTTAATTCAATCAAAATATTCTTATTCCTCGATAGAATTTTTATTCGATTTTTAAACATTATTTTAACAAATTGTTTACTTACATCCTTTGGTGTTTAGTGGACAAGCTCCAAACACAGCACCTAAATTTACTGTATCGTTGAACAATATTCCTGGACCTTGGAGTATACAACCCTTAAAACCTTCACCGACAATCAACGAACTGTTGTTCCCTCGATCAGGAAGCATCAAAATTGCTGAGTTGTAGGTTGCATTGGCAACGACCTGATTCATTAATATCAATCGATTTATTCAAGTTCAAATGCTTGGACAAATTTTCAAGACCTCAAATCTTTAGAGGGAAATTGTCTCAACTGGATAATCATTAATGAGAATTTTTTTAATATCCATCGAATTGATTAAACAGGTTAAAAAAATAAAAAATTATACAATTTTTTCTTGGCACGTATATTTCACGAAATATATTTTGTAAAATTCTATCAATTCTTGAGGCAAATGATAAATCGATAGAAATCTGAATGAATTTATTAGAAAAATGATTCAAAAAAGATCGAAGATTTGCGAAAAATTATGAAAAAAATAAATAATAGTAATTAAATACCTGAGTGTGTCCAGCTGCGTTCAAAGTGAGGTTTCCAAGTCTGAATAACAAATTAACAGTGTGCCAAGCATTGTTTAACAATCTGGCACTCAACGTGGCATCGTATCGTTGATTATCGACATGTGCGACGAGCAACAAACCCTCAGGATTAACCTCGAGACTTATTCTGTCACTGTTAAACTTTTGTGTAAATAATCTACCACCGTCACAAGTACGAAAACTTAAACCACTGTGTCTGTGGACCGAGACTGTCGAGGCCAGCTTCAGAATTGCTGAACCATTGAAATAAGCCTCTCGATGTTGCTCCGCGACGCTCGAGTGACTGACACTGTCAACTGCATCGTGAATGACAATCACGAAAGTGGCCAGAACTGTAATTCAAACAATGAAAATATTTCTTTCAATATTTACAACATTTTTTTTTTTTTTGAAATCATAATTAAAAAAAGCAAAAACTAAAGTTTAATCAATAGTCAACATTTCACTTTTAACTATTTATTTTTGAAATAATAATTTTTCTTATATTTGTTCAATAAAAAAAAAACTTTAATAATGGGAGCTGCATTCAGTAAAAATATGCATTTGATTTAAAATCGACGAAAATGACGGATAAATAGCTAAACAATAAAAAAACGAAAATTGTTTTAAAAAAAAGTATTTTCCTTGATGTTTCAATCGAAACTACACAATCATATAAAATCTCATTATCTTATCCTCGAACGCTTTCGATCAATCGAATTTATTGATATCGTGATATCATCATCGAGGCATTAGGTCTGTACAAGAAACATCAGAAATAAATATATTTCCGGGTTATGAAGACCATCATCGAGAGATAAGATAAACAGCGGGATCAATGAAACCAGACAGACTTCGAGTAAAAATCTACTTGTGTGTTCGCTCTCTCTCCTGACCTTGTTTTACTTGCTACCGGTTTTCATTATTACTTAGAACATTGGGTCGTGCGTTCTTCAAAAGAAGAGAAAAAAGAAATCCACAAATATCTAGTGATTTTTTGAAATTTATTATTTTTCAGTATTTTTTATCGATTTTAAAAAATTCAATTTTCGGATAATTAAGAAAAATGACCATATACTTCATTCGATAAAAACGAAAACGTTATTTTTGCCTTCGAAGCAACAGGAAATATTCTTTTTTTTTTTTTTTTTTGCAAAATTTGTCTCTAGAGTTGAATTTTTCGATATTTTAGTCCCCCCTTCACGTGTTTTTACGTAATGAGAAGAAAAAAGTATGAATTTTTTTTCGTACGTTGCGTACGTGGACGTGACTCTTGAAAATTTCGTGTAATATCCAATATTTTGATATCTCGTATAAAGAAAATAGGCAACCGGTGTTTTGTGTCGACAAACAAGACGTGAGAGTCAGTGCTGTCGAGTTTTTGACGCGTTTGCTTAACTGGCCTAGATTAAAATGCCTTATTCGATGATTGGGTGCGTAACGAGAAACATGGATATATAAATGTGACAAGCAAGTGTTGCGATAGGATCTATCTCGAAAGGACAAACAAGTTGTACATATCGTACAAAGCGTAACATTATTTTTATTGTAATTTGATACCAGAATGTGAAAACGATACTGCGGTCTTAGATTCTTACGATCTCAGAGTATTTCGATGTATTTATTACACGACGTGGATTATTTGCGTTGCAGTTCATACAGAATTGACATTTTGACAGTATAAAAAATTAAAAATAATACCAAAATGAAGTTTTTTTCAAAATATTTCGTATTAAAAAACGTGGATTTATGCATTAAAAAAAAATTGTTTGTAAATAACTTTTTTTTTAATACTTTGATGCTGTGCTCCCGTTAATATAATTATTTCATGAACTCTTGATAATTAAAAGAAGATTAAGGAAATTTGAAAGGGAAATAATAATGAAGCAACGACGTTTATAATTCTGGGGTTTCTGTCATGAATATTAAAGCATTTATTAATATAGAATTTCCAGGTAATTTGCAGAGAATCTTACGGGATATTTAACAAGGGAGAGTTAGGATAATATCGTTATATATTTTGCTGGTACAAAAGTACGCGTACAAAGGGAGGTTTGAAGATTATCGATGCATGTGTACAGTTTTACGTGGTAGTCAGGCACGGATTGTCTTTTGTATTATAGTAAATAATGCATGAGATGCATCTGTACAGCAGCCAAACGATAGAAAAAAATATATAAATACGTGTATTTACAGGATGTAGGCTGGGAAATCCATGGGGAGGATTCCCATACCTGGCACAGAGCTTCTCTGTTACCTGAGAAAAATTACAAACGTATAAGGAAAAAAAAAAGAGAAAAGTTATACAAAAGAGTGAAACGCTTCTCTCCGCATTGAATAAAATTTTTTTTTTCTAATTCCACCTTCAAGGAGTTCGTAAAAACGTTTTCTCAAACTGAGAAATACTTTTTGTACCAATTTTTTTTTGCTTTAAAAAAATCCATGGGATTTGCATACGGAAAAATTCACTCGTCGAGCATTCTTTCAATTTTTTTTTTCACAAAACATTAACTTTAACAATATAACATTAACGTATTGTGCGAGACTCTCTTGTCTCATTTACATTTCCGTGTTACGAATTATCGTCAACGGCTCGTTGCATAACAACACTTGTGATTTACGAGCTGTGCAGAATCGAGGAATATCATTTTGTGCATAAACGAACATTTTTTCAACTGCGAGTCCACATAATATTATTATTTTTCCGTTAAACCTCATTCACGAACAATAGAATCTTACGTTTTGTTATATAACGACGATAAATAAATAAATATTTGTAGATATTCGTAATATTTTTTAAAAAAATTGATTGATGAAAAAAAAAAATTGATAAATATGTTTTTTTATGACATAAAGTTTCATCCGTCACTCGATTCGTAAATCATAATATTCGTTATCAAAAAAAGATTCAAATGGTAAATAAAAAATGATGCAATAAATAATAGATTATGCGAAATGTGGATTAAAAAACGTGACCAACAGCAACTTCGAAGATCGTTTTTTTTGGGATACGCGATATAGTCGTTAAAATTCATATAAAGAGTGAATGAATCGACCCTGCACCGTAAAGCAAAGATTTTTCATCATCGTGACACGTGAGCGTGTACCGGACACGCTGTCGCTATACAAATACGTTGATGCGTTTAAATACAGGACTGAAGATGGACAGGAGACGGTGCTGACTCGCCTACGTGCTTCGTGTACGAAAATTTTAACACATTATTTATTTATCATGTACATAAACGTATATATAGCGATTAATATACATTTTTTAACGCGGGAGACGTGCATATCACTGAGAAAGAAAAAAAAATTGTCGATTTATAAAATTTTATGTTATTGGAACATTTCCTAACGACAATACAATTAGTGAATTTCTCCCAGAGACAGATTATAGTTTGAGAAACCCAAGAAAAAAAAATAAAAAAATTAAAAAATATCATAATTTTGTAAATATGCTCAGGTGAATAATTCGTGCGTGC
Source organism: Campoletis raptor (assembly GCA_948107755.1). NCBI lineage: Eukaryota > Metazoa > Arthropoda > Insecta > Hymenoptera > Ichneumonidae > Campoletis > Campoletis raptor. Next base: position 16,885,852 of record OX403627.1, on the reverse strand, counting down.
GGAATATTGTGACGGTATGTGGAAAAAAATGTCGAAGCAAAAGAGCCGGTAGATCTGAGAGACGAATTATCACGAGACCGGAAGTGACGTCCTTCCTTCGCGGTTTATTATTCATGCGCCAGGCGAAGCCGTACGAAATGACGTCTGTCTTTCTATGGGAATAAGGATTCGTATATGAATTCTCAGGATGAGAGTGTAACGTAAAAAGTACGCAGAAAAAAAATTCACGAATGAGTCGACGTGGTTATAGAGATTAAAAAAAAAAAAATTTTTTTTTTTTAATCCTGTGGTCGTCTCATCACGAAGGCTCGCCTGTTCGGTGATTCACGGCGTTAAAGTCTCCTCGTGTGGAAGCAGATCAATGGCTGGAGGCTCAAATTCGTTTCAATTTTCCAACCAATTTTTTTTTATTCTCCTTATTACGTTTTTCGTTTCTAAACATCAATATAAAGATTGATATTTTCTCACATTTCGACCGAACACATTATTTCGAAGATTGATTCACGATTTCATTTTTTTCGAAAATAAAAAACTTAGTGCAGTTCTCCCTCGTGTTTACCGAGGGATTTCTCTTTAAATCAGCAGAAATCGCACAACGTTCGCACAGGATGTTCACTGGTTGGGTGTTGATTACTGCGCCCCGGAAAAAATCAATGAATATTTATAAAAAAGGTTATAATATTGTGAAATAATTAAAATAAATAAAATATCTATGAGTATGAGCGAGAGTTTTGCACTTTAATTCCAACGTAATATGTATTTATCGTTGGATGAAAAGTAAAGTGCAAATTATTATTTGTCCTGTGTGTGGAAAAAAAAGGATGTATATCTGAAGGAAGACGAGAGTGCACACGTGGGACACGCAAGTTCCATGATCCCTGGAGCGGTTTGCTCGCAGAGCTTGGAGTTTTAATACCTGTGCATATATTTCTATATCTATATGTCGATGAATGTGTGTGTGTGTTTGTGCGAGGCGTTTATATGTCCCCGAACCAGTTTTTCTGGCTCACTCTTAAGTCTGTGTTGTGCATATGAAAATATTTAGGATGTATTGGTAACTTCGTCGTTATACTGAGTTTCTCCAGACTTTTTCTTCAGGAGTTCACAGGAGCACAGAACAAAATAAAGAGAGACATTGTTTCGCTCTCTCTCTCTCTTTCTGTCTCTGTTTTTTGCGGTATTGAGCGCAGGCGCTTATACACCCACATCAAGCTGTATAATTCTTTGTTGAACGTAATCGTGTGGAAACGATATATAAATATACGTATATGATATATATTTCGATTAAAATACTCAGCTGTTGAATTGCATGGAATTATTTCGCAAGCAGGAATCGATAACTCTGTGGAGTGTCATTTGTTGCTCGATTCTCTGCTTGCTATTGATTATTCATCTGATTAATACAGCGAATTATTTACAGAAATTATTGTTACGATATTATTATGGGGTTTTGCTCGGTTAAATATTGGAAATATTTGTTGTTCTATGGGGTGAAATAAAAAACATGAGTTTGCATTAATAAGATTTCGTCGAGGAGAGTCTCGTGCCAAGGAACTCGAGGCCAACGGATGTAAACACTTCTAAGGCAGAACGTAACACAACTTGTACTGCAATATACACAGAAACAGTAGATGCGAGTGTGGTGCATGGCGAATACAGAAGGATGCTCACAAACTATAGTTGCAGTGAAAAAAAAAATAAAAAAATAAAACCAACCCACCATTATATCGGTGCGAGAGTTCTCGTAACTCCGGCAGCTAGTCGTATCCATATATTTTTTTATTTATTATTTTTCTAAAGACTACAGCAACATGAAATTGCAACGAGCAACCAGAACGCATTTTCCTTGGACAAGTGCATGAAACATAACTCGATCGAAATTTCGCCTTCGGGGCAAGCAATGATTGTAAACCACAAAGTACGATCCTTCAGTTTAAACACCAATAGACAGTCTGCAGCTTCTTGAAGCAGGAAGAAATTATGTTCGATCGTTTCGATTGTTTTCTCGTACGCAGAAAATGTTGCAACTACTCTTTGCTTCTGGAAACATCGTAACAAAAGTGCGTTTTTTTTTTTAAGAATTTCATGGCCTCGAATGCAAAAAAATATCTCGTCGGAATTTTGTACTCTTGTCCATTCATTCTCTGCATCGAGAATAAAGACGATTTGGAATTTTATGGTTTTTATATTTAGTTGGAAAATACTGTACTTCGTTTTTTGGCTTTTATTATTTTCTAAAAATGACATTTTTGATGGAATTTTTTGATTTTTATACACTTTAGAGACATCAACGTCATTGGTTCGTAATTTATCGTGATTTTTTCTTCCAGAATTGTAACGACAAATTCTTATTTGAAATAAAACACTTGTGTCGTGGATATATCGAGAGTAAATTCAAATAGAAAGAGAGAGAGGGAGAGAGAGATGCACAAGGCCTTCTCTGGAACGTGAGTCAGCCTCGTGGATGGAGCAAAAGTTATTCCACCTAGCTCGCCACGCCTTGTCAGGCATCGAAGTCTCTTTGTTGTAGCAGGAAGCGACCATGAGATCCGGAGCGAAGATTTTGTATCCAAAGAGGTGTATGTACTCTGCGTATACAATAAAACGTGTACGAAGAAGAGTACAAACGAAACCGAGATGCAGGGGATTCACGTGGTCAAGAATAAATCTTCTTCTCGAAGGTTCCAGACCGTTAGCTCAATTCTAAATTTTTTTTCAGTATTTCCAATCACAAAAGAAGAAATTCCTCTCTAGTGTCGACTATTTTTATTCACATTTTTGTCATCGTTTATCAAAATTTTCATGCTCATCATTTTTTTTAAAAGAAACTTCATAAAAATCGAGACACGTAACGATATGACTTTGAAAAAAATTCCAGAAAATTTTGTAAACGTGTACAATGAACAGTCCAAACGAAATCGAGATTCTGGAGATTCTGGAGATTTACCTGCCCAGGAAAGGCAGAAACTCGAAGGTTCCAGACTGTTGGCTTGATTTTTAATTTTCTTTTTAGTATTTTCTATTAAAAATGAAGACTTTAGTATTTCGTCGACGATTTTGGTTCACGTCTTTGATTCCGTTTGCCAGATTTTTTATCATAATTTTATTTTTTTTTTTTTTTTCATGAAAATTGAAGTCTCGTTACATTTTTCTATACATTTTATTCGGACAAAAGTATGCTGTCAATGTGTTTTTGATTAATAAAGCTAGAGTTAATAAGCGAAGGATGTGAAACTCGAAGGGTGATGACGTCGTAATGGAGCTCACGCGATATATTTATATCTCGTTGGATTACCTCAATCTTTGGTTATCTGTGATTATAGACGATAGAAAGTTGCATCCTTCGTATAAATGCGCTCTAATGTTTACGCGTATATACAATTTATAAACATACCGTGCTTACCAACGCAATTGCGTAATCTCATCGATATAGCACACAATTAACCATTTTTACTTCCAAAGCAGAAAATACACCATGAAAATATAAAGGAATTTCACGATTTTTCATGGACAATTATTTTATAAATGTACTTTTGGAAATTCAACGTAATTTTTTTTATAAATTATTGTGTCAACGACCACAGTATCATATTTTCGTATAAAATTATGATTTTTTGGAAAATTTGCAGAAAAAATTAGTTTCTCCCAACAAAATGATTTGCGAATTTTAACCAAATTTTTTGTCATCCCAAAAGTATATTCGCTCAAACAACAAAATTTACCGTTGAGATGATAAACGTCAAAATATTTGCACTTTCATTTTAAAAAATCCACAAAAAACTTGCAGCAGGAGCGTTGTTTTAATTAAATTCGTAAAGAGACTGTAAGCCATGCACGATATGGAATTTGCAACACGAACGAGAGACGGTTATGAGAGTGAGAGTGCGAGTATGAATGATTTATTAGAGCCGAGTATGCGGGTCGATTATGTTGGACTAGAAATAAACGTGATCTGGTATGTTTGTGAGAATATAAAATGAAGATTTAAAGGCAATAAAATCGTATCTGTCAAAGTATTCAATTGACGTTTCAAATGAATTTCGTTAATTAGTCATTTAGAGAAGCTTCGGAACGTGGCGTATTTTCGAGGGACTTTTTCGTCCGGAAATAGTTGAAATGAAGAAAAAAGGAAAGAGGATAAAATAATTGAGAGAAAAGATGAAAAATACTTCTTGGAGCCGCGGGGATTCTTCGTTAAATTGAAATGTGTAGCAGAGGGTAAATTTGTAATATTAAAAAGTAGAAAAGGAAGGTGCAAACTGGATGTTTGAACTTGGGTCAAGTAAAATATAGAAAAGTACATTCTGCATCGTAGGAAATAACGTAGAGCGGCATATAGACCTCGGGATATTAGAAGAGGTTGAAAATATAGCATAAAATATAATCTGGTTCGTTTCGTGGCGAAGGTGAAAAACACGGTGAGTTCCCACGCCTCCGGGGTTCGTTGGAACTCGAGTATTTTTTCTGTTGGTTAAAAAAGTTTACAAAAACGCGTACACATGACGTAGCTGAGGCCAAAGTTGTCTTTTTTTTCGTATACTTAGTTTTGGAGTAATTTTTAAATCGCGCGAGCTTTGTCACGTGGAATAAAATCCTTTTAAGTAAATGAAAATGTCAAAAAATACGGGAAACTTAGTCGATCGTGAGAATTAGGAGAAGAAATATGTGAACACGAATTACGTTCATTTTCTTGGCTAAGCAAAGAGTATTTTTTGCAACGATTGGAAAATCGTCAAAAGAAAATTCCTTCAATGGTAACCCAACCCATAAACAGAAAGAAAAGAGATGGAAAAGTAAAATCGGTCTGTTTTGCTACAGAGCTACGATAATTCCCACGCGATTTGAGCTTCCTTAAGGCCATAATGGAGACAGAAAGAGAGGACGAAGGAGAAGAGAGATAGAAAAAAAAGGAGTGACGGTCTGTCGGTCTCGTGCGACCTTCTTGAATATTATTATGGCTGGTGTACTAAAAACGCGACGTTTAGAAATGTGTGAGTTTCTTTCGACAGGCATATTAACATTTTTGTACCCATTGGTTCGCATACAAAAAATAATGATTAGGAAATAAAGGATTTTTCGTAATTGTATGAATAATAAATTTAAAAATATTGAAATCATCGAGAAAAAAACACAATTACGCACGTAGCAACGTAGAGTTTTTGCTGTAATTTCGATATCAATTTGATTCAAGGGATTGATCATTCAAATTGAAAATTTTGTATAATTTCATTAAAATATTTGTAAAATTCCTAGTGAAACATGTCTCTGGGAAAGCTAATAATTCGATACTTCAGACATTCCGTACGGACATCTGAGGATCAAAGGTCACGGAGTCTCGATACTTCGTAACAGTTCTTCACAGAGATCTTTCTCTCCGCAGGGTACATGAAACGAGCAAGATCTACCGGAGGCCGCATAGCAGCCATGAGAGTAAGATTGCAAGAATAGGTGAATGGATCTTGTTTCATTCTGAGTTATTTTTTTACAGTTGATTCTCATTACATAGTTATCCGTTCGCAAAGAATTCAAATACTAAAAAGAACGTGAGATTTTTCGCACAAATATCGATCGAGAGCTAAAAAGGTTCCCCATTTTTCAAAAACATCTCGAAAAGGCCTTGGGAATGAAGGAAAAGAAATTGTAGATCAAAGAACAAACATTTTTCAATCGAAACTGTGTCATTAAGTGAAATGAAACATTTTATAGTTTTAAAAAACCTCCGTACATCGATTTTTTGAAGTAATCGATCAGGGCCGAAAAAACAAATAAGAAAAGTCTGATCGGCACGTAATAAAACGGTCAATAACATCGTTTCCGGTAGCGCCGTTATATTTCAGTGCAATATTATGCGATCTTTTCGACCAGAAGGCCTTATTATATTACCGATCGTCTTTTCTCTCTCTCTCTCTCTTTCTCTTCGTCTTCTCTCGCTGTACTTAAATCGGTAAAATGATTGAGTACCGCAAAGCAATTTCGCGATAACGACTGAAGCTCTCGGCGTATTACCGAGAGCGCAAAATTCTCGGTGGCTCGCGCCTAACTGCATATTTTCCAAGCGTAGATCTTGTAACATATATAAATATACAAATATAAATGAAATACGATGATGAAGAGTGTGCTGCTTGAATAAGATGCACCCGCGCACGATCTCTTCCGTTACGAGGAACAATAGCAGCGGCAAAAAGTAGTGATAATAATATCAATAATAATAATAATAATAATAATGATGCGATGAAAAAAAAAAATTGGCGATGGTTTTTGAGCACCGTAGAAAAACAGTTTCGAGCTCTTGTTCACGGAGCATGATCACGGCTAAATAAATTCTTTGATTGAATTACATAAAAGAAGAAAAAACACGCGCGACGGTTATGCAATATTTCTTGAGCATCTTTCCAACGATGATAATATCCAACGATCTCGAACGTTGCTTCTTCACTCAAATTGCAATGACAAAATTACGGGAAAAAAAACATCAGTCGCGATTAATAACCGGAAACCGTTAATATCCGCGATTCGGTTCGACGCGAGTTGAGGCGAAAAATCATTTTAAAAAACGTTATATCTGGAGATGTAATCGAGCCTTGGATGCAACTCGTGTGGTATTATTCGTTCGATACATTTTTCGGATTTTCCGATCCCAGGCTCGATCTTTAGTCGATATGAAAATTTTTTTGATCAATCAAACATTTGATCTTGATTTTCTCGCTCCGACTGACACTTCCTTCTTAATTCTTTCTTTTTTATCTGTCAGTTGTAAATAATATAAACGAAGCAAGCCAGGACCACTACGAGATCCCCGACATATATATACCGTTGCAGGTATGAATAATACGAAACTACGCGCGTGCATTATGCGACAAACTTCCATAGAGTTAGATCTCACCATGTAGATATGTTTTGTCGTGGATCGCTAGTTAAGAGAGTAAAAGAGAGAGAGAGAGAGAGAGAGAGAGGGAGGAAGGAGGAAAAAAGAAGGAAAGATACTTTGTACGTGAGTCATCGGCAGCTGAAGCCGGTTGGGGAACCTGGAGAAGGTACAAACTGAATGGTTGCATATACAAGGTGTTTCAAAAAGCGAATATGATGTTCGTGTCAATAATTTCCGAAGCAATTTCCCCCTTGAAATCATTTTCGTACAAAAAAATCGTTCACCAAATATGGAAAAGTGAAAAAGTATGACGTTTCGTCAAAGTCTGATCAAAAGACGATAAAATAAGGAGTGAAAAAAAAAAACCAGTATCCTTGCCATTGTTCTAAACCACTCAAACAATACTTTCACTTTGAAGAAATCGTCTGAATTTAGTAAAAAGTCATTTTTTTTTAAATTCAACTTACAATTTACCTACAATTTACGAATTATGGCTTCATGGCGAACGATTTCTGAAGCATCGTGTGGAGTCTCTGTACTATTTTATTACCCAGGGTATAGCGACTAGTGAAATATGCTTCAACACGAGTATTCTCGTCGACCACATACTGCTGGTGGTCGATTTTACGTCGTCCCAAGTATTTTATGCATATAGCATTTATACATATATATATAAATGTATATACATTGATATGTGTCCATATGTACAGAAGCGTTTCATGGGAGCAAGCATTTCGAGCGAACTGGACAAATGGACATTCCTCGTTATTTCTGCAGTTGCATCCACAATTTCTCCTGACTTTAAATCAATTTAATGTAAAAGCATTTTCATTGATTTTTATTAATTCAAATGAAAATAATGTTAGAAAAAATAGAGAACTTTTTAAATACAGAAATAATGGACTTAAATTTGTTTAAATATTTATATTGCTGTGTAAAGAATTTTAAATGAATTTAATAAACAATAGAAAATGAAAATGTGAAAATGTACTTTACAACGATCGTTAACGAGATGTGGAATATCTTGGATATTGAGGTTGTTTATTAAATATTTATTACATAACATTGTACACGCATCTAGTGCACAAATTCCACACGTAATCTGCCGTGTGTGCGTTATCTGATAACTATGCGCATAGTTAATCGGCCAAAAGATGAAAACTGATTATATGTATTAATATATAATGTTTCGTGAAGAAAACATAAGCAGTTTATATAAACGGAGGAGTACAGTGCGGAGAGATTATACGAGATTAAAAAATTATTCAGGGATAGGGAAAAGAAGAAAGAGAGAGAGAGAGAGAGAGAGGGAGAGAAATAAAAATGAAAAAAAAGGAAAACGAAAGCACAAACGCGCCACACCGGAACTTACGCAACATTGCAGCTCTGGAAACCACTGCTAATGGATAAGGGGATCAAGAATTTAAGAAAGGTTTCTTCGTTACACGATGAAAGGGGATCCCGACTGAAAAATATACGCTTTTCACCACTTTTATACGAGATCAAGAAACATTTATTTTTCTATTGTATTTTTTCACATTTTCGAAAAATTTCAGTGTCAAACGTGTGATTGAATGAAAATAATATCAAATTCGGGATAATTCGTCTTATTTGGGGAACAAATTCTTCGTTTTTTAATAAATTATGCCTATGTTTCGTTTGTTTTTACTTTTCCAATGGAATTGAAATTCTTTTCAGTGCTCCATTCGCCTCGTTTTCGAATTTTATTAAAAATGACACTTTATTTTTCCATTTATTTCAACTTTTGGCTCATTTTCGAATTTAAAGATTAACTTTCAATGCTTTTCTTTTTTTTTTTTTCGTCATATTCAGTATTTCTTGAGTTACAAGTACGCGTACATAGAGATGAATACTTTTTTTTCTTATATATATTTAAATGCATATCAGATGCAAGAGAAAACGTGTCCGCTTCACTTTGTTTCTCAGCTTTGTTTCATCCAAATGGACTGGAAAGTTGAGAGTGCGTGTATATACGTTATGACCTAGAATAAATTCGTGCACAATAACTAAAAACTGTCGTAGAAGCTTGTTGAGAAAATTATTATCCAGATCTTTTTACAACGTTAAATGCATCCGACTTATTAATTATTATAAAAATGAGAAACTTATGACAATACTGCCTTTAAAACCACACGTTTAACGAGTTTCCCTATTTATTTGCCAGCCTCATAAAGATCGAAAGCTTTGGTTGAAACTTTCGTCGTAAAGTTTATTGTTTATTTTTTTTTTTTTTCAATATTTTATGACTCTTTTTTTTTTTCTTAGCACTCGTTGAGCAGTAATCGATAAGATACAAAAATGCATAAGGTATTAAATGGTTCAGTTAAAATCAAATCTTTACAATGACTCGGTGGAACAATTGAGTTGGAAAGAGAAAAAAAAAAACAAGCTGTTTGCTGAATCGTGACTTGACGATGTTTTATTCTTAAGAATACAGTAAATTTACTGTTCCGATTTCAATGTCGTACGGTCTCTTGTTCCTTTTGGAGACGAGACATCATAACGGTTTCAAACATAAAACGTACTTGGTGTACGATAGTTGAACCGCGGTTTAGATTGTCCTGGAACGTAACGTCTCGCAGGATTCATGATTAGGAGTAAAAGGAAGTATAAAGAAAGGAAGAAGGAAGAGAAAGACTTTGAGGTTGGAGCAGTGACCGAGCCAACGAGGCCACAACAAATAAAATCATGGTGACCCTCGTGAAAATTATACGCCATAACTTAGTCATTTAACAACTCAAAACTGCTTATTTATACTTAATGTAGCAAATAAAAAAAGATAAATGAGATAATAAGCACGTGACGTGGTCCACGTTCCAAATAAACTTAAACGCTTGTCTTTTTTCTTTCTCTTCTTACGGATAAACCGGTTTTTCATCTATAGGCCTGATATATAACTCAATTGTAAATCCAATTATCAAAGATGCTTAAAAAATATATTTGTTCTCTTACTAACCACGTTTTTCTCTCTATTTCATTTGTTCGCTGTGCATTTAATTCATAAATGAATAAACTATACGCTGTGCGATTGGCTACAAAGTAGAATAACAAAATATAAATAAATATATGAATTTGAATAATTTATGTAAGGAATCCCACGCCCAGGCTTGGCACACACCCTCATCATTGTCGTCTGGACTCCCAGATATTCAAATTGTTCTCTATCCACGTTATTACGTCACAAATTTATTGATTTCGATTCTAATGATCACGATTTTTTTTAATTTCATTTCTCTAATTCCCTAGTCGTTTTTTTTAGTCAATGGCTTTACGTCTAAACGAAAATAAATATTAAAAAAGATATTTAAAAAACACGATGTCAATTGAGCGACGAGACCATTTTTAATAGACAATAAAGCGAGAACAGAGTTATTAGGAGAATTCTATTTACATTTTTTTTGAAACTCTCTTCGTCAAAGTATAGTGCTTTGATGTTTTAATATTAAAATGTATATTTTTTGTTAATTACTAGGATTTGCATGAAAGAAGCCCAAGAGGTTCATAGGACATAGATTTCTGCGTTGGAACTATAGTTTAATATCGGCAATTCGTTGACGTATATATAAGTATACTGCGCGAAGAATTTCCTCACGGTTGTATGTAAATGCATGTATAAATTGTAGCCTCGAGGACAAAGCCCGACGGTTATACGCGAAACACGCTTGAAAAGTTGCCATCTAGGGCTTCTCAAGCGTATGCACCTATATACACTGTCGTCGGATTCACAGTCAGTCGATATTTCCATGCGAGAAAAGAGCTATGGTTCTACGACCTGCGATAGACTCGACGCAATAATAAATGAGAATACGGAGCAGCAAACTAAATTTATTTTCACCTCTGAATTCGATCTTAAATATTGCCTCGTTTCAAACATAAAAAAAGTATCGAATTCGTCATCGCACTTCTTCTCGTGAATTCTGATTTGTAAACTTTGTTGCTCTGAAGAAAAATCATATCGTCAGATATTTGAATCCAATGAAAATTCGAAAGATGAAAATAATCGATTTCAAAAAATTGACGTAAAAGTTGATTTTATTTTTGTTAATTTTACTCCAAGTTTCCACCGAATTTTTTGGTCTTTAAATACATTTTTTCTGCTTTACAGACGAGTGACAAAAAAAATCGATTTTAATAATCGAGTATTTATGCAAATTTTCTAACCGCGAGTCTAGGACTCGTGGCAAAAAAAAACACAAATGGAACGAGGATTTATTTAAAAATAATATATAAAAAAAAATGGAACTTATTACTCGCTGTGCTTGGTACGTCAATAAATGAAAACGAGAGCAAGAAACGAATAATAATCACTAACCTGAATGTACGTTGTAAAACGATCGATCGTTTAACGTAATCGTTAGAGTCTGTAAAGCGCCGAAGAAGTATTGACCATAGAAAAGGCGATCGATTTTTTGTTTTTCGACTATTTATAATTCCTATTCTTTCCATGTCCGACCACCGCTGGTTTTATGACGATTTTTAAAAGTTAATTTTGATTTAATTCGAAACGAAAAATAATTGCCGATTGAAAAAAAAAAGACTTTTTAAACGCAATAACGAATTGTCGCGGGCAGTCAATAGATTTACAGCGTTCTGGCGATTAAACATAATTGTATGTACACGTATTTGTAACAAGAATGCGAGACTTGGTCACGTAAGATGAAAAAAAAAAAAAAAACAAGGATTAAAAAATGCGAATAAAATGTAAGGACTTAGGAGCGAAGCCATATTTTCCTGAAAATCGATAAGTCCTCGAGCACGTAATTCCGTCGACGTAATTCGACCTATTTATAACAACGAGAACATTGACCGCCAATGTGTGTATGTCCACGTAGTCATGAGCCTCGTTACGTCACGTGATTGAGTAAAACGATACGTCAATTTTTATGAGCTAGCGTGATCAACTCATTCTCACAATAACTATTAACAATCAAATTCAATAGAAAAATAATAATAAATTTTCACAATTCTACAAAGCAGCATTATCTCGATTTATTAGATTTTACAAAAAGTAACAAATTCATTTATATTCTTCAAATTTTTTCTTTCACTTTTCTTTAATTATTTTTATTTATTTTCTTACGAGCGTTTAAATAGTTCATTAATATTTCAAATAAATAAATACGATTTACAAATTGCACAGCTGTCACTTTACATCGATTTAAATTTCACGAAAATTCGAAATAATATCCTGACAAAAATCATGAACTTGACTCGCTTTTCGGACTTTTGATAAGACAAATTATCATAAAAATATGAATCTAAATAATTTTGCGATAATTCTGTACATTATGCAAATATGTCGTTCGAAATCTAAGTCACGTTGCACTCTTTTATGTTGTCCGAAATATTTTTATTTTCTACTTAAAGAAAAAAAAAGAACAAAAAAAAATCCAGCATGACCGAGATTTATGATTTTTATTACGGTAACTCGAACAGGTTTACATCGTGACATCGTAAGTCGTCGCCGCTTATCTGGAGTGGATGCATATAGTTTGGGGTTTGTGTATTTACTGCATGTTTGAAAAACGGCTCTTTGCCTTCACCGTGTGTCTCAAGTTCTCGTAGCGAGGTTTTAAGCCGTTTGGGGATTTCGATGGGAAAAGGATAAGGTTGAGAGTATGAAAACTTCAACAGGAGACTCTTGAACTTCTGTAAAGTCCATGAAATTTCGTTTCTCGAATAAATAAGCAAAATAGAACGAAAAAAAAGAGTAAACCTTCGACCAATAAATTTGAGCAGCGTTGTTATTATATGTTCGAAAAATAATGAATGTCTTTAAAAAAAAAAAAAATGTGTCAACGTCAACACATAAAGCCGTACAGTATTTAAAAACGTGGAGATCGAACGCTCGATTGAGAATGGAATGTTAATTAACGAATTAATGAGAATCCGGAAAAAGTATATCCACCAGCGATGAAAATTATTCGAGGCATTTTTTTTAGGCTGTTTTGTTTTTTAATTCTCTGCAGCGTTCCATAAAACGAAATGAAACCCATCGCGCGAAGATTTGCTTAAATGTCATGATTTTACGTGCACGTTCGATGGGTCTGTTTATGACTTTTTTTATAAGCGTTATAATCCCTTCGAATTTTCATTCGTCGGATCTGTCAGTTGCGAAAAGTCAATCAACGCCGAGTTCATTGTTCGTAGAGCGTTGGGGAATTTTGTTTTTTTTTTTTTCGCAGATGGAGTAGCGAGTTGACCGGATAATTGAAATACTCTCGATTTCTTTTTTCTCTTTTTGTTGTTGTTGTTGATGTTTTTTAATTTTTTTATTCACTCCACGAAGCGAGACTCGCGGCTCGTGTCAATTATAACGCGGAGTTAACGAAGGCGCAAATATGAGCTGAATATATATTCGATGCTGGCTCTGGACTGTCACTTTACCCCTCACCCTTCGTCCACACGTCTGCATGAAATTCTCTATATAGGAATTTTCAGGCAAAACTCCGAGTCACGCGATCATCTTTATTTTTATGGCAATATTTTTTTTATATTTTCATTTTTATTGCACGACAGCACGAGCGAAAAAAAATGAAAAGAAAAGATTTAAAAAATTAATCAGACAGACCTGTTCGGTTGGCTGCAATAAAAAATTTATCAAAATTACTTAATTCAGTCTCGTCGATTCAACCCGGAGTCGCCCATGAACGTACCGACGTAGCTTATGTCGTTAGTATTACGTACGTTTGTAACGAGCAATGAACCGTGACGCTCGCCTCGATACGTTGCCAATTATATCGAATCTGCATATACGATAACGTAATTATCGCGAAACGCCCGATATTAATATGCAGATGAATACTATTTTTATTCCATTCGTATTCAATATTTCGAAGACTATTTTTATGCCAGGTAATTCGAATTATTTAATTGCGAAACGTCCCATGAAAAAAAAAAAAAAAACTATAATTTTTCAATAAAAATCCAATTTTCATAAATTTCTTCGGTAAATTAGTTTCGAGCTTGCACACATTCGATAATAAAAATAAAAACTAACTCGAAAGGTGACCTAATTTTGACTAAAAGCAAAATTTCATAATTACATTTTTCTTTCATGAAAAATTATCTCCAATTTTCTAAAATTTCATTCTCCAGGTTTTAGGAGAAGCTTCGAAAAAAAAAAAAATTTTATATAATTTTTCATTTAAAAAATTAGACCTTCATTAAAAAAATATTTAATACAATCCTCTCGCAGGGCAAGAACTTTGACATTTTAATACTAATGACGTTTAAAGTCATTAGTAATTTGAATAACGAGTTATTTTCGGTTGATTAATTTTTCTTTGGTTGAGAGGTTAATTCGTGTTATTAGGATAAGGTCTCGATGTTTGGTGAATGATACTACGAACGGGAGGATCACACACGAGAGGGTTTTGGATTACTGAGTTATGGAGAGAACCCTCAGCACCAGTGAATAAACTGAGGCGAAGAGACAGGCAGAGAGGACGAATGCACACAAGTGGGTGTAATATTTCGCGTTGGGTATGAATCGCGATCGAGTGCACTCGCCAAGTCGTTCTCATATACACAGAGAGAAATCGTACACACGTCTATATATATATTTATACATCTATCTAAACGTAAACTCTTGAGAGCTGTGTGTCACGTGAAAAGCGCTTGACTGGTCGTGTTGGGAACGTATCATCGAATTCCATAACTCGTTGAACGCGAGGTGTCATCGATTTAACGAAAACGAAGTGAAACGAGATGACGTATGATTTAAAAAAAGTTTCCAATTCAAAAATTGAGAAACGTCAGAAGAATACACAAATTTCTATGAAATTAAAATGAGACTAAAAAAAAAAAATTGGGGATTCTAGGACTCGGTGAAAATTTGAAAGCCATTGAACCTGAAACTTTCGTCATTAATCACTTTTAATTAATTTTTATTTATTTTCGGAATAACGAGTTAAGAAAATTTCAATCAAATATAAGAATAATTATGAATGGGAAAAAATAATATGAATGTGAGAAAATGCTGGACCAAGATTTTCAAAGATATGAAAAACAGAACCGACCGGCGCCAAGAATACTCGCACAGCAAGTGTCCAATGTTTTGGTCCCTTGCTGCGTTTCTCTATCCACTAAATCCATTGAATCTCCACGTTGCCCTCGACAAGTGTTTCTACTCTATTTCTTTCGCCCAGTTTCTGGTTTTGACAATCGGCAGACGGCTTCTTAGGATGAAAACAGAAGAGAAGAAAAAAATCATTTATTATTTCTATCGTATATCGTGTGGGCCATTTGCAGCCTCGTCGCGGTCTTACGAGGCACTGCACTCTTTCATTCTCTCACGTAACAGCGCAGGGTTCGATATTTTGTAAAGAGGACAAAATGTGTCTGTGGAGTTGGAGGTGAGCGTGTCTGGGAAAGGACTTCTTTGTACTTTTCAGCAACGTTTGATAATCTCCAGACGCTCTTTCTTCGAGTGTGAAATACTTCTTTATATTTTTTTTCTTTTTTAATCTCTTTCCTTTGGTTCTTACGAGAAAGGTCCTCGAACGGAGATGAAAGAAAAGTATAATTTTGAAATTTTCTTTTTTTGCCTTTCATCTTGTGAATAAAAATGAAAAATTGCAGTATTTTAAAAAATGAATTATAAATATTCATTTATTTGCAGATTTATTGCACAAAAGTGTTATTTTTTGAATTAATTTAATAAATTCAATAAAATTCACTTTTTATTGGCCCTTTCGAGCCAAATTTTTTTGTGTTGCTCTTCTACATTCTCTTGTAATAAATCTTTTGTACGAGAGTGCAATGTTTGCCCAATGCATTTTTGGCCTCTCTGGGTTGCTTTGATATTCGTATATGAATATATTTGAATATATTCTCACAGATTTGCATACGTTGAAACAAATACAAAATGATCGATTTTGCATTTTATTACAAAGTCATATTTTCGTTTATTGCCTCTTATAGACATTGACACCTTTTTTTTAGTCATGGAATTTTGAAAAATAAATGAATTTTGTCTCGTTGTTGTCACCAGAAATCTTTGAGTCAATAAAGACACTTTTTGACAAGCAAAAATCTCAATTTATCAACAAACGAATCTTTACACGCATTTCTACGATAAATTTTCAACGTTTCTTTTAATTATAATCACAAAGTATAAAAATATTTTTTATTTTATGCAAAATAATCTTCTCAAGTCGTGATAAATTGATGCTGCACGATGATAAATGATAAGAGGGCACTTGTTAACACACATCTTGAGTAGAAACGATTCCTGTTTCGCTGACATCAAAATATATTCAAACCAGAACCACTGCAGTGTCATCCGCAAGTTCCATTTTGCTGACGTTTCAAAAAAAAAAAAAAAACGTGAAACGTAGAGAAAAGTAGTCAACTGTTGAATTTTTATAGCCTCTGTCACAACAAATCATAAAAAAGTTCAACTGGATCACGTCTTCGTATTTTCTTGAAACACGAATAACGACTATGAACCAACACTCGATGAATCGTTACAAATGAATCAGAGCACTGCTCCAAATTTATAGTTTTCATCAAATATAATAAAAACAATAAAAACAATACATCGAACGTTTTTTCTTAGTGATTCTTAGAATTATTTCTACAATTATCTCTATGAAGCGAGCCATCGAATGTTTACATTTTCCTGGCAGACAAAAACTAAGTTTACAATAAACTTTTGGGACTGTGTCAAGAATCAACAAAAAATTATAAACAAAACACATTTTTTTTTGTTCTTCGTCGTGGAATTTCTTGGATGGAAATTTGAATACGATTACTTTTAATTTTATGGAGTGACGAAAAAGTGAGTCATCATTTTATTTTCTTTGTTGTGGCGTACAATTTAGTACGATATATATTATTGGACTTTTATATTTAATGAAGGAAAGGGTTCTGCTCGGCTCCGGTCGATGCGCATGGGGAACGTGAGTCTACCACCGTGTGTTTAATACTACAAGTAGATCTGGTACTTTTTTTTTGTTGTTTTAAGGTGTAGATACGTATTCGTGTTTTATTTCGTTGTGGTTTCCCATCGAATAAATATCTTCGTGTATGTGTAACGCTCAACACATATTTTTTACTGTATTTTATATACATGTACGTTTTTGTAGTTGTATTTGCAACGTTTAGCTCGATCACCTGAGCATGAAGGAGAAAAAGAGATGGGAAGACAAACGAACGAGGGCTGTCATAGTCGGTGCACTTCGTCGTTGTAACTCGATATATATATGTGTGGCTTCTACACCTGTTGTGTATAGAGAAGACACAAGACCGAATATTCAACAGTGATGAACGCGAAATTTTTCGAAATTTTATTTCGTACAAGCGACCAGCCGTTACGGAACTTTCCGCGTGTTTGAAACTCAGGAATGCCGGAAATCACGAAACTCGCATTATGCTTTTTTCATCGCACGAAAATCATGAAAATTTCATAAAACTTATATGACGATCTTTCGTTGTTACGTTTGTGGGGAAACTAAACAATTTATTTGGCGTTTTTCTATAGAGATTTTTTTATCGAGATCGTACTGTTACAAAATTTCAAGTAAAAATAAAAAGAATAAAAAATTTCAAATCATTATTTTGCATCGTTTAGAGTGTTCCAAATTTCAACTGGATCAGCCAACTGATTATTAAATTATTTTGTCCACCAATTAAAAAAAAAAATAATACTTTAGAAAAAACGTCTTTGCAAAACATTGATTTTTAACTATTTCTTGTAAAAAAAAAGTTATAATTTAACAATTTCAAATTTATTTTATCCTGAAAATGTTTACTTGAAACGAAATTTCGATTAACGCTCTTAAATGTCATCGATTTTTGAGAACTCTGTAAATGTTGGACTCGCCATATGTGCAAAGTTGTAACGGGCCAATTTCTTAACACTTTGGGTGGTTTGCGTGTTTGAAATTGTTTTATCTTCACATTCATATCTACGTGTACACGATATCGTGAATTTAGTTCAATTGGTGTATGCGATTCTCTGGCACCACAAAAATTTCAGGTCGATCAATATATTTCACGAGAATAAAGAAAACTATATCAACATCTGTCAGAACTTTTGACAGAGTGTAAAACACGTGCGTGCTGAAGCGAATTCTTTATCTTAAATGCTGGTGATCGATCGTTGTCTCGTCATCGAAATTGACTTTTTTTTTTCTTACTCTCTTTACTATCTAATCGCTCCCGCTGGCATGTACATAATAGAGCGAGGAACGGTGAATTAAAAATATTGTACTCGGCGTACAATAATCAACGAAGAAAAAAAATTGCAAAAATTTCACCAAAAAATACGAATTTTTTTTTGATTTTTTGGTTCGATTTTATTAACGAGTTTCGTGATTCATTTCCCAGGCATTTTTCGACATAATTTTCATAAAAATATTATTTTAATTTCGATTAATGTAATCGATCGGAAAATACGAATAAAATGATAATTTTTTCTTCTTTTTTTTTTAAATATAAATTGATGACGAGAATCAAACTTTCGATATGATTCGTTGGTGCAATTTTTCAGAATATTTCTGTTTTTTAGTTTTTGTTGACGACTGTACGTTCTAGAAATTGTTGAAATTGTCGAGCAAGGACTTTTCTTTGGTCGCGCATTGAACGCGGCACTTTTTCGAAAGACGAAGAGAGTGTGAAAAGCACTTTATCACTTAACGCTATTGAATTTGTGTCGGTTGAGCGAAAAGAAGGTGGAACAAGGCGAAATAAATTGTTTCCAGATGTCAATGGATTTACTCGTTATTATTCAACGATATTGTTTGCAGCGCAATAATTAAAAAATTATAAAAACTCCTTGAATCTCTTATTTTACAGTCTGAGAATTATAAAGTCAACCACAAAATTAAATGTAAAATTTGATAAAAATTGTTTTTCCCTCGTAGTCTTTGGTCAAATATTTTTCTTTTCGTTTTAATATTTTCTTTAATATTCATGTATATTTACAATCTCAAATGACGCAATATTTTTTTTATTGACGCATTCACATTGAAGTGAACGCAGATTTTTTTTAATTCTCGATATAAATTTTATTTTATTTTAAAAAAACTGTCTTTTTTTTTCATAACCGCAATGCGTGCAACATTAAAATTTCGAAATAAACGCTTTTGAAACTTTTCTTCTCTAAAAAAATAACAAACGTGCTCAATTTTTTTTTTTTTTTTTTTTTTTTCACCTGAATATGAAGATCGTTAGATTACCAGAGAGACAGGAATGTCGTAGCAAATTAGAGTTAAACCAATTTATCTCGCCTGACGATTTCTTCCTGAATTAAAATGACCACACGAAGTGAAAGAATATAATTTATTTGTTTTAAATTGCTGCTCTGTCGTGGCGAGTGCTTTTTTCTTTCATTTCCCATCGTTCGCACCTCTTTTTTCGAGGGCACTGTCCTCTGATACAAAAAAGAAAAGAAATTCGACGAGAGTGAGAGTAAATGAGAAACTAAAACAATAGAAAAAAATAAAAGCAGAAAAATGAGGAGGAAAACGTCAAATTCATGGCAAAGTTAATTGCTGAGAGACTTTGTCATTGGAAAGGAAACAAAAATGACCATTTTTCAGCTTTCAATTCAAATTTCGGGACCAAAATAATAAATAATAATATAATTATAAATAATAAAGATAAAATAAATAAATATTAAATGGACGATTGAAAAAAATCTTGTTTTTTCGATAAAATCGTGAATTTACGATAATTGAAAAAATAATCATAATAATACGAAAAAAAAAAATTAGAGTCTCGAATTGTAAATTTTCAATTAATTGTATCAACTCGATTCATTTTACGAATTTCAATGAAAAGCCAACAACACAACAATTAAAGAGAAAACGAAGTAAACAAATAAATAACAGTGGCCTTTGTTCAACGGATCATTTACTTTCAACTAATAATATATTGTGAGAATATAATTACTTGACTTTCGAGACAATATCTAAAAGCATCCTTTTTTTCCATTGACACATATTTATTTATGGAACGACAATACCGTTAGAAAAAATACGTAAAAAAGTAACGTAGAAAATCTCGTAAAACATTAAAAATTCAAAAAAAATTAAACACACTGAGAAAAAAAACACTATTGCATAAATTTCGTTGGACGAAAAATGGTGGATCGAACTAATTTTTCAAATAAATTAAATTGAATTAATCCAACTAATGTTTGCAACATAATACAAAATGATTTAGTGTCAACGAAATTTATCAACCTGCGTATAATTTTGAGAAACGTCATAAAAAGTACACACCATAAAAAACGTCCTATTCGAAAGATGGAAACGTCAAAACGAAGTCAAAGAGATTGCATCGTTGTGGAGAAACATTTTTGGTGTTGTTCGATAATAGAAAAAAATTAAAAATGTATATTTACATTTTTTGTTTCCTAAAATATATGGAGAAAAGAAAATTTCGTTTGGACGATGCAAACTTTAATGTCATAACGTCTATGTCGTAGACTTTCGTCTATATATATATACATAACGTGTAATTTATGTTGCACCGTAAAAATGTAATCGCGAAGACAGCTTAATGTGCACGCCTCATCCTTGACTAATGAGGCTTCCGTAAACCTTAGCTCAAAAATAGTTTTGAAAAATTATTCGAAACGTACGTATTGGACTGAGAAAATTTTACGAGGAGAAAATACTGTGCTTTGTGTCAAAACTCATGTATACACAAACACATAAACACACACACACACGCGCGAAAAGATACAGTGGCAATAATAAAAGGCCCGAGGCTCTCGAAGGGTCAGACGTTTGTCTGCTTGGCCCAAAATGCCCCATACACAGGTATACGAGAAGAAATGGAGGCAGCACAACGCAACGTCAGGTGTGTGTATTTTGGTGCAACGTGGTTCAGCTTTTTCACCTGTCACGCACTGCTACACAGACGAGGGAGACTCCAAGAGAGTTTTTCCTCGACCCCCTATTTCTAAGCCATAAACCACCTGCGTTTTTATCGTACATTTTTTCTATTCTCCTTTTTTTTTAAATACGAATCGATCTTGAGAAAGGAATTTATGTGCTTGGACTGATTTTCGAAAGAAATTTTTGTAAGAATTAATAACATGATTGGAAATAAAAATAATAATGAATTAACGAGAAATTATATTGATGAAAATGATAGAATTGATTAGATGAACAACGAAATTCATTTAGAAGTTTGTAGTGACATTTTATACTGCGACGTTCGACGTTGTCATCGAAAAATAAACACGCAATACTTTAGTCTTGATGTTATGGAAGAGGATTTTTTTTTCTTCGTTTACGATGAAAAACTCGTTGGTTCGAGATTCCACGAAGGAGAGACTGGGGAAGATCAGGAGTACAGGTACACGAGAGAGGACACGGAGTAAGAGAGGCGGAGAAACGAGTCATCCGGTGTGTGTATACGTCGAACGCGAGAGCGTCGAATAAACGGAAAAGAGAATAAAAATGTAGACATCTAACGTGTTTTTTTGAATGATATAATAGGATGTAAAGTCCATTGGTTTTCAATGACTATTATTTATAATAATGATGAATATAAATGATAAAGATTTATCGTGAATTGTCGTTACATCGTGTTCACGAATGTAAACAGAAATGTTTTCGTTTGTTTTTTATTGCAAAAGTTAATAATCTGCCTCCTGTCAAAACTCGCACGAACTGTACGAAATAACGTGAAAATATACATAATAATAAGAAAAAAAACTCACCTGCGAGAACGTCGGGAACTCGCATATTTAATTCCTCGCGGATACTCCGCCTATCGTGTAAAAAAATACACAAAAATCCTTCTCGTAGTAGAGAATCCAAAATGCCGCGTTTTCCCTCTCCCGTTTCACCCGTTAATTCCACACAGTGTGAACGAACTCGTCATGAAATGAAAAAACTCGCGCACACCCGCGCGCACGCACTCGCGTTAAAACGAAAACAAAAAAACAAAACCAACTGTAAAGTTGATCGGTAGGATTTACAACGAGCGATACATCGTGGTACGGAGATGCGAAGAAATCGCCGGCGTCCCAACGCGGTAACAACTGATTTTTTTATTATTTTACGTTTTTTTTATTCCCCAAACTTGTCATGTGTGATTTAATCGTTCGTCTGGATTTCTCGGAGTGATTTATTGCTACTCCAAACGCAATAATGCTGCGCAAGCACTGCTACCGTTTTTTTTTTTGTTATTTGTTTCTCTTTTTTTGTTTCTCGCGATTTTCCCCGAACCGAAATCCGTACCAGTCTCGCTGGAGGGGACGCACGGAACTGAAGTCGACGCGAAACTCGCTGGACGGTGTAGCTCTGCTCGCTCAGTGAGCGCTGTCTTTACCCCCACTACGAGATTACGTTTTAGAAGCCCCCGCGCTATGTTGTGTGATGCACGGTCTGCACGCTTTTGTATACGCGATCTTTTTCTCTCTCTATCTTTCTTTCTCTTGGATCTTTTTTATCATTTATTCTCTCTTTGGACTCCGTCTATTTCCTCTCACCCGTTTTTGATCCTTTCTCCTGTCTCACTCCATATACCTGTCTTTATCACGCTCCCTAAAAATCATGCTCCGCGCTAGGAGTGCATAAATCTTTCTCTCTCTTTCCCTCCCTCCTCTTTCGTCCTTATTGTTTTGCGGCACGATCACCTTCTCGACGCGCTAACACGGACTATACACAAAACGCATCGCGCGCTTAACCGGAGGTTTTCATTCGACCCCGCCAGGTGCGTCGTGGTCGGCCCTCTCGTGCTATCCTCTTTCTTTCTATTTCTACCTCCTTCGCTCTCCGTATAGCTGACGGAGTAGCGCGTTTACCCTGGAGAATTTGCCAGCGGAACAAAACAATTCGAAAACTTTTGCAATTTCAAACTTTTTTCGCGTTGAACTTTGTTCTCTTTGCGTATTTCATACTCTTGATTTTTTCAATGCTTCATTTGAGGAATTTGCTGAAGAATATGCATGCGATATTCACGAAACGATCCGGAGAACAAAACAATCACTTTTCTTCAGCTTTTTAATTTTTGAATCTTTCGCGACGATTACTTTTTTATGTGGTTTCCGCAAACATACTCGGGTGAAAAAAAGATGAATTTTTAAATGATCAAATAGATCACTATTGAAATTTTTCCTACTGACCCAAATCTGTGTGCTCAACAATTTATGTGTATCGTACGAGTGGGCGTCTCTTTCGGTCGACCAGCAGATTGGTTTTTCTACGTTGTTGACGTAATCGTTAAATCATGTGTTTAACATCGTAAAAAATGTTTGATATTTATTTATACGAATAGAAATTCGTACAAAAATAAACATTTCATCGTTGCGACTGGAAGATCATTCGAGAAACAAATGGAAATGAAAAAAAAAACCTCTGCCGTGACAATGTCATCCGAAGAGACATTGCCGTGACCAGGATTCGAACCTGGGTTACTACGGCCACAACGTAGGGTCCTAACCACTAGACGATCACGGCTATCAGAGGACTTGAAATATGGTCTAAATTTCTCATACAGTACGTCAATTCAAACTTTCACAATTTTTTCAATGAATTTATTGCTTAATCTTTTTTTGTTTAACATTCAGATAGCTTAGAAATTGATTTGTTTCGCTAAAGTCAAAATTACAGTTGTGTGCAATATTTGATTGCAGTATAAATCGTGCACTTTATTAAATAATTGTAAATTGCAATTGAACAAAAGAGAAAAAAACTCATTTCGTGATATTTTAATTCAACAATCACAGTAACTTCAATGGTTCGTTATTATTTATTGGTTCAACTGTCTTTTTACCTTAAAAACGATACAACCGATGAGTGGCGCCGCCAGGTGACACGGAATGAAGCTTGTAGCCTGTAGCTCAAAGTTTGGTCGGTGAAACAGGTTTTTTGGCCAAGTGAAATTTGGAAAAAAAAAATCATTTGTAACAATTAATATAATGACATTCGTAAATAACCGAAGAGAGTATTCATGAGCAGTAATAAGTGAAATAATGTTTGATTTTTCATTATTATAGATGGAGTTGATGTCCTGGGAGAATTTTCAAACGATTAAAATGGTCTATTAATTATTTTATTTGAAAGCGAGTCGAAATCAATATTTTCACGGTGTATACTTATTTAGCATTCCGAGTTGAATTTTTAAAGTACCGTAAAGACAACGTTCGAATGCCTGTATAATCGTGGGTACCTAAAGTACATTCCTATCCTGGTTGAGACTTATTCTTTAATATCTTTCGTTGTTTAAAACGATTTAAATATCTCGTCAATTGACTAAATTTTTTTGTACACCCATATAAAGTTCGATGAGCTACAAACTTTCTATATCGCGTGTATTGTTGCGTTTTGTCTATGGCAGTTGAAGCATAAATATCAGTAAAAGTTGGTATCATGACAGGAGCAAAGGTAGAGAGAAGTGGTAGATGAATCGAGTCGGAGAGAGAAGAGCGTGGGGAGTAGGAGTTGTAGAAACGGTTGGGAGGAATGGGAGGGAGAAGCGATTGCCACAAACAGCATCTTTTGCCGGACGTATGATATCCACCGCGTATCTTCGTGTTAGTCATCCGCATACGTGACACACATACACAGCTCGATCATTACGTTTTCAAACCTATAACGTTTGCGTTGAAGCCCCGGAGAGACAGAGACAGAGAGAAAGAGCTTTATTAGTTGCATGTATCGTGGAGACATTCGTCTCCGGGTTTTCGCCCGTTAAAAATGTCAGCATACTGGTGATTCATTCGTCTCGCGATCTTTATCACAAATTCCAAAACAAACGTGATCCTGCCCCAATATAGTTTTTTTTTCCAAAATTTGTTTTTGTTGTTTTTTTTTCATTCATCAACCGAGTGCACAGTGGTGAGTAAATCGTGTTTCCTATTATCGCTGTTAACAGCACTGCAAAAATTTTATAATTTTTTTTGGTTCGTTTCACGAAGAATTTCTATCAGGAGAAAGCGCTTTCCACCAATCTCGCGTGTTTTATCGCGTTGTGCGAATTTTTTTTAATATCATTTATTCGCTGCTAATTATTGACATATATGGAGGTTAGGCAGGGAAGGTTAGGGCTATTTTTTATTCCTTCGTTATCACCCGGTCTTTTCTGATTATTCTTCGTTGGCAAGTTGTCTCTTTTATCAAAATTTCGATTTTCGATTACAAAAACTCTTCAATAATTGCCGCGATGAGTGACGCCTCCATTTGTTTTTTTTTTCGTTCTTCCTCTTTCGCGATGTTGACTTTTCGATTATTTTACATTTTTCGATAAAGATTTCTCTCTAGAAAATTTCGAATACGATTTTTTGACAGTTTTTTACAAAAATTATGCTTCTAATATGATTTCTCCAAATTTTTTTTGCTTCTGTCATGTAAGTTTTCGTGTTGCATATTCAAAATTTCGGTTTTGTACCTTCAATTAAAAGCATTGTAAAGATTTTTCACTTAATCATTAATAACCATAATATCTGTCCAGAAAAATCGAAATTTCTCGTCTGTAAAATTTAAGAAGAAATTCTGACAGTTCTTTTCAACGGTATCAATATTGATTTTATTGGTGTTTGAACAACGAAAAATTAGGAAAAATGGAAGAGCCGCCGAGTGGAGGAGCGTCGCCATCTCGGGACAGCATAAATTCTGTAGAGCCAGAAACAGGAAATTTGAGTATCGGAAGTTCGTTGGATCGTGGATTGGCGGATGGGACGTCAAAGATATCATTGGGTTTGTCAAGAACGCCGCTGACAAAGAAGGCCAAAAGGGTGCGTTTCTTCAGGAACGGAGACAAATTTTATACGGGTGTAGTTATGGCTGTCACTCCGGAGAGGTATCGCAATTTTGACAGTTTAGCATCAGATTTGACAAGGGCGCTCGTATCGAGCGTCACTTTGCCCAACGGGGTCAGATCTATTTACACAATGGACGGGAGGAAAGTACAGACGGTGGGAGATCTGGAGGACGGCAAGAGTTACGTAGTTTCGGGGCAGGGAGAAGCGTTTAAAAAAGTCGAGTATTCGGCCTCCAAAGTTGGAAGAGGAAGTTCTCTTTCCGGTTTGCCACAGTCGCCGGCCGGAACAGGAAGGCAAATAAGCGCAATCCCTGCCTGCGTGAAAGCAAGAATTGTCACAATTGTAAGAAACGGTTCTAAGCCCAGAAAAGTTGTTCGTCTATTGTTAAACAAAAGAAATTCACCGAGCATCGATCACGTCTTTGAAGCGATAACAGACGTAGTCAAATTGGACTCCGGTGCGGTCAGAAGGGTTTGCACCATTGCTGGACGACCGGTTATCACCTTAGAACAATTTTTTGAGAGCGACGAAATCTTTGTTGCTTACGGTTTGGAAAAATCGAATCCAGAGGACTTTGAACTGGATAGCGAAGAATCGAAATTCGTACAGAGCTTTCGGCGCGGACCATGGATCTCCAAACGACAGAGTGGACCTATGCCCGTAATGCCCAGGAAAGCTGGCAAACGTAATCTCACTGCTCCGCAAGTTAGAACTCCCAGTCCCTCTTCTCTTATTCTCCCTCAACCTTTGAGGTTTCAATACGCCGTTGGACATGTTATCGGAGATGGCAATTTCGCTGTCGTTCGTCATTGTATTCACAAGTGAGTGCAAAAACTTTTTGTGAGCTCGAAATTTGTATTCTTGGGATGCTACGAAATTGTTGGTTCTTGGGAAATTCTTTTTTGGCTCAGATCCAAAAGTCTAAAGGACAAATTCTCTAAAATGTCAAAATAGCGCTAACAATTGCATTAGGGAATGAAAAAAAATATAAAAAATCATTAATAAAACGGAATTGCATGTTACTCGCTCTTCAAAATGAGAACTTATGAAAATTTTCAAAAGAAATTCTCATGTGGTAGTAAATTTCTCCAAACATAAAAATGAAATTATGATTAAGTCGAATTTTCAAATTTTTCTAAACTCGTTTTTTTCTTGAATGAGGGCTTAAGAATGAAGGAATTATCCTGAAAGTGCGTTAAGTATATAAACAGAATATTACAACATCGTGTATCGATTTTAGAGCGACGGGTGTTGAGTACGCGATGAAAATCGTTGATAAATACAAATGTCAGGGCAAGGAGACGATGTTGGCGAGCGAAGTTGCAATTTTGCGACAAGTATGTCATCCAAACATAATCAGCTTAATTGGTGAGCAAGAGACAGTCGATCAGCTATTCTTGGTCATCGAACTCGTCAAGGTAAACACCAATTTTTTTCCAAACATACATATCACGATATTTGTTTATAATAAATTATAAAGAGTTAAATAAATTCTGAACAATGAAAATAATAGTCTGACTGTAAATTTCACGAAAGTAAGAATAAAATTCGATGGTAAAATGTAATAAAAATACAAATTTTGATATTTTATAGGGTGGCGATTTATTCGACGCGATAGCAGCGGCGACAAAATTTTCAGAGCCTGAGGCGAGTGTAATGATAAGTCATTTAACCTCAGCACTGGCTTATCTCCACTCCCATCAAATAGTTCATCGTGACGTAAAGCCCGAAAATTTGTTAGTCGAGCTGGAGGGCAGTCAAGTACGATGTCTGAAGCTCGGTGACTTTGGATTAGCTCAGGTCGTTCATGAACCTCTTTATACCGTTTGTGGTACACCCACGTACGTTGCGCCAGAAATTCTGGCTGAAAGTGGCTACGGACTCAAGGTAAATTGCATTAAATGAAAAAAAAAAAAAGAAAAAACGACAGTAAGAGAAAGAGAGGCACAAAAAGGAACAAACTCATTTAATTCGCGTAATAAGATTGGAAATGTTTCGTAACTGCGTGAAGCAGTATCCGTCAGTCAAAGATTCTTTGGAGTAGAAAAAAATTAAACGACAAAAACGGTCTCGCAAAGATTCGATAAATCACGCGATCGAGAAACTCGCTTGACGTTTGCTTTCGATATATGGACAGACCACTTCCTACTTACTCGTACTTTACTTGAAAATTTTGTATTGCAGTTTCAGTGAACTTCGACAGGTTGGCTCGGAGACTTCATTTAATTTATTTTCACAACAACTCCGTGAGCTTAATGTAAACAAATTAGAAAGAATCTCTTCGTTTTTTCTGCCTCTAAAGAATCGTTGTTTTAATATTTCTTTAAATATTCTCAACAGATAAAAATTTATCTTTTTGATCAGTTCAATGCTCCGATCCTTGAAGAGTAACGAATTAATGAAATTTTAATTCTACTTTTTTTCAAGGAACATGCAAAGTTGGTCTATTTAATTTTATTTGAAAAAAATTGAGCGAATACTTTGTAAAGTCATAAAAAATAATAATTTTCATTTTTTTTCATTTTTAAATAACGCAATCAGTTTAATTCCTATTTTTAGTAATTTATTCGTTGTAAGAAATAGCTGTGACTGTACGGTCCAATTATGAAACAAAAAAAAAACGATTTTTATACATTTTTATTTACAGATTGACGTGTGGGCAGCAGGAGTAATTTTGTATATACTGTTGTGCGGTTTTCCGCCTTTCGTTTCGCCTGAAAACGATCAGGAAGAATTGTTCGAACGTATTTTGAGTGGTCAATATGAATTCACAGCCCCATATTGGGACCCCGTTTCGGATACGGCGAAGCAGTTGATATCGAACATGCTCCAGGCGCAGCCTGAGTTGAGATTTAGCGCTGAAGATGTTCTCGACCATCCGTGGCTTGTGGTAAAGATCATTCCATTATTAAATATCATATCATTTCATGTGGCAAAAACGAGGGTTTC
This sequence comes from Campoletis raptor, assembly GCA_948107755.1. Lineage (NCBI taxonomy): Eukaryota > Metazoa > Arthropoda > Insecta > Hymenoptera > Ichneumonidae > Campoletis > Campoletis raptor. The sequence goes on along the minus strand of OX403627.1, from coordinate 16,857,284 downwards.
ATTTGATGTTAAATTTTTATCAATTTTATAAAAAGGTTTTATAAATGTAATTGTTTACAGTTTTTGTTACCGACCGTGGTATTTGACCTCGTCGTATTGTTGCCTCAATTATCTTGGTATTAGCACAAAGGGCTAAATTTTATGCACGGCTTTAAATCGCAATGTTGTTCATTAGTTTTTATTTTGTATCTTCAATTTTTCATCAATATTTAGCAAGCTTTTTTCTTCTCTGCGAAATAGCACATTTTTAAAATGTTTATCCATGTAGCTTTTAATTTCGCACAAATTCGCTATCATTTTGATATGGACACTCGTTATTCTTTCCGCAGAACACGCGCTTTTTATGGGCTTTTTGTTTTTTTTATTCTATGTGAGCACGAATTATCCAAGAGTTAAAATGGATAAATTTATTTCGAAATTTTCGTTTATTTACTTCCAGAATTATTGAAAATAGTCAAAGGATCAAAACACTTTTGCAAACTATTCTCGATCGACGTAAAAGAACTTAAAAAAAACGAATGTTATTGCATTTTGCATCGTTGGAAAGGCGCCAAGTGGCTCTTCGTGAATGTAAAGTTTTTTGAAAACGTTTTACCTATCGGAATGAAAAAAAGTTCTAGCTCAAGCAAAAAAAAAATGGCAGAAATAGGCTAAGACTTTTTTTTCTGATCGGACGAATCGGGAGGAAATTTTTTCCTTTCGAAATTCGCAGCTATCTTTCCCGCACCCATGGCAACGGCTCAGTCGGTATGAAACTTGGCCTTGAGGCAAATTTCAATCAGTACGTATCGCCCGAGTGCGTGAGAGATATCTGAAAAGTAGATTCACGGAGACCGTTACCATTTCGAGAGAGAGACAAAACTTTCAACTCATTCTCCGGTGAAAGAGAAACGACTGATAACTTAAATTTTTCTCCAAAACTCAAATATATAGAAAAAAAATGTGCTCTTTTTTCAAATCGCTTTCTACTGATCAACAGACTTGGTCAGTGGATTTATGTGTAAAATTTGCTTAAAATCTGCAAAAAAAATCAAACAACCCTAAAAATCGGAAAATGGAACGATGAACTTGTTATTTATTAAAATTTGGAACATGAAAATAATTGGTACATTCGAACGATGTAAAAATTCAATAAAATTGATAAATCAGTAGCTTTATTTTTACGAAACGCACGTAATTCACGCAAGCAAAGCTTAAACGCAACGTAGTGGTTTGTCCGTATCTGTAGCGGTGCTTTTCTTTTCTTTTTTCCCGTCCACGCCTCCGTGACATCAGCAGAGATTTCTAGGAGGCGACCAGGCCGTATCAGGAGGAGGAGCAGCTGTCGAATCGCCGAAGCAACACAGGAATAAGCAGTGTCAGCCGTTAAGACTGGCGACGTTCGAGTTCGATTACAAGAAGAGGAGAATCGATGTTGGCGACAGGTGTGACAACGAGAGGGTTTACAACTCGAACGATTTTGGAAAAAGGATCGAAGCGAAGAACGAATGGTTCGATGTAGAAGATCGAGGGTCGAAAAATAAGGAGGTTGTTGGAAATAGCAACATCGAGAATCGTCGCGACGTCGACGAAATTGACAACGGCAACGGTAATCGTAACAACGTAGAGGAGCCACTTTCCTTGAGTGCCGATGGTCTTCGTGACATCCGTGATTTAACGAGTTCGTTACACGATCTCGTTATAAATATGGACGTGAATCAAGACAACGAGACTTTGAGTGGTGAAAAAATGAGAAAGAAAAAAGAGTCTGTGGAAAGTGTGTGGAAAGAAACTTACGAAAAGAGAACAGAAAAAGAGGACAATTTGTCGTTACGTCTCGAAAGTCCTCTATCGTCCTCGAATAAACATTCCGTGAATCGTAGGAACGGAAATTCACTTAAAAATCTCCATTCCAAGCCGTTGACGAAATCGACAGACTCGCCCGAGTCTAGAATCGCCAACGAGCCACATACTCCGAAAACTGGTAAACGCACGAACGATCGTATCGCGCGTCCAAAACGTACGAATTTGTGTAAAATTGGTAATTTCGTGAGAAACGGATCGAACGAGAGTAGTTCGAACGAGCAGGAGCGTAAAAACGCTGGCAATTCATCGGTCGATCGTTTGTCACGGTCCACCGATCGTATGAGCGAAAGTTCCGACAATAATATCGAGACTTCTGACAGTTTTGTCAATATACAATTCGCCCAGCACTCGAGACGGGGAAACGAATCAAACACCTCGTCGCAGAGCATACAGTCGTCGGACAGTTTTGAAAACACCCGATTTACGAGAGATTTTGAGGGTGGAACGAGATTAGAAAATAAGAAAAGCAGCGACGAAGTCGTTCGTCGAGAAACTGCTCGATCAGCTGTTTCAAGGAAACTCGAAAATGCTGAGAGCAGAAGATCCATCGGTACGACTAATTATCGTCAAATAAAACAACCGAACGATTATAATTTCTCGAAAACATTGAGGCCGTCGTTGATCCCTGTACAGAATAATGGACAAACGAAAAATTCTGTTAAGGGAGTAGAATTGTCAAGAATACCAATAATCGATGGTGTTAAACTTCGTGAGAAAAAAAATGTTGCTGGCACGACACCGACGAGTCATATGAGATACGAAATTCGTGCGGCCCGTAGATCGGCCGTTGAAAATGTACGAAAGTGCAGTTCGACCGATGAATTAAGGGAGGAACACCAACAGCCGAGCACAGCAAAAACGAAACGCTTTAGTCTTTATTACACGCCTCAACCAGCGAGAAAAAATTACGAAACGGACAATAAAAGCGCGAGAACAATTAGCAAAACTCCAAACAATACGGGCAGCAGACCAACCAGTTGGAAAACACCCGAATCTAGTAAAAAATTAACCGACGATATTTCTCGCATTATCGGACAAAAAGACACCTTTAGAAATCGTAAATCCGTCGTTGAATCCTCCACCGTCGCCAGTAGAAACAAAACCAGTCGACAATCTGTTCACACACGAAATTCAAATTTACCACCCGCAAGGACGAAGTAAATCGTTTCGTTTATAATTGTTAGTTGTTTTTTTTTCGCTACTCTCGTGAGCGATAACTCACATCGAAGATCAGGAACAAGGCTTCGATTGGCGAGAAAATTACATTTTTCCTGCGATTATCATTCGAGCTTAAAATCCTTAACGAGTCAATTTGACATCAAAAATGCACCGATGAAATTTCGTTTTGTTTCATTTCGAGATTTTTTCGACCATTCATTGTTTTATTTTAATACTGCATTATTTTACGACATTTTTTCGATCAACCAGGCGAATTCCATTCGTTGCTCGTGAAATTCATTCTGACAACGCAATATTTATTAATTATTTGTTTATTTTAGTTCGTTTTAGAATAATTGCAAAAAAATACGATTTAAATCATGAGATTAACTTGAAATACAATGAATTATTGTTTACAGTGATTGTCTTGTTCGGGAATCCTTTTTTTTGTGTCTTCGAAAGTGTTATTTATTAAAAGGAGTCAAAAAATCTCGAAAATTGCATGAAAAAAACGCATCAGCTGTAAAATTGAAATTAAACTGATTCGCTCTAAAAGTATTCTCGATTAGTCATCGATTTTAAGGTCCCAGTTTATAATGATCGCTCGATCGAGTGCCTCGACGCTATAGGATCTGTGCGACGAAAAAAAAAAGATTGAATATTTGTCCTGAGGACAAGGCGATTTGTCGAATTTGTGGCCGAGCCAGCGTCAAATGACAAAAAAAAATGAGACTGTTCGGATGGGAAGCCATTCAAAATTATTTCTTTTTTTTTTTTTTAACTGAAATAACGCAAAAAAATAGTCAATTTAATCGTTGAAACATTTTGAATGTTTTGCTCCTCATTCGAACAGAGTTCAGTGCAATTTCGTGAGTCCGAAATGAGTTTATAAAATCGGAATATTGTGACATGCCAAATGCATTTAATTAGAATTATTTTATAATCGATTAAACAACATCGTCAATAAGACTTTATTTTAAGGAGCGAAAAATCGTCGTTAGGTTAAGCAAACCTTAAATAATAAAACGTTAGACGTGCGAAATGAAAATTGAGCGACAAGAAAAGTTTTCAATTTTTCAAATAATACAAAAAAATATTTAAAAAAATCAACGGCCCGGACCGGGAGTCAAGGGAATTCCATCGAAATATTTATAATCCATAAGGCCAAGATTAAAATTTTTTTTTTTCGACATCAATCTGAACGGCTATTATTCCTTTGCAACTAGAAATTTAATTTTCCATAAAAAATCCTCGAGACCCCGGAATTGAAGAGCAGATTCGAAGGGATTTGTTCGATTTTTTACAAATGCAAAAAATTGGCAATTTTTCGAATTTGTTCTTTAGTAAAAATGAATGTTGCAACAATATTTCGATGGATTTCGTTGAAAAGCACCCGATGTTTTTTTGTTTTTACAAAGAAAATCGTATAATCATTAACGTCGAAGTAACAGGGAACCAGTGACGAGGGTTGTAAAATTTGTTCAGAAAAAGTGTGCGGACACGAGTGAGCAAAAACGTGGAAAAGTGATGAAAAGATTGCAAAAAAAAAACAAGGAATTTGTCATGGAGATGTGTTCGATCGTAAGTGGAGGTAAAGTGAATATTTTTATAAAATAATGATTGAAAAACGTGATGAAATGCAAACAAAAAAAACAAACAGAGCCATACAATAAACGTGTAGTTGTAAAATAATCAAACGGTGATAAATCCGAATTTAATGCTTGAATAATGTGTCGTTTTTCCTCGAATGACAGTTTAAAAAGTGCAAAAATAGCCACAAACTTTAAAAGTTATAATCCGTGAAATTGCACTTAAAAAAATGAAACAAAAATTGTATTACAAAGTTATACGAGGAATAAAGCATCGCTTTTCGTTTCTCTACAAGTAAAAAAAAAAAAAAGCCTACAAGTAACGTGTCCCTGCCAAAGTTCGATGCCTCGAGAAATTAATGAGAAAGACGAAGAAAGAGAAATGAGAGAAAAAGGGAGAGAGAATGAGAGAGAAAGAGAAAAATATATAAATAACGTAGAATATTTTTTACATTTATTTTTGTAGTAACAACGGATTGAAAATTCCGTCTGATCGAATTTTGCCGCTCCTCGTCACTGCCTTTACCAAGAATTTGACGTCCCAACCTGCCGTTAGCGCGTATTCAATTTTTCTAACGAAAATAAAAGGAAAAGAAAAAAAAATGACCGAACTAAAGAGTTCTTATGAACTTTGTAAATATATGAAAATAGCGTTTAATTATTATAACGAAATGATAAAAGCGTCGATCCTCGATAACAACTTTCGACGTCTCAATAAACATATATGAAAAAACAAAAATCCATTTATAATAATCGATTCGTTCGTAATGTTTGAATAGAAGAAAAAAAAATGAAATTTAAAATAAATTCGAAATTTCGCGCTAAATAGAGAGTAGAAAGTACGAGTGTGAAATATCACTTAACGTGTAGCATTATATGTTGCACAATATTTATAAATATATATTATGTATTTGCGTAAATGCAAATATGTAAGATGTAATTTTTGTAATTCTAAGCGGTGCGAATAATCGATAATTTATAAAAAATATTAAAAAATTAATAAATCGGGTCCCGAAGGGCTCAACCCACGTGGCAATCTTCAAAAAGTTTTTCTTAACTTATCTAAAGCGTTTTTTATAGCGTCCAGTCGAAAAGCATCTTGAAGTTGAGAACCTTGATACGAATTTTCAAATTTTGACAAAAAAATGTACGAATTTTGGCCCGAAAAACATTAAAAAGTTTATGCAAAGTCGAAAAGTTATATTTCGGACAATTTTTTAGAAATTTCTAGATGAGAAATACCCAAAAAACAATTTTCTGACGTCTGACAACTTTGAGGTCCAATGGGAAGACATTTGACGAACTTGAGATAATTTCTGGATGATTTTTTGTAAATTCCAACGTGGGAACGTAGAACGTAGGTTTTAAAGACGAAAACGTGATTCACGCCAAATATTGAAAATGAAAGGATGATGAAAAAAAAAAACTATCATCTCGGATGTATTTATATCATAGTATTATTATTATACACTAATAACTCACCGAAACAAATAGAATCCGACGTTTTACACGTATTTTTTATCAACCCGAAATAATTGTTTATTTTTGTGTAAATCGAATCCTCCGGGATTCGCGCAATATTTATAAACGATTTATCGGCCTGCACGTGCGATTTTTTAAAAACTAATCAGTCATTTCTGACTTCGGTTGAATTCGGAACAATTTTAGTTAGAGAAGACGTCGCTAGAGGCAGCACTGCACAGCACTCGAATTATGCGACACACATAGCAATATCCAGCAACATTTTACGATATTTTTTCGTCAATTTCATTTCACTCGAATGTTTGAAGAAAATGGCAAAGTTTGTGGATAATTTTTCACGAATGAACTAGTAGACGAATGGTCTTCATATTTTTGCTATGTAGAACACGAAATATTCGAATTTAAAGACCATTGCATCGTTTTTATTCGTTTACACGTACCGTCACACTTGAAAATTATAAGCTCCGATCAACGCGCCATCTAGCACGACGACCACGAAGCAAATCTTTGTCAAATTTCTGTTTTGTATACACAATCTATTGACCGCAGGCAGATCGCAATTAAAAGACAAGTACAAGGATTTTTCGTGTTTTTTTCATTATTGCCCCGCATTCCAGTCTATAGAAATGTGAAGTAGTTCTTATCCTGCGTTTCCTCCCGCCCCCCCCGCCCTGGAGCCAAACACTTTCGTTCGAATTTACGATGTTTGGTTGTTTCGCCGGAAAAAGTTGACTGTCAAGGAGTCCGCGTCGTTTTGTGGTCGCCCTCAACTTGTTTCCTTTTTGTTTTTTAATACGATATTCTGATTATCCAATTCGATAAGAGACGAAATTTTTATCACGTTATATTTGATATTCAAACATTTTTTTTCTATTTTGAAATTTTTGCTTTTCGTCCTCACGATGTATCGTTATTGCGGAAAAGTTTACTGTCATGGCGTTCGGCCCCGTCCCATCTCCTCTTTCGTACTTTACATTTTTTAAATAATTTTTCTGTTAGTGAGTAATATGAGAAAATTATCTAATGAATTCAAAGAATTGAAATTGCATGAACGAGCGCAGATTTTTTACGTGATCCGTCATTTGCTGATTTTTGTGATCTTTTTTAATTTTCTGTCTCAACCGCAGATTTCTGACGAATAAGATAATTTCTTCAGTATTACGCGTATCGTGTGATCAAAACTTCAACCGTTTATTCTTATTTCCACGTAACCAACTAACTTCTGTTTTCGATTAAAAACACATTTTTTTTCGTTCCCTAAGCAAAAAGTGTCAGTATTTCATGGAAACATCGAGATTCTCGGAATTTTTAGCCTATCAACACTTGGTTGACCCTCGGGACGAGTATATTTGTCAGCTCTTGTCGCCTGCGCGCCCAAGGTTTGTCCCGAGTCCCGAATATGTTATTATTCCTGAATAAAACGATTCGCGTTAGTGGAATGAAGACTGAAAGTCATTTTCTCTAACTACAGAGGTCATTAATAAATTACAAAATTCAGTAGAAGCTATTTTTCGGAAGATGTTGATTGGCCAAAAATAAAAGATAGTTTTTTTAGCTGCTCCCAAAGCAGAAGCAGTAAATACTTAACAAAAATAAAAAAATCCCTAGAATTTGGATCCTTGAACAATAATATAACAGGTGGCGAGGGTGAATTCTCACTTTCTGGTAATAATGTATCTATATTAAACAATAATAACGTGCCGGTTGGATGTGCGCAAAGTGTTGCGCGTCGCGCGCAGCGTGTTCGGTAAGCGCGGTCCAAGTGTTTGGGCTCCGTGTAGTCGCGAACCTCCACTTCGTCAGTCAGTCGCGCGCGTGGCTCGAGGGTGGTTAGCCGGTTGTTGTGTACAGCGTTTACCGGCGTTCGCGGAAAAAATTTCTCTCTCCCTTCGTACGTGACATATGTTCCCCACGTGTTTCCTTTTGTTTTTATTTTACGATTGATTAATTGGTGGACCGAGCATCGTGATTGACATTTTTCTTTCTATTTATTTTCGTTTTTCTTTGAATCAAACAATCGAAACATATCAAAGTGTGTTAGTGCATTGTGCTGCGTGCCTCTTTATAAACATATCAACGATAATTGTGTATCTCGTGACATCGTAGAGTTCGAATCAAGTTTTTGTTTTTCTTGACGCATCGTGGACGTAATGCGAGCGTGCTGACATTCGTTGGCGCTCGATCAGGTTAGTGTTTTCATCGTTTTACAATTTTATTCTTATTCCTCGTAACAATTGTGCTCGTGTGATTTTTTTTTACGGCACTTTTGGTCCAACTTTTTTTTCGAGGATTCTTCGATTGTTTTTCTATAACAAAAGCTTTTTTTTCAAAACAATTATTCGTGTTCATAAATTGATTCATTTATCGTGTAATTTCGAGTGATAAATAAGCAAATGAAAGACAGCTCGGATTTCATGACGTCAATTCTTGCACCATTTTTTTTCATATCAAATAGTTTTTGCAATTATTTATCTAAAAACTTCTCTATGTTTTTTTCGAATGAGTGGAAAAACAAATTGAATATTTAATACAAAATCGTTATGACGACATTTTAAGTACTTGAGCATTTTTTCGTGATCGAGGATGAACGTTTCGTTTGGTAAATAAAAACAGCTCGGTATTCATCACCTCAATTATACGAAAATATTTCTGTATTGTTATGAACTTTTAAACTGGCGAGAAATAATGAATATAATTAAATGGGGGAATGAGAAAAGAGAAAAAAAGACTCAACACCTTGAGAAAATTCTCAATTAAATTCATACGAAGTAGAGTCAAGTGCTTCGGACGCCTTTTCTTCGCTTCTTCTCTTCTCCACCTCTCTTTCTCACTCGCTCTCTTTCTTTCTTGCTATATCCTCGTTTCAGGCTGGATGTGAATTTAATTCACGAACGAAAACTCGTGCCAATTATACGAGCAATAACTAGTTCTCTTCCCTCTTACGACGTTTCTTCTCTAAATGCGTGAACAATGGTGTTCGACATTGATAAAAACCAAATAAATCAACACGTGCAATTTTTTTTTTGTAAAAAATTCCCACAAAATATTAAGTCTTCGAATTATTCTTTTTTTTTGTTTTCTAAAGCAAAAATTTTTTTTTTTTCCAATGTCAAGCAGTTTTTCGGAAGAATTCCAAACGATTATGAAAGGATCGATGAAAAATCTTGAAAAGCTCGCAATTCACTGATTTTGGTTTCGTAAATTGCAAACTTTTTCTGTGTTCATCGTAGCCAACTGATTATCTGGAATATTTTTGACGTAATTTGGCAAACATTATGATTATGACAGCTCGTAAAAAGTGTCCGAAGCTCTATTTACTTCGAACAAGCTTGAAGGTCATTATGTCAAACTGTAGTGCATTCTAGTAGTTCGAAGAAAAAACATTTTTATAATTTGAGCACATAGAAATCGTTTTTCGAGGTCGAACCTGACATAATCGTTCACCGCGACGTGTTTTTTTCCTAATTTTTTCTCCATCAGCTAAAGGCTGTTTAATTCGTTATATTCTTCGATTGGGTAAAATCAAGCGCACTCTCGTTACGTCGTTTCATGTACCGAAGATAAATATGCGCATAAATTTTTTTAATGTCGCTCATTATATCGTTGGACGAAAAGGTTTTGTGGCATCTTTATTATCTTTAGACTTTGTGACGATCACGAAACCCAACGTGTTTGTAAACACACACGTACACCTATATTTACATATGTATGCACAACAAGAGAGCGTTGCAGATTCATACCAAATTTGGCAACTGAAGACCGCTACGTAGTGAGACACGGCGATGTACCCGATTTCGTAATAGAAATACCGCACTTTGGTGATGCATAACGCTCGAGGATTCAGCTCGTCACACACCATTACGAGATCTTTTATTTATTATTATCATTATTATTAATGTTATGATTATTATTCTTTTTTTTTAGCGTCGCTTTAATTGACATAATCTCGTACGTACAATATTTAAACGCGAACGTACACGAGACAAAAAGAAAGTTGCACGACGCTTTAGTGTTCTTTACTTTATTTCACAGCTTCAGGATTTTTTTTTAAATTTCATTTAATTTCGTCAATTTATGACTTTTTTTCCCTGTATCAAGGAAAAAGCTCGTTTTTCATTGAAACACGATACATCTGGCAAGGTCATTGCGAACATCGCGTTCAAAAATTCAACGAATTATTGTCTGCTTTTTTTCGTAGAATTGAGTTTTTACTTTTGCTCAAATAATTGGTTCGTCGAAGTGGAAAAAATTCTGTTTTTCAATAGTTTTGAACGTTTTTATAACGAGGTCAGAAATTTGTGGATAAAAAAAAATTATTTCTATCGATGTTTCGTTCATTTACTTCTGATCAGAATGATTTTTTTTTTGGCAAATTCAGTAAAAAGAAATAATATTTCATTCGTTCGTTTTTGACTCAACTGATTTGTTATTTTTTTTTTTTTTTAAGGTTTAATGGATTGCTTCGAAGCATGATATTCGAAGTGTTTGGTTGTTTGTTCGTGTCAATTTTTATTTCTAATTTATTCAACGAGAATAATTATTTATTTATTGACACGGGGTATATTGCGTTTGAATGCTAATTTTAAACGAGAACTCTCGAAACTCTCGTAAGTTATACGAAGAGTTTAGCGGTGTGAGGGACTAAGAGGGACGGAGAGGAGGGGGCAGTGAAGAGGAAAGAGAAATAGGGATTGTCGAAAAAGCAATCTTTCGATCTCTTAAAAACGATCATCCACACACAAACACACACACATATATTTGTGTACGTCCGACGTTTGTTTTCCGACGATCCTAAACGTAAACACCCACACTTTCGTGATATCTCGAGACCGCATCCTTTACGTGTTTCTGCAGCAACTCGAACGACTCGAGAACAGAGATAAGAAAAAACAACGAATGAACGAAACTTGAAAAAAAAAAAAAAAAAAAAAAAAAAAAAAATTCAAGCAGAAACAGATGTTGAATATTCTCAAACGAACCGGAGAATATCAATCGATTGTTTTTTTTTTTTTTTTTTTCCATTATCATTCTTTGTCCTTTCGCTACCATTTCAATTTGAAAAAAAAAAAATTTAGATCAGTGTTTTATGATTTTGACATTTATATTTTTGGAACGAAACAACGATCAATTTTTATTATTATAATTTAGAACGTTTTTATTTATTTTTTTCAAAGCAAAAATTGACAAATTCAAACAAAACAAAAAAAAACACGAAATAAATACGACGAAAATTCCAATATCTCGTCGTGCTTTTTCTTTTTTTTTTGGCTTTTCGTTGAATTCTTGTGTACAACGTTATGTTGGACAGCAATTAGTGGATTATTAATTATATCGCGTACTCAAGCAGTGTCTTGATATTTCGTTTTTTTTTTTTTTTTTCGTATTCACGACCCGTCAATTTTTTCGTTAGCAAAGAATAAAACAAAGAAAAAATTGAATATGAAAAATGAAGCGAATATATATTAAGGATCGAGAGTGCAAAAGTGACGCGATAATAGGCAGCGGAATCCGCCGAGAACCCTCGACGAATCTATTCATCATCAGCAGTCCTGAGATCTCGTTATATAGATATAAAAAAAATTTGTGGTGAGAGACAAAAAAAAGATCGAAGGAGTACGAAAAATATATTTCTACGTTCTTTTCCTCCGTGGACGTAACTTTGCGAATTTCGTTACTTTTTTTCTCTCCTTCTCCCACTCTCTGATCGTTACGAGTCTTTTTTTTTATTTTTTATTTTTTTTTGTTTTAAGTTGACTTTCAGCCATAAAGGAAAATATATTACGCAGCAAGATCCGGCGTTTTATTTCCGTTGGAAAAGTCCCCAAGTACTTGTGCACACTTGGATTATTACTCGAGAGTTTCTCGATTTATCGTTTGTTTTTCAAAAGTTGGCATTTTTATTTATTTTTTTTCATTTTTTTTTTCATTTTTTCACCAATATTCGAATATTTTTTGAAAAATAGGCCATGACTCTTGTTTTTATTACGTAATACGATAAATCATCGTTGTTAATTGGCTCGACGTATTTAATTGGTGTAAATATGGTCATAAAAAAAAAAACAGACAGAAATTTATTAAATCACTCGGACGTAAAGCCAAGAAGATTTTCTTGTTTTAGTCCTGAAATAACAGAAAGTGAGAAAACGTCGTGTACAGAAAAAATACATCCACGTTTTTCAAGAGCCTCGAGAATATTGCCGCAATTTTTTTTTTTTTTTCATGAGAAAAGGGATATGTACGATGTTTTTTCTCCCTTTCGGCTGCTTTTATTATTATTATTATTATTATTATTATTATTATTATTATTCCATCCTAACGCGGAGGACGTTGCACTAGACAGCATCATCGCGATAAAGAAAAATTCTTTTCTCATCTTTTTCCTTCGTTCCTTTTCATATCGCAAGACAGTAAATGACCTTTTGGTCAAGGGTTCCTCAAAATTCATACGCTGGGAATATATCTCAATACTTTCGAAGGATAAGAAAAGGTCGAGATTCCTTAGGATCATCGTAATAAGCGAGTTATCAACGACGAGACTTTCCCTCGTATGGCAAATAAGAAAATACGAAAAAAAAGAAAAAAAAAAAAAACATAAAAACGTACCAACGTTTTTCAAAATGGTGGAGAATTCGCGTGTCGTCAGAAAATGTTGTTTCTACACGATACAAACTTTTATTTATATTTCCCAATTTCGAATTTTTCAAAATTATAAAAAAATCAAAAATCTCATGCTTCGTGACAGAAACTCGAAAAAACGAAAAAAAATTGGCATTTTTCGCAGAAACGAATTTCTGCGAAACGTCAACTGTCACCAATTATTTATTAAAAAAAAAAAAAATTAATAAGTTTAATATTAATTTTTTCTTGAATTTCAATTATTGGCCAATTTTGGAAACAACGAATTCGATTTTTTTGAACACCAGGTACATTTCTTAAGGGAAAATTCTAGATATTCGCGACTTCCTCGTCTTCAGGGTTGAAATTTTGTGGCGACAACAATCCGAAGGACTCGAGAGGAAGTTCGATCTTCCGGTAGACCTCTCCGCGTGTACATTTAACGCATCAACGTTAATTTGTTAGCTCGACTGTTTAGCATGGCTCGTTGCAACAAGCGCGTTGTTTTGTATGTGAGAGAGTGGACGATAGTGTGTTTGTGTGTTTGGAGAGTTTGTAGGTGAGTTTATACACGAGGGGCTTAGCGTGCTTCGAGAACATATTTAACGGGTACACATTAAACACACTTGAAGTGATGAATGTCCTAGCATTCGTTTGCAGCATAATTACCAGGGCATACCTTCGCTAACCCCTTTATTTTTTGTGTGTCTTTTTTTTTTTTCTCACCGTTTCGAATTTTACCCTCTTCTCTTTTTCTTTGCTTCGCTGTATTTTTTTTTTTACCGAATTAGCAAAAATTACGAGAAAATAAAAATAAACGATTTGAATTTTACGATAAGAATCGTCAAGAAAAATTCAATTATTTGTCAATTCTGCACACGACCTTGCAACGATCCATGTTTACTTTTTTTAATTAAAAAAAAATAAATAAAAATACTAATTCTTTAAAGATTCATCTCGGTTTCAACATCCAAATGAGAGAGAAAGTCGTACGCACATTGAAACATAAATATATGTTGCTATATGCAATGTTTAAATGGTCCTCGGACTGTCGTCATCTTTACGAGGTTCGTACTCTCGGAGTACGCCATCGGCAACCGGCGACAACGTTCTGTATACCTAATGAGACGCATAAACAATGCGGGAATCTCTCTCTCTCTCTCTCTCTCCCTCTCTCTCTCCTGTTCCTGACGTTGGTACAACTGTGGCAAAGGACCTCACCAGTTGTCGTTTACACCAGGAAAGATAGAAAGAGAAAGAGAGAGAGAGAGAGAGAGAGAGAAGGAGAGAGAAAGATAGAACAGTTAGTTGTGTGGTTAACTGTCCTCTGTAGTAGCCTCGAGGCACTTTATGGTTCTCATAAAGCGATAAAGACATCCGTACAAATGTATATACTATATAGAAGACTCGTAGGGGTCGGTTCCAAAGCTGAGCATGTCTTCCAGCCCAGCTGATATGTTCGCGGGTGGATACCACTCCCCATTATCTCACCTGAACCGTCTGGACCTCCTCATCGGTATTACACGATGACTAAACTATTTTCGTATATACTTCTCCTTAGAAGTCACAATCGTGGCGACCGTTGGTTAAAAAAAGAAACAATATTTTGTCGACATAATGCGACTGCACTATCCTAAGCACGAACGTCACTGATAACTCGCTGAGTTGTCTTCGTCTCATGGAACAAAAATTATCTCTGTTTCTTTCCTTCCGAATCTTGTTTCACATATTTTCAGATAAATTTCTTTTCTCATAGAAAAAAAAATTTCTGCTCTCCACTTTTTTTGCTAATTCGAGTTGACGCTTTTTTTTTTTTTTACGTGTTAAATAAAAGGATTATTTTTTTGATTTAACGAAAAACTCGTTAAAACGTCACTTTGACACTTTGGTTGTCACAGAAATCTCCTTGACCGTGATTTTCCGAAACACGTGAGTATAATAAACAAATAAACGAAAACACGAACGAGGAATTCAAAGAATTGAGAGAGTGATTATCCAACTTTGAAAAAAGATGGAATACTCTCTAAAATGTTTTTCTCGAAAGTTTGTTTTATTTTTTCTTCTTTTTCATCGTCTTATACGTGATATTCTTGGACAATTAAAAAGATAATACAGCAGCTCAGGGTTTAAGTTACGAGCTGTAAGTTCGTCGTGACTAAACGCCAAGAAGCTTCCGAGTAAAAGGACCACCTGAGAACATCCAATTTTTTTTTTTTTTTTTTTTTTCCATAATCTTACGAAGTATCACACGTCGTCGTTACGAGACTCGTGTTTTCCTGTAAAACTAAAACGCGCGTGTGTACAAGGAAACAAATATGCAATGAATCTCGTTATTGCTGTATTTTATTGACTGGATAATGAGCAACTTTACGATATCTTTGGCGCCGATGTTTGACACCAGAGTCTCGGTAAGATTTTCGTTGGATTTTGGAATTTCTGGAATTTGTCTGGAAGATGAGTTTGGGAATTTACATTATAATTATCTCGGTTTTTTTTTTCGAATAATTGACTCTGCTCTCTTGATGATTATTGCTCAAATTTTTGAAATTTTATTGAGATAATGTTTTCTTTTTTTTTTTTTTTTGAAAATCATCTTAAATTCAACGAAATAAATTCCTTCGTGGCTTCTACAGATCTCGGGCGATAAACACGCGGATATAAACGCTATTCTTCTCCTCGTGATTGTCCATTGGGAGGTCACGTGACGTAGCAATACAATCGTAATCATAAATCGAAATCTACGTCAGGCCAAAAAGCATACACCCGTAGAAAGAGGGAGAATGAGAGAGAGGGAAAAAGAGGAAGAGAGAAGAGAGAGAGAGTCCCCTGGAAAGACGATTTATTATAGTTCGCCAAGTGTTCGGATTTATTGTACACACTGAGGTTGAACTTTTGCCATTGGTCATCGTGGACATTTTTCTGGGCACCAAATACTCGTGTCCTGGTTTTGTGTGCCGTGTGAAAGATCCATAGATCATCGAGTCGGGAGGCTTCAAAGAAAAACAACACAATTTAAAGCTCTTTCGTAAGGTTGAGTCTTGATTCGAAAAATCATCAATCAATTTTGTGAAATTGGTTTGATGATGGAATCGAATAGATTTTTGTATACAACTTTTTATTCGCATTTCGTTAACTCGCACACAATTTTTTTTTGTTTTTTTTTTTTAATTTCTTTTTTTATTGCTTTATTCTTGAAAATTATAACAAATTTGTTTCTCGATGTAAAAACTCGATTTTTCGTACATGATAACGCTCAACTCGTGCTAAAACCACGCGTTACGTTATCTGTCGCATATATATTATGAAAATACCCGTAGGGCCTCCGTTGGGACGGACGAGGGTTGAGAAGTACGCGCAGCAAAGGGCGAGGGAAAACGAGAAACACATCAAGAGAGAGAGAGAGAGAGACGAGAGAGATAGAGATATCAGTAAAATTCGAAATACCAGGATGCACGATTCGGGAGATCGCGTGCCAGAACTGCTGAAATAGTCCAAAGTCCAGACTACAAAGGACTTTGGTGCTCAGAGCATGGAATGGCCTTAATTTACTTACGCGGCTTACTCTAAGAGGAAGTGTAATCGATCGTTTTTCTCAGCAGGAATATTCGATCAAGGAAATAAATTATTAGATGCACGAATACCTCTTGGAAGTGCATTTAATTTATTAGTCGAAACTATAATTATGAAATTTCGTGCGAGTTCAAATCGTACAATAAAAAAAAAAAAAAAAAAAAAAAACGAAAATTGTAAAGAATAAAACAGATTTTTGTCGAAAGAAAAATAAAAATCGACTTATAAATTGAATATTTTAACATTTTTATCCACGTCGACAAATGTAGAGTTTATTTATTTATTTTTTTTATTCGTGATTGTTCATTGAACAAAAATCATTTCGATCTTCGTTCTGCAGCATGATTGAACGATCGATAAAATGACACATACGTTTAAAGGAGAATTTTCGAACCACGTGGCACTTTCAAGCAAGAAAAAAAAGTTCGGGAATTCGTTAGGGTGGGTGAGAGTGCCGGGATGCGAAAAATGATGTTCTCGGCGCTGAACGGTGTCAAATTGAATTTCTCCTCGTTGCCGTCTCCCTCTCATCCCTGCTGCGAAAATGACGTCCGGTCCGGCAATCAGAAAGTGTTTTTTTTCCTGCTACACATATGATTTTCTTTTCCGCTTTCCTTCGTCACTCCAAATTACATTTATACAAGCTAAAAAAATGGAGTAAATCTCGTTTGGGTTCGGAGAATCTTTATTTTTTTGTATTTTTACTCTAAATTGATAAATTTTTGTTTTCTGGCTAATTATTCGCTCGATTTAAATCCTTGGGAAGCTAAAACTTCGTTTCACTTAATTAAACAAATAAAAAATCATTTTTTTCTTCTCTTTTGCGATGAAATG
This sequence comes from Campoletis raptor, assembly GCA_948107755.1. Classification (NCBI taxonomy): domain Eukaryota; kingdom Metazoa; phylum Arthropoda; class Insecta; order Hymenoptera; family Ichneumonidae; genus Campoletis; species Campoletis raptor. The sequence continues at coordinate 16,840,191 of OX403627.1, read as the reverse complement.
GGTGTTTTTGTCGTCCATTGAAACTTCCGATGTAATGCAACCCCGAAGGATCTCGCTTTTTACATCGTTTCGTCATACAACTAATTTGCTAGACTGTGAAATTATTCGCTCCTTCCAATTCTCAGCCTGAAGGCTTCGCGAACCCTTTCATTGAGCCTTCCTCTTCCTCGTTTCTCTTGTCTTTCGATCGAAAGATCAGAAACTCGAGTTGCCGGAAGTTGGCCACGTGCCTGTCGAGTTTGTCGATGAACCGTTTCGCTCTCGTTCATGCCGTCGTTTACGCGAAAGCTTCGCCTCCGACAACAGAGAACGCAACCCCTCGAGGGGTGCGATTCGTGATATAAAGGTGGAGTCTATGATGGAATTCGTTAAAGCTTTCCATTTTCTTTCCTCTTTCTCTTACATTCTCTTTTTCCATCATATTTATCCTCTTCTTTCTCTCGCTCTTTTGCTTCGGGTGTCAAATCAAATTCTTCTTCGCTCGAACGAATCAATGAATATATAGACCTTGTTACACCCCCGCGCTTTAAAATTCAGACATTTCTGGATATTCTCACGAGGTTTCTTCGTGTTTTTCAACCAAACCAGCAAAAACAGTGCGAACCAACCAGATCTTCATGCATTTCTCACATTATTCCATTGTTCCCTCTCCATTTTTTCGTACCTCGAAAGTCTTCAACTATAATTTTCTTATCTGTGAGGAATTTTTTTTTTTTTTTCATGAACTTTATCAAAATTTAGACTCACGGAATTGGCGTTTAATTTTCTTCACGTAGTATTTATCGATCCCAAAATTTTGAAGTTGTGAGAAAAAAAAATTGAGTTTTTTGAAAATTTTTAACATTCTATCGATTTTTGAGCCTTTTTGATGATCGATGAGCAAAAAAAGGTGCTGATTTTTCGAAAAATGGATTAAAAGACAAATCGGTTCATTTAATGGACTTGAAAAAATCAAATTTTCTTTCTTCGTTCACAATAATACGTTTTCTTGGATAATCAAAAAATTCTTGAGTATTTTATATGATTTTTAGGAATTTACAGCATGATTCGAAGTTTGCTTTCTTCTCAAATTTTTTTCCATTTTTATTTCGACTGTTGGTTTGATTTGTTCCAAAAAATTGAACACGCGGAATATAAAGTTTGTTTTGCCGAGTTATATCGCACTTCTGGGCTTTCGAGTCGTCACACTTTGTATCAAGAGTTAAATAAACTCTGCTCGGTCAAAAGAGAAGATTCAAGACGCGAGAAAGATCCGGGGTCGAGTCCATCGACTATATATTTATATTTGACAAAGGAGAAAAGCCAACGTTTGTAGAAGCCGAGAAAGAGAGAGAGAGAGAGAGAGAGAAAGCTGTGAAAGGGCGAGCAGCTCAAGAGTGTGTGCAACACCGTAGGTAGATAAATTGCCAGCTCTCCTGAACTTCTCTGATAGAGATATTAATCTTTCTCCAAGACTTTCCTCCTCGGACTCTCTCACTCTCGTTCCTGCTTTTATCGAGTTCCGCCTCCTTTTGCCCAATCGTTCGCCCTTCGTCTTATCCTCTAACGTGACCACTCCAGGCACACACCATAAGGATAACGCGCGCGTATATATATACCGCTTTCTTTACTCACATTTTTCGCACCCTCTTTTGTGCTCTTTTCACCGATCATTGGCCATCATTCGATGGTAAAAAAAGTAAAAGAAACACTGCTGTTTATCGGGATCGCGAAAAATGGCAGCTGGAAATCCAACACGTCATTATTTCTTGAAGAAAAAAAAAAAACCAAAAAAATGTACATTTTTGACTTTTCTTCAAAGATTCTTTAATCTTCTCGGATACGAGGAGTTGTTTCGAGTTATTTTAAACAGTTATAGTAAAATGGCAAACTTATTTTGTTTTAATATTGTATTTTGGGCCTTATGTGCATCGTAGAATTTGCTCGTAATGTTGAATCCGTGACTGGACAATAAATCTCCATTCGTTCGTCTTTATATATTCTTCTCGTTTTTCTCCTCACTTTTTTCTTCCTTCTTTCGCCTCGTGCTCCGTTCTTCTTTCGTTTTCTGCGAGCAGCTCCTCTCTCGTCTTATGAAAAGTAGAACACCATATGTCCACGTCAAAAAGGGGAAAAAGCCGAGGAAAAGGCGGGCGCGAGAGACTGATCGACTTGGCTTCGTCCAACAGTTGACTGTGATTCTCTCTCTCTCTCTCTCTCTCATTTCTTCTCGGAAGCATTACATTTTATTTCGTTATTATATATCATTAGTCTTAGCTCCCTCGCAGTTTTTCCTCAACCATTTTCTCCTTCTGTTTTCGTTCACGAGCAACACGAAGTTTTTTTTTGACTTTTATCGTATATTTACAATTTCAAAACTTTGTATCGCCCCCGCACAAAACTTTGACAAAAAAATCTAATACCATTTTTTTTTCACATCACATTTCCTGAGTAGAAAGTTTATTTTCTTTTTGACGGGAACGTTTTATCAAAAACTCTTCAAATTTCCTCAATACACGGATAGTCATATTTCACTTTTTTTTTTTCCTACACATTCCTTCCCTTTTTTTTGCCCTTATTTTTCCTGATGTGGTCAAACGTGCTTACACGATCGTGCAACGGGGGTGGAGAGTACTTCGAAGAGGTGTTCTCTCTCTCTTTTTCCTTCTCTTTTTTTTCTCCTTGTCAATGTGCGATGCGCGTGGCAGTGAAGAAATACGTGACGCAATAGGAGCCCCCAAGCTGTGACGGGGGAGGGCGCAGGTGTGAGAGTTTCATGGGATCTTGCACACGTACACAATAATAATGCAAAGTATTGAACAACGAAATATGTGTGGATTGTGCATATATGCAAAATGCAACGGTGCGGTAACCCATTCTCGCCTTCTCTTTCCCCCTGCACTCGGTCTACATAGATGTCGTTCATCGAATATATTTCGTACGTTAACTTTTGAGCAGCTTCTGATTTTGACGTACAGTATAAAAAAAAACTGACGTAAATATATATTTAAATTGAATTTTTACAAACTTGAATGAATAAACTTTAATTAAAAAAATGGAATTACATCAAATGTTTCAATTTGCTCAGCAGAATATTTCAAACTATCGAAAGTTAATTGAATAAAAATATATGATAGAAAAATCATTCACTGCTCCACTTCGAAGTGTAGGAATAAATTAAATTTTTCATTCCATCAAATTTAAAATACAACATAGGACGTGAAATATTTATGGGGTTTAGCACGTGAGATGAAATATATATATAAGCACATTCATGGTGTTGTATAGTAAAAACGCTGTGTGGAGTTGTGGCGAAGGTGACGTTACACAGAGGACGAAGGTGGAGATTCCATGGGGGTTTCTTCCTCTCTCTCCCTCTCTCTCTCTCTCCCTGTTGGATGGTTAGAAGCACACGGTGCGTGTACGTGCCGAACAGACTCGTACAGCCATTGGCCACGTTTTCACAACGTTTGCAGCCCTTGCAGTGAACTGTCTTTGATAGGAAGAGACACGCATGTAGGAATACCTGCTTTTACGTGTGTCCTTGACTGGCCAATAACCGAAAGCTTTAATTTACTTGTACAGATAGCTTATGTGGTAGTGCATGGGGCCGCGTGTGAGCGTTAAGTTCTCGAGGTGGGGACAGATCGATAGCATAAGGGCCCCCAGACCTTATGGTGCCTCCCCCAACTCCGTTTCCGACTTTCTCATTCTCCTCTTTCTCTCTCTCTCTCTCTTTCTCTTTTGCTTCATGATCCTCCCTATTGGCCTTTTTCTCCCTTGCACTTGCACTTTGTGGTGTCAAATGCTTCGCTCTCTCTCTCTCACCCTTTTAGTTCCTCCGACAAAGTCCCTTATACAGCCTCGACCCTCTCCCAATACCTTTTTCATTCGGCTTCTCCTTTTTCCTTTCACTCTCCCTCTGCTCATATCGCCTCCTTCTTCTATGTTGTTCATTGTACCCTGAATTAACGCATGTTTTGCATTCAGAACACTCTGTACAACCGCGAAAGCGATTAAGCTTCTCATTGTTTTCCATACCACACTATACTCTCAGAACGTAATTGTGTTAAAGACCCCAACGTGACTGATGAGTTGAAAAACAAATAAAAATACGATGCATCCTGGATAAAGGAGATCATCGATTTAACCCTCTAACTAATATTCACAATTACTCTTTATTCTCTACTTTTCACTCGTGCTTGCAAAATAATTTCGTATGTTTGTGTCAAATCAATAAAACGTCAGTTCGATACAGTTTTTTTTAAATTTTTTATTTTTTTTTATTTATTGAAAAATTCATTTAGAAAATACAAACGAATCGGGAGACATAATTAATACGTAACTTTATTTATAATAATTTATACATTAATTATAGTAAAAATTGTCAAGTTTGGATTGGATTGAAATGTTGTAATTTTGACATTTTGTTCCAAACTTTTTCGAAGATGTTTCTGGAGTTTCCGCTTGTGTAATAAACGATTGTTTGGGTTAACTAAGTTTTAAAAGTTAAGCAAAAGGACCGAGCGAAAGTGTTTTCTGTTGTTTATTTGCAAGGATTCGTTTAAAGGATTCTTAATTGTCTCGTCCTGGAGGTTGATTAATGAAGGACAATAAGGGGTAAACGTGGGCCAAACGGAAAAGTTTCTAAAGCAATTTTTAGCGCACCAAGAAACGCTGGGTGAGGCAAGTGGGTCACGCGAGAACCCTCTGTCACAGTGACATATCGTATATATATATATATATATATTTAGCTTCGCCGCATACTTGCTCGTGAGTACGTTTTTTTTTTCACCAACCCCATAGGACACCTTATCGATTCCTTGGATCGATTCACTCTGGCACCCTTTTTAAAACAAAAAAAGATTCCTCTGCTTTCTTCAACTTTGACATGTTTCTTTGAATCTTATTTCAAATCAAACGAGCAAATAATTTTAAAAAAATTGTTTGAACCACCGGACGTAGCGAAAGTTTTTGTAGATTTTTCTTTCTTTTTAATTTCAACGAATTTCCCTCAGTTTTATGAACTGATTGATTACAAAGTTGAAATGAAAAACGTTCGAATTTGTTTGTAATTCAAAGCGGTGGTCGTTAGTGATAAAAAAAAATGTCAGACGCACAATCCCTGAAATAGAATCCTTTCTATATGTTGCGTTTGTTACGCGAGACTGGCTCAACGTGTCTCACGTGACGTTTGCGAGAAAATAGAAAGAACCCTCTCCGGATATTCGCTACCCTGGGGTTCCCGTTCGGGGTGGAGTGACGATCGCTAGTGCGGATGTGGTGATTAAAACGATACTTCCGGTTGCCGTTATCGACAGAGAGAGAGAGAGAAGAAAGAGAAGAGAGAAAGAGAAAACGAGAGAAAGGGAAAGAATGAAAGAAGGAGAGCGGCTTCGATGCTATCAAGAGCTCTCGATCACTGTCAGTCTTTGAGCGAAACTACACGTGAGACTCCGTGTTGCGGACGTACAGGACAAGCGTGCTCCTCATGTCGTTCTAAGGGGAATAGTCAACATTGTCTTGCGTATTACGTAAGTTTCTTTCGTATTTCGTTTGTCTCCAGACTTTTAGCATTATTTAAAATTCTATAAACAAATCCATGCTCCAGGTACGTCCGTACGACGAAAACACGTGAATTCGTTGAATCATCAATTAAATCGTCGTGCTAATTGACCAGAATGTCAATAAAAAATAATATTCCACAAGCATAAAAAGTCGAAAACCAAACTTTTGGGCAATTGGGCAATTCAAGAGGCACATTATTAATTCCATAAATAAGAGAAAAGCTTTTTCTTGTTTAAAACCGTCGTGTACGTACATACACGTATAGTAATTATGGTCTCGCTGAGTATCTCGTTTCGCGATGAGCCAGACACAGCAAACTAGAAGCTGCTGCTGCTGCGGGACGTTGTAACGAGCCAGGGAATTTGATCGTTCGCATCAAGTCAATCGGTCGACAAATACTATAACTTTATATAGTAATCCTATGTGTATATATAACACGAGGTTATATGGAGATGTAATGTAGCGGCCTGTTGACCTTTGGTGAGCGTAAAAGCCGTAGCCCGAGCGGCTAATCGTCACCACGCCATTAATCTATTTACGGGGTTATAATACACGCGAGACGATCGTCCCGTTTTGCACTTTCAGTCAGTCCCGCGTTCCCATAGATATACAGAGGCGTCGTCTGCTGTGGGAAACTGCATTAAACGGGCGTGTGCCATTCTACGATCATCCCCATACATTGCAATAACTTTATACATGTTCATTTGTTCATGTATGCGTAAGATTATGTACTGTGTGTGCTCGCTCGTGTATTATAGCACTCGTTCACGCGTTATACGCTTCGATAGAATGCGCTAGGGGTTGTTTCAGCGGGTTGTATTGCCTATGGGGTGAAAGCGACGATACAATATACCCAAGTACGCTTTGCGACCACTAGGCGGCCTTGGGTTAGGGTGAAGCAAGGACTATGGTGGTCGACGGGTGTCGAGCCTCATTAGACAGCACGCGGGGACCCATACCGTACACTCTGTTTGCCATGGCAGAAGCTCATAGGGAAAAACAATGTGTGGGTAAAAGAGAGGGAGAGAGAGAGAGAAAGAGAGACTAAGGGCGGCTGCAGGGTCACTTGGGACTCAGGGCAACTTTACACTCAGATTACTATATATTTGTACTTTATTCATATTCCCATATATGAGGCATTCTGCATCACACTCTATCATGACAACATCAACAACAATAAAAAAACCCCAACCCTTTGAAATTTTGTCTAGACTCGATAACAAATAATCACTTGCTCTGCTTTTTATATTAAAAAACTATTGTTTTGAACTTTTTTCAATGCTTCTTAAAATTGCAAATTTAATTCGAGAGTTTATGGAGCTTTGATGATATTATTGAGATCGAATGTACACACGTCATTGCACATTTGTCTCTCGTTTTGTCGACGTAACTTCTATGTTTCTTGTTTTTTTTTTTTTTTTTTTCTTTTTTTTTTTGCTTACGCACCATTTGCAACGTTCATTTACCTCGGTGCATTTGTGCAACTCGGAGTGAAACAAGAGACGGAAGAGAAGAACACATTTGTAGGAGAGTAGACGTTAACCATGTTTATTTGCTCGCAGAGTCAACGCCGGGACACGATAGTACAAAGCATCGTTAATCACGACAAATTCGTCGTGATTAATTATGCTTTTGGCTCGATTAGCTTTCTCGTAATATTGTTCATGTATATGAAACTAGCTGCGCATATATGAAGAGGGAACGCAGAGAAAAAGGGAGAGAACTCTTGTATCTCACTTTTCATATCACCCTCTCCTCCTCCTCCTCCTCCTCCTCCTCCGTTCTTCCATTCCGGACTCTATCCAATTTGCTCTTGTTCTCGTATCTCCTATCTCTTTCGTTTAACCTATAAGTTTATATTGTAATATGTTCATCTATATATTTGTACGCGAATGTTCAGAGACTGAATAATCGAGATCTCCCTCGTGTTTCACGAACTCTCACTTTATACACATTTCTCGTCCGTTTCATCGATCCATGTTTGCGATAATTAAACCGCGACATACACTACAATTGCTGGAATGTTCGAGCAACGCGTTATGTAACAATACTACGAGACACACGCAACTTTGTCGTGAATTATTCTTCAATCATTATTCCTGTCTACGAGCTTTCTGGTCTTTAATTTTTGAAAAATAATTTAAAAAATGATGCTCTGGAACGTGATTCGTATTCTTCTCTCGTTTCTCAATACTTTTATCGATTTTTTTGACTCGAAGGATCGATTGACCGATATTTTTAGATTCTCCAATTGGACGAAGACACTTTGGAAGGTTAAATTTTATAATTTTTTGTACAATTTTCTTTCTCTAAGAGAAATGAAAATACATGCTTGAAAAATGCAGTAAAAGGTATACTCGAAACATAAAACGTAGAGACGCAGCTGTGTGAGTTTTTCCAGCGGAGAAAAGCTCGCTGCGAATTCTTTCGGTTGCTATTCTCTGGTCTTTATGAGAACGCATTAAATATATATAGTTATTGGATTTGTTATATGTCAGATCGAAGTAAAATGGTCATTGGCATTTGGCATATTGTTCTATCTCTTGATATCTTTATTCGTTTGATACGAAAAGTGCCAATGACTATGAAATGGCCAATAATTCTACCGGTTGAACAATCTCACTCCTTCTTTCATCCCTGTTCGCATTTCTCCCTCTTGCGTTTTCCATCCTCTCGCTAGCCCCTGTCACTTTGTACCTGAGTCACGTACCTCTTCGTATTGACAAGCCAACCAGCCTCTACTATCCTCTGTCTCGCTCTCTCTCTCTTACTCTCTCTATCCTCAAAACCAAGTCCTCTCGCTTGTAATTTCGTCTCCCTCCTCGCAGTTTCTCTTGCTTCTCGTCCTGCTCACTCGCCCTTTCCCTTTCCCATTCCCTAGTGCGGTTCATCATGGCACGCTGACTTCTTGGAGCAAAAGCTCTCCATTCCACTGGCGTATCAAAACCTATATGTATACGTTTCATTCGACTTTATACGCGGTGCACCGCAAATCCCGGTTTTATCTGGCTTTGTAGAGTACATTATGGGATGGATGATGAGCCGTTATTCGAACGACGGATCGCCACTTTTTAGCATACATTTTTTTTTCTACGTTTTTTCATCATTCGTACGAGAGACGGAGTAAATTTTCTAGAGAGGATATTTCCGGACTGTATTATGCGAATTATAGCCTTGGCTGAATGGATTCAATCGATCTTGAGCAGTCGAGAGAATAAAGTGGAAATTCTGATGGAGTTTCCAAAAGATTTTGTGCCTCCTAATTGTTATATATATATTTTTTAATTTTTTTTTCATTGCGACAATATCGTCGATATTGTTTTCTTCCATTTTGGTCATCCATTCGTTATTTTTTCTTCTACAGGATTCTACAAGCTGACACGCAGTTATGTTACAACGATGAGCCTTCAGGCTCAGCGACAGGCGAGGTACTCGCCTCAGGAGACCGTCAAAGTGAGTAGTTATTACAAAAAATATATATTTCCTCACGTATAAACGTCTAGAAAGAGTGATTTATTGCGAAAATCTAGAAAATGCTATTAAAAAAAACTCTAACTCGTTATATCTTGGCAAAAAATTATCGGACAGAAATTTCATGGGAAGGTTTTTTGTAGTCGATTGGTACAGTGAGCGAATGGCGTTGGATTCATTCCGCTGACTTAATTTGTTGTTCATGAAAAAAGCTTCGAAAGTGACAGAAAAATGCAAAAATCGTTGAGAACTGTCGAAATGATGGTTTTTTTTAGCTTTGGGAATGATTCACTTTATTTCACGACCCCTGAGTGTCATTTCTCGATCCATGACACACCGAAAGTCCTGAGCAACGTGAATATTAAAAAATAAAAAATGCGTTCTTAGCGTGTAAATTTTTCTCGTGGCGTTTAACCTCATGTGCGGGCTAAAACTATAAACTTTCATACAATCCACTTTAAGCCTTCTTGAGCTCCTCCCACATATGTTCCAACAGTATATATATCTACATAGGTAACTCGTATAAACCACCAAAGACGCATCGTACTTAATCTCCGGAAGCTAGACATAAATTTTCTTCTAACGCAGTGTCTTGGTCGAACCGCCCCTTATTATTCTTGACGATTTGCGAGGATGTGCGAAGAGAAAAAACCACATCGTCCTATCGATCATAAAACTACAAAAAAAAAAAAAAGAAAAGAAAAGCCATTTGGAAATTCAGTGCAAAACATATTTTTATGAATAAATCTTGATCAAAAAAATCTTCAAAGGTTTCTTAAAACTCGCGAATAAAGTTTGTACGAAATCGCGTTATTCCCTCCCTTCAAAGAGATAATATTTAGCAATTAATTAAGAGTCTCAAATCTTTCATTTTTTCCAATGGGATTTACGTTTTTTTTTTTTTTTTATACGCTTTTTTGTGGGATTCAAATGGTCAGGTTGAAATTGCATTTCTACGAAAATATAATGCAATTATTTCATTTCCCTTTTCTCTGTGTGTTCACGTTCGGGAGAAATTACGTGCGTGGCCTTCGCACAGCCGCGCGGTCATCCTTGTATTAGAGAATTACACGCAACCACTCTCGCAAATACGAGCACAGTTTCCAGTCGTACGTGAGCTTGTGGTTCATCGCATCGAGACAGAAAGTGAGGGGTAGCGATCCACGGAGGGATGCTTCGTACGTGTCTGACTCTACGCGACCTTTTATCACTGCCGGACTCTCGTCTTTCTGGCTTTTTATTATTTATTCTCATTGTTATTGTTATTTTTATTATTACTTAACAATTATGATGATCGATATAAATTTTCTTAAGATCCTGAAGTCTCGTCGAGCCTTAATTAATTAAATTAATTAGCCACAATAAATTCATTGGAGCTCCTAATAGTTTTTCGTACGTTTCGTCGTTATGGGAGTTTTTCAATTTATTCCATCGACTCTATTTCTTGCGACATAGTTTTTTTTTTTTATAAAATCTTTACAGTTTTTTCGAAATGGATCCCGGATCACAATTTTCTCAAAGTATTCGTCGATCGGATTCGCATTGAAATATATATTGGGAAAAAATAAAAATGGATTTACGTGAGAGAAAGAATGAGAATAATGAGGATTGAGGAGGAGACGAAGGAAAAAGAGCAAAGACGCCGGGAGAAAAATAGTGTCCCGGAGAACAATTTTCCACGTGGACGATTTTCTATCCGGCTGTAGACCACACAGTCATCGCGGCGCCCTTTTTCATCACGGCTGTCTTAATTAATTTCGCGTGCACGTGTCCCTCGGACCTGGCGTGTGCAAAGCTTCACTTTTCAGCCTTCCTCTCTCTCTCTCGCCCCTCGTCTCTCTTGCCTACTCTTCGTACCAACAGCACTCCCATTGCACTCGTTACCAAATGCACTTCAAACCTTTTTTTTTTTTTTAACACGCTGGAACAGTCTGGAATAGTTTATTTTTTTAATCAAAGAGAAATCTGTGCACTTGGATTTTTTTGTGATTGTGTCAATGCGGAAGCGCCGTTCGATCGTTATTTTTGTTCAATAATTTTTTATTTTTTTTTGTCGCTTCGACGTTGTCAACAAATTATCGTGATTTATACATTTTTTAATTGGAATTTAGAGTTCGATACTCAAAGCTCGTTTTTCTTTTTTAATTTTTTACGAAATTTTTGAATTTGATCGATTTTTTGATACTTGTTTTTTTATTTTCCACGTTTATGATAAATTTTTGTGAATATCTTGTAACTTTTACGTTTCAATTCACACTCATCAGCTATTAATTGAGAACCGACGGTATATCATCAGGTACAAACCGCATGTGTGCTTAAATTCTGTCGAAATTGAGCACGAGAGAGCTGAGAGAGAGCAGAGAAAGAGAGAGAGTGTTGGCCAGCCAGCTGAATCAGCAGTAATCACGTACGAGAGCGTGTGACTCACAAACGTGAGAGGCCGGTAATCCGCGTTCTATATATCTCTCAGTCAGCGGGCCTTTCTCTCTCTTTATCTTTTTTTCTTCTTTGTACCATTCGCCCAAGAAAATTATCATTGACGTAGAAATCCACGTATTTCTTGTATAAATAGTACTCTCAATACGTTTTTTTTTTTTTTTTCATATTTAGAATCGTCGGAAGATTTCGTTTCGGTTACGAAAAATTTTCACGCTGAATCAGTAGAAAAAAAAAATTTTGCACCAGTTTTTGAATAATTCAACATTTTCTCAGCTATTTTAATTCAAAGTCAAATGTTTATTGTTTCAAAGAATTTTTTACTTTTTCAAATTTACAAAATATAAATATCGTGAAAAATTGACATAAGGAACGAAATAATATGAATTTTTTCTTTGAGAAACTTCATTGTTGCGGATTCTTTATTCCTCAGCCTTGAAGTATCGTTTTTTTTTTTTTCCTTCATATTACCGATAAAATAACATACTACGTGACCCCGGTAATTCCTTATTTGCTCACCCTTTCTTTTGCCTCGAGTAACCATTGAGATATACAAATATGGCGAATAAATTATCATTCGTTGGCATATACAGTAAAGCAATCTGTATACGACTATTCTCACTTTATGTTTTCTTGCTCTATCATCGTTATTTCGATTCACGTGTGACGCTCGTTTGTGCGTACCATTCCTCGTCCAATATACATATAGATCTTGGAAAGTTCGCGTGACCCGCTATCACTTTCCACCCTTCGTGTTCTCAATCACTCTTCTCTTTCTCTTTCTCTTTCTCCTCATTCTCGACCAATGTTTCTTCTTCATTCACACACATATATATATATATATAACTTTATACGAGATACCGTGACACGTCAAAATCGTCCCAAACGGATTACTTACCGCTTCAACGATTAAGTAATTCTTTTTTAACTTCTTACAAGAACGCGTATCTTTCTTTCTCGAACCGTTCACCATTTTATTTAAATTTCATTTCAATTAACATTTTCCAATTTTTTTTTTTGCCAAACGCTATATTTTTTTCTTGATTCTAAATAATTTTTTATTTTATTTTTTATACAAAGGTTCGAGCGCCACAAAAAAGGATTTTTTATTCATTTTTTTTTTTTTTGAAATTTTATTTATTTTTTGGCTCGAAATTTATTTTTTTAAGATAAAAATTTACTCGAAGCATTCCAACGATACAAATTTCCACGTAATTTGAATTACGTCATTACGAATTATTGATCCCCAGTTGCTGCTTCGTTGTTCATTTGTTTTGAGCAATTTTTGTTGTTCTTTTTTTTTTTACTGCCTTTCTTCCTGACTGATGCGTTATTTGAATATTTTTAGTCTTTTTTTGTTTTATTTTCATAAAGTGACAGCTGCGTGGGCTAATTATTTTTCGAGGATCAACTCGACTCGCGAATGATTTATTCATATGACTGAATTCACGCTTTTTTCTGCCCCTCGAAATTTTGACGAAAATGTTTAGAGCTTCGCTGACTACGAATTCACTCTTTGGCCTGCTGTGGTTACTGGCGCCTGTAGAGGCCAAGGGTCGTACAGCTTTTGCTCTGCACACAGGCATGAGTGAGAAAAAGGGAGATAGAGATAGTGAGGGGAAAGTGAGAAATCGTGAAGGGGATGAAACGCGCGAGATTTCGGACGAGAGGGTTTTGGGCCACGCCCTGGCCATAAGGAGAGGAGATGATACTGTTTTGTGTCGCCATCCTTTCACACGGTTCTCGAGAGGCTTTTTTTTTAGCTCCTCTGTGAGCAATCAGCCAAAGTTACGTTACGAAGGGCGTTACCGTTTTTTTTCCCTCATTTCCGCAAATTGATAAAAGAAAAATTTGAAAATTTTCTTGAATCTTTAAACCCTTCAAACTTTCTTTGAACTTTTGACATTTGTGTACAGTTTTTCTATGATTTACCATAGATTGAAAAAAAAAAAAGCAAAAAGAAAATATTTCCGACTTTTTTACGATAATTTTTCAAGAAATGATGAATTTTTTCGAGCTCAATCAGTTGGTGGATGGAAATTTTTATGATTTTTCATAATTAAACACAAATTTAATGGTGAACGATGACGCGTGGCATTTTCTCAGTCGTATTAACAAATAAATATCCTTGTACCGATCACACCCAGAGGAGAAGAGCAAGAGGGCTCTCTCTCCTCGTACATTTGCCAAACACCGCGCGGCGCGGGTGTCCTTTAGCTCCGACTGTTAGGGCGGGAGATAATTAAAGATACAACGCCTCCGTGGGTTTCTGGCTTCGTGGAAAGCATAGCTTGGTAGCGAAGGGTGAAATGGTGGATAAAACGGCACAACGACAACGCTGGTGGACGTGCTCGATGCTCTCGAGAGCATCGAGCAACCCGGTTCACAACCCCTCCGGTGGGTTTGTGTATGAGAAGCATCTTCTCTTCTTCCTCGGTTTCTCTTTTCCTCTTTGCTTCATTCCTCCTTTGGTTTCTTGCTCTTTTCTATACACGCCAAGGCATGAACGGTAAATTGGCTTACGCCTCCGGAATCCCCTGTTACCGACTCTCGGAGCAACATTCGCACGAAATATTATACATATTTATTAAACCCAAAGCTTTTTCGCGATACTGGATTAATTAAAATTTTAAAAACATGGAATTAAAAGCTATCAGAGCTCCGATGCGATGGTATTTAAATGCTACAAATTACTCTCCTTTTTTTTTCTCCTTCGTGAAACGTTGATGTCAAATCTTATGAAAAAATGTTAAGAATATCAAAATAACATTTGATTTGTAGAAAATTTACAATTTAAACAAAAAATCTGTTTCCTCGATGTTTAGTTTACTTTTATTTAAAAAATGAGAGAGTTTTTTTTGTTGGTTTGTAAGATTTTTCGACATAGAATGAAAAAAAAGTCATATTCAAGTTGCTCTTCCGGTTTCTGGCTTTTCTCTTATTGCTAAAACACCATATGCTTCGAGAGAAAAAAGAAAAGAAAAGAAAAAACTTGGAATTAGCTCATGTGTGTATAGCGGAACGGTCCGAGATTTCGGGTGGAATCTTACCGATTGGTTCGCTCGGCCGGAAATATGGGCTGTGCTTACTGTCCCAACGACCGTGTCCCTCTCGTTATTGCAACCTATACACACTCACGACACTGTCTCTGTGAAGAAAATAAAATGGCCTTCTTCTAAAATTTCCGAGAAAATTTCGGTTTAAACGTTCCCATCGATCTGCTTCAACGTTTCGTGACTAAAAAAAAAAAACTTATTTGTAATAAAATGTTTATTATAAATAAAAAGAATATTTTTAAATTCCTTGCAGTTCCACTTTGACGTTAAAAAATGACATTTGTATTTTCTATTTGACAGATTTTTCGACAATTGTTTATTGATGAGTTTTGAAAAAATTTATCGAAATAATGGAATTGTCAAGTTTTTTATTTGAGGGAAATTTGTTTCGTAAAGTAATATTTGAAATAATATGATTTTCAATTAAAAAAAGAATTCTTTGTAATTTTTGGTTCATTTAAATGAAGTCTCGAACCACAAAATGATTTCATAAAAATGTTAATTCTCGCGAACCATTATCCACAAGGGTTAAAAAAAGAAATAGCACCGAGTTCGCCTTGGTTCGTTCTTATGGAACACGAAACTCTCGAGAGACTCGCCCCTTGAGCTTTCTCGCGGTTCTTTCTCGAGAAATTCTGCGTGACGTGCTTGAAGATTGGAAAAGCAGTGAGGAGAAGCATCGCAGACGATATATAAATATATAAATGATACGGAGGGTGCTTTCGTTGAGATAACTTCGAAGACGTACTTACGTGGTCAGGCAAGCCCATCGATTAGTGATTTTTACATCGATCTGTCTTCTTTGTGTCTTCAAAGATTTATCTCCGGATTGACTCCGTATCTTTGAGTCCATTATGTGGCATATACAGTGAAATAGGCTTTGCAAAAATTTATATTTATTGCTGACATTTATAAGGGCTTTGAAAATAAAAAATTTTGTGTTTTAAGTTCGATAATTGAACAATTTTCTCTCATATTTTTATCAACTATTTGGACATGTCAAAAAATTCGATCTGTCAAAAATAAAAATAAAAAAAATAACATTTCTAAAAAAAATTCAAAGAATCGAGAACCTTTTGCAGTTTTGATAAAAAACTTGATCCTTACTTTACGATTCAAGTCTCTGCCATTTTGTGAAAATTATTTTTAAAAAACTATTCGGCCGGAACAAGAAATGATTTTTGACATTATCGACAATTGTTCACATACAAAACACCTCTCTTTCTAATGTTATTGAAGCAATTTTCACATAAATACAATATATATCAATTTTTTTTGACAATTCCCCAGGTACCAAAGCATTTTTGAACGAATCGTTGTTTTTTAAATGGCAATAATCACATTGACCTACATTTCATTGGTAGGCATTTCCTGCATTTCCCATGCACCCTAAATCCCGATACTTTTTATCTCAAATCTTCTACAGCCAGTAATATTCATTCTCCTTAATGTCGAATCTTTGTCTTCCAAGTATTTCTTGAGTGCACTACAACTATTCGTTGAAGAACGAATCTCGTGTGTCGTTCGTTATCATTCGTGATAAGTTGAGCTTCGATATATAAAGCTTCCAAGACGATGATTTTTTCTGACACATTGTCGTATACGAGTGAGCGAAAAAAATCTAACCAGAGATTTGAGAATACGATAGTTTGCATAGTGAGAGAAGAAACGATAAAGGAAAAAGATAAAAAAGAGAGAAGCCAATCACCAGCTCCTGAAATTCGTCGTCTTGGGAGATAAGAAAAAGTCCTTTTTCGCACGATGTCTTAAAATTTCTGAATCTTCTTCCAAACTCCTCCCTCTTTCTCTCTCTCTCTCTTTTTCCTTTTCTTCTTTCTGTCATTATTCTTCCCTTTTCTTTCTTATCCTCTCTTCTCTTCTATTCATATAATCGTATCGTAACTTTGGCTGCGTTTCTTAAGTCGCTAGACACGACACACTCTTTCTTTTTCCACGATAAGCCTCTTTAATCGAAGATTAATATTACCAGGACTACTTCATACAAAATCTATGTATATAATAGCGTCCTCGTATCACCAGACACCGTCACGCATCGAGATTAAGGGTCGGATGTCTCTTATGAACGAGCTCTCACTACCCCTCGTCATGAGTTTCTATATATAGACATTAAATATACACTTTCCATATAATGGCCACTCTCTTACGCACTTATTTCTCTTTCTCCTGTCATATTATCTCCGAATTGGCCAATGTATACAACGAAATTGTATCCTGCAACACCAAATTAATAACACGATACTCATCGCGTGTCAATTTCAATCAAAGTTCATTTATAATATCGATGAACAGCAGATTTTTGTATTTTACTTTTTGATCAAAGGAATTGAATGGAAATAAAGAGAGAAAACTTTTACGAGGTGTTAATAAACGTTCGTTTGTTGTGAAAAATATTGAACTTTTTTCTTTTTTTTGTTCTTTCGTTGAATGTCAGTACGTTTAAGGAAAAAAAAACGAACGTCGAATGATAATGGGCTGTAAAGTCAGTAAATCGATCTTATCGGAGACAATAAAACTTTTTACATAAAAACTTTCGACACTCTGTTCTACTGTTTTTGTGAGAGATCGAACAGCAAGAATTTTAAACGCGTATATAGCATTTTATTCATGATATCGAGTAAAGAAAAGCGAAGAGTTTCGAAAACGTTGAACTCCCGCCGCGACCGATTCGAAACTTCCGGTTTTATTTACATTTCTTTGTTGCCTCTATGTTTGCAAATATCTATATACTTTTGGATACAATCGAATACACGGGAGAAATAAAAACTTGTTTTCTTTTTTTGTCGTCCGGAGCGACAACCCATTTTTTTTTTTGGATTCTTTCGAGCTTTTCTGATTTCATTGTTATTTTACTTTTTTTCTTTCCCCCTCCTACACCCACTCGCCATTTTTTTCGGCTTCTTATCCACATGCTTCGGGGTCTCCCCGTAAGAATTGAGAATCGATACGACAACGTGCCTCCAGGAGGAAGAGGGAATTTCTGCAACTTTACTTGATGTTTCTCCCTCCCTCTCTCTCTCTCTCTCTCTCTTTTACACGTACACACGCACACCGAGAAATATACACATTTGGTAGGAAGGCCGCGCGCGTTCGAAGGAAAGGAAAGAGAGTCGGGGCTCTTGGAGCTTCTAGAATTCAGGGGTTTCCGGATATTTATGTGACAGCAGCTGTAACGTTGGAAGCGAGAGCACTACCAGCCCGCACCCCTTACTATATAACACCCCGTGCGCGCACCCAAACGCGCCCTCCATTCCGTTATAGCCCAAAAAGCTCAACTCTCCCGGTCCTCCTCTCTCTCTCTCGCTCTGTGGCTCCCAAACCTCCAATTCTGACGCGAATCCTCCTCCTCCTCCTCTACCTTTGCCCAAACTTGTCCATACACCCATCTCGTATTTCGGCCTGAAAATAAAAAGAGAGTAGAGTATAAACGCAATCCGTTTTGTTTTCCTGAAAAACAACCCCATCGGGCGATTCGAAATCAAGTGGAAATCGAAACAATGAAACAAACGCAATTGCCATTTAATCAGACTACTCATTCTTATGAAAAATGATTAGAAACGTTAATGTTTTTATTCATGAATAAAAATTCATCAATATTTTCCGAATCTTCAAATTGTTTAGAAATGATCGAATCGAGCAACAGACAAAAATTTTCTTCATTCTCTGTCAAGGATACAAATTTAAAAACGTTCATTTTTTATCAATTTCATTGAATTATATTTGAAAAAAATTTGGAGGCTCGTAGTGTACGAAATACGAAAAAGCAAAACTTAAAGTTAAAAGAATAAGATTTCAGGGATCTGTGTCGTGACAAATGAGAAAATAATTGACAAGTCAACAGGGAAGAAACGGGGGAGACATTGATTCATGATTGTGCAAATAGACGATAATTAGCCGAACATTAATACGAATGAGACTTTTATTTAAGAGTCTACGTAGTTATCGCATTAAATCCTTTAGCATGAGCTATACTAAGACCCTTACAGGGTTAATCCTCTCGAAGCGACGGAAGTTGTTCGAAAAGGGCCTTGGAATTGTTGAGGGGTTGGTGAGAAGAGCGGAAGCGACGAGGGAAGGGGGGAGGGGAAGGGCAAATGTGGGCATAGAGCGTCGGTATTAGGCGTCCCACAACTTTCTTAATTGGGCGGCTGTAATGAGACGAACGCGCGTGAGATTCGGGGCTTGAGAAAGCTCCGGCTGAGACTTCGACATCAGTTCGCTAAGGTGTACACACTTTGGTCGTCTCAGGGCTCGAGGTTAGAGCATAGTTCCCTCGTGCCTTACACTTGTCTCGTTTAATCATACTTGAATCTTAACTATAAATATATACTTCATTTCATTTTATTACGAATCTACAACAAGTAAAAAACTTTTTTTCTCAAGTTTACCAAACATTTATATACGAAAATGACAGATTTTGTTGTTTATTCCTCTTTTTCTATCTCATGGAATATACAATTTTATTGTTTTTACTATTATTGTTGGATCTAAACAAAAAATCGTCTGATGTCCATAGAACTTTTGGATTCCCGGTGAAAATCCTTCATTTTATTTAATTACGAATCTTGAACACCTTGAAATCTTTTTCGTTAAGTTTACGAAACATTTATATACGAAAATGACAGTTTTTGTTGTTTATTCCTCTTTTTCTTTCTCATGGAATATATAATTTTATTGTTTTTACTATTGTTGTTGGATCTAACCAAAAAATGGTCTGATCCTTCGTAGAACTGCTGGATTCTCGGTGATAAGGCTGACCCGTATTATCTCGAGTTTCCCACTCGCAAGAGGCTTTTCGAAACTATGAGATATATTCGAGATTCCCTTGTAGTTTCTTGGAGGGCTCACGACCCTCCCTTCGAATGGTAATTTTGCCTCGTGAAAGCCAAAGAGAGGAAAGAAGACGCAGAGAGATAGGAGGAAAAGAGCCAGGCACGCAATTCGTGCGTGCACAGGCTGCTGTATTCGCAGGGTCGATGTGTAAACTTCCACCTTTACCTCCTTCTATCTTTTCCTCTTTCCCTCTTTCCCTCTTTCCCTCCCTCTCTCTCTCTCTCTCTTTCTCTCTCTTTCTCTCTCTTTCGCCTTCGTGCTTTGCTTATTTTCATTTTTCTTTCTTCTCTATCCCATCTTCAACATTTTACTCCATGATCTTTTTATTTTTTACTTGCCCCTCTCACGCGACCACAGTTTTCTTGCTTATCGAGCAGGTACTAGCGAAAGTCACTGTGAAAACTTTTGGTAACAATTTGCAAGGCTGGGGATTACGGTTCTTAACTTTGAGACTTATTCAATTTGACTTCGTTTTGAATCAAAGACAAGCAGATATAAGGAGATAACAACAAAAACGCGTGAAATAAAACTTTCTTCGATATGAGATTTGACTTTTTATTTCAGAAGTCATTCAATTTATTGTGATTTTAATCGACTCTGAATTTTGAAGGAAAAATCATTTTTTACTTGTTAGATTTTCTGAATTATTCACTTCCTTTTTGTACCTTTTTTTTTTTTTTTTTTTTTTAACCAAAGAAGTTAATTTATATACGAATGTCACGTTTCACGAATGAATGTGAAAGAGGAAACACGTGGAATGAAAAAAATTGAAGCTATTTGACAAAATCGTCAGGTGTGCTCGTGGCCCCAACGAGTTCATATTTTATACGGAATGCAAACGGGACTCAATTTACATGTCGCGCATATAGTACTCGAGTTTATTTTTTTTTCGCTGACGTTGCGAATGAAGATATATGAACCGGTTCGTTTCTTTTTTTTTTGTTTTTTTTTTTCGTTTCATCGAATTTCACGACTTTGCAGAATGAATCGACGCTTTAAATTATCAACGTCCCGAAGATTAAGAGTGTGAGCTTCTTATGTTACAGGAAATCGTAAAAAGAAGGAAGAATGCGTTTTCTCTTCGAGTTTTAATCGCGTGTACCACAAAAATAAAATTTTTATCATTTTTTTGAAATTTCATTTTTCGAAAAATTTGACAAGGTTCGAGAAAACTTTTGAAAAACTTGTAGAAATTTTTTTTTTTTTTTATTTTGTGTAAAAAAATTGTTTTTATTGTAAAAACGAAGGTCGTCTGTCAAGTACGTAAAAAGAATGAGGATTTTATCAATTCGGCCTTGAATGTTCAATGCATCGAAGCAATATGTCACACGTCGAGTGTGAACACAGTGGAGAACTCAAATATCGAGAGTTATCGCAACTTCTGGCACGAAATTTCATCGGTGTATTATTCATAATCAAAACTTTGACGTATCGTTCTTTGTGAAATTGAGCTTTGTTTCGAGTTTTCACACTCGAACGTATTCAACTTCTTTCATTGTGTGTTTATCTTTCGTTTTTATACATAAAAACTCAAATTATTAAATTATTTCTTAATTTATTTACAATTTTTCGAAAATCAACCGCAGAGTCACTTTTTTAAGGTGATTAAAGTCGAAATTGTTCTATAGATTTTATATCTCGATTAATTAATCCGCAGGAAATCTTGGACTTTGATATTTAAAAAAAAAAAACTTTTCTGGATTAAGAATTTTATTAAATTTTATCAGTTTTATTATATATTTTTTTTCATACACACTTTTTCCAAATCTGACAGACGTCTGTGTATGAGAAAAAGTCAAATATACGACTTAATACGTAAATTGATGACTGGCAACAGACGTGATATTTAAATATATATGTTTACGAAAAAGGCTTTTTTTTTTACGAGTAAAGGGTTTATCTACTGACAATAAGTATGAAAAACCAGATGTTACTTTTTTGTTCGAGGATCGCGACAATAAGCTGGGGAGGATTTCACAAACCGGTAGGCGATAGGCAAGTAGAAATGGTCGGTGTTAGTCAGACGGCCATACAGTTGCATCTCGCATTCCACACCGTTCTTCTACGGTTTAGACTCTGAAATATTGTTTCGTTTTCCTTCCCCCGTGAGCATTATCACGATTTCTCTGCTCTGTTACTCTATTGCTCTCTTCTTGAACAATAAATTCGCCCAAAAACTTTATCACCCACTGTATACAAAGTTAAGCTCGTTGTTGGGGTGCGATATGAGTTTTGTCACTAAACGCCACCGTTGGACGTTAAAAGCTGGTGAATTTTGCTTCTTGACAGTTTGGATTTGTCGAGCAAAGGATTCCTGTGCGTGCGATTGGTCGATTCTCCTAGGACACGATCCCTTATTGTCTCTTGCTTTAGTTTCGTCCTTTTATTTATGTTTCTTCTCCGTTCTTGTTCCTTGCAATGTAATTTCGAAGACGTTTCTAATAAAATTATAGAAACACATAGAAATGTCACGAAGAGGGTGCGAATCGTTTTTAGACAATAATCCAATCCACAAAAACGAAAGTTTTCATTAATTTTGTCGAATCGTTGTATTAAATTATCGCAAAATGACTTTTTTTTTTGATTTCTTCAAAATAAGTGCTTCGTGTTCATTTTTAAGGTCAAAATTAATTCGGTGGTAAATTGTGACAGATAATTAAAAAAAAAAATCATTAACAGTCGTCGAAGAAATTGTGGTTGAAAGTTTTTTCTTGTTTCTATACTTTTAGTGTCATTTAATGATTTTTCAATTTTTTGTTTAGTGACAGATCCAAGGGAAAGAGAGAGAGAGAGAAGATATTGAATTTTTTTCTTCCATGTTTCGTACAGTTTGAATTTATTTGTTTTACGTTATATTTCGAGCACTTTGTTTCGTTGATCGTAAATATATTATCGAACTGATGGGTGGGTGGTGGGGTTGTCATGGTTGGTAGGTAACCTGTGGCGGTTCTTCGTGCAAAAAATGGTCTGCATGCGAGGCTCTCGACAGAGGACCCCTTGCGGTGGTACGACGATGAATTCAACCGGCGAGGGAGTTTGATCGGAGAGAGAGAGAGAGAGGGATGAAAAATAGGGGGTTGGGTTGGGACGTGCGTGATGTTATGTGACGTTGAGGCTGAGAGGACGCGAAGAAAATGGAAATCGAGACTATTTCGTGGCACTCGTTGATCGCCCAGTTCTCAAACCTTCCGTGTGTGTGTGTTTCAACGACTTTTCAATGCTTCTTCTTTACTTTTTTTTCGTTGTTTCTTGTTTTTTGGCATTATTTCTTTGCCTATTTCTTCTGTACTTGAACGCGATAAAATTCTGTCAGAGCATGCTAACGAGATTTCACTCACATCAACACGCCACATACTTTTTGACGTTTACTTTTTATTCTCATTTTCTTTTTCTTTTTTTTTTTTTGAGGAAGGGGGGGGGGGCGCGTGAAATATGATTCGTGCGCGACAGGCTTTTTAGAACATCTCACGTTGCACACTCTATACGTGCCTTCAGTGTAAGCATTTCATTGTGGTTAACACACATTTCCATTTGCATGAAAGATTGTCGTGTTGAAATATTCAGAGAAAATATGCCATTATTGAAAAAATTTTAATCGAAGAAGTCTCTCTCATGTAAATTACGTTATTTTTATAAATAAATTATTATTATTTTTTCACCTTTTTTTGGTATTTATCAACATTTATGTAGAAACATTCAAGAAAGTTTAAAAACACACGAAATTTTGGAAATATCTTTTTTGACTCGAATCTTTTTTTAAATCCTGAATCACTGAAGAAAAAGAAATCATTATCGAGGCAATTACAACTTAAAACCGAGTGAAAGGGGACTCGGTTTTTTGGAGGTGTGAAAAAAATCCCTAATTCGAGGAAGGGCTGTTTTTTTTTTGCATTTGGTTGGTCGAGAAAGCGTGTACAAAGTTAGTCGACGAACTGGCGTAAAACTTGCTAATACAATTTTCTTCGTGACGAAGGAGGGGGCAGGGTAAAGAGAAAAGCGAAAAGAGGCGAGGCGTGAGTTCGGTTATAAAGAAAATACGATGTGTCGTCAGGTCGCTGGTTGATGTGCCGCGCGCGAGAGAAAATGACGCGAAAGTCTCTGCTCGCGAAGTCGATGAGAAAACGAGGCTCGCGGAGGAAAAAGAGGGAAAAAAAGGACGCTTTTCAAAGGACATGCACGGAGTATATAGCGGGAAAGGATGAACGAAAGGGAAAGGCGGTGAAAGTGAGAACGTTGAGTTTCATCCCCTTCAAAGTTTAAAGTCAACTCTCGCTTTTCCGAGCCCTCTTTTTCCCTCTTTTTCCCTCTTCGTCCCTTCCACAAAGATTCTTCTCTCTCCCTCTCTCTCTCTCTTTCTGTTACCACTACCCTCTCGTTTTATTTCCACCAGCTTGCTCGACCATCCTTACACTACTCTCCTCATCACCCTCCTCCTCCCCCCCCCCATCATCCCCTACCACCTGGAGTCTAGGTAATGCCTCGGTGCAATAAACGCTCGACCAGGAGCTTTGCTCGCTACGCACGCTTTTCTCTTTTGACAAAACTTTGGCCGTTTCTCTTCTCTCTCTGGGTTGGCCAAGCGCGCATGATCTAACGGCCACGTGGGAAAATCCACCGGAGCCATTCCAAAAGGGGGTATTAGAGGTCTACGCGCGTTTATACAACCCCCTTAAGGCTTCAGATGTTACTCCGAGATGCGTTTCCTCTCCTTTCCGTCTCTTTCTTCCTTTATTTCATTATTATTATTTTTTTACCTATGACGTCTTACTTTTTCCTTTATACGTACTTTACGTTTTCTTTTCATATTACAAACTCGACATAATTCACTTTTTTTTCACTTTCTTTTCTATTTACCGCCCTATTTATGAGATCGACAGTTTTTCTTCAGTTCACTATATATTTAGCAAAATTTACGAATGTTTATTTATTTACAAAATCGTTTTTTATTTCTACTTCACTTTTGTTTAAATTTCATCCAATTGAAGAGATTTGAAACCAATTTTATTTTCTCCATTCTCTACAAAAATAATATTTCAACTATAATAAATAGGAAACAATAAATTTTGATGCATTTTTCGTTAAGAAAAGTTTTCTTTTTATTATTCGTTCTGTATCGTACTGTAAAAGTACATTTGATGTTTTTTTTTTTTTTTTTTTTTTTTACATTTATACGAATAGCCGTGAAAAAAAACTTTTATTCGGTGAGCTTTTCCATTTCCCGTCACAGGTACATGCTCGCGTTTCGAGGGGCGCGCGCCTCATAGCTCTCGACAATACTTTTACAGGGGGGAGGGGGTTTCGAATTAATGGCAAATCCATAGTGGGGCTTGAGGCACCATGTCGAGACCATGTTGTTGCTATATATATATTTATATATCCCCAGAGCCCGCCAACGCACAACCCTCTCAAGTTCAAGCTCATTTCGTGCGTTCCACAGGGGACTATCGTACACGAGCGCCCGATATAATATCGCGGCTGATTTTGGAACTTTCGTCTCGTACAACCGAGCACGAAAACTCGGTGGGAAAGTTGCCAACCCCGAGTCGTTTTATCACCCTTCGAGATTCGTGAAAACACGAAAGATCCTTTTATCTACAGAAATTTTTATACATCCTACTCGGTCGGTAAATATTCTTGACAAAATACTTTCAAGGATCGTTGACTTTGGGGCAATTGGGGTTAAAATCAACAGTTTACTATTCCATTGTTATTAATAAATCTCTGGGCGTCAAAAATGGCAGTAAATCATCGTAAAATTTTTATCGGAAATGACAGTAGCATTTTATTTGCTGGATTAATTCATTTTTTTATAAAGTGTCAAATTATGTGAGCAAAAAATGATAAAAAGACGAGGAAATCGTTTCTCATTTTATTTACAATTTTGTGATGCACCGAGGTTTGGTATGAAAGAATTTTTTGACTTCTAATCATTAAAAAAAAAAAAAAAATTGATTTGGATTGAGGGAATTTTCAAGAAATTGTTTCGATGAAAAAAAAAGATAAACCAAAGAGAGTTTTGTTGCATTTTATTCGTTTTTAAAATATAATAATTGTTGTTCTCCATCTTTACATTTACAAAATGATTTAAATGTTTATCGAAAAAATGGTTATATATTTTTCCAAAAAACTTGTGCGGTATACTCGAGCAATGATCGTTCGATATGCACATATATCGGAATAAATTTCTCTCGATAACACACCCTTGAGCATCATCTCAGCCAAAAAGATATTATTAACGGGATTTAGTGGAAATTGCATATGTTGCGAGAAGAAAAATATACGAAGGAAATGAGGCGTGCAAGCGGTTGCGATGAACGACAAAGAGAGAGAGAGAGAGAGATAGAGAAACTTAAGCCTATGAGACGAGAATTTCGTACAGAGTGGGGTTTGTTGCGTTGCGGGGTTGGAAAATGTGTTCAGACCAGGAAACGTTAGTGTGATGGTTTATACAATATTTCGTGTAAACGGAACGTGGGGTGGGGTGGGGTTTGTTGATCGGTGTTAGCTATAGTAGGGGTGGACTCTGTAATAACCCTAGTACAGTCAGGGGTGGACTCTAGAACCTCTATTGTAGGGGGAAATGGGGCAACACCCCCTTTAACAGACTTAATCTTCCTATGGTACGTCGAGCGGGTAACCTATAACGGGATACGCCGGATTATAAGTTGTAATCTCTTTGCTTTTTCTCTCTCTCTCTCTCTTTCTCTCTTTCTCTCTTTCTCTCTCTCTTTCTCTCTTTCTCTCTCTCTCTCTTATTTGTTAGTACGTAACCACGTACGTATGTACGTAGATATATATTAAAATATATGTATACATGTATATATTGGTTATTATCCGAAATGCTGTGGTTCGTAACCAAAAAGTGGATTGGAAATTTTCGTGCCTGGTTTATTCGCGAACCGGTGTTCATAAATTGGTCGACTAACCACAGAATCAATTAAAAAATGATAAACAGCACATTGCTCCTCCGCAAGCTTTTATTTGAAATCCGTATATTTCCACTCGAATTATATTACGCCACATCAATTTCAACCTGCTATTTGATGTCTCGAAAACGTATATTTTAAGTAGAAGCTTAAATAAAATTGGCGGGCTTTTAAAAGTATCTGCTGGGCTTTGTTTTCAGCTTAGTTTTAATCTTCCGTGTTGGAGACATGTATTTAAAAATAAATGGTGACGTTTTTTACGTGAGTTACGAATTTTAATGGCTAGTTGAAAAATAATTGTTCGAATGCACTTCAATTTCGAGTACGCGGTATATCTTTCGCATCCCTGAACATCAAGCTTCTCGTAACTTTAACGTACTCTAGTGTGTTTTACGTCTGGCAACGAGGGGCTCGCGGGAAACTCCAGGCTGGAGAAGTGCTCCATTTGTCCCCAGAGTGCCACTAATATTTATTTCGTCACTCTTGTCTCATGCGTACTTTTTTTTTTTTTTACGAACGTTTTGTTTTACAAAAATGTGAAATATAACCAAACAAAACGTTAGCAATCAGTGTTAAAAAAAAATTGTTAAATCTTAACAAAAAAACGTGGACTCATCGTTCCACTTTTTTCCAATTGAATGCATCCACCAGTCGACCTTTTACAATTTCCATTATAACCTGTTTTATTTACTTTTATAATTAGATGAGGGTAGATTCTCGATTTTGATACCCACCGCGAAATTGGTGTCAAAATATTAGCAAACAAAAACAACACGCGTGCCCATACCGATCAAAGGTCCCGAGCATGTGCCCCTTCCAACATATATATAGAAAGCCAATGTGCAGTGCGTCGTTTGTGTACACTAAAAAATTGATCGTCGCGTATAGACATTTCGCATGGAGTATGTAACGCGTCTATATATCGTCGTGGTGAGTTTACTCGTACGTATGAAAAACGCACACAATGAAAATGCTGGTTTAACCGGCTCCAATTCGGCACCCTTTCACTCTCGCTTCTCTGTACAGCAAACCGGAGAATTCGCTTCTATTGCTGGGGGTTCGAAATGTCCTATGGTGGTTGATGAAGGGTAGACCCTTCCATTGCGAAGCGTCTAACCGATGAGATTTTATCCCAAATGGTATTCATGAGCCTGCAGAGCTACTGTTCTCTCTCTTTCTCTCTCTCGCTCTTTATATTCTCACACGTATAAAACACAACGAAAGAAATAAACATAAACGCTTATACGTACGCGTCGAAAGCGCCGGGAGAAATAGCGATTAAGGGAGAAAAGAGATGAGTGACACGAGATAAAGTTTATTCTCCGAGACGTTTCTATTATTACGAAATATCGCACGTCGACGACCTTCTCCTATCTCAATCCTTGAGCTCTCTGGTCCATTGCTTTTTCGCTGATGATCTCTCGGGTCGAAGCATTTGGCATGACTGGTGCAATCGATAAGGACGATTTTTTAAGATTCGAACAAAAAGTTAATAGGATTTTGTCTTTAAGTTTTTTCCAGCACCGATGTATGAAAAATGGAAAAAGTAAGATGGAATAATTGTGATTTCTTGTAACATTACTTTTGTACCAATTAATCGAAAATTTATTAATGAACTATTTCTTCTTGGAAAATAAAAAAAAAAAAAACAATATGCTGCAGCCTTTGTTCCGTGGCGTAAATAAAGATAAATTTTGATTCCGAAATTTGACACGACGAAAAGAAATCAAAGATTTCCTCTCATCACATGTACAGAGTCTCTCTGTTTGTTGAGCAAACAATCCATAGCTTCGAATATGGTTTGTGTATGTGTTGAAGGGGAGAAAAGCTCGTGGGTGTACGATACTTGGTAGAAATTCATATGACCACATTTGCAAGGCAGCCCACCGCACACATGACGACGTCGTCCATCTCGTTTTGTTGCGGAATTATAGCCGGTTTGTTGGTTCTTGCAATATTGTGCAAGAGCGAGAGCAAGCGAATAGGAAAAACAGTTATATAAAGGCAATATATATTTGTTACGTATGATATTGATGTGCGGAAGACTGTGTGCGCGTTCGGGTCTCTGCATACGAAGTCTATATGGTACACCAACCCCGTAGCCGAATGTAATTAGTTTTTAGCCCCATGGCTATGATAGGGGATGTGAAAATGTGGGCGCAGAGCCAGTCCTGGCGCCTACACTGCCTGGGGTCCCGCCATCATTCTCCACACAGCTTTCAAACACTTGCACACATCCATCCACACACTCTCTCTCTCTCTCTCTCTCTCTCATACTTTATTTTCTCATCCTTGTCGTCGATCCTACAGAATCTTCATTCATACACCCACACACACTCACACAACAACTGATTTTGTTTCTCAACGCATTGTCAATTCTTGCGAAGGGTGCCGATCCACACACTCGTACTAAATACAACGACATTCTCATACTCTTGTCTCGAAACTCGACGTTCGAAGGGTGGGTTTGATGTGCCTAGGGGCGGTTTCAGTTTGCCTGAGGCACTCTTGGCAAGTGCACCTATTGTCTGAGTGCAAGAACCCGAAAATACGCTTATCGAATACTCGCCCTTTTTTTTCTTTCTTTTTATTTCATCCACTCCATCTTTGCTTCCTTCCTTTCACGCTCCTCACAGTCTTCGTTCGGTCATTCACTTCGTACCATCGCGTTTTTACGTCGTTATTTTTTTGCTTATTTAGTTTGTTTGTTTATTTTTTTATAATTGGATTTACAGGATTCTTATCGTGGGATTAGTTTTGTTTTACTCTTTTTTTTTTTAAACAGGTGTTTGTTGTGTCAGATTTGAAGATCTATGGAATTTGTGCAGTGTTTATAAAGTGTTTGTGGTTTAAGTTACACGTTGTTGCTTTTTTTTTTGACAGTTTCAAGGATGAAAGCCTCAGTTTTGGAAGGAAGAAACAATTTTTAAGATTTTTTTCTTCCTTCTGTGCAATGGATGACATTTCTGTTGATAAGAATGTTCAGCTGTTGGAAGTTTTATTCGATTTTATCAACTTTGATCGAATCTCCTCTTAGCCCCTTCATTGGGGTTCAAAAAATCCAAAGGACGTTTAAAAAAACATGGCCGAGTGTGAACAAAACTTCCGTTACGACACGGACGTAAAATAGTTGCTGTTTTTGTAAATTTTGTAAATAAAACTTACATATCAACAAGTTTGTGATTAATTTAGAGGAAAAAAAGGTATTGTGATAAGTAGAAATGTCTTCCAAGCGTCGAACGTTTCACGTCGATTGGGACTCACCCAGTTACGAGACTGGGACTGTCAAACGACGTCCCATTTCTCTTACCGGGACTTTCTCGTCGACGGGCCATTGTTTCGAGAACGTCGAGTATTACGAGGTTAGAAATTTTGTCGGTGGCTTCGATCTTCATCTCTTGGATTCGTTCGAGGATCTATTGGCTTCTGATCGATCTGAGGGAGCTAAAAATTCGTCGGGTCTTCCAAAAAATGAAGAAACCAAGAAAACACCTGGGGAACATTCGAGGAAAACTCTGCAGCAACCTGGTACCAACGAGAGACATTTTTCTGTCACTAATCGATCCTCAGTACGAAATAGTATTAGTCTTTTCGGATCTTTGGGAGAAACAAGTTCCAGCTCCAAAATAAAAGCCTCCAAATCCCTTGAATCCAAAGGTTCGAAACGGAGGTCATTGAACTTGGAAAATTTGAAAGAGAAGCCTCGAAATATTTGCGATCTTAAGTCACCGGATTCAGTGAAATTACGAGAACAAAAACAAGTCTCGAAACTCGCGATAAGAAAAGATTTCGGCTTGAAACTTAGTCGAGATCCCTTAGCCTGGAAGTCAAAAAAGTGCAATAAAAATGCTTCTGCGTGGAAACAATTGTCTCCGGAGTGCAATGGAACTGTAGCTAAATCACCGGGAGCTTCACAACGCAAAAGTGCAATACCAAAACCTAAATTAACGAGATCACGCTCATCAAAAAGTCGCGGCTTGGTCAACTCGAGTTCGGAAAGCTCTGGCTTTGGGTCTCCTTTGTCGCCATTATCACCACTTCAAAAAGATAACACCGGCTGTGTTGACCCTGAAAAGGTTCACGAGAACTCTGAGGCAACGATTACAAACAGTTGTAGCAAAAGTTCCGGTCTCGGGTCACCGGACAGCCCGGATTCTCCACTTTCTCCTGATAGTCAACAATACTCTGCTTTATATTTAATTCAACAACAGCTCGAAAAACTTCACAATTGTCCTTGCGAAAGGAGACAGGCTCAGGTACATAATCGCACGTACTTCATTATTTAATTTAAATTTCATTTGACAGATGTGTCAAATTGACGCGAATGGGACATTCGAAACTTTGCCCCATTCCGTTTATACTTCAAAAACATTATTTACCAATTTTTTGTATGTGAAATCTTGTTAGTAACTAAAAAAAAATAAGGTTACAAAATCATTTATTTTGATTGATTTTAAAAGTTCTTATTTCGGGTTTGATATTTTATTTTTAAAATATTTTTAATTACAATAAAATCTACAAAAGAAATAAATCAAAATTTTAATATAATTGAAAATAATGTGAAAATGAAATTGAATTTCGTTCGAGAAAACTGCAAAGAACGCTCGATACCAGAAACTTCTTCTATTGGAAAATGACCCACCGTTCAAAACATCGGAATGGAGACCCCTCGTAAAAAAAAAAAAAAGAAAAAAAAAGGCTCACCGGTGTCCCTGGCGCATTTTCTCATTCCGATAATACCACGAGCAGCCGGTAGAATATGAATGTATCAAGCTTTACCAAGCGTATGTAGTTTTGGGATATTCCATACTGGGCTCGTCGTGCCGCGAGAGATTGGACTGTCTAGCTACGATTCTAGGATCATAAATCTTGTGAGTCACATTCTCTAGGGGTCGCTAGCAATGCCCCATGGGTGGAACTCACGAGTTGGGGTCCACGTGGTGCGAAGGAATTACGATCGTGGCCTCACTCCCCCGCCCTACCAATGACGCAAGCTTGAGCTGTTTCAACTCTCTCGTAACAGGACGCATTTCTACGCTGCGTAAGCACGCGCAGCAGCCTCGACTCTTGTGGATAGTGTTCATTCACGTGGCAAAAAAGATTCAAAGCTCCACACTTCTATTTTCCCGCAATGTTTTCCTACTGCGGACTTGCGCTGACGCTTTTTCTTCCCCTGGAATTCTATACAGGATCACCCTCGACGCATAAAGCTTTCTCACTTTCCCGCCACTGGAGAAAAAGTCTTCCCTGTTTTGATACGTGATCGAGGGAGCTTCGCATTCCGGAGGTTTGCCGCTCGATGGCGACACTCGTTTTTTCTTTTCGTTTTCTAATCTTCTTTGTTTTTTTTTTTTACTAATAAGACTTCAAAGTTGTTATTAGTGATTTGAATTTTCGGAAGAAGAAGGTTTTCGTATGAAATAGAAACTTTTCAGATTTTGTCTGGCTTCGGAAGTTGAACTGATGGATTGTTTCTAAATGACGATTAAATATTGGGCTAAAAAAGAACAGAAAATATATACAGAATTTTTGAAAATTGTTATTCGTTTTGTTTTATGTCTTTATTTTCTTTTTTCTTCTCTTAATATCCGAAGAAACTTTCGCATGGATGGACACAAATCATATGTAACATGCTGTAATTTGATGAAACCTCGGGATACATCAAACGGCGAACATTTCTGATAGAAATTTTTTGCCCATATGGACGACCTTCGAAAAAACGATATTCTCTCGTAATGCTCAAACGTTTCTGTTGCGCATTCGCGTTTTTGTGGGTTCTACGGAACGCTTTATGGAAAAAAATATTTCCCTCTGTAGTCACTGCGCTATATTTTTTGATTGAAAACTGTGGCTTCATCATCGTTTGCTCCTCGTTGTATTGCGTCCGGAAAATCGGTTCTTGTGTTCCAGATTTCTAAATAAAAGTTATAGTACAAAACGCTTTCGGTGCAGATTTTGCAGGCAATTTTTTATGCGATTTTTTTTTTTTTTTTTTACTGCCGACTTCATTCGTGGTTTTCTTTCTTGTCCATCATTTTATTCACCCTCTTTATCGCGTGTAAAAAAACTTGAGCCACCGAGGACAAAAATGCCTGGTGCTCGTGCAACCACTCGGAAGAGGAATAACAACTTTGATCGGCTTATAAAAAGAGAGATAAGATCTTGCAGAAAAAACGGTTTGGTACAGTTGAACTGTGAAAAAAAATTCACGATGACAGAGCCAGAGGAAACCTGGTGGAGGGACGAAAAGAATCGCGACGAATTTTTCCAGCCTCCTCTGTAAGAAAAAAAAACTCGTAGGGGGAAGGATTTTTGTTTTGTATAAATGTCCAAAGGTCACAAATAAATGAATCTTAGTATCAATTATTTTGGATCAAAGGTGAAACCATATTGCCCCACTTTTTATGAATTCGTTATTCCTCATTAAAAAATATCACTTGAATATCTTCTCAATCGGGTAATTTAAAAAACCTTTTGAACAAATTGTATCGAGCTATTGAATATTTTTATTGGGGCTTCCACTTTTTTGTCAACTGTGAAGAGAAAAAAACTCCGCGTCAACGTTATTGTAGCCCGAGGCTCCAGGATTTAAAGGATCGCAGGGTTACGAAAAATACTTCATACAAGGTTTCAAGCTTCAAAAAAAAAAAAGAGCGGAACAGAACGTATCTGTATCCAGATGGAAGGCGTTTTTCCCTCGCGTCTTTCCTTCAAGCAAGTCTCCGAGGAGGAGGAGGACGAAGAGGAAGAGAAAGAGATGGAAATTGGGAGGAGGATAAAGGCTTCACTTTCATGTGGAAAAAATGATTCGCAATAATCCCAAAGCCAGTGACATGGCAATAACGCCTTCTATAAGCCTCCCCTCGAATCTTTCTGCTACCACGTCTCGCGACTCTGTGCACAAAGTCGATATAACTGAGGCATTTCCCCCCTGACACAAGTCCCTTCGTTCCCCACTGTGATATTTTCTGTCGAAAGCTTTCATTGAGGTTCCAAGAGATTCTTCTCTTAGAGATGATCGACGTGTTGGCAATGTTAGTTGCTTGTGTGAACGACATCGTTAATCAACGATAATTTCGACTTATTAATTAGTTTCTTCATCGTCAATAAAATAACGAATAATTTGGTATAATTAATTTGTATTATTAGTTATTACAATCTGCTGTCATTTCCATTTTCGTATAAACCGAGTTGGGTGTCACGAAGGTTCAAATATTTAGAGGCTGTTGTGGCTTTGATCCGAAGGGGATTTCAAAAAGGAAACCCATAAGAACGGGGCTTCCATTATTATATTGAATTCGTAGAAAGGACTTTACTCCCGTACAAGGTGGAAGATCAGCCTTGAGGTTTTGGCTGAGGACTTTGAAGCGAGGGATTGAAAGGACAAATGAGTTCAGATGGCGAAACGATATTAAAGGAGATTGACGAAATATACTTGAAGGACAGAATAGAAGATATTACGAGAGGTTTGAGGTCTGAGTTCTTGAATAAAGATTTCTTAATTGCTGGACGAACGACCTTCGATTCGATTTGCTGGATGCGGAGAACAGTCTTTCTCCTTCGATCATTTGTTCCTCGAAGCTTTAGACTTTTTTTTTAAATTAATAATATTCTCATCTTGTAGTCTTTTGTATTTCACGTATTTTCTACTTAAAACCTCGATGCTGAATGGTCCAGTTGCTTCAAGAAAAGCTTTTCTCCCCTTTTCCTACTTTTCCATCTTCTCACTTCTACACGTAATACGTATTCACCCTTCCGTTGCATTAAACTCCGTGACTCTAAGACGAGGAACTCTCGAGGACTCGATTCAAGCAGCTCGTCACTTCCTCAAGTGTCGAATTCATTGGCCTATCGAGTAGCTGTGGAGTTTCAAGTGGGGCTGTTACCCTCCAGCTTCTTTATTCAACTCGGAAACGTATATTCTGGAAAAAATCATTTCACATTTAAAGAAATATCGAAACTCTTGTGATATCCGGTTTTTTTTCGAAAAAATAATTGTCTGGGGCATTTGTACAGAGTTTTCTACGGAACGTTGATCAAAAAATGATCTACATTTTTATAGATGCCTTTGGGAAAAAAAGTATTTTATTTCTGACTCATCGTTTTATGTCGTCTCTTGAAAGGATGAGTTATCAAGGATTGCAGTGTTGTTCCAATGGATTCGCGAGTGCAATATACCTTGGGATTCCCTACTCCCCACACGTTCGTGCCCACGATCGAGTTGCATAACTATATATCAGGATAAATGTGACTCACTCTTTCGTCCAGGCACTTTAGTCGCGTTGGGTCATAGAACTTTCAGACTTTTTTGTTTTCTTTCCAAAGCCCATAATTTACAGGCAATTATTATCCGTCTGTATTATTTTTCTTTCACTACCTCGATTCTCGTCTCAAACTCATTGTCTCACGTAAATCTATTTAATTCTCGAAACTGCCCTAGTCGACACGCCCGACAATCACAATCAGAGATAATTCACGATATAAATAATAAGATGGTCGGGAAGGAAAGATTGATTAGAAAAATTACTGAAGGATGAGGAAAAAGTGGGCGAGGGAGAAAGAAAAAAAGAGAAAGAGGACTCTCGTCTATTGCATAACGTCGCCATTGACAAGTATGACGTGGCAATAAACCTCGAGAGGAGGTTATGTGACTCGGGAACGAACGAGAAGATAATTACAATAATTTGTCAACGAGGGAATAAAGGATCTTGTAAGACAATCATGGACGAAGTCATGTTCGCAAAAATACCTTGAGATTTAAAGATCGAGGATTATTAAATTAAAAAAAAATTCATACCTGCTAAAAATATTTGATGAAAGCTCCAGGAAATTTTGTTACGTCAAAATTGAGAGATTTTAATGAAACTTTGTAATCAAAGAATTGATACAGATGAAAAATTGCTTAAAATTTTTTGGCACTTTTAGGAGAACGATTCAGAAGTTATTTATCAATTAATCAGTGGAGTTTCTTATGGAGTTATTTGAAATATCTTGAGATCCAAGTTCCAAAGGGTTTGGAAGGCAAAGTGATGAAAAAAGCGAGCATTAACTTTTGGGAATGTCGATTCTGACACAACATCTTTAAAGCAACATTTTAGTCTTAGTATTTTTTTTAAAAGTAAAAAATGCACATTGGTTCTTGATGGGTTAGCCAATAATTGGGCCGATGTACTTTTCGAATTCCCAGCTGAGTATTAGTTCAGTAGCGAGCAAACTACCCCTGGGAGCAAAAGGGGGGTTGAAAAGTTAGTTGGAAGGAGAGTTGAAGCGTTGGCAGCTCGATTACTCCCAACACTTTTGACTCTCGTGGCTTTATTCTAAACGTAAAAGCAATTAGCTATAAATATACGTGATACAATACATCGTTATATTCGATACTAATATTCCAACTGGATTTCGTCGTGATCGGTGGTTGAATAAATTGCGATGTAGAGTCGGGTGAAAGAGTGAACGGTAGGGAATGTCGAGCTCGTCACCCGAATAATTGTGCCCCTGACATTGAAGCCCAAAGCCAAAAGAACGCCAGCTTGTTTAGCATGCATCCAAAATCTTCCGGGGCGACGAACATTCCCCATAAATATGCAGATTTTGCCCGAGGTGATGCTTCTGGTAGTCTCTTCTGTCGTGATCTCTTCATACGCACTTTGTACCGCATTTTGTATGACAGTTCATATGTGCCTTTGTATTTTTTTTTGAAATTAGTTGGTTTTAGGTTTCAAACGACCATAAGAGAACCAACAACAAAAATTATTTCGATATCTCTGTTCCTTCAACCCTCAGACCTTTAAATATCACAAAAATCAAAATAATCGATCATTTTTACTATCGCTATGGCCTAGTAATGCCGAGGGCGTATAATCAGTGAATAATAATTTGATCAGTATATAGAGCAAATAATGTAGCAGGATAATGATCCTTGTTCTTCTGGCGAAACAAGGCCAACAAAAGACGTTCGAATGGGGAAGAGGAACGGAAGAATGATTTACATGCTTCTCGTTATTGGAACAACCAACCAGTCTCGATGTAATGTCCTACTGAATTCTGTATTATCAACGACATTGTAGGAAAATGTGGTGTTCTCTCTCTCTCTCTCTCTGCTCTCTCATTATATTCATGTGAAGTTGGTCAACAAAAGGTTGCAACGTAAACAATCGTTCCTATAAAGTTATGTCGGATACGCCCTTTTCTTTAACACAAAGTCGATATGTATAGTGAACGAAAATACCATAGAATATTATAGTATGTCGAATATGCGTACCGCCCGCGCACAAATGCGTTTATAATATTCACCCCGTGTACACACAGAGGGTGGCGAAAGGACGGAATATGGTTGAAGAGAAATTGGAGTGGGCAGAAGAGCACAGAAGTCGAGGGTGAAACCATTTCCTCTCTTTCTCTCTCTTTCTCTCATTGTTTCTCTTTTTTTCTTCAACGTTTTCACGTTTTCTTTCCTTTTCTTTCATTCGTACGATCGAACCAAAGCATGAGAGGGTGTCAAAGCTGTGCCGCTTTTTAGAATTGATAAAAAAAATTTCATGATTGAGGACACGTCGGAAATACTCATACTGTGATTGCATTCGATGATAAAAAAAAAATAATAATAATAAAAAAATAGGAATTAATGAGTTTTTGAAAGTGCTTGGGGTCGCGTGCGGAATCTTCTCTTAAATTCACACCTTATTCTTTCTTCTTTTTGCTTTTCCACATAAAATTGATCGCTGTGTATAGTTCAACACTTTATTTACTATTTCTTAAACTATTCATCGTGGAATTTCAAAGAATAAAGGCCTCGTGGTGTCTGGATTTATGTGGGTTTTGATCAACGATTTATACAAACGATTGTGCATCGCTATTTCCTACGCCTATTTATACATGGAGGTGGAACAGTCGTTATGGACAATGAGCCTGATGGAGACATGTTCGAAAGGCTCGAATCAGTCGCAATAGTCACACTTTCACGATATTTTATTCAATATGTGAAGAGATTTCAATTTTTTTTTTTTTTTCATATCCTTATCATTTTTCGGAATATAATTGATTTTTATAATTGAGGAAGAATCAATAATAATTATTATTTTTAGTGCGTTGCGATATAGAATAATTGCGATGCATTTGGATTTTTTCAAATCTAAATGACATTTTTTGAAAAGTTGACAAATTTCCAAAAAATCTTGATTCAATATATTTAAAAAGATTTCAAGTTTTTTTTTCCAAATCTTCTTAATTCTTTTTTTTGCCATTATCTCGAAAATGACAAAATTGAGAAAGAATAAATAATAATTAGGATTTTTACTGAGTTGCTATGTATTTGGAATTTTTTGAATAGAAATGACGTTTTTTTTTTAAATTGACAAGTTTCCAAAAGTTCATTATCGTTTTTATGAAACTTCAATTTTACTTCCAGAAATATTGGAAAACGTAGAAAAAAATATTGTGTATCGATGTTACAATTGGTCGGACTCACAAAATTATTAGATTGACTGGACAATTTGATAAAATGATAGCGTGCTATGAATCGTATACGTGTTTGACGAGCAACGAGGCTTGTTCGCGTTGAAAGGAAAAGCGATTGAAATGCGCGCGCGCGTCAATTTTAGGACGAACTGATCGCGCGAGCTCGCCTCCACCGGTTAGTTCCGTGGAGAGCGGCGCTCATCGTGCTTCTTCGGAAAGGCGCATTCAGTCACGTCGAGGACCCTTCGAAGAGGGTTGCGTTTTCACCCTGGTCTCCTCCGTGCAATCTTCGTTCTTTGAGTCTTATCCGCGAATATCATCGAAACGAGAAGTAATTGTCACGTCAAACTCTTTCTCCAGCAAATCTCACAATCAAACTCTAATTTTCTATGGTCTCATTATAAATCTTTGATAATAAAATTACTGATTATAAAAAAATAATTATCGTCCGCTCGATTCCTATGTAAATAACTGCTGGTGGATAAACAATTTGAAAAAAAAAAATCGCAAAAACTTGAACGATTTTTCTACGAAATAAATATTTTCCTATCAATCAAATTTATTTGTAAAATAATTAATAACATAATAAACTTTCGTAACGATTCAAAGTGCGAAACGAAAACTGCGTATTAAAAGTTTTATTGTAAAATCGTTATCAATCGTGATAAATCGAGAGGATTAAAGATAATTTGAGAAAAA
Source organism: Campoletis raptor (assembly GCA_948107755.1). Lineage (NCBI taxonomy): Eukaryota > Metazoa > Arthropoda > Insecta > Hymenoptera > Ichneumonidae > Campoletis > Campoletis raptor. The sequence continues at coordinate 16,801,751 of OX403627.1, read as the reverse complement.
ATGTACCCACGATGTCCGGTGCATCGTCGTCGGGACTCAAACAACCGAGTGTATTCTCGGCAATTAGAAGCACAGGAGCTAAGCCAAAATCGAAGCTTTGTAAACTAAGTTCGATAAGATCATCGCCAAAAAAGCAACAAATAGTATTTACTCCGGGAGTTATAAACGAGCAAGTATCGTCTTCGAGTGCCATTAATTTTCCTCAATCAGCTTCGACCTCGCGAATATTTTCGTCAAAAAATTCGGAATCTTCGTCACCAGGCAAATCGTCGAATTCGTCGCCGCGTCGACGATTACAAATTGACGAATTTTCAAGAATCAGTAGAAATCGTCGATCTAGTCCTTCCCCCAAACGCTCACCGAGAAAATTTCAGGACGTTCGAGCTTCTTGCGTTCAAACTTACGAGGAAAATATTCATCTGGACGAGATGGGTTTCGGGTTTGGAAATTCATCGTCAAACGGCATGAACGACGACTCAGTAATGTCGTTTCTTGAATTCGAATCTTTGTATACACTCGAAAAAGAAATGACGCAATCGCGACGCGAAACTATCGCTGAACTCGATGAAAAGTGCATTTTCGGCGGATGGTTCGGTACTCGACGAGGCGTTTACACCGAATTACCCGATCCTGCTTGTAGAAATTCCGAATATTTGGACAAAAGTGCTATCAATTATCATCCCGCTCCTTCTACCGTGATGGAATTAAATTCAACGCCGAGCATCTCCCTTGGAACATCATTGATACCCTCCGAGGGCTTCAGTTTTGCTCCCGGCTGGGCACTCAATGCCGAACACTATTATCAGTGGCAGCAACGTGGAAAATCGACCCAGCAGGTACTTGGATAAATTATCATCAGGCAAACTCACGTTGTCCAAATAATATCAAATTTATCGCTAAAATAGACAGATTTATTTTATGATTTATACTTCAAAATTCTGCATCGTAATAATCATTGAAATTCTCATTAAAAGAGAACAGAAATTTTTTATGCATTTAGACGAATTTCGTTTCCCTGTTATTAAAATTCCAATTTCAAGATTATTAATGTGCCAAAATGTGATGATAATTTCAGTACAAACTCACGTTGGCATTGAAATTAAATCAAGTGCAATTTGATTGCAAAATTATTCATTATTTTTTCAATCCCATTTTTTTTTTGCCAGTTTAAAGGAGATTTAAAGGCACAATCGAAATTTAAACTTTTGAAACGGAGCCAAATAGAGAAGATTGGAGCTCGCGTTTTTCTTCCCAAAAAGTACTCAACAGTCTCTCAGACACATTAAAGCGTAGGGTCGACGTTTTTGCAATTTTTCAAACGCCCGTAACACGTGACAAAATTAGACTAGAGAAAAGGTCTGATGAACAATTATATTTTGGGATTTGCATCGTTGGAACGCTGCAGAAAGTGTTTTTTCGATGAAATTCAAAAGAAAAATTTGATTTGGTCTTAATTTTCTGGAAAATTTCATTTTTTACGTCACAAAAAACGATCGTCTAATTATTCTGACAATTTTGCATATGAATTGCAGGCTCTGATGAAGAAGAAAAAAGAAGAATTTTGTCGAATTTCAACAATTCAAACTTTAATATCGTCAAAAACGTGACAACATGACGATTGTCATAAATTGTCAAATTAAATATTTTTAATCATAAACGAAAATTCAAAATTGCCGAAGTATTAAAACGGTGAAATATTTTCATAAATAATAATTAACTCGATCTTTTTCATGATTGTGTCTAAAGGTGTGTAATGAACTGTCAAGCGCAGAGTATCAGAGAACACAGTACTTTTCATCAATCCATCCACATGTCTCTTTATTTATTTTTTTCTCGATTTTTTTCATCCCCGTCAAATGCCTAGCAGCAAAGAGTAAAAGCGCAACATGGCAATTACCACTTTTGCGACAGGTTTGTGGTGTGGTTGGAAAATTTGTTGCTTCGGGCTCTGGCGCAAAATTAATCGAAAAACCGGAAGTCGATTTAGCCGGTAAACCTCGAAGAATCGGACGGTCCCCTATGCGTTCACGTAGTGCAGCACAAAATTGCAATGCATTCGCGTACGAGAGCCACGCACACGATCCTTTTATTCTCGCGGTGTCTGTCATTTAGGCACCCTCTCGTATTGTCCTTTCAATTGTTTTCTTTTTTTAACTTTCTGCATAGATGCGAGCTCGGACGAACCTTGTGTTGAAGCTTTTTTTTTGGCAACGCTCATTGTTCCTTTCCTTCGGACCCTTCTGAACATCGAGGATTTCATAGTTTTAAAAAAATGACTCCGAATATATTGTGACTTCAAAAATACTTCAAAACTTTGATTTTTTTTGTCTCTTTTTGGATACACTCTACGTGCGGTTCTTACGAAAACAAAAATGTTTCGATCCATTGTTCAAAACCCTCCGTACATCGTCGTCTGATTACTTACTTCGTTTTTTTCTTACTTTGAAGTTTTTTTTTTTACAATGAGCTGAATATTTTTCGAGAGATCTTTGAATTTCATTTCTTTTTGTGTAGAAAATTCATTTTTTTATATTATCTGCTTTTCAGTTTTGTTTTCATAAGATTTACAATAAAAATGATAATTTAATTGAGAAAAATTTGATGGAAATTCGTCAAAATTGTTAATTAAGACCGTAAAGTGAATTCTTCCACAGAATAAACATAGCGGATTATCGATGCGTGAATAATACTTTTTCAACGATATCTGGCGTATAACTTTGTTGATGATGATCCGCAATACGATATTTCGTAACGTGAAAATTGGTGTTTCCACAACGTCAAACTTGGGTTGAGCTTCGGTGGCGGTGGTGGTGGTGCTTTCTCGGGGGTTTTACGCCCAAGAAACACAGAGATGCTCGGGAATCGTTGGTACGAAGTTTCGGAGAGTGAGAGGTTGAAAGGTTTGGGACTGACTGTTCTTTGCTAGGGCTGAAGTAAGAGGTAGTCAGAGAAAGAGAAAGAGAGATAGAGAGTCTATCAAATATGCTGCCCGAGGGTGTGAAGATACTTTGATCAAGAGCGGCGGGCGCCCTCAGAATTCTCTCAGTACACTTCTCTCGTGGTCCACACGATGTTTACACTAAGGGACTAAAGTGTACGTACAGGGTTTGCTCTTGCACAGCTATACATTGAAAGGAGAAAGCAAAAGTGAAAAGGAGTCGTAAAGATACATTGGCTGTACCAGTTGAAATACCGTCTTTGCTATAAAGATCGTATTTTCCAGCGACTTTTATTTTTTCTTTTTTATTCACGTATATTTTTTCTTCATTTTGTTGAATCTTTTAATCTCTTTCATGGTCTTCGTTCTCGTTATAAATATTTCTTTGCTATCGAACATCGATTATCGATATTTCTTTAACGAGTGAAAAGTTTTCGTTTTTTTTTTTTTGATAAGTAAATAGGATTGAAATTTAATTCGTAAAGAAAAATCTTTTAATATCGAAATTTGAGATAATTTGAATCGACCTTTTTGTCTTCCAACTTCCGATCTAATGGCACGCGAAATGAGAGATCGTGATTTAATTCTGTTAAGCTTAACCGGAAACAGTTAACGTCTTTGAAATTTCGTTGACGGCTGTATGAGATCGTTGTAGGAAAGACATATATATTAGCTCTTTGAATCTGAACGATGTTAAGGGAAGCGTGTAGCGCGAGAATGAGTTCCGGGACAAGGGTAGAGAGGAAAAGCCATAGGGACGTTAAGTAAAAGACGTTCAGAGGCTCTGGGCAGCAAAAATTGAAACGTTCTTCATCCTCTCACTCTCTCTGTTAGCAATAGGGGCATTTGTTTCTTTACCCTCTTGCCCTTTCCACCTTTGAGACGAAGGAAAAGACTCGAGAGGGTAAAATCGCGGAGCTTCGGGCTACGCGGAGGCATCCTCGAGCTCGTAACTATTTTCGCGGGGCTCCGAATTGCCAATTGAACGCGAGTAACTGATTTAAGTGGAAGTAGGCTGCACATGGACCTATAAACTCATCCTCGTTTCGGGAGCAAGCCGCAGGGACTTATACGCACAAATTTATCATTATATATCTATATATATATTACTATATTTATGAAGTTTGTAATATTACGCGCGCACGCATCAGACTGTCTATAAAGTCTATATCTGATGCCTTAACACTATAAATATATATATTTGGGGGAAGAACCTACCCCAAGGCAAAACGAATATCTATGCCTTTATCGCGCGTGCTCGGCCACACGCAACTTTATATCTAACAACACAAAATATATATCTCTCTAATGGAATCGTTCAGTTTTGTCGATTGACTTTATTTACAATCGTGGACAATAAAGATCGAGAGAATATCTAAATTCTAGTTTTTTTTTAGTGATGATACGTTTAAATTTAAAAAAATAAATGATGATAAACTTTTTTTCTTCATTTTAACACATTATCGAGATTTATTTTTACGAGAAAATAAGAAATTCCTGAAATCTAGTCAATTTGTTAATTAAGTTGAAAAAAAATTTGATTATTTATACTTTTTGTTGGAGTCTCGAAAATGATTTTTTATTTTTCTCTACTTGAGATTTTTCTAATGGAATTTTTATTTCTGATTCACTATATTCTTGATCCCCATTATCCCCACATCCAATTTTATATTAAATTACAGGATAGACGATCTAGTTTTATCTTCCCTTGTTTCCCTGTCTATATATTTTCTCGCTTTTTCCTATATTCTACATTTGCTCGATGAGTCATTTCTGTCTCTACACTTTCGTATATCTCTAGTGAAGTGGACGCGTACTATGTGTTGTATTACCCCCTGATGCGTTGATAGGTGAGCATATAACAGACGAAGAAAGATGAAAAGATCGTGAAATTGCTACGAAACTCAAGATCTGTCGTTTCAGATGTAGAAATAATGGTTTTTCAAACAATAAACACGTGAAATATAAAAACACAATAAAATGATTTTTTTTTGTAATGAGTTTTGACAAAACTCGATTGAAGCTGAAATTATGATTTTTTGTTACAAATTTTCGTAAATATTTATAAAAGTGCAATTTTTCCGAAAAATGGTCATGGAAAATATGTAAAATAAAAAATTTTATCATTATTTTTCGAAAAAGTTCTAAATGATTGTTCAAATTTTTTTTCCCCATTATTTATTATCGAGGATAATAAATAAATCCTCATGTCAACAGATGTAACTTTTCGTCGGTCTTGAAAAAACATTGGACAGACAATTTCTAGAAAAAATGACGTTTTAGAATTTCGAAATATATTTACTATTGAGTAAAATAATCATAACAAAAAAAAAGCCTTACGAACGACCCTTTTTTTTGACGTCCTCTTAAAACAAGATGTTTCTCTTCTACTCGTATATAAATATTTGTCATCTCTTTTCAAATGTGTCATCCTTTCGTGCACAGCTGATATATAGTACACAAAAAAATACTCTTGATCGTTCGATAATGATAGTGACTTGATGAGACGGTTAATCTGATTAGATATCGGAAGTTAATTAACCAGTGTTTTAAATCGTGACAGAAACACATTGAAGTAATGACTATTCGTTGTTTTATATTTTATAACGATCAAAAAAAATAAGAAATATGAGTAAAAAAAATACATTCTGTTTGATTTTCATCCAGTTTTTCCGACGTTTTTACAAATAATTCGATTTCTCAATCAATTATTCAATTTTTTCAAATAAAAATAAAAAAAAATCAAAGTTTTTGTTACTATAAGTGAATAATTATGAAAAATGGAATATTTTTTCGAATTTTTTCACGACTTTGATGATTTAGAAATCACTATGATTTTTGGTTAATTTGAAGTAAACACTGAATCGGGTGTTTTTTCTTTTCGATTGGTATCGAAATTAAAAATTCTTTTAAAAGCAGATTTTGAGTAACGAGAAAAAAAAAGAAACAAAGAATATGATGAGTTTCGATGTATTTTTATTTTGATGAATTTTATTCCCATCTCTTCGCTCGAACGCGTGATCGAAAAAACGTCACTTGCAATTTGATTCTGGAAGGAATGGTGTGACGATGGAATAGTCTGGGCGGGAACTGACGACGAGGGTTTCTCTGTCCGTCTCACTCTCTCGTTCTCTTGGATGTTTGAGGAAAAAATTCCGGTAGCGAACAAAATACAGTGTTCGAATTTTGTGCAAATCGAAGGGGAAGGATGTGCGGATGGCAGGGTAAATCCTCCTCACACCCTCGTACTTGTGCGTAAGGGTACTTCTTCCTTTTACCGTTTAATTGGTGTACTGTGCTCCATCGTTTCTGTAGTGTAGAACACACGCGAGGGCTAAAACCATAAGATAAAGCGAGAGAAAGCATCAAGTTCTCTGCCCTTTGCTTCTGTAGGGCGTCGAGGGTTCCGCCTTGAATTTGCCAAAGGTCATCTCGCGGGAAATTGATGTGAAACTCGTATTGTAGTCCATGTAAGAGCGAGAAATGTTCGATCGATGAGAAAAGGGAAAAATGTTGAAGGAAAGCATCTTGATTGAAACCTTTGAGACCTTTATCTCTTTGATAGCTTCGTTCCTGGGTATAATTCGTTTGTTTTTTTTGCTTCTTCGTGGTAAAAGTGCTTAAGGTTTTCATTGGGAAGAGAGGAATTTGCTAAAAATTCAGAAAATTTCTATTACCACAAGAAACTTTATATTTCTTTCGTTTTTATTTGTACAAATTGCCAAAGAATTGAATGTCAAAAGAATTCTGAAGGATGAAGACGATTCTATAATTTTTTTTTTCTAACGATTGGGAAATGGTTTTGAAATGTGAAGGTTTCGAATTTATCACCTGATCCAAATTAGGACAAACTGCCTGGATATATACGCAGAGACGCGAAAGGTTCTTGTTGGGTCCGAACTTATATAGGAAAGGGGAACGAGGATCTCTCGAAAAAGACACATATCACGTACATGTAGGAAAAGAAAAAAAAACGTGAAGGGCTCGAGGCTCCTCGACTAGGGACGAAAGGGAAGAAATACACAATGGAAAAGGAGGGAGAGATAGATACGCACGAAGGTGAAAAAGAGAAAAAAAAAAGATAGGTCCAGGAGCAGGCCACCCTTGCAACGAATGTCAGAGCTCGTTAGAGCACACGAAGTAAGTTAGCTCGACGAACCAAGAGTTTTGCCTCTGGCTTGGCATTTTGCTGATACGAGAGACAGAGAAAGAGCAAAGGAAGAGGGTCTCTGGCTCAGTTATATACGTGAGTCGAAAGAATTATAGCAATTTCGTAGGCCTCGGAATTTCGAATGAGTAGCAAAACGCGTGCTACACTCGATTTTTTTTTTTTTTTTTTTCAATTTTTTTTCTCTCTCTCTGTCATTTAACTTTCTCACACTCTCAAAATGTCATGTACTACTCTATTTCTTTACATTTTGTACAGTGATGTATACGTCTTGTAACTTACTGATAAACGAGACAACAACAAAAATCACGAACCGAGACTCGTACACGCTCGGGCAAAAAGATTTATCGATCGCCAAGAGTTACTACCGCGGTGTGTGAGCTCCGTCACGAGAAACACACTACACTTACAACAACTCGCTTCCTTTTTCTTTTGGCTCCGAAAGTTCACACTCTGTATTTTTTTCTATCTTTTCCTTCAAATTGAGCAAAAAAGGAAATTCTGAATCGATTTATTCAAAGTCTGTTTTTTTCTTTAATACAAAAATCTCTGCAACTAAGGAAATAGATATTTTGTTATGATTATTGCAGCAGGTATTAAGCAACGGTGAAGACATTTATTGATTTATAGATTTTTCATTTTTTTTTTTTTTTTTAATTTATATTGTACATGTAACTTGGCGTAAGTTACGACATTGGCATGTGTACACGATACTGCCATTCCTTATATAATTTACGAGTCAGAATTTACAATCTTTCATGCACCGAAAAAAAAAAAAAAAAAAAAATCTGACAAATACGAAGTCCTTGTAATTTATAGAGATTGTGTATATAAATAATTATCAACGTCAATAAAATTTATCGAAATAAATGAATGAAAAAAAAAAAAGAAAGAAAAGACTTGGATTTGTTGTTGAAAATTGTTGGAAAATGAAATTGAAGATTTCTAATGATTCTTGGAACTATAATTTATAACCATCGGAAATTTTTTTTTAGAGAACACTTGCTTCTGCTGCATCCCCGCAGTCACGCTGAGTCAAATCGACCATGTGTACCTTTATATAAAAACCAAAGGAACGGTATATACATGTATATCGCGATTGTTTTTCATTCACGCGCCCGTTCATTGTCTTCTTGTAACGCTCACGCAAAGTGCGTACGTAAGAATGCTCGAAGAGTGTCGCGAATAAATATCCACGCCCGTATGCCAACCACGAGTATAAAAAAAATTATATATATATGTGTTTCTTCAAGAAACACACATACTTGGCGTGTACTTGGATCTCTGACAATACACTCAACATTTTTATACATCTATACCTTTTTTTTCTCTTCACTTTTGCATTGCACAAAAAAAGGATTCTTTTTTTTTTTTTTGAAAAGAGAATCCTCGAGGGCGGCAGACGGTTCGCGTGCCCTCCTCACAATATCTAAACGCACACACGTACGTGACGTACGACAAAAACACGAACAAGCCAAACAACGTCACGCAACTTTTGCATATATATAGATATATATATTTATATTTAAACAAATATGAATATATAGAAAATTGACTGCATATAGTCGCAACAAAATATGAGAGGGTCGACTTAGTCGTTCAATGTACACAACATTACGACACAAGAATCGCGAGCTGTACAATGAACAGGGTTGGGCCTTTTTTTTCTTCGCTTTGCCAATAATCTTTTACGTTGAGTTTTTTTTTTTATTCAAACAAATGGCTGTGAAAGTTATAAACAATGTGATCATTCTTTCATTTTGATTAACTTGCTTAAGGTAAAAGTAATTTCGTGGAATGTGGAACTTTGATTATCAATGTCTCGAATACGTGAATTATTTTTGCAACTTCGTATCAAAAAAAAAAAAAAAAAATCTTGGAAAAAATGTGATTAAAAATGATTTTTTGTTTGATTTTTTATTCCAAAAATTTAACGAATGAATTTGTACTTCGTGGGATGTTAAATATTCGAAAATTTAATTGTAAACGACCGATTTTGTGAAAAAAAAACATTTCCACGCCTTTGTGTATTCTAATGTTTATTCTTATGGTAAAAGTAAAATATAGTGTACACAAGATGACGAGGAAAGTAGTATATTTGGAGTGTTGCACGTGCACAGATACTCGCGTTCGTCCGCGTATAATGACGCGTAGGTGCAACTCATTCATAAAACATGTAACCCACGTGCGTGCGATCGCTGGCGCCGTTTCTTCTGGTTTACACGTACGCAACTGCAGCCTTAAGCGATGTGTATCCTCTGGAAAGGAAGAAACCCACAATCCACATAAGAGCATCTTCCTATACGATCCGGGGCTTCTGTTGCCTATTCGAGTGGAGATAATAGTCGTGAACTGGTTTCACGAGGAATGCATGAGAAAAAAAAATGAGGTCACTTTGGGGTGGTGTCCGATACAAAAATTCCACAAAGTATCGAGGGTTATGGGGAAATGTCAATAATTCATGAAGAACTATTTCGTCCACTCGATCGATGCCAAAGTATCAATAAAAATTCTTTTATTTTGTTTATAATTATAATGACAAATAAATATTTCTTATAAAACGTAAGAACGTTTTTTATTGAACGTGAGACTGTTGTGTGACCAATCAAAATGCCGTTCTGTTCGCGAGAAGAAAACCAATCGATCCCAATGTCTTCAGGAACATGGTCACGTACGAAGGGCGCAGAGAACGAAATAATTATCGGGTTTGCGAGCAACCGAAATTCGTCTGTTGTTCTTACTCTCTCTCTCTCTCTTTCTCTTCGCCATCTTTGGATTTTCTCTCTTTCCGAAGATCCCTACGAAACAGACTTGTATCGCGTATGCGGTCGATGACATCCAACTTGAGATTCGAAGGGTGCGAAGTTTCGAGTTCGACGAGTACTAGCAGCGAATTTGAGCGAATGGAATGTTGATTCCATCGAGCGTTATGTATGTCTTTGGAGATATTAAACTTGCAAATTGTCAACAAAGCACTTTCGAAAGTGTTTTGTGATTAATGCAATATTGTATGTCAGCGAAACAGTGTCGTTTCTCATCGAAAAACATGATGCAGAGAAATTCATAGTAGTGAGGTGTGTAAAAATAACTCTTGACTGCCATCTCCTCGTTCGGGTACACACCATGTAGTCATGGTAACGGAAGAGTATGGGAATAAAACGCATTTTCCCCATTCTCAAACGCTGCAATCACCACGGGATAAAAGTTTGTATACGACGTTGTCCACGAAAAAGAGCTTTTTTTTACTATCGTTTAATATTCACGCGTGTTAACTACTTCGCTGTTCCTTTTTTCTACAAAAATCAATGCGTTAGTTCTTCAAATATGTATAAAGGATGATAAAAATACGAGAAAATTTGAAAAACGCGTTTGCACGATGGAAAAAATTCATGAAGAACGCGAATAGTGTCCTCGTCGCACTGTATCATTCTTGCTGAACACGTACGAATCGTCCTGAGGGAAGATGAGGGTGCATTCTCGGAGGCTCTCCCAGAGTCTTCTTTTCGTGTAGGGGACGATAATTCAGTTACAGTGGTTCCCAACCGTTATCAGACAAATTTACCGACTTGCAGGCTTTTCCTCGAGGCTTTTGCGTCGTCGAACAAGTTTCGGTGAAACTCGCTAAGTGAACGTTGCTCGGTTCACGGGGGTTGTCTCGATAAAACTACTGGGAGAGAGCGGTCCATCGAAATCGGGCATGTTATGTCTACCGTCTCGTCTTTTTCGACACACTCGAGTAGTTTGAAAGTAATTATGAAGAAAATACGTCACAAGTCGTTTGACTTTTGAAGCGGAGTTTGACTTTAGTTGGAAATATATTTTTCACTTATTTCTCAACGTTTTACGCGTGACAGTTTGTATCGAAAAAAAAAATGTTAAAAAATCAATTTTACTTCAAAATATACGAAAATATTCATTACATCGATTTGTACCAAGAGAGCTAATTACAATTGAATGAAATTCTTGAAATAGTTTTTTGAATATCGACCTAAAAACAAGACATTTCCTGGATTTCGTACGACGACATGTTGCCCTTTCCCCAATGTATCCTTTCCGCAATAAAATCTTAATATTACCACATCCCTGATGCTCTATACGTCTCTTGATTCACTTATCAAGAATAATAATGAAGATAGCACCCTCAACGAGCATTAACACACCCTCTTCCCGTTTCTCTATACTCTAATACCCTTCTGCTTCCGCACTTTGCATTTCCATCCCCTTACCGCCCCAGAGTTTCTCGTCTTTCTCTTTGCCCCGCCTCTTCTTTCGTCTCTCTTGTTTTCTCTTGGACCGTGCGAAAATTTCATAATTGCATATCCAGTCGCAGTGTAACCGTTGGCTAAGTGTGTGTGAAACTTCTTAACATACTCTCGGGATCTCTCTGTGACGCAATGTATACAAAGACACATTGAATAACTGTATAGATACGTGGATAATGCGTGTCCTTCTCACTTACATGCACGGATGGTGGTCGAGCGCGAGAGGAGCGAGAGTTAATCGGCGAATTTCACTCGGTCCACGATGCCTTTTATCTCTATCTCTGTCTCTGTCTCTCTCTCTCCCTCTCTTCCTCTCTCCTTCTCGGATGTAGCCACAATGAAATTTCGTGTATATATGCGCGTCTCACTCCAAACCACCGTAATATTGCCTCACTATGTGCGTTTTCGTCGAAGCGACAACTTTGTGGATACCCTGGTGGTGCTCACCAGCAGGATTCTGCGTCGTCCACGACACGACAGACCGCCAAAGGGGTTCCCTTGTATTAGGAGGGTCGGAGGCACACCAGGGAGTAAAGCAAGAGGTACGGGAGGCCGTGAGTGGCACAGACGTCGAAAATAATACATACGTCCGTACGTTGATGTATATTTCGACGAAAATTCGTGCGTTCGTCTGTGTGTGTATGTGTTTTAGTTATACGTGTGTGTAGATGGCTCTGTATGTGGATTCGTATGAAAAGATACAAAAGCGAATTGTCGGGAGAGAGAGAGAGAGAGAGAGAGAGGAGAATGAGGGTAAAAAGAGGAGATTCGCATGTGCCTTTGTCGTGCGATTACGAAGGGGCTACTCTGATGCTCGGGGGCGTGTGCCCATCCGCCAGGGACCGAAATTAGGTTCGCCGTGATATCGAGATAGCACCAAGGGAGGAAAAAGTGGTAGAGGGCTAAAAAAGTAAAAAGAGAAACGAAAATGAGGGAATGAGAAAAAAGGAGGAAGAGAGAGAGGCTCGACGAAGCTTGAGCGAGCTTTCATGAAGTATCAAACTTTTTTTTTCTTCTCTTCGATCTCTGTGTACATTTTACTAGATTTCTTCAATTCTATTGAGCAGTTCCGTTCAAAGTTCTCAAGCGTATCGAAGAATCCGAAGAAAACTAATATCGCTCTTATTGACATTTGGACAAAATAAAATAAATTTAAAAAAAAAAACGAGTTAATTACTCACGATTTTAATGTTGAAAGCAAGCAGCAAATTTCGTATCCAAATTTAATCCAACTAATGAAAATTTCAGAATAAATCATCGTCATAGAAAAAGAGAAGAAATTTTTTTATCCCCATTTTCAAGATTATGATTTTCCTTGAACTTGAACACTTTCATTTTCAAGTAAAACCGAAATTACGAGTTTTAATGTGTTTTCAATGGGATTAATTATGTGCAGTTCATTCTAACGATGAAAAATAAACGGTTGAGGATTAAAAACTGTTGGATGGAGTGGACCCTGATCGTTGGAGAGTCAGTGGCAACTTGAGGAGTTCCTTCTGCTCTACGGAGCTCATCGTTACTCCGCGACCCCTGCACAACGATTTTGTGTTGTATACTTTTCTCTACCACGTTTATCTCGTGTTCTGGCTCTCTGTTGGTTCGGGTCACGAGCTCTATATAGCGCGTGCATAACCTCACATAAGATCCTACAGGACCCTTTTTAAATCTCTTCTATTTTTGACTACCAAACTGTCTACAGACAGATCGTTCCGCTGTCGTTCTCTTTTTTCTCACTTTTATCTTCTCCCTTCTGAGTTCTTTGGACGGTGACAGGAATAACACGGAAGAAAAAGAGGGCGATGTCCTCGATTTACTATTGCTTACATGTTTCGTCAAAATCTCAGCTTCCTGACACATTTTTTTTCCATTATTTATCAATGAAATATTTCCTCATGACGTTACTCGACGTCGAATACAAAAAATCACGACTTTTTCACCAACGAAAATGATTTTTATTCAATAAACTTTTGTTTCGCTTTAAAATAAAGTCATCACATAATTTTACATCATGGTTAGCCAATTTGGAACGTGGTGATGGACAGTTAAATTAATTGAATCTAAATTAGCTCGTTGAAGAGGAATCTTATTTGAATAATTCACTCGACTCGGGCGCGTATAGAACCCGGAAATCTTGAATTGCGAACATAGTAACGACAGGTATATAGTTGCGGAGGTAAGGATCAGAAAAAGTAGTGACATAGGTGCGAGGAACTTGGGAGGAAGTTGCACGTGGACAAAATGACGCTCGTTATCCTATTTAAGATGCTAAATTTAAGTGACACCGAGCGTTTCACCTAAGTGTACACGCACCAATACCTTTATCTTTGTACGCAATAGCGCATTCAGTGAGATATGTATACGTAACTTGTGTTGTAATGAGTCAGCGTGGTGAAATTTAGTCGCGATCGTATATATTCTAGCGTGTGTTTCGTACCGGAGTAGTATATTAAAGCTGCGTCGACGGGATAAGCTTAGTCACAAATTACCTCGTCGCTCTGTCACACTAATGCGTAAAATCCCGATGGATCAGACCGCGAATTACGTCAGAGCATGTTAAATTCTTCTGTAAGAGTTTAAATAATGCCTAAATTTCTATCGTGACAATATGCGGCATGAGAATAGACATAAAACTCGGTGTTGGATACGGTGGCCATTTTCATTTCCATAAAATCATCTTTACCCTCGAATATTTGGGTCAAACTTCGATCCAAAGTGTCGAAATGAAAGGAGTTTCGATTTTAAATTGCAGAGGGCTGCGAAAAAGCGATTTGAAACACTATGAAATTTTTTTTTTCGATTTTTTGACCGCAGAGAAATCTTCTTGAATTATGATCTTCGAATTTGCAACGTTCCTCAAACGTATAATTAACTTTAATGCTCATTTTTGAGAACAACGAAATTTCACTTCGAAGCCTATACTTCGTTGTCTTGAACTCGAATCCACTAGAAATTTGAAAAAGTTAATGCGACGAATCGATGATTGATCACTGGGATCATTCTCCTTTTTCTCCATTTCATGCTCCACCGGACGTAGAAGTCCGAAGTGTTGCTTCGATGATTGATTGCAGGGATAATAATATTTTTTCTCAACATATTGATGAGCCTTTTTTTACCACTAAATATATTTTTGCACGCTTTTTATTTCACATGGCAAATTTACTCGTCGACGAGGACTAATGTGCCAAATGTCAAAATCACGTGATACCCTAAAGTGTCTGTGATAATTTATTTAATATTTTTGTATACCTTTTTTTTGCTCACACACGCTCAAATGGTCGTGCGGTCAAAAAGTTTGCCTCGGGGCTGATCGATATTAATATTTCGAGTTGTTTATCACTGCTGGTACTGTCAAAATATTTGAACTCGTTTCACAGAGCAGAGCAAAGTTCCTGCCGATATGAATTTGTTAGCATGAAATCAAATGATTTTCTGTCAAAGTTTCAAATCATTATTTTCGCTTCCATCTTAATTGATTTTTTACCAATTCAACCGAATGTCAAATATATTCATAATTTCACGAAATTTTGCCCATTTTTTGAGAATTGAAAGTCTCGTTGGATTGGTAACAAAAAAGACATTGTTATTCAATAAGAAAAAACAAAAAAAAAACATTGAACGAAATTACAAACTTTCGTGACTATTTTAAAGAGCAAATTTTGAAAAAAAAAAAAAAAAAATCACAATATACAGGATTTTTTTTGTCGTCTGTGTAAAGCAGAATAAATAAATATATTTTGACTAGCGAGGAATATAATAGGAAAGAATTGTATAGAGATTATGATTGCGTTTTGTTGATTCGATTTTAAAACCAGAATTTCGATCGTGAAAAAACTACGAAATTGTTAAACTTTGTGTGAAAAACCTCGTATATGTATATAGTTTAAGGCAAGTACGTTAAACGGTCGCGAAAGGGGCACATGATGGGCGGCATTACAATTAATGATGGGCGAATGTGTATATATACGCTGAAGCGAACGGAATAGCAATCGATAGTTGGCCGGCACCTGCCCTGAATGCTCATGTGTCTTTTTCCCCTTCCTACCTAATGTGGCCTTTGACGGAGGACGGAACACTCGATATGCGTTTTTTTTTTTTTTTTTTTTTACACTTTGACCACCCTCTATGAACTTTTACAAAATATATATACATATACAGACGTTTTTATACAAAAATATATAGATATATATTGGTCCCTGTTTCTCTCTCTCTCTCTCTCTCTCTCTTTCTAGGGACTTTTGTCAGAATTTTTTGCTCTAATGTACGTTCCGTCACGTACATCAGGAGCATGTCTAGGAATCGTCCAAGGACGTCTTTTTCGAATAAAAAGTTTGACCTCTCATACAACAATGTTGCGATATGAGCTCACAATCATTTCGTGGATAAAAAAAAAAAAGAAAAAAAATAGAATTTACTTGAAAAATCCTGATTGTTTGGTATCTTATCGATGAATTAATCATGAAAATTTTCGTGATACAAACAAAAAATCAAGAATTTTCTTCAAAGTTGTTTGTTTGGAGACCTGTCACTTTATTTGCAACAAATGCAACCAAATTAACATAAAAAATTGCATTATGATAAGTTTGTCTATTTTGATACGAGACTTGAGTTCGAGTCTTTTGTTCGATTTTGGTCCCAGTCTCGCCGATTCGGAAGGTATGACAATTTCGTTAACATATAAATGGCAGTTTGAGTCTTTATATCCGTGATGTCACAATCTGACTACAATCACGAAACAACTGCAGAGACTAATAAAAGAATGATTATCAAATGCGTTTTTGCCTGGAAGATGCTCACACATGTAAACATTTCAACGAATTTTTCAATATCGAGGATCGTGTTGTTGGTCTTTCTCCGAACGGAAGAAAATACGTTCGTTCCTCACGTCTATATTCGCTTTAAAATACTCTTTAGAGTCTTGGAATCATAATGATCGTGACGAGGATTGTCTGATGGTAGTACGATGGGGCATACACGGGACGAGTGTCGGGAAAATCCCAACCAAGTGTGTATAAGAGTCGACAGAAGTCTCAGTCAAGTTGAGGCTGTCACGAATCTCAGCGATGATGTATCTCGGCGCTGGTCGTAGCGTAGCACGTCCTATTAACACGCGTGTACAGTCATACGTCCAAAATACTGTATACATAGCGAATTCGTGCTTTTAACCACATATTAATATGTTTGGGTGTCCATTACATTGAATTTGCTGACGATGTGTGAATATATATGAAATTGGGGGTAATATGGAACAGGTGATAAATTCGAGGATAAATTTTTAGGTAAAAAGACAATAAAAACAAGGTTCAGGCATTGATTGACGTTTTTTTCAAAGCCAGGAACAGAAAAGAAGCTATTTTAAAGTTAATGGGATCTTCGTTTGTCTTATGGGGTTAATCTGCTAAAAGAAAAATATACGAAACGAGAACGGTGGTCCAAATTAACACCAATGTTTTTTTATTCACGGTGTACGCTCTCATGTGTGTATTTGGCATCGGGCCTTCGTATAACTATACTTGCAGGGATGTTCCTATATGTTTATGTATAGATTATGTATAGATATATGTTTATACACGAAGGTATGTATGTAGGAGTGGAAGTAGTAGTGGCTGGAACGAAGACGGCAAAGACGTCTATAGCCGAACGAGCGTATAGCTGAGTATTCAGTTACGTCCGGTGCGTCGAGGCGTCGGGACGCTTTTCTCATTCGTTCCGTCTTTAAATCCCACCACGTGTGTGTTTATCTATAGAAAACGCCGGCAAAACGTATCTTGGCACGCGTGTCTTCTTACCTACGTCGTAAACGTCTCCCTCCTCACTCTTCTCCACCAATCTCCTCGTCTTTCACACACTCAGCATCCAAAGATGCATATCACTGATCAGCGGCATCGTCAACCGGACGACACGCACGTGCCCAATTCCGCGACACCCCGTGTTCATCGTTAATTAAACGGCGAATTTTAATCGACGAATCTGTTAATTGATCGTTAAGATTTTTCCCTCCACTCACATCATTATTTGTGTCTTACGTTCGATTCTTAATACGAATTTATTTATTTTCTTTTCTTTACTCGTCGTCTTTATTCGTAAAGATTTTTTTTTGTCCGGCAGGTAAAATTCTTTCATTTGGTGTTTTTCAAGATTTCATACAACTATTTCGTTCGTTTTTTCACTTTTTTTATTTAATTTAATGTTCAATAATGTTTAGTTCATTTTTTATATGGTCGTGAGATCGATGCAATCTTTTCTTTCACTTCTTATTTTCATTGTCTGACACATAAAGTCCTGGTGCTTGTCAAGTGTGATAAACGACAATGTCAAACGCGATATCTTCTCCCTGAACGAATATATCATATAAATTGAATAATCGGATAATTTGGCGATCTTCACCGTGTGTGACAATCATCTTCAACGTCTCTATTATGTATGTTGTGTTTCGTGTTACAGAATCTACTGGATTCGATCTTATTTGCGCTTGAGACTGAGCTTTGAGCAGTCAGTCTTTCAATTATCTTTACTCAATCAGTGTTTCGTGTTCATCATTTATGTTACAAAAGTGTCAAACTTTTGTTAAACTATTTTATTTTTTCAAACAGTGAAATTCATTGTGAGTGCTTCTAATTGTTCCTTGAGGATTATAATAAAATATTAATGTCATTGAACTGATAAATAAACGAAAAAAAAAAAAAAAATAAAGTTTAAAATGACGTGAACAGGGAAACCAATTGTGATCGTGATTGTGAGGGAAACAATAAATGTTCGTTTCTTCAATTCTACGCAAGTAGTAACTTCGAAAATTCTTGCACCGATCCGCCGTCTAGATTTCGTTCTAAACTCGTTGAGATCGCTGTTTCGAATGATTTTTATTGCAATTTGTCAACAAAGCACATTTTTAGTATCAAGGATTCAGAAACGATCGTCATTATTTCTTTTTTTTTTTAATTCTCAAGAAGTTTTGATCGATTCGTCAAAGTTAGTGCCTTAATATTTATGAACTTTTGTGAAAAAAATGTGCATCGAAGCGTAAGAATATCTCATTGAAATATTAAACATTGCCACGAATGTGTCTCGTCGTTTTTAAATTATTTATTGATAAACGCGATTTATCGCGACGAAGATATCGCTCGAGGCAGACGTCATGGCGTGCATCAGAGCACCGAGATCTGTTCGCAGCTCGAGCGACGATATTAAAGCCGATTCGACAAGGAATACGGTTCAGGTACATAATAATAAATGAAATTTTATATTTTTTTCATTTTAAACACGTATTTTTCAAACTTCTATGTTGACATGAAACCACCGAGCTGAGAAAAGTGTCAAAAAAACATTTTTTTTGCCGTTGGAAACTTTCGTAGTTGGAAAGCGTAGAAAAAAAAAAAACAGAAAAACCAAAACAATTGGAGCACGTGGAGAAAGTAATAAAAACCATACGTTTCATTTTCCTGACGCGCGGTTATCCAACGTCAACACGAGAGTCGACGTTGTTCCAAAATGCTCGTGATTCTGTGCCGTTCGAAAAAAGTTAAAAAAAAAAAAAAAAACGAAAACCCAACAGGTCCCTGAGAGATTTCAAGTGAAAACATTCGCGTTGTCATATTTTTTCGTTTTTTTTTTTTTTTTTTTGTGACGAGAATAAAAAATAGTAAAAATATGAGGGTGGAAAAAGATGGAGGTGAAAAAATGAAGATCGAAAAGTTGGGCTGGAGCGCCGGTTCTAGTGGCGTCGTTAGTGCCAGTGGAGGAGTCTTCTCTGTCGTTGCCCGCGAGGCGCGGTGACCCGAAATTATGAAGGAAATTATCTCATTTCTCTCTTTGGAACGAACAAAAATAGTCGCGTCGTCTCGCTCCTCACTTCTCTTTCTGTCTTTTCGCCTCGTCTTCTTCTTTCTCTTCACTTTCGGCCTCTGTCTATCGTTCACGTCGTGGCACACGCGACGTGCGAGACTCTCTCTCTCTCTCTCTCTCTCTCTCTCTCTCTCTCATCAGCCTTACAACCGCATCAAAATCTCTTTCCTTTTCTCTCTATGCCTCGTCGTTCTTCCTCTGCAACAGCAACAGCCACGAGATTGCACCGCCGCAAATACACGAGCGAAACGCAAGTGTCTCCTCGGTACGCGTAGTACGAGAAAAATATATAGGTAGCACATAAATGCAACCGAGAGAGTTGAGTCTTAACCCCAAGAATAATTGTCCATATACAGCGTGCCCCAAAATTCCTTCTTCACAATCCTTAAATCTGTTTTTTATCCTTCAATTGAACGATATTGAAGTTTAGGTCGTTGGAAAGGAACAAAAAAACATATTAAGTTCATAGTTTATCGATTTTTTCCAAAGTCTAACAAATTTTTATCGCAGATTTAGTTCAACAACAACATTTAATTGACACGTTTGAGAATGGAACCGATTTTTACACAATTTCCGTTCGCTGATGGCAAAAAACGATTGGCTTATAAATACGCCGACCAAAATGGAAGTGTAGTGTGTCAGTCCCTAGGGCTCGAAACTGTCTTCAAGATGTCAACAGATTTGAATCACTGCTCAATTCTCTTGTAAACGTTGTATTCGAGCAATAAATCTGTTGTTTATAATTATTTCTAACACAATTTCGCGATCTTTTAATCCTGAAAACTTTCGATCTGTTTTTTGGAGCACCCTTTTTTTTTTTGGAGTACGTCATGGATGTAAGCACGTATGAAACTCTGACAAAAAGTAGAGCTCCATGTTTTTGTACTTTCCGACAAATCTTCACTCTTTTTCTACCTTTTCTCTCGTTTTCTAGCTTCGTTGTCCAATATATTCTTGTTTTACTTTTCTGTTAACTATTCGTTACATTCCACCGCATTCGTCCAACTTTGTTTGCACAAAGAGCAAGCCGAAGGCGTTCGATCTGTCAGTGACTTCGTCTATAGGATAGTGGATTTTTTATGTTCGGGATGTGAAGAGCTGTGTGGAGTCACGAGGGTGACGTACACTGTAGCAATTTAGTATTTACGATCATCCTAGCAATGGATTTGCTCTTGAAAAATATATTTTTTCGTTGGAAGAATGATTCGAAGCATTTTAAAATGGTTTAAAGTGATGAAAGTCAGGCAAATCTTTTTAGTATTCGTTCCAATGATTCTTGGACTCGTTTGAAAAATAATTATGACGTCAGTCGATTTAATTTCATAGTTTAATTAACTATTTTTTTCAATCAAAACTATTTTTCTCACCTTATGATCTTTCATTACCGTTTAATGTTTCGTTCTTTTGGATTAAAGCAAAGATTCAAGGCTTTCCAATATAAAATTACTCTTTGGAACCACGAGAGTCCAGCAACTCAAAGATTACTCGCGTAAGTCACACGGTTCTTTTCTATATATTGGATGAAAGTACTACGTGCAAACACGTGTACACATGGAGTGGAGACTAAGTAACTAAGTTTTGAAGTTGTATATGACACAGAGCTGTTATTGTTTACTGTGAGCTCTATCCACGCTCTATGGTTATGACGTATTCACCATTAGTCGTGCTCTCGGTGTCAAGGCACACTCTCTATACGCCACCATTACTCTTGGGCTTTCAGTCTACCTCGAGTGCATTTCCGTACTCGCAGTTATAGTCGTGTGTCCTGCTCTTTGTGCTCTATTATAAGAACAACGATGATTATTGTACGGTATTTAATAATTGCAAGAGTTTCTCTTTTCTTGACTCCATCGTTCTTTTGAGTTTCCATTGTTCGCGAGAAACACACAATTTTCTGTTCTAACCTTCTTTTATCATTGAGACTTTCCAAGATATGGAAAAAACGAGGGTTTTTGTTGTTGCAGAATTGACAATTGAATAATTTGGAGCTTACAAATTAAAAGAATTTGAAACCTAATGACGAATTCGTTGATTATATTGTGGATTATTTTCGGACCCTCCAATTTAGTTCCCTTTTCCAACCAGTCCACCCCACATAAGCTCAAGGATTAATTATTTCCCTTTTGCTTCGAATTATAATTTAATCGTATATCCAATTTCTGACCATCAGTCATTGTTAGCAATAAATTTTTTTATCATTTGCCCTGCTTCGTATTTCTCGCATATTCTCCAATCGCGCAGCAATATTATCAACGCGACCGCTCCCTCTTTCAATGCGAACTTTCTTCATCGATCTTTCACACGAACTCCTCTATATATGCCTATTCGTTTTACTTCATCTCAGACGTTTTACACTGTTAACTTTATGGCTCTGTGCAATGTCCGAAACGAGGAGATGGTTACTTCTTGCTCGTTCCGCGCAACTCGGCTAACTTTGCTGCGCGCCAATTTTCATTAAGACTTCGCTACGATGGCGATAACGTATCTGTTCCCAGTCTATGGGCAATTCCATGTTTTCTCCATCGATTATTTATAATTACAAGTTTCGTGCATTATTTTTATAAATATTTACAAACGTATGAAATTTATCAAAACTCGAATACTTTTTTTTTTTTGTTCAAATTCAAAGTTTCCCACATTTTTTATATTTTTTTATTCATCGTCAATCTCCATCAAGTTCTCTCGTTATGACTTCACAAGTGAACGGTGCACTGCATATTATTTCTATAACAAAGATAAGAGTCGTGTACGTCACGAAAGGCAAATGCGAGAAATTATTGCCGCGAGGCTGCACCAGCTTCGTGTGATGCCTGACAAGCAAATAATAATCGCGATACTCACCGCTACGTTCATGTGTTTATATTCTTTAGAGAATGTAAGACGAATGCGAGCACGTATCGTATCTTTGATACATATTCTGGATACATTGAATAAAAAGAAAAATTCATAGACATATATATCGAATAGCAAGTCGATGGGTTCTCGAATCTATCGTTTTCCAGATGCCTCGGAGCATCGAAATCTCTCGTGTAAATAATCGAGCATCGACTTTCCATCGCATTGATCGTTGGGTGCACTTCCATCGATTGCACACCATTTTTATTGTGACATTTAAGTACAGTGGATTATCAGAACGATTATTTTCATCCCAAATAAAATAGAGAAAGGCGATTAAAGTTTTATATTTACTATAGAGATGCAATCTCGCAATGCAATTTGTAGAGAAAGTTGATTAATGCTGAAAAACAATTTAAAAAGAATTGAAAAAAAAAATACTTAAAAAAATGTATTTTTTACAGTAAATGTTTAAAAAATCATTTTTTTAATTTGTTTTTAGACAGTTACAATGTTCAATTTTAATCGTAGATTTATGCAGAAAAAAAATTCAAATAGAATTGATGAAAAAAAAAAAATTCTTAGAAAAATGTATTTTTAACAGTAAATTAAAAAAAAAAAAAAAACAACTTTTGATCTGTTTATTAATATTGAGAATGTTTTATTTCAATAATAGATCTATACAGACTGGGCAAATCATTACTTGGAGCGCGGTGGTTGTAAAAGAAGGGTTACCGACCTCCAGGCGGACCTTTGCGACGGTGTCCTGCTTGCGGACCTCGTCGAAGCCGTCAGTGAGTATATTATACACATAACGTACATCATTTATGTTTTTAGTTATACGCGCGGTACACACGATATTAATGCACGCAAGCGTCGATATGATTTACGACATTCCTCGCATTCTTAATGATTGCCAATAAAATTCAACACCGTGTGAAATTTCTTATGTTTGTTTGCTTTTGCTTCAATATTCAATTAACTGTATTCCTAGAACGGCACTTTTTGCCAACAATGAAAAGACGAAAAAAATCAATCGGATGCATTCCTTATTCAAGCTTTTAACACTTCAATAAAACTCCTGCGAAGAAATCAATTCGACTTTGTCCATTTTTTTTATTCAACAATATCAAAATCAACACGTTTCCCATTAACACACCATAAAAATTCAATAAAACAAGAGAAAAAAAAAACCAAGTTCAAGGGTGTTGTTATATAAAGAAGTGATATAATGACGAATAAAAATTGACGATCCAACGGTCTCTAACAGTATAAGAAACCGTGCTGTGGTGGCCACGTGATACTGCGGTAAAACACCATCGGCAATACTATTATGGCTTTGGACAGTTAACCAACTAATGGCGCAGTGTCTCACACGCTTATAGAATGATAGTTTGCGTTAAAAATACATATACCCGGTGTCCGCAACTTCCAGAAGAGTTAAATTCACGAAATTCATATATTTCTGTCAAATTCATCGAAATATCAACAATAATTCATTAATTTTTATTAAATTTCATAGAAAACCTTTCAAATGATTGATTAACGATGTTTGGGACATTTATTCCAAGTGCCAACGAGTTAATGAACTTTTCACAGATTATTTGCACTGGAGGTTACATTAAATATCGTAATATCAGTGAAATAAGAATTCTGGACACTTTTATATACGATTGGTACCTCCTGGAACGTTTTTTTCAAGAAACGTGACATTTCGTAATTGAAAAATAATAAAAATCCATAAATTTAGTTCTCTGATGAAATTGACAGGTGTCAAAAATGCAAAAAATGAAATTCGCTCGATTCTGACGATCGGAAAATGGGAAAAAATCGTCAATTTGACGTTTATCGCGTTTTTGAAAGTTAATCTCGTTGATTTCTGTGACACCACTTACATATGATCGTCTTATATGACATATAGACCGTATAAGACGTACCATAATGAAAGAGAGGAGGCGCTCGACCGTAAGCCTCACAATATATACTCTGGACGTTCACGTGCGTCGGGTTGACACGGGTCACGTGCCACTGCTTTGGCACGTGTTTGCTATCTCACTCGCTCACCATATGCTACCGTGAACTGCAGGCTTCGTTTACTTTACGACTTGACGACGTTGGAAAAAGATTAATTTTATTCTGTGTAGTATTTGGACAAGAGAGGCGTTGGATTAGAGACGATACAGGTTTATGTTTAAAAAGGATCGAAGTGTCAGTAATAAAAAGCGGAAGTAAATATATAAAAATTCGATCTTTAATGAGACTTTTTTGGGTCATTTAAAATTTTTTTTTCTTTTTTTTTTTTCTTTTTTTTTTTATTTTCTGAATAAATCTCATTTTATTGAATCAAGAAAATCTCGAATAAAAAAAGTATTTTTTTTCTCGTTATTTGTGCAGCTAATCAGAAGGTGATCGACGTCAACCGAAAACCGAAAAGCGCTCAACAAATGGTAAGTCTTTGTGTATTTTTTTTGTCATGGATCTTACGCGATATTTGATGAGCAAAGTTCCGTATGGGTTTGGAGCTCAAAGTGTCAAACCGGAAATAAAGTTTCACGTCTTGTTTTAAAAATAGGCGAGTCTTTAACGCCCCTCCTCGCATGTGATATATTGTCTGCCGGAACTATTATAACCTAAAATTTCCAATGGATTTCTAACATCCGCGTTTCGAGAGTCCCGAGTGCATAACCAATGACGATATACGCTTTACTAGCACAGCTGCATCGTTACTGAACGATCCATAGATCACGCGAGTCTTCTTTTTCGAGACAACGAATTAAAAGTTCGAAAGAGAGACACTTGACTAAAAATAACCTTATGATGTGAAAAAATTTTAATGGAAAACCATTTTTTCATGCAACGTCAAAATTTTTATAATAAAAAATAGCCACACTGGGTCAAATTGACCCATGTGTAAAAATGACCAATTCTGAAACGAAATCTCCAACTTTGAAATCACAGTACGAATAAAACGGAGAGAATCGATCGCCCATGAACTTTTTTTATAAAATGCTATAATTTATTTAAATTTTACGAGGTTAGTTGTCACGTTGTCGTCTCCATCGATTTTTCTTTCGTTGACATTAACTCAATCATCTCAAGTAATGGGTGTGTCGATTATCGCGATTATCATCCGTTACAAATTTCATTTATGTAATCCGCCGAAATATATCCTTCCGAGAGAATATTGTCGATCTATTAAGTAGGCGGATTATACGAAAACCCCCACGTTCTTCCAAACAGTTGGAAAGAACAAGCAAACTGTTGATGCGAAGATTTCCATCCCTCGGAAACTGTGACCGCAGACATCAATCGGATAATGATCTTTAAGTGGTGGAAACAGATATAGAATAAATACAGAGAGACAGTGGGATTAAAACGGATGTCTAGAAACGTTAACAGACGCTTCATAGACTCGAAATGCATCTCCGGGAAACGAGCCACGTCATATCCGTTGAATCTTGTGTTTATTCTTTGTAGCTTGGAATATGGAGAGTGAAAAAAAGTACACACGCCTTTTAGACTCGTGCGGTGACGAATTTGCATAAGCCTTGTGTCTGTGCAACGTCAGAAACTCCAGGAACTCTCAATGTTCTCCGCACTTTTATCCTTTTCATTATTCTCCCACTTTGCACCCAACTCCATTGTCATTATATAACAGTAGATGCATCATTTTTCTTTTTTATTTTCACCATTATCTTGAACTTGTATATTTAAAACCTTTTCAATGACTAATTCACTCATTTCTTTTGTTATTCATATTCAACTGGAGCTTAACATTGTTTTATAACATTCATTCCACATGGACGAAGTTCAGCGTATCTGGAATACTGCAGAAAATTTGAAATATTTATTTTTCTTACAAAATCCTAAAACCATTTTTATTTCTTGTCTAGATGAAAGTATACTCAACAAATTAAAGGTTTAGACGAGCTTTTTTTTATTGATATTTACGAAAAACATTTATTTACATCAATATTTACAGAATTTATAGTTAGGTATCGATTTGAAAATAAAAAAAAATCAAAAAATGGAAATGTTCTTCATCAGAACTTACGTCACTACGTAGTAAATTAAATACTATTTTGATTCATTTGCATCATAAGTGAAATGTTACCTTTTTATTATTTTTCTGATCGACTGAAATTTCGTCAAGGTGTTAAAAACTTAATTATCGTTTAATATTTCTCCCTTTTTTTTTTTTAATCCTGTCTCTCCTCTAATGGATCGCAAATCTCTTAAAATCAAACTCACATTCCAAACATATTGCACTTCCTCAACTTAATTTCTAGACTCATTTTAATGTCCTATAATTAATTCAATACGAAAAGCATTTATCCACTAAAATGTCTGCTGAGACGAGAAGTAGATTCGCTCGAGTAAATCTGCTTGAAATTCCTTCATTTTGAATTGAACCGCGAAACGTTTGCAGGCCAACTAAATCCTCGACTCCTTGTCTGCTCCCATCAGCCAAGTCTCGTTTCTCTAAAGTAATCCTCCGATGTATCTTTTGGTTACGATGACTGAACGAGCATCGCCAAAGTTTACTAGCGATCTGTGAACCAACGCGGCAAATAAAACGAGGCTAAGTGAATTCTGAAGACAAACTTGTCTCGTGAAACTCTCGTCAGAGCCTAGAATTTAACAAGTTTTCTTACGACGTTTCAAACTTTGTGACTTCTGCATCGAGTGGCGATTTATTTACGAATTAAATAACTCGTTACGTTAGCACTGACCGCGTTCAAGTTTCTTACTTACCGGAAGAACTCCACACAGTCCCTCTCTTTCCCTCTCTTTCATTCTTATTTCTATGTCGTTTTATGTTGTCTTTGCTTGTGAACGTCCATATGAATCCGAAATACGAAAATCTATTTATATTTCACTCTAGTGTCCACTCTTATCCAACGATGACTCATTCTAACCATTTCACTGTCCACACATCATACACGCAACGCATCGTCAACCTCACCCTCTCTGGACCACCTCTGTTTCTCTCCAAGTAACTCCCAACGACTTATTTATAAACAAACAGTCCTCGCATGTGTTACTTCGAAATAAATAAATCAAACATATTTCTTACCGGGTTACCGAGTGATGATTATTTAATCAATAACTCTATTTATGGACATTTTTATTTCGCTAATTTGAGGATTTACATATGAGCAGAGAATTTAAAAAAATTAAGTTTTCAATTTTTTTTTCATTCCATATTATTGCCGTTTAAACATTATTTTTCGAAGATTTATAGAAAAATAACGTTTCAAAATGTTCTTAAACATTATTGTTCAAAGATTTCTAGAAATCGATCAAATTTCACGTCCATTTGACGAATGGTTCAACACGAAAATGATGCTTTTTGATAAAAGTGTTTCAAAGTGGACCCCTAATATCAGAATAAATAAAAATGATTGAAATTGACCCCATTATTGGCACTTCGAGATGTAAAGCCTTCAATGACAATATAAAAATGTTTAAATACCTTTATCATGCAATAAATGTTCGTTGATTCAATGAAGTACAAGTAATAAATAAGTAGAAATTCTGGCATAAATCAGACGCATGATTATGGGATTTGAAATTTAAATAGCCCCTTAAAATACCACGTGAGAATATAGAAAGCTCAAGTCTTTCTTAATCAGCCCTCTTCAACGTTGCTGCGCGTTTTATCACCTTTGGAAGTATACATTTTATTATTGACACGAAGAAAATTGATGAGCTGTGCCTTCCGTGTTGGACGTTTGTGTGTTGACCGATCCTGATCGCGTGCATTGCCTTCTGCATTATCCTGAATACAAAGTCCTCTATTCCGAGGTCAGAAGCTACGAGAGAGTTACGCTCGACCTTAAACTTCTTTTATTTCTTGCCGAGCCACTACCACAGGTGGTCTTTTCTTCCTTTTCTTCTTCTTCTTCTTCTTCTTCCTCGTCTTCTTTCTCTTGTGCTTCGTCTTCTCGATTGTTGTCCAGGAACCGAGTTCCGCAGGCGGAATATTTAGCGTCGAGGGTGAGGTAGGCCACATCGAGGGTTGAAATAAGACAGGAGGGCGTGACCCTCTACCACGACCTAACACACATGTGAGAACTTGGACGATCCCTTCTTTCGTCTTATATAGTGGCGTCCTAAATCCTTCTCAACGATCCTCTCCATCTTTTATTATGCCGATTCTTTTCGATCTTTCGATCTCCGGGTTACGATACAATAAAATGCTCAAATACTTGGAGATTTTATTGAGAAATTCGAAAATCGAGAGGGCGGCTTCAAACGCTTATCGATTATTGCCTCCTCGACAATAGTAATAAAAAAAGATTTTCGAGTTTTTTTTTTTTTTTTTCTTCCGAATAGCAACACTTTTACGAGACATGGTAATTTTTATATCAAACAACAAAGATACACGATTTTTCTTATAAACCAATGTCGTAAACTTTCGTAGCAATAAACATCCGGAAATAAATAATATTTTTGATACTTCGAAATATATTTATTTGATAAAAATGAATATAAAAATCAAATCGAACTTATTTTATGGCTGGAAATGAAACGAGTGATCTTATAACATGCAGAAGTTGTTGTACGTCTCAATCGACTGGAAGAATAATCGTTACTGATGCATAGAATTAGCGAGATCGATCAATCAGTTCGTATTGAACGTAAATTGCCTTTGTGTGTGTGGATCTTACGTGCGCCATGACCTCTTCAGTCCGTTATAAAGTGCACGTGGCAATTTACTCTCAGGGAGTCTCGTAATGAAAATTAAAATAGAAAAATAAAGAATAATTGAAGAAATAGGAATTTGCTTAGGGGCGGAACACTTTTCCACGATCTCTCTCGTGACCTCGGGCCTAGATCTTGCGGACCATTCGCCAAACTTGTCATTTTCTTCTTCTTCTCTTTTTCTCTTACTCTTCTATCCTCTGATCTCTGCCTCTTCTTTTCTTACTGCAATTGAGTCTTCGCTTTATGCCACGTTCATCCTCTTTTCGTCTTGCTTTTTCTTCAGCAGAAGACGACCATTGATCGATCGAACTCTGTATTTATTAACGTGCTTAATCTCTTAGTTAATTACTGTAGTTAAGCTCCTATCTTACTCCCCCTCTCTCTCTCTCTCTCTCTCTTTCTCTCTCCTTCTTTTTTTTTCTTCAGAAGAACGCAAGGTTGGTTATGTACTCATAATTCCAAAGACTTATGTCTTCCAAGGTACCGGTCCATCTTCTTCATATATTGATCGTGACTAGTGCCTATTTGCTAGCATCACTTTCTCACTCGTGTCTTGAGTACACGAGAGAACAGTAGCAGCAATTTATCAGGATGATGATGCATTTACAAAAAAATTTTTTTATCCTCCACATGTACAGGAAAATCTTTTCCTGTTAATTATAACCTTCCAAGAAGTTGAAAATTCAAAAAAAAAAAAAAAAATGAGTAAATATATTTATTATTCGAAAAATGAGTAAAATTTGAACACGCGTTCGAAATACACAGCTTTGCGGCCTCCTTTTTTTTCGTTTATTTATTATATTCAATTTATTCTTCATTGCACAATTTTCCGGAGGTCTCACTATCCGGACAATAAAATTCAGTGAAAAAAACCTGCAGAGGCAATTGCCCATCGCTCCCCGTTGCGCATTCCTTTACAGAATAGTAAACGCATGCAATCCGAACTACGGAGATCGGAGAAAGGAAAACGCAATTCTTTCCTGTACCTGTATACGAAATTACGAAATTTAACAATAGATTCGACAACCAAAATGTGCCAGAGGATCTGAACTGAAATTTCAAATTTCTTTACCTTTCACACCATTGGATTCGTGACAAAAACATCTCGAACTACGTGCATGAAATCAGACATGCAAACAAAATGTAGATCCTTCCGTTTTTCTGCATTTATTTTGATTTTTAAACGAAAAAATTAAATAAAATCCTCTTTTTTGTTGCAAATTTTTAAATATACTCAAAAATTACATTTTTTCATTTATTTTCTTGGCCAAATTAAATCGAAAATGGCTACTCGCAAAAAAAAAAAAAAAGTCACACAGTTGAATATTTTCATCATGACCATATTCGTAAGGACGACTCTTATTTCTCAAGAGTGATCGAGCCCACCTAAGAGTCGCTCGGGAGCTCGCTAATTTGGCGCCACTCAGCGGGAGAAATCACGTGGACCTTGTACACAAGTAGCAGTTTACAATGCATACAAATGTGCCCTTAGAGTTGCATCAATTTTTCGACTTCTTTTCCGTCTTCCTCAGTCTCTCAGTAGAATCTTTTTTTTTTTACTGTAACAAATCTTAAATTTTTTATCTAAAATTTTGATACTAGTTCGAAGTATTGTTACATAATAATAAAAAAAAAAAAAAAAAAAAACAGATTTTCGCATTTTCCTTTTCTCTTTTGAATTCTCCTTTTTGATGAATTGTAAAAATATTTTGTAAAATTAAAATAAATGAAGTTAATAAAAAAAAAAAAAAAAATGACGTATTTTTATTTCAAATAAACATTTTCGCTAATGGATAAAAAAAAACCATTAAAAATAAAATAAAATTGAACCATGATTTTCTTTCAACTTAAAATCTAGTGTCGATGTTTTCGAAGTATAAAAAAAAAAAATAAAAAAAACTTAAGTACGGAGCACACCTCGCAATCGCTCGGTTCGTAGTATGTTACGTTTTCCATATCTCTCTCTCTCTCTCATTCGTTCTCTTCTTTGTTACATCTTTTATCTCACTCCCTTCCACTGTATATAATAAGGAAGAAAAAAGGTAAGCGCGTGTCCCTGCACCTATACGACGGTGTAGTTCTCCTCCTTCCTCGTTCGGCCAATTGCCGAGTTCTCGGTTTACCTCTCCGCTCCTACCTATACACATCTCGCGCGTGTTCCAGGTCTCGTTCTTCCATTCTCATGCCGCGGTTAGTTTCTCGTGAGTGGTCCGGTTGCGCGGATGCTGTGCGCGACACCTCATTGCCAATTAACTCGATCCGTTCGATTCGATCGATCAGTTATCATTAATCTCAAAAAAATATTTGAAAAAAAAAAAGAAACAAAAAAGCTCGACCAGCGCTTAATTAGTTGAAAACCGACCGAGTGAAAAAAATAAAAATCTACGACGTTCGAAAGTGTTTTAACGAAACGCAATGTTCAGTAAAAAGTAAGAGAAATCAATAATTATTCAAATCACGTTGAAAGAAAATGAAAGTTCAAATAATTATTTAACAAAATTTGTTTATTTATTGAAAAATGTGACAAATACTTTTTCGTGCAAGTTAAACACATTTGGAAACGTTAATTAAATTCGTCCGAACGTCGAGCAAACAACAATTACTCTGAAAATTAATTCCTCCCTGTATTCTGTCGTTGCTCATCAGTTTTGAATGACATTTCCGAGTCGCAGTGTGTTGTCGGAAGTTAATAATCATGTTTTCGACAATATTCCGTCTGCAAACTTCGTCATAACTCGAAAGCATGACACTTACAAGTATATAGAGACACCGATGGTGGTTCGGAGTTTCCAACACTAAATCGTCTGTAGTACAAACGCGTTAACAGGTGCTCCGCGGCGAGCGCTTGGTAATCGGAGTCTCTCGCACGATTAATTCAATTTACTCACGACCTGGGATATATATTATAAACACCTCTGACCACGCCGGCAAGCGGCAAGTCTCTAAATTTATTCTTCAATCTCGAAACTATCAAATGAATCAAATGTTGATTTATCAGGAAAAATTTCATCGCGTAATTTTCATTTTGAAATTACGATTCCGGAAGTGAGATCCAAACGTGAGAATCAACGAGAATATTTATTCATAAAAACGATTTTGGAAGCTGGAAAAAATTTGATGCTCCAGCAGGTCCTTGAGCGCTTGCCAAGGGTCAGCTGTTTTTTTTTCCTCTTTCTTATTCACATATTTATACTGCACGAGGAGAAAAAAAAACCGGTGAAAGATACTCAACGCTGTAAACGATACGCGAGACTATTAATCGTCGTCCCAGTTGAGCTCGTGGTACTTTGTACGTTTATATACAATAAACGAACACATACGAGAGAGAGAAAGAGAGAGAGAGAGAGAGAGGTGGAAAAAGAAAAAATATTGTCTCGGGAGGATACTGTTTCTCGCTGTCTTGGCTTTCGACCTCTCTTCAGGGGCATCCCTTCTTTTTTCTCTCGTTTTTTTTCCTTCCCCCTCGTGTGGGGTCCTCGTCTGTTTCGTCTATTTACCCGCTGTTCTCTTGCCTACCTGTTTTCTGGTTCACACTCGGACTCACCTTCGTCGTCACGTCGTCAGAGCTACCGTAATTCTGTTGCAAAATCATACCGTGAGGAGATCGAAATATTTAATTTTTGTTGAAAGCGAAAGGGAATTCATTGAAGGAAGAAAAAAAGTCGAATAAGAATTTCGACAAATTGATTTTATGGAAAATTCACCGGACGGTTTATTTCAAAGATTTTTTTTGTTTCTCTTGATTTACTTTTTTCAATTATTTTCGAAAATATTATATTGAAATTTTTTCTTCTAGTTTCGA
The DNA here is from genome assembly GCA_948107755.1 of Campoletis raptor. Taxonomy (NCBI): domain Eukaryota; kingdom Metazoa; phylum Arthropoda; class Insecta; order Hymenoptera; family Ichneumonidae; genus Campoletis; species Campoletis raptor. The sequence continues at coordinate 16,769,196 of OX403627.1, read as the reverse complement.
AGTTTTTATTTTGCACAAATCACGATCTCGTCGTAGTCTCAATTTAGAGGAGCAGGAAAATAATTGCTGGCAACTTTTTTTTTTTTTGGTTCCTGCTTCATTCAAATCGTCCGTTTTTTATAAATAGAATACCGCAACAAGTCAAAACAGTGCTATGTCATGGGTCGATAAATTTAGACGTCAATTAATTGATGAGGCTGAGATATAAATAGAGTTGGGAATTAAAAAAAAAAAGTAGGCCTAGTGGTGACAGAAATACTCGAGAAGTTTGTATTCTTTCTGATTTTTTTTTCTTTCAAATCTTTATTGTTTTTTCTTCAAAATAAAAAAAAAGTCGATAATAAAATTAGAAATTGATGAAAAAGTTTTATCTTTATTCTCATTTTACTAGAAATTCGATCGCATCTCTAATATTTTAAAAAATCCATCAATTTCTGATCGCGTAATAAGATTTTTTCGTTTTTTTTTTTTTTTTTTCAATTTACTCGCACGAATAAGCGATAAACCGTGGTTCGCGACCTTCGTAGTAACGCCTCTGGCAGTTGCACTCTCGCGAATACGTTCAAATCGTTTTTATATACGCGAGAAAACGGCTGGTTAAGGTCTGATGTCGAAGACGCGAATCTCTCGGTCGACCCGTTGACTCTTTCCTTTGGTGACGAGAACGAGATGCAGAAAAAAAAGAAATGATGAAAAAAGAAAGGCAAGAAAAGGAGAGGAGTCTTCCCAACGAATTTGCAACGACGTCACGTAGTTTCGCTACTTCTTCCACTTTTCTGCAAGATTTATATTTTCATGCTATTTTTTTCTTCTTATTCTCTCTCTCTCTGTTTAAGAGCTCACGTTAAAAATTCTCGTTTAGATGAAACTGTTAGGAAAGGCGAGTGGTCGTCGGTATATTTGAGCGAGCGCAGTAAGAGCCGCGAATGAAACTTTTAAATAAACAGACGTGCTCCGAATTGGAACAGACGAAGAAAGGTAGCAAGCAAAATAGAGTGAGAACGAAAGGAGGGAGTGAAAGGAAGGAAAGATAAAAAGAGGGCAAAGGCGAGGAGGAAACGAGATCGGAATTAACTGCTTGTTATGAAATTTTTACCAAACCTTTTTTTTTTCTCTACATTTTATTTACTTCCGGATTTTCTCTGATTCCCTACAAAAGTATCGCACCAATTTAAATAAAAAACGAAGAAAACGAAGAAAAAGTGAACCATGAAACTCAAAGTTTTCGTAAGAAAATTCGTGTTTATTAAAATTGTACAGTGATTTAAAGAGAAAAAAAAACAAACAATCAAAATAAAAGAACGCGTGTTAAAATAAAAAAAAATAAAAAAAGTTCGTGTTTTAAGCTGTTCTCGAATCTTGGCTACAATCAAATCAAACAAGAGGGTTAAACTAAGAGACAGAATTAGGTCAGCGAAGAGTCTATTCTAGTGGAACGACGACGATCGTTCCCTTTAATCATGCAGATTAAGTGTTGCCTCAATCATTGCAGCATCTTCCCCTGCACATCTCGTCTACCTTCGATCATTCAATCGATAACGAGGTAAGAATTCCCATGGATGTATAGTAACGTTAAAAAAAAAAAAAAAAAACCAAAAAAAAACGATAATTGAGAGCGTCACGATCGAATCTAAAATTTAAATTTAATATTTAAATTCTTGTCCGGCCTCTGGCCCTCGTATCTCTCTTTCTCTGTAGATATGGCTCTTGAGATCGCGAATTTGAGAATCCCATCACTTCCGGTAAACAAACGACCGGCGCCACAGGACTGGAGTAAAATATACTCAAACTTTTTTTTGCAAGCTTTCAGATTTTTTTATTCTTTTCCTTTCTTTTTATATCATATCTTTTATTTTATTTTACCTTTTTTTTTTCACCAACACGTGTTTATTCGTGAGCGATGATCGAAAAGACGATGAAACAAAGCGTCTTCGGGTTTGTTAATTCGCAGACGCCTTTCGTCGTATTAAAAATAGCAACTCTCGACTCTTCCTTTATGCTCAATGTAGAAATCTTTTTTTTTTCTCGTTTCAATCTTCCGTGTATTGGAGTTTCTTCTTATTTTATTTTAATAAATTATTCGTCATACATCGATAGCTTTGAAATGAAGTTGAAAAAAAAAAAAAAAAATGCAAAAAAATGTTATTTATCATTGGAACCGTGCAGACGACGTTCGGAAAATAAATATTATTGATAAATGAAATAAAAAGAGAAAAAAACTACTGAAATACTGTTTTTATCTAAGGGTTTCTATGGCTAGTGACGTTTCTATCACTGAACGATATTTTTCAACGTGTATTTTAAAAAACGTCCGCACCTTACCGAACGAATATGTATTCTTATCTCCGACAAGCAATTCCTTATGCACTTTTAGTCCACACACAGTTGAGACTACAGCTTGGTAAATATTTCTATAGCTGTGTTTTTCGTTCTTAAATATATTTGTCATCCTGTCAGTTGAGATGGTGAAGAACAATTAACGATTCGTCACTATACAAACCGATGTGTGTTTTTTTTGTCGTCTTTTCTTCATGACGACTATTTTGGAGGATCGGTCGATGTTCCGGAAGGTGTTACTTGTTTAACGGAGTTTTTTGGGTGCAGAAAAAATACTGAAAGGATTTGATCATTGTAAGGAAAAAATAATGAAACAGGTTGACGAAAAAAACTTCTAAAAAGTGTTTATTTTTCTCATTTTTATTCTTATTGTTATCGCTGATTGTAACGAATACAGTGTGTCAATCAGAAGTTGAAATAGAAATAATGTTTCAAGATCAAAAGCGGTGAAAAAAAAACGTCTTCTCAAGTTCCTTTATCTGTTGTTACCTGTGTGTGGTTTCCATTACGAGGTCAAAGTCATCGCGAGATTGACTCGCCTTCGCCTCAGCCCTCACTACGCTTTGCCTCTTGGTCGCACCTTAATCTCTGTCCACTCGCACTCTGTCTTATTCTTACGCACTTTTGACGGTCGTCATTACCGAACGGTATAACTTGAGGTAACTCTATACAAGGATTAGTGGAATTCCCGCATTTCCGACACCTCGAGACTCTCGTTGCGGCACTTTCTTATCCCTATCTATGAATTTATAACCTGGACGCACACAAACAGACACAAAGGTATAGAAATCGGTGGCTCGATGAAATCCTGGGTCTTTTAACTTGCCGCTGACTGCGATAATAACAATTTCTTCTTTCTCGTAATCGATTGGACGTCGACCAAAGTTAAGACATTTTTTTCTTCACCTTTTTCTTTCCTTTGTATCCCGGAGAGTTTTATCTGTTTCACAACCGCAGCATTTCCGTCGGTCTAGCCAAAGAAATTCTTGTGGTCGTCGTTCGCAACGCGTGTTTATCAAAATCGTGAAGGCCTCACACCTCGCGATTTTTTAAGTATTAAAAAAAAAAAACGTCTCCACGATGCCGATCTTTCTCGTCTCGGAACATTTTAATCTGCCGACAAAAGTCCAGATACATGTAAAACGAAAAGGATGAACAAGACGTTTGAGCTGATACCAATTTGTAGGCAATCTCGCACAAGCTGTTGGTGGCTTTTGTCATTTATCACCTCTGTAGCGAATATTATGGGTTTCAAACGTTTTTTAGAAATCGATCTTTCGGTCAAGGCTTTTCCTCATTCTTTTCCGTATCATTCTTCATGGCTGGAATTTTTTGCTCTGGATTTTTTATACGAACAACGTTTTGCAACAGTATTCAGCTCAATTGTCGGTGTTTCGTGTACTTTGTTTTTTTTTTTCTTTTTATCATGAGCTCGAGAAATGAATAGAACATTAATAGAGATTGTCTGAACGACAGTCACGTCGGTCGAAAATTTGGAATATGAATCGTACGAGGATCTCATCATCATAATTCATCATTATCTTCGTCTATTCGAACTCGTTGAGCGAAATGTCGTCGAACATATATAGATATTTGAAGGATTTTGTATGTGTTGGTATGTCATGTAATAATTTTCGTTGGCCAGTGTATAAACGTCGTGTGCCGTCTGTCCTCTCGGAGATACGATAATTCGACGTGAAGAAGCTTCGCCACACGGTCTCGTGTCTATACGTACAGGCAAAACGTCGTCTGCGGTATAATTCGTTGCACTTAACGCGAGACGACAAGCCGTCCATCGCAAACGAATTCCGTGGCTGTCTACGCCACACCGTGTTGAGACAGCAGAGGAGCAGAGGAGTCTGTTTGCGAGCAAAGGCGAGCGATCGCGCGCACAGTAGCAACTCGCTCGCATTTCCATCCTCGTTTTTCTCTCCCATACAATGACAATCACGTATGTATATGAAACTCTGTGAGAAGCGATGAAAGATCCCAGGAACGCGAGAATCGTTCGTGAAGTCCAAGGAAGTTTCCCTCAGGGATCATTCTCTCTCTCGCTCCCTTTATATTCTCATGGTGTGCGTTTAAAAAACAGTCACGTTCGACAGAATCGACGATTCGTTGCGTGCTTTGAGAATCGAAGACCCTGATGAGCCGCATATTTTTCGTTTTACCAACAAAAGGAAAAGCCCCGATGGCAAAAGGTCACTGAATTTTCTAATCATTGCGCATAGACCTTCCTCTTGGTTCTCACATCTTAAAAAGTCACAAATTTACCAATTTGTCAGTCACTAAGGGATTCAATGTGTCAGAACATTCTGACGACTTGACACTTTCTTCTTTTTTCCATATAATGAAGAATATTTGAAGTTTTTTAAATAATAAAAACAATATTTAACTTTGATTGAACGAATTTTGACGAGAAAAACCCAAAACCGTTCGCTTTCAATTAATACTTCGTACGATTTCTTTAAATTTTCATTATTTATTGTACCACGTGGACAAATATATTTTGTTGACTCCATGTGTAAGAACAAGTGCTTACCATTTATTTATTCATAAAATAAACGAATGCAAAGTTGCGTCGCTAAACGTGAACCAAGAGAAGAGTCAGTTCGTTGCTTGGGCGTAATTAGTCATCCAGTGATTCGCTCGATGATGTCTCATCATTGGCATACGTGCTACAAGTACCCTTTTCATATAATTTCGTACACAATTTCTCACTATAGTAATATAAATTGCACTTGTGTGTGTTGGTGGCATTTGCGTTGGCGTGTCGCGACGTTTATTCTTCTTCTTATTTACTCCGAACGAGAGAATGAAATGCACGTGTACTTTGTACACGTGATTCTTACTCCGAAAGACAGCTTGAACTCTCTGCTGTCATTGAACCGTACTAAGCACTTGATTTTTTTTAAATTTTTAACATTTTTTTTTCGAAAATACTGAAATTTTAATGTTCTGGACACAATTTTCCTTACAATACAAAATTTTTTCCATAAATTTCAAAATTTTTATCGTCGATTCTATAATTAGTAACGAAGATGTTGGGAACATCTGCAAAATTATTATTAAGCCGAGACTCCCTCTCTCTCTCTCTCTCTCTCTATAATCGGTCACATTCCCTTCTCCCACGAAAGAAACAGACAATGCGCCAACTTTGACCGTAATAAAAACGTTTCATTGTAAAATATGCAAGTGAGCAATAAAACTCTCGGCTCGTGGTCTTGGCTGTATACACTATATATTTTTCTATTCATTCCTCTATTGCCGGGCTTATCGTAGCTGCATAGAGCAGCGAGAGAGATAGTGAGGAGAGGAGGTGGAAAAACCGCGAACGACGCGTGGAACGTGTACGACGGAACGGCCGGCTGCCTCTGTTTGCCCCAGAGATCAGCACGCGGTCGAGAGCACAATTATTGTGCAACGCGAATATCACTGACGGTCCTTGGCACTATTCGCACGCAAGAGTTTCCCCGGTACACTCGTACAACGTTATTTTTTTTCTGTATTTCTTTTTTTTTTTTATTTTTTTTTTATTTTTTTTAACATCGCAATGCTCTACCTTCCGCTTATCTTTTCTCACCTTTTCTTCTTCCACCTTTATTCCACGTAACATCTTGTATAATAGCTCTCGTAATAATAGCATTGAGCCTGTATTTTTCCTAGAAGATAAACTTTGCAAATTGTCAAGGCTGAATCGATATATTTCGTAGTTTCTCCATTTGAAAGTCAAAATAATACAAAAAAGACTCGTGTTCAGTCAAATGTTTAAATAACCATTGAGGCGAATAAGATTTTGTGGAAAACGATTTTTTATACGCAAGATACGGGATTGAAATTGAAGGAGAAATGACAGTAATTGAATTTTCCGGGTACAAAGTTCCAGTGAAAGGAATTTTTAAGGAGCTAAGTGCTTTATTAAGTTAGAGAAACCAACTGTTTTCTTCTGTCTCTCTCTCTCTCTCTCTCTCTCCTTCCATTCGTCCCACTGGCGCTGTTATAAAGTATCAACAATTTTCTCATATCCTTTCGTATATCCAAGCAAATGTGAACTACCTCGTTGAAACGTCATCGAAAACGTCAGAATAGCAACTTTGTTCGAATTTGTGTCAGACTGAGCGAAAAAATAAAACGTTACGACGTATATATATATTTAACGCGGAGAGAGCGAAATTGAAAGGCCGCAGTTCTCGCCCTTAATTCGCTCAACGATTCTGCGAGAATAATTTATGATAACTGTTATCGTTTATTCTTGCTCGTTGAGAATAACACGCGCGAGGACGTTGCCTCGATTATTAGCTCGATCTCTGTTTTGCGGTATATTATCAGTAATGAGACAACATGCCGAGAAGGCGATTGGATCGAATTAGTAATTCCATAATGCTTCAACCTGCTTATTTCTACATTTCAATTCCTTTTCCCTCATTTGCTCAATTATAACGTTCCTATTTAGAGAATATTTTGCTCTTGCAAAACACAAAACTGTTGATGAATTTTCTGGCTTCTCGGTGTTGGCCAAAAACGTTGTACGATATCAAAGAAAAATAAAAACAAGTTATTTGATGAAAAATTTTAATTGCTAGAGTTAATTGGACAGCGTCGAGTGCTACGTAACGTACGTTATATTTCATAGCTATGCAGAGCATTAAACGATCTCTATTCAGAGAGAAATATAAATGAGAAAACGTAATAAACCAGCACAAATGTCATTATCATAGCTGAAGGGTAATTCCTGGTGTAAAAGTGTCTCCGTTCGAATTCAATCGCACCACCGATCGTCAGAGTGAAAAAAGAGTCAAAGTAAGTGGCGTAAAAGGTAAAAAAACGTGAATTGACGATATCCTGAGATAACGAAAGGTCTCCTTAGTCGCTGGAAAAATGACTCTTTGGACATTGGAATAAAGCGCAGATGCTGCGGCATCTTTACCACAAAATTATCTAAATGGATATTCCTCGAACGAAGAGCACGTGTATTCCCGTAGCCATAAAACAACGAGAAAGATAAATAATAAAAAAAAAAAAAGGAAGAATCTGAAGACATTATCAAAATAACCGCCCGCGAGTTGTTCCGCAGGCTTCTTCAACGTTGAACCATTTGGAATGTGATTTCCGAGTCACGTTCGATGAAGAAGAGTCGATTCACATGCATGTGCACATCTTCATATCGAGGATTGTTGGAATCGTTATAATATATTTTTAAAAATAGGTTGAAAAAAAACTAAAAATGAAAAAATAAAAAAAAAATCAATGAGGGGAACACGTAAGCGTGCACAATCTCGTAACAGTATAACAGTCCGCCCCGTGTATCGAGAAAAACACACGCACATGCCATGGGAGGGCATTCTCTGTTTCTCGGACCGTTGGACCTGTTTCGGGACGTGAGAGCCCCGCGGGCCTACCGGGTTCCCGCGTGTGAGCAGTAATTACCACAGTCATCGTTCTTCCTTCGTTTTTTTTTGTTTTTTTTTTATTTATTTCCACGACCATATAAACACTCTTTTCTTTTTGCTTCACTCTTAAACTCCTCCGCTCAGTTATTTTTCGTTTCGTTCACAGCAACCAGATCGCACATGCATATCTTTTGCTTGCTTTCGATGTAACTCGCGATGTTTCAGACCCAACGTAATATAGTCTTTGCAACGACCGTTACATTCCGCGGAACCGTTGCTTCTTCCTGTATTTTTCTTACACCATTCGGGATTTACATATTTTACCCATTTTTTTTTCTTCCTCAATTAATTTTCACGTCAGATAATTATCTTACAATGATCGTCGCAACCGCGGACATACCCCGGGCTTTTTTGGCTCACAGGACCTGGTGGTGAACGAGTCTAAATCCTCGTCGTTATTACCTTTGGATCCTTTTTCGATCTCTAAGAATTCACACCTCGTGATGAAACGATTTTTTTTATTTATAATAAAATAAAATTGATTTCGTTGGAAGTTTTTTTTTTTTTTAATTTCTACCAATTGAGTGTAAAGCTCCGGAAGCTCGAAAGCCGTTTCTCATATTCCATTGCTTCGCGCTTACTTTCATTCTCTGCGTCCGACAGTCTGCGATGTTTCTGTGCATGGGCTATCGCTCGAACCACAAAACCCTCATACGATCGCGTCGGAGTCGGGTTTTCGTTACGAGTCAACTCGCCCGGCAGTCTGTTCAGGCTCTTAACGATGTTTCTTTGCTTTCTCGTACGTTTTCGAGCATATATATTTAGACAGGGATAACCCACTAGCACCTCGTATTCGTATCCAGCCTGCAATACGTCGAGTTTTATAATACACTCAAACTCCGATATATAGTGACGTATTTGTATTTGTGTGAGTCTGCAGAATCCGCATCGTGGATGCACATGGCCCTCTGTCAACTATGTGCGGTGGATGATCGTGAAATTATGAGAAAAAAAAACCTTTCCTTCATTTCTTTTGCTGTGAATCTTCTTAAGCTTCTGACAAACGTTCAATCTGTGCTCAAAGTCACTTTTTTTTTCACTTTCTCCCTTTGGACGTTTCGGTTTCGAAGAGTTTAATGCAGTCAAATAATTCGTGGATTTTAAGCTGCGAGTAATCTGAACCGTTAATGGACGAGGGTTCAGATTAGCCATTGACATATTTTTCTTTTCACATAATTAGACACATTTGTTTTTACACACACTGCGGATCATGCTTTTTAGTGAAAAATATAAAGAAAATCATGAAAATCGAAGTCTTAGGGAATTTGAGAAAAGTTTCATATTGGCAGTCGTGCTTCAGGGTTTTTACTTCATTTTACAATCCCTTGGAACGCTCGGAGAGACGACTATAAAATCATATTAAGCCTGCTTTAAATATTTCGTAGCATTTTTTTTTTTTTTTTTTTTTTTTTTTTTATAGTTAATAAATTATATTCTCCGTGGCAGTTTTGTGGTCTCGCTACCTCACTTGAAAATCCGGAAGCTGTTCGATACACCACGGGCCTTATATTCGGTCCCTTCGTCGTCTCGGCTCGTCAGGATTCTAAAAATAATTTTTTCTTCTCCATATTCTGACTTATTAACTTCTCTTTCTCTACCAACGCACATATACGCAATTAACAAAGATTTTTGAGTTCATCAATGAGAAAAAGAATGAAAAAAAAGGTTGAGAGTCGGGCAAAAAAAAATCAGGAAAACTTTTGTTTTTGCAAATTCTTCAAGGTTTCAATTTCATTCAGTTTTTTCGATCTTCACGATTTTTCGTCGGTGATGTTTCATCGCTTATTATTACTCGAGCGTTAAATATTGTGAATGTAAAAAGATCAAATGTTCAATCAAAGTTGTATTCGCAGATCTTGACCTCGGCGACGATCCTCGTCGCTCTTTCTCCGGGTATCCTTCCCGATAATAAATCGAATGATTGTTCATTGCTCGTCAGCGAAACGAGTCAAGAGCACGCGACTTAGCAGGCCGAGGAATCTTCTAAAAATAGATATTAACCGATGAATGTGTGTTCCCTTCAATTCCTATATTATCACGTGCCACGAAAAAAAGAGCTTGATCTTTGGAAGTAGAAAAAATAGAGAGAAAGGTTAAAGAACGAACGAGGCGTTTTATTTCGTGTCAAAATGAAACTGGTGGAGAAACATTCTTTTTTCTGGAAAAAATTATCTGACTTCAAAAAATCGAGATCCACCATGTTCAGTAAAGCATCCACAAGAAATCTTTTTTTGTTTTGTGGAGAAACATTATTTTTCAGAAAATAAAGTATATCGTGTAATTGAATTTATGGATAAATTCGAATGATAAATTGTTGAAAATTCTGCGCAAGTTTAATTGATAGAAGATTTAATGAAGTACAATGTACGCAGTTAAAAATCAATAAGAAACGTGAATACGAGACAGAAAAAAAAAGAGACAAAAAAATATGATGCACTCGTATATAATTCTTTGCAGGAAATATTCATATAAATGGATGTGTATATACGCGAATATATATCTATATAAAAGTATACATATATATGAATATCTTGCAGGAATAGGACATTAATTAATCGCGAGCAATTTTGTTATGTGTTCCTGTTGAGTACACACCCCGTCTCGTGGAAGTTTGATACTGTAACACATTGTGGGTCTGAAAACTGTCCTGTGTTAAAGGGCGATGTGCGCCACCACCCTTTTGCTCTGTGGAATAAATTTTTTTCTCTTTTGGTAAATCGTCGCCGATGTTGGGGTGATCCGCACAGGGTGGTTCTGAGTCCGGAAACATGGAAAGAGTAGCGCTTATCACGCGACTCTGTCAAGTAAAAAAAAAAAAAGATGAGATGGAACTCTGTCGTTCTCATGTATTCGTTCTCTCTGCAATAGTCTGCTGTAAATACTCACACATTCTAGTGCCCACTCGACTCTCCGGAACTTGGCAGCTTTCGCTCTCTTTTCTTCTCGTAATACGTACAAGGGAAGAAGACATAAAAAGTCTCATGTATAAAGATGCAATGTGGTTAGATAAAGTGTTGGTGTGTGTACGTTTTATATACAGTGGAGTCACAAGTGCTCGAAGACCCGTACACGATTTTATGCTCGGAAATTGTACAGGTACTCTGTAGAGCTCATACCATTATATTTTCTAAGCTCTGATCGCGATGAGAATCCACGTACGAGAATATTCTACAAGGTAGAATTCCTTCTGAAGAAAATACAATTTAAATGGTGCTGCATCAACAATAAAATGCCCGATATACTGCAGGATCGCCTTGGAAGTAGTGCATGATATCACCAACTTTATCGCATATTTTCAATTCATTTTTTCGGTCATGGAAGATGAATAGAAATTTCGAATTGGATGGAATAGTTTTTTTCAAGGTAAAAATCAAGGTTGGAGGTATTTTTTTACTGGCATTGGCAGGAAATGCTTTTCTGGTAAGCAGTGCTATTAGTCATTCGTAAGGATATGCGAAAGGAAACGTAAAAGCGTAGGGCGAGATGTTATTACTTGAGAGCCTGGGAGTGGGATACACTCTGAAGTAACTTGTTCGCTTCCACGACACGTGAGAGCTTCTCAAAGCGATTTAACGAAACTGCAAGGAAGGAATCTGCATTCTATAATGAATGGGTATTAATAGGGCGTCATTAGAGAGTTCAGGGATAATATTCGACATCATGGAACTGTACAATAAAATGGTTCAATTTGACCGAAATACTATTATTTATTTGAGCACAAACTTTGATGTGCGTTAGCAATAAAATTGCTTGGAGTTCATTAACGCAATTGGATTATGTGGAGCGATATAAAAAAAAGGATCTGGAACAGATAGTGGAGAATTGAGAGACGTGGCAACACGACAGATGAAATTGATCACTGTCTGCACAGAAATCTTATTAGTAACACGAGCAGTTCCATAGCCAATAGCCAAAGAACTGCTCGGTAAAGTTTAACTGGAATATACGAAGAGGGATGCTGGATAGCACAAAGAAAGATACCGAGCATAAGTAGCGCTTCATTAGGATCGTTTATTCGCGTCACCCCTTTGCACGGGCGCCGGTCGCGTGGACAGCATGGCAAGGCGAATAGTATGGGATATAAGCAGTGCCGTTGGTCGGTTCGCTGTCGGACAGTTTGCTGTGGGAAGAGAGACACTATTAAACGTACCAGCGGACGAGGGAGACTGCGGGTTTCCGTCCTCGGGCAAGCAACCGAGCACGAATACGGGACAAAAGAAAACAGAAGAAAAAAGTACAATGAGAATAAAGGCGCAGAAGCTTCGTGTAAGATCCAATGACTCACTGCAGAGAGAGAGAGAGAGAGAGAGAGGGGAATATTAATATTTCTAAAACTGTTCAAATATTGAATTATCAGAAATAATCCGGGTCCTTAATTATATAAATGTCTGAGACAAGTGAAAGAATCGTCTACGTGGCATAACAACGTGGTTACAGAATTCAGGTAATTTCTGGTCGCATCATTTATTTACGTCAACGGGGATACATTAGTGTTCTTTGCGCGATGTGTCCTCCAACACAGTAGCTCGTTACGTTGTGTGGTCGAAGCACGGAGACACCATTAAGTAGGAGCGAAACGAGCGAGATAGTGTAGCCACATCGTCTCTTAAGTTAATAAGAAGAACGTGCGCAACGATCGGAGACTGAGATTAAAGAATGGCGATGGGAACTCTGAACGGAAGAGAGACCCACGGGAAATAGGCTTTTGCTTATTATTCCGAATAATGTTTAAAACTTCGATTACAAGAGAAATTAGAGACAGTGGCATGGAAGCGTGGAAATTGAATGTATATATGTTCATTTTCGTGCATGATACGTTGACTTACATCTAAAGCCACCAAATGGACACATGTTCCAGATTAAAATCAGCATCGCACGACTTTATACGAACTATATAAAATATATGATATGCAACGACCCAATGATATAGCGTAGATAAAGTGATTGCTATAACGGACAATGCTGTCTTGATCACGAAACCGGAACTGTATCTCGAGTCCTAGAAAGGGTTTAAGTTGGCCCGGGGGCTATCGCGGTCTTGGGTAATAAGATTAAACAGATATGGAATGTAGTCATTCGTGTTTACGTCTATGTGTTCGTACGAGGCCATTCATACCATTGTTCAACCAACTTTACACAGAAGTTGTGTCCGCATAAGAAAAAATCTCTCCGCAGGTCCAGAACATGGTCACGTGTAAAATTTCAAGTGCTTTGCAGACAGTTTCCTAACCGTGAGACTGATATTTAGCTGAGAGGCCTTGTTACGAATGTGAGAACATAATCAGTGACCGCATATTGACTTGGATAACCTGCCAGAGCAATAACTCCATCACTCAATATCCGATCGGGAACTTCCAGCCTCTGTATTCGGTCCATTATATCGGACAGGGCAATTTCCTTTTAGCACCGAGCAGCTTCCAACTCTATTATTTCGTGGATGTAAGCTTCCAATGTGTCTTTCTCTCTGTGTCGGTTTCCTCAATCGATTTTATCGTCGACACACATTCATCTTACATTTTTATCACCAAGGACCAGTACAGAGTTTTCCATTAGTAAAAATCCAGTCAGGTTATAATGATTCAGAATTATCAGAATTTAAGTTGCATGTGTCGTACTTGGAAACACGTTTCTTCCTCACACGACTCATTCTCTTTTTCTCATCTTTGTCCTCCAACTTATTCCATCCAGTTCGATGTACTATCATACAAACGTGCATTGCACATTGCACCACAAACACGTTACAAGCGAACGATACGCGTAGGACCCCACTCGCCACGATGTATTCCCAACTTCTTTTATTCTCATTTCTGTACTCTTCTCCAGTATATATTGTTTTTTTTTTTTTTTTGCGTAATTCTCCGCTCTCACTGTACCGCATTCAGTGGAATCGACCGGGCGACCGTGCCCGGCGACCAAGACACTACCATAAGAGGACATGTCTCGCTATACTCGATGTGCTCCCGCAGTTGGGTGCTCCCGATCCCGACCGGCGTTCTTTACACAATCCTCTTCAGTTCTTTATAAACGACTTACACATACTTGTTCAAGTCAGTCTGAGTAAGAATGAGATAACGAGGTCCTTACGCCATCGGTTATCCCGTGGGATATTGCATAGCATTGTATAGCATTTAGTTTCGTTTTTATTCCACGTTTCCATTACCCACGTAGTCTCATTTATCTTTACAAATATATTTGTGTTATTGATTTCATTCGATACAGAAAATGAATTGAGTCGTTATTTGTAATCGTACGTTCTGTGTGTTGATCCAAGATAATTCTGTAAAACACATTTTGTCATAATGTTTCTGCGCTCTAATGTTTGGGTTGTACCGGATCCTACATGTAACTTTAAAAGCTCAGATAGAGCTTTTCTGTCCGTTGAATCAGCCCTGGCAGAGTGCTCGTTGTCCTCGGGATAGGAATCTTGTTCTTCCTCGTTGATCGCTTGAAAGAGCGGAAGACCAGAACGGAGAAAAAGAGAATGAATACGAAGTTACGTTTTCCTACCCTTAATGCCTCATCCCCTACTCTGCATCAACCTGAGGTCTTTCTTCCGGCCGATGGTATAGCTGCAGATAGACGCGAAGGATTCCCCGGGGAGTGTGCATGGCACTCTTATCTCCTTGGCGGAGCTCGAACGGAACGACTCTCGGAAACAAACAGGAGACAGAAGAGAAAGAAAAGATGGAGGGAGGTGGTGGGTTGTGGAGGGGTAAGGGAAACCGGCAAATAGCATTGAAAGAAGGAAGAGACACACGAGTGCGATTACGTGTTGTATTCGTGAACTATAAGCTTGGATATGTTGCTTCGGTGGTGGAACAGTGAATACAGAAAAGTCAAAGAGACTGAAAAAAACTAGGCTCGTTTATAGCTGTCGTTCCATAAGGATAATTCGAGAATGCAAGTATCGAAGAATGATGCCCAACAGTTTCTTTGTCTTCTGCTTCGGCTTCGCAGTATTGGACAGATAAAGGAAGAAGATGACGAAGAAGCTCAGCGGTCATGGTACGCGAGAGTGAAGTATAAAAAGAAAGTAAAAGGTTGGCTAAAACCACTTCCAAAATGGGGTACGAAGGAAAGACGACTCTTGTTTTCTTCTGAACTCAACATTGGTATCAAGAGAAAATGTTGAATCTTCTTCCAATTGCCTCGCCGCTTATGGAATCTCAAATATTGCATTCCAATCGGGCGCGCGCGCGAATTGAACTCTATAAGGACTCTTCTGGATAAAAATTGATTTGCATAACGATCGTTACGGTTAAGGGCATCAATTAAAGTCCTAATTGCTTCTTGAAATATATTCGATGAACCAATGCTACTGTCAGATATTTATGGCTATACAAAAGGAAAAGAGGAATATGACAGCATCCATTGGAAGACGAATCTCGGGGGCGAAAAAGCAAAAGCTTTTGCATGCTTTCATCTCCGGCCCACCTTTTGCCTGCGTACAATAATCATCCACGAATGACACAAGAGCCTGCATAGTCAACGGATCCGAGTACAGTGCACATCAGAAAAGCACTATCGTTCGCTCATGCTTCACCTACGTACAAGTTCTACGTACGCCCATTGTCGGCTGAGTCACCGGTATAACACAGTGCTCTCTTCAACACTCGAGTGTACATCAGTGCCAGCACACGTGTGCCGTTTTTTTTTCTTCTGACTACGCTCAAGAAGTGAGACCGAAACAGTTGAAAATGTGCCATAGTGTAGAAAGAGAGATACAGAAGAAGCGAGGAAGAGAGAAAGAAGTGCAGAAACAGAGAAAAAACTGCGGCAGTCTTAAGAACAATGGAAACAAAAGGTGTATCCGAGTACCGCGCGGGTGCCTGTGTTAGCGAAGGTAACGCACTGAGAGCATGGTCACGGAGGTCACGTTTCGCGGAACCAACCACTTCGTGTTGCCGTCTCTGTACAGTGGATCCAGTACTAATAGTCCTTTGAAAGAGTAAGATTTTTTGGTCTACATGCCTCATTCTTATGGAGCCACTAAGATTTCACAAGAAGAATTATACTTGGAACGACTGGCACCTCTCAACGGCTACAAATATTTGAAAAGCGCATGTTAAAGAAAAAAAAAAACATTATTACAGGGAAGATAGTTGACAGTATGCCTGAAAGGCTACAAGTCTAAAATCGATCCTGCACTATGTCATGCATTTCCAAACGTTGGAAAAGTTGGAGGTACCTGTACTGATAAACCCTTGAGGCTATGACGCACTCTTCGTCTAGTCATCCTTCCCGATACTCCGCGTGTAAGAGAGACCAGGAGACGAAGAGGAGAAGAGAAAGAAAAGCGAGCAAGTCTGTCGCAGCTTGGCACGGTCCATAATTAGCGAGACGACGCTGTCCTGAAATATGCTGTGGAGCGTTAAATCACTTTTCGTCATCGTGCTACTTGTCAGTCACGGGATGAGCCACTCTTGATGATGGACAGGGAAACTCCAATGTTGAAAAACCTTGAAAATCTTGAAATAGGTCAATTTTTAATGACTTGATTGATTCGATTGCATCACTTTGAAGGGTTAAATTGATAACGAAATTCTCAATTATCGCATTTATGAACATCTCGATGTTTTGAGGCATACCGTCCAACGAAGTGAAGGACGTTTAATTGATATGACGGGAGGAGATAAAAGAGATCAGACTGCAAATTTCACAGGGATGAACAATTCACGTAGTTGCTGATGCTGTGCTGTCCATACATTACATTTACCTCGGAACTTGAGGTTATTAACGACTTCTGCCCCACGTATCCGTTGAATCACCGTTTTTTCTTTTTATATTTTTTTTTAACATCCGTCCCTACCACTCGGGTCGTTTCATTTTTTTTCTCATGGTCCACGCGAATGTTCAGACCGTTGAGTATACCCTTTTTTTCGCCTCCGCTCTCGTAGTCACTCGGTCTTCCCTCGTGGTATGAAGCAGCGAAGCAATATATTCGACTGTGACCAGGGACAACTATGTGTACGCGGTTGGTCCGGTTTAATTTGCGAAAAAGCTCATACAGAGAAATAAAAGGTAGAGAATTTACAGAGATAGGTCCGTTACTCGTGCGGGAAATTAACGCCCGCGGCTAGGTCAGCTGCGAAAAATTGATCATCCGTTAGCTCGGCTTTACGCAATGCGCATCCTAGTTTGTATCGTTTATCATGGACCTCGCTTAGTATGCAACTTTACTGCGGTACAAAGTCACCATTATTTAGATCCAATGTTGAATGAAATGTTGTTTTGTTTGTTTGATGCAGGTTGAAAACGTGAGTCTCTGCGTTGGAGCCCTGCGGGCACTTGGTGCTGACGTTGGGGCTGTTAATCCCGGTGAATTATCAACGGGATCTACCCTTCGCCCGGTACTTGCTCTGTTGTTCGCCCTCTCGCGTCACAAACAACGAGCCAAGCAGCTTCAAGACATGCCGAGGTGAGTTTTGCTTCTTTACCATCATTCGTTGCGTTTTTTTTCCTTAACCACACACGATAAGTTACCGACTGTCTCCGTGAAAGGATAAAACTCGTAAGTTATATGACCGGTCGATTTCAATCAATAAAATCGTAGTTTTACTTTCTGCCTTACTGTTCAAGACGGAATCTGTTTTATCATCGAATGGTAAAACTAATCATTTACTGTCAGCAGATATTTCATGCTCGGAATAACCGAAATTTTTGGTTATCGCGTACTTTCTATGCTCATAAGACATCCTGCACGACGAAGACAAGACAAATCGTTGTGACTGCAAGGTTTTCCCAGTATTTTCGGGATACCCTCAAAAGATTTGTATTAGTTTAGATTTTGTGGAAATTCAGACATTTTGAAAATTTTCTCAACAACCAGAGATTATAATTTACGACAAAACGTTCTCCTGAGCACTCTGGTAAACTTAGAGAATGATGTTCGGCTCCAATTCGTATCTTATTCCAATGCCCTGAGACGCATTTAGAAATGAAAATTTTGAAACGTCATCATTTGAACTTTCATCCAATCTGTCACTACTTTATGTACCGCTATTTACGAATGTAGAATAATAGCGATTGGATATGTTTACGAAGCGGTCGAGAGTAACGGTCGAATGAATCTGCAGATTCGCTTGAATAGATTCGATCTATCGACATCTTCCCAAACTGACCACTACGACAAAGTGTTATATTGCGAGATCCACCAAATGTCTTGTGCTTTGAAATCTCGATGTTGATCTTTGACGTGTCCGTTACTCATTTAATTGCCTCTGTCGTTGCCTCAACGTTCGACTGATCAATCTTGAGCAGATGTTACTTTACATTTCGTTAAATACGTACTCCGCACGTAGACACTTTGACAAACTCAATTACAATAAACTCACCATGTTAATGAGTGGTTTGCTATGATCACCAGCGTCACAAAGGCACGAGAGTATAGACTTGCAAAACATATGAAATTCATAAGACCCTCTCTAGATTTTCTCGCGGATCTCATAAATGTTAAGCGACGTTTTAATGGCCCGAGCCGTCCCGAGCACTTGGAAGTGACCCAGGCCTGCTTCCACTTTAAATACGGCCTCTTGCCTCACTATCGTCAAACCCTCGATACGATGAAGTCCGGATTGTCTAGAATAATGAAAAACCAGAAAATTATGGATAAGAATTCATCGAAGTTAACGATTTTTTATTCTAATCATCGACCTGTCAATAGTTTGACATCCAAACCTCCCGTTGGACGTGAAAGTTCTTAGATTTTGAGGAGCTCATTTGACAAAGAAAGAGCTTGAAATTTATCCATCAATACTCATTACATATTCATAATAAAATACTTCCTCATTCATGGCAATCGATCATCATATACTCGAGAGACGGTAAATTAATTATAAATTCACAGCTCCTAGAGTTAGTATATACTCGAGAGATAGTCCGTGTTGTCGGGTAGTAAAGACGCTGATGATTTAATGGATCGACGACGAACTTGTCGTCTGGTTTGCTTGAGAAAAGCTTCGAACTTGGTGTAGTTTGAGGAGACGAGAAGAAAGTTTGAGAAGTGGATACATAAATATAGTGTTTGAATGTGTATTCGTGTTGGAGGTTGAGAGAGAGAGAGAGAGAGACATTGGACCAGCAGCTCGAGACGAGAGACATTAACATATCAACAATGCTTCATTATACTACGAGCGGATCGTCGAGTCTCGCCCAAGTTCCGCCGTTAGAATTTCGAAAGGGAAGAGAACAGTCGGTCTGGGCTTTGGTTCCCTTTCCTCCTGGATATTTTTTTTTCCATCATGCACCCACGATACATAACGATATTGATATTTAGTCGCATATATTGCAAGAAACGTTTGTAAACGATTGAAAATCATCGTTTCGTGTATTTCGGTTGCAATAGTCCGGGATGTAGTGAACGAATTGAACAAATGGTTGAATATAAACGCCCACTCACGATGGACGATAGAGGACAAAGAGACTCGCACACATTTGAGAAACACCGGTTTAACATCGCGTCGTTGGGTGACCGGTGTGACCGGGCGGACATATTTGCATGAGAATGATTCAAAAATTCTCGTACCCGTTTTTATATACATGCAACAATATATATTTATATTATGTATAACGTATAAATATACACGATGTTCACATTCAAAGCGGGGGTGGTGTTCAAGGGCTCGAGGATTGGCGAGATCCGAGAGAAAGCTCGTAATCCGGTTGGTTCTCTAGAGATCAATGGTAAACGAGATGAGGGAGGCTGTGCTGTTGGCTACTCTCGCGCCCACACCGATTCTCCTCCTTACTGTACACGAGAATATATAAACGCTTCGAGGGAGTAAAGTATAGAGAAACTGGCAGAGAGAATGAAAATGAGCAGGCTCTCCATATACAGGGTGTCCAATGAAAATAAAAAATTTATAAATATCCAAAAAAAAAAAATAAACAAGATTTAGGATTAGTCGCTTCTACCTTCTGATAGTTTTGTTTCTAAAATTCAGTGTCCAATTATTCTCCTGAGTCATTGTTCCCATAGATTTGTGATGAAGAGTTTCATATTTCGAGTTTCAAATTAACGAAAAATGTCCATGATTTATAAATCTCACAACAATTTTACGTTATTCATCAAATTAAGGTTGCACCAGCAAGAAAAAATCGAGCAATTGTAACATTGAATAAATAAATATATTTTTAACTTTCAAGAATATCCGGTTTCGTAGGAATCTATCCATGGAATCCTCAGATATCGTATTATGTGTATATTTTTTTAAATTTTTCCTCACAAAAGAGTCCCTTTTTTTCACGACACCCTGAATATGTATGTAAATATGTATATACATGGAGAATGTACCGAGATATTCGAGAGAAAGAGAGAGAGAGAGCGAGAGGTTTTATAGCGAGTGACGAGACTGGAACACAAAGTGTCTCGGGGTACAATGTACCGCGTGATGGAAAGAGATAACTGTATGAGATACACCGTGTATTTTCGTAGGCCAAAAAGAGACGGTGCTAAAGATAAAGACGAGCAGAGAAACGTGGAGGGAGGTGGGGGGGGGGGAGAAGAGAATACTATGGGGCTGTGGTAAGCCGGGTGCGTGAGCACGAGGAAGATGGAATAGAGAATGGAAACGTAGTGAGGCTGGAGGCAGAAAAGGATGGAAAGATAAAGCCGGGATCTGACGTGAAAGCGGGAGGGAGAAAATGTGCGAGCGAGATAGAAACATTGAACACGAAGCCACGTGCTATGGGGAAAAAGGGGGAATGGGAAACACGGGGGCTTCTCTTGGTCGCGGGTGCCTCCAAGCTCAGTTTGAAACGGGCCATCAACGATGCCTACACCATGGTCGCACACCATGAGGCGAGCGGATCGCTTTAACACGCCGTAAGGCTTTACCATTCAAAAAAAATCGTAACTAAACATATCGCCATGGTTTTTTTATGTTTTTTCTCGCGTTTTTATAATTTTATGATCCAACTCGTGTGATGAATATCTTGTGAATTTTTTATACGCAATTAGCTCGTAAGTTTTGGAGATTGGATAATTATTTTTTTTTTTTTTTTTCACTAATTTTGAATAATGGATTCAGTGGATTTTTAAATTTGTGCAAACATGTGAGAAAGTGGAAAATTCTACTATAAATATCGATCATAATATTCGATCCTTCAACGCTTAACTTCGCTCAATATCTTTAACTCCCGCGCGAAAGTGGTATTTCGCTCCGATCTAGATATCGAAAGGGCTAAATCTTCCCTGTCGTGATCCGTATCGCGATTGCGATCGAAGACGACTCCAACGAGCCCCTCCATAAATGCCGGCTGCTAAATCGCACCAGACACTCTCCTGTGAAGGCCAAAAAAGAGAGAAGCAAATGAACCGATAAACTTTGGCAGAATGGACAGAGGAGAGATGGGAACAGACTCAGACATTGTCCAGGAATGAGCTTCGTGGAACGACAAGTTTTATTCGAACCTTCATATTTCTTTTTTTTTTTTTACTCACAACCTGCAACACAGTTTATCAGTGTAATATGACGAGGATTCTCCATCATCGCTTGTAATAATCCGAGTCTGACAACAGATTATTATTGACATTTATTTTCCTTCGATCTACTTGGATTCTTATTTGTTTTTTTTTTTGTTTTTTTTTTCGAAATACATCGTTCGTTGAGCTTGAAATTTAAATACGTTCTGGATATCGATAATTTTATTATTATTTCAATCGAATATTCAAAATAATCGCGAATCGTGATCGAAAAAACGTTGAACGAGATGGACCTATCGGAAATCGATCTTGAGGAGAAAAAAAAAGTGAAACGATAAAAAGGGACGAAGAGTTCATTAAAGCCGGTATTATCTGAGTCTGCATGGCTTTTTACTCACAGATAAGAACCGTTGGCTCGTAAAGAATATTGTAGAGAGGAGAGGAAAAAAAAACAACAGATAAGATAAAAAGTGCATAAACGAGACGTGGCTCGAACGGGACAATGGGAAACAGCGGAAGCAGCAGCGGCAATAGCCGGAAGGCGCGAAGCTTGCCAAACTCACCGGAAGCTCACAGGTATACACGGTCCACTGATACATTTATATTTTTACCTGACACACAACAATCGAAGCATTCTTATGATACCATGAATTTTCAAGGTCATGCATTAATGCAGATTATAAAATTAGGAAAAACGAAGCAATAATCTTTCCTCACGTTCTGATTTTTTCTTTTATTTGTTCATTTTAATCTTCGGAATAAAATCATTTCTCGTTTAATTAATAAATAATCATAATAAAGACTCGGAGAATCTTTTTTGTTAAAGAAAAATGTTAAAAACTAATTTTTCCAATGAATTTCTTAATTAATTCGATATAATGATCAAAGTATCCAAATATATAACTCGCCTTTCTTCGCTGCTCGCAACTTTTTTTCACGTTCCCTCTCCACGCGTTCTCTCTTTAACGAAAAGGCGTAAAATCTTGAATACCGTTATATGTATTCGAACAAAGTGGAACAAACCAGTATAGAGAGCTTGGACGGAGACAAATCGACGTATCTCTCAAAGTTTTACCGCAAATTCCATGGATAATAGAAACGAAATTTGCTAGCTGTTTTGTTTAACGTGACAAAAGTGGAGGAAGATGAGTAGGTTTCATTTTGAAGAGTACTTTATCACAAATGTTTGTGTTTTCATATATTCTGGCACTATTCCAAGTCCGAATTTTTCGGTCATTATAGTGAAAAATTTGGACCAAGTTTTCGTCAGATTACTTTCAACAAAAACGAGGTTTAAAATTTCTCATAAAAAATATAGCAAAAATCGTAATTTTTAAAATGAAAAAAAAGAAAAAAAGAAAAAAACAAAATACTATCGTTCAATTAAATTGCCCAGTAAATTCCTCGGTAATCAAAATCTAAATTTGAAATTCAATCAATTCAAGTCCAATCAAAACGTATAGCAGAATTGATGAATAAGTAAAAGAACGTTGGAATGGAATAAATCTTTGATTTTGTATCGCGAACTAACGAACGACGATTGAATGAAGATTCTTCAGGATTTTATCAAATTGCACATCAACCAAACGATTTCTATGCATTTGCGGATGCATAAATAAGTGCAATTGCATATATAAATATAAGGAAAACGTACGAGGTCTTCGGGAAAGTAATAAATTTGTATGAATCTATATATTTATGCTGTTTATAAATATATACATTTGTTAATGTATACATGCATTTATTTTCATATATATATGTATATAAATATATATATATATATAGGATTTGTAAGGGACGCTTATAATTATACACTGAAACGACTGGGCTCGTGCACTGTGCACAGACTTAAGAGACTTTGCCACTGGCGATCTATATCGGGATGAAAAAAATTAAAAACCAGATTCGCGCAGCCCGCTCGAGCCAACGGCTAAGTTTTACACATACAAATACATATCCACCATATACTTTTATCCTGGTGTTTCTCGACGTTCGGCCCTCAACGCGAAGACCGGTTGGCAAGAACCTTCTTTCTTTTCTTCCCTCTTACGATTCAACACCTTTTTCCAACACGAACCTCCACTCTCAAATTCTTCTAAGTGTACAATTATTGTTTGGTTAATACCCAAACTTCTACAGAAACAGTCGAAGATACTATCGCGAGAGAGAAATTATTTATTTGCTGCTGTAATAAATCATTGAGATTAGGTTTTAATTAAATATGTTTCTCACCTTATTATTCAAAGCTTATTAATTATTGTACACGAAGAATTATTTGATGACTCGGGAAAAATGAACCCTCCCACGTTGTTGAAAAAAGAAAAAAAATGAACAGTGGAGGAAAAAAATTGTCGACAAAACCCCATTGAGGACACGACTGGAAATTAATTTGAAGAATTCTCGAAAAATTTATAAATAGAGAAGAAAGGAGATTTTTTTAAAATTCTGAATCAACTGCAAAATGAATTTCTTTTTTGTTGGAACTTTGAATGATTTCATTTGGAATAAAACTTGAAGAACGATGCCCTTGGATTTATTTTCCAAATCTATCGTCAGAGACCTATAAATATTGAATAATAGAGACATGAAGGATGAAAAATGAAAAATATCCTTCAGGGCCACCAAAAACGAGACCGATGTAAGACGAGAAGAGAGAGAGAGAGAGAAGACGAAATACCGACACTCGAAAAGAACACTCGTCCTTTCGGTGTTGAGTGGCTGCGAAGAAATGGATATACGCAGAGCATGCTCTCGCTCTCTCACTTGAAATTAATGCTCGCCACACGTCTACGAGAAAAAAAAAGAGAGTCGAGTGTGGTGTCACGAGCTTGAGAACCTTTAGGACTTTTGAGCGAACCTTACGGTGTCTCCTTAAACGTCTTTATTTTAAAAGAAAATAAAATAATGAAATTTAAGAAAAAATACGGTTACAGAGGTTCGAGGATATTCGGAGGGTTTGAAAAAAGGAAAAAATTCTTACATTTTCATTCTGAGAAGCAAAAGGATCGCGTGAGAACGATGGCTCTGCGTGTTTTGGGCATTAAAAAAAATGGAAAAAATAAATCGATGATAAAAAGATAATATTTAAACGTCGATTGCACATAGTTGTAGAATATTTATGAGAAATTAAAACCCGCGACAAATAAATATGCAGTCTGCTCTGTCGGAAACGAATTAATACCACGAGCCGTCTTCAGGATCGGTGGGAGGACCGGTCTTTCTTTTTTCTTTCTTCCTCCCTCCCTCCCTCTCTCTTTCTTTCTTTCTTTCTTTCGTCCTCGCCAAAGAGTTTGCTAAAGAAAAATAAAAAAATATAAAAAAAATTCACTGATACAGACACGCAAAAGTATCGCGAAGTTTCACCCACTCGGTGTCCGCACGCATCTACCTGTGGAGCGCAGTAGTATTTCTGGATATTCGCGTGAGTGCACACGCACGTGGTCGAGCCACTTGTGACCTCGAAATTCTAACGTCACGAGTCAGTCTCTTTGTTTCGTAGCGTTTTTTTTTATTTTTTTGACACCACGTCATAATTTGCTGAAATTTTAACGATCGAACTAAACAAAGAGAGACAACGAGTCGAACATTTGGAGGGAAAAGAAAACGAAATGTTATAGTTGCATAATACGATTTACCTCGTAATTCTAAATTTACCATTTTTTTCTCTTCCACTTTGTCTCTCATCCATATCTCGCGGGTACTCGCTCCATCAAGCGGTTTAGTTTCGTCTGAGCAGGAGATTTCCCACAGCGTATTTTTCCCCGAAGAGCCAAGACTCGCGGCTGCTGGAGTGATATGCCAAACGAGGAAAAGGAATCCTCGGGTGATTTATCACCGCCACGACTGACGATTATTTCACGGGCTCGAGTCCCGCGTCTTTTGGACGCGATATGTATTTTTTTTTTTTTTCCCTATTTCTCTCGCTCGCTCTTTCTCTTTTCTCTCTTCTTTTTTCTCCTCATTTTGCGTGTTGTCCTCTCCCTTACTCTCTTTATTTAGCAAACGAGTTCAAAGACACCCCGCGTGAGCTTTCTCGTCCACGAACCCGTGCACAGCGTGAGTCAATGTTTTCGATGTGAATGGTCGCGAAAATAGACTCTCGTAGTCACACCCGAGGCATGGCCATGGTCGCATTCGCACTTAGTATAGAAATTCATGTACGTTTTACATCCTTTCTTAAACTACAACGAACAACAAAAATTTTTAGCTCAATATACGTTTGTCATCTTAAAAAAAAAAAATAAGAACGCACACATTCGTATTTACAAGCTTTTAATTTTATCCTCTTATACATTTAAACACGTTTGTGCATCTATGACATTCGCATTGAGTGTGAAACGTCCATAAATATACAGAATCATAACTCGACTCCAAGTACTCCAGATTTTCTTGAGTGCTCCGTGACCAGCTGGCAGCTCTCAGACCACAAAATATATAATTATAACCCCACGCGATCGAACACATTTGGCTAGCTCGTGTGAATACTGGACAAAGGCAACAGGATGTTCGGTGGACATACATCACGATTTAGGGGTGAGTTAGGAATTATTATGTCGGCAAACCCACACCGACTACCGATGCAAAACTTCCGCTTCAAAATCATCACTTCCTCTTCATTATTCAAAGTCGTTAGCTCCCTCCTTATTATTTTTATAAATCCATCAGACCGAGTATTAATTATAATTTATTTCCAGTCAATATTTCAACCATTCTCGATCAAATACACTTATTGGAAAATACTATCGCAACTATGAGCTTGAAATATGACTATTTGCGATATCTGGGATTTTCCGATCGTTGGAAATCGAACTGGAGAGGTTGACGATCTTTTTTCACAATCCAAAGTGCAACAATTGTTTCGATTCTACTCTTTTTTCATTTTATGCGTTTTTCGAAGAAATTTTTAGTTAAAAATTTGGTGCTAAAAAAACATTTTATGAAAAAAAATTTCACAATTTCAACTGCATTTGTAAAATGGCTGTAGATTTTTTCCTGTTTGACTTGTGGCTCCGTTGGGTGCTCAAACAATTCGTATTCAAATGCTCTTTGCCCTGGAGTTTGGTATTTTTCACGAATTTTCAATAATGACAATGGAATTTAAAAAATTTTCAACTCACGTATATTTAGCTGTGTCCTAACGATAGAAATAACATCTAAAAATATGGTTAAAAGTAAACGGTGGATCTAATGCTTTCTGTTGGTCAAATATTGATTGAAATCTTCTGTCGCGTACTTCTGACGTTTAATTATCCGAACCTACGCCGCCAAACAGAAGAATTCTTCGTCAAAAATACGAAAGAACAGTAAACTTGGTCGTCAGTAAAAAAAAAAAAAAAAAAAAAAACATATCCATATGATTTAAGAGATAAAAATATCCAACAAATCAGTCCAAAAGAGATTCCACAGAAAAAAAAATGTGCATTCGAAGACTCGGTAGTTCAGAATAATGAAAATTCATCTGTAGAGTAAACTGAGAAGCTTTTTTCAATGGTAAATAAGAAAATGAAAGAGTAGAATATGAAAAAGGAAGAAAGATATCAATGGCAATGGTTAAACGGAGAGTCGACACGGGCCATTCTCGTGCAGGCATTGCTTTATGTCTCCTGAAGGCATAGTGCAATCCGCAAAGTATTATTGTACTCTATGGTACTTTGCATTATGGGCAGCATTACATACTAAATAAACGGTATATATAGGGGAACATGGGGCAATGTGGACCCCTGGGGCAAAGTGGACAATCCGAATTTTTTTATCGTTGGGGCAAAGTGGGCTCTCCCAAAAATAAAGGAAGATCAAACTCGAAGAAAAATTTGACTTTCCGTCATTTTTGGGAGAGCCCACTTTGACCCAAAAATGAAAATTTTTAAATAGTCCACTTTGCCCCAGGGGTCCATTTTGCCCCATTTTCCCTTATATATATATATATATACATAGTTATACTACGAATATTCGTATATAATGCACTCACACATATAGACGTTAATGTACATATACACGTGACGTAAACTAGTCGCGAGTATTCACGATGTAGGCATAATACTAAACTCCGTCTGGTACGCCGTGCAATTATCCCTAATTGCACCGAATGAATTAGCGACCTCGTTCTCGCTCAAGGCATCCGAGACGGGAGATTTGACCAAGAGAAAAAATGTCCAGTGATCTCTCTCACTAATTCCTCGCGGAGACCATCAACTGGCAACTAAATATTTCGATCTCTCATAGTGTGTGTGTGTGCGTGGGTGTTCTGTATGCACTGGAAGAGAAAAAAGAACTAAAAAGAACGTGGCTATCAATTGGAAGCGACTGGAAAAAAAAAAAAAATTATCACTTTCATCAGCTTTTTACACTTCGTTCTGGACACGCGTCATTTTTGTACGTTGACATCTCCTTTTGTTTGGGTTTGAAGAAATTTTAATGTCGACGAAATGACTCTGTTGCTTTTTTTTTTTTTTTTGAGAATTTTGACATTTTTTATCATTTAATTTTTGAATCATTTTATTAAATCGAAAAAAAAAAGGTTAGGAGAGGGTAAGAAAGTATTGTGGAGAGCTAGAGACCTGGACCGCGAGGCGAGTACGTAGAGATGCATATCGTAGCAAAAGTCGGAGTGCAACGAGCCGGGCGACATTCCTTCTAATTGCAAAGAAACTCTGTTGCAGCAGCACAGATCGGGAGAAGGTCTTTCGAAAGCATTTGTATATGTATAGCGTTTAGTCTCGTTACAACGAACGGGTTAAATGTCTCACGGGGCGTCAAGCCGTGCACTATGAGAGTTGCAAAAGCAAGAGTTTTGTATATGTACGCTTGAGCGGAGAGAACGATTGCGGATTAAAAAAAGTCTTTTCCTATGTGAGCAAAGCAGATCACGAGTACGTTTTAAGTGTGGAGAACTTGGATACCAATTAGATTTTATTTCGTAGATAAACCTCGTCAGATAAATCCTCGTCAGAGATCAAGCTTGTGCGAAATAATAACATCCCGATCGAAATAAATCTCATAATCAAAGCAATTTGAGAAACCTTTCGATGATGAAACACATCGAAAATTCGTGTTCATCGATCTTTATCGATCCCTCGATTCACGAAAAATTACGAAAAATATTAAAACTCCTGTTGCATACAGTGAAAATGTCGAGACACCGAACCTTCGCGTTGAAACCTAAAAATCAAGATTTCGTCACGATCTTTAAAAATATCCCAACGTTAAGCTATAAAAAATTGTAATTCTTTGTAATCTTAACGCCGAGTGAAATTCTGGTATAAATTAAATTGCACGTTTCGTGATACACGGATGTTGAAAAATAGAGATCGGTATTGTGGATATCGAAGGATGGAAATGCTCGTTAATTATCTTTGGAAGAACTTTAGTCCCTTTGGTATAAGAGCAGACGATAATGTGTCATATTAATTTAAATATATGCACTGATTTGAGCGGAAAGCATTGAATCGAGAAAACAGTCAGTTGAATATATATATGGAGGTGGAGGGTTGTGCGAAGGGATTGAACACGAAATAGGTATCGTGGAGGCATTGTAGTGGTAGTGAGATCGATATGGCGCAGGAATTTCAGGCACGTCGTGTACCACGTTGTCGGGCCAGAAGGGTTTATGGACGAGAAACACGGGAGGGACTATATTGCAGGGTTACAGCGAGATGAGGGTTGAAGGCCACCAGGTTTGAATCTGGTCGAGGGGAAGAGCGAAACATTCAGGTAATTAGTAAAATTCCCTTCTCACACTATTGTGATGCGAGGCGTATGTGGCAGTCGTCAATATCGTAGGAAATAAATTACGAAAAATTTTATCGGATCGTTTAAAATATTTGAAACCAGCACCTGAAAGCTTTATCAAAAAAAAAAAATCAATCCAAAGGCTTTGAAATTCGTGAAATTTGGACATTTTTATGATTTGAGAGTTAGTTTTATATTTTTATGAAACGTATGCTGAGAATCGAGGAAGGAATTTACATTCAAAGTTTACCATTGTCTCTTAGAACCGCGTGTTCTGCTCGAATGAGCATTGAACGTCCAATCCAACCTCCCAGTCCATGTTCTATATCGTTTTTCTATCGCACTCCAGGTATTTGTCCCTTTCCATTGCTCTTCCTCCTCTGGCTTGCCATAGACGAGGGTCGATGGACACCGTTGTTGATCTCTAATCACACTGTTGAGTATGATCATTCGAGCCAAATGTTCGGATTGATGGGAAAATGCAGAGACATGTATAGCCAAAGTGGATGCTTTCAATCAATCCTCTTCACATTGTTCTTCGCCTGTTCATGGTCTTCAGCATTGCATTTTAAAGCTTCCACAGGAATAAGAGTTTTCAGTAGAAAAAAAAAGAACTTTTTCTGAACTTTGTGCATGAATGCATCGAAGGTTTCGTTATAGGAACAGGAACTAATTTTAATCGAGAAATTTGATTAAAAACAGTAATTAAGTGTGATTATTTTTATCGCTTCACTGCCTTCCATTCATCCTCGAAATCAAATTCTTTTCCCACTCATATTATCGAATGATATAAAAGAAAAAAATGCATGGTAGCAAACACGTACGAAAAAAACCCGAGAATTTGGCGACAGCTTGTTCCTTTTCGAGTTAAGGGTTGGAGAAGGGTCGCTACAAGGAATTGTAGAAATTTGGCTGAGGGTGCAACAGCCACGAAGACATTAATTTTCGATATTGCACTGTAAATAATATCGAATCTCACTCTTTCCTCTACTTCTTCTTCTTTTTTCCCTCCATCTTTTTCGCTCTCCTTTCCCTTTGCGCGATCGAGGGATATTGTTTCTGACAGCTCAGACTCCCATGATTTTTCACCCTCCAGAGCGTTCCCTGGATTTTCCAGACCACGATGCAAAAAAAAAAGAAACAAAAAAACAAAAACAATAAAAACACTCACTTTCTACGGAAATATATTCTTTCACATTTTATTTGTTTCTCCTTCTCTTCGGTTTTGGAGATTATTGAACATCAAAACGTCTGAATAAACACGATTGAATTTTTTTTTACTACTGACACACGTCCCTAATCTTGAAATCAACAATTCCAGA
Organism: Campoletis raptor; assembly: GCA_948107755.1. Taxonomy (NCBI): domain Eukaryota; kingdom Metazoa; phylum Arthropoda; class Insecta; order Hymenoptera; family Ichneumonidae; genus Campoletis; species Campoletis raptor. The sequence goes on along the minus strand of OX403627.1, from coordinate 16,738,936 downwards.
CAACAATGCTCGCGTCCGGTCCTCACTCACTCTTTCATTTCTCTTTCCTTCCCCTCTCTCTCTCTTTCTCTCTCTTTTTCTCTCTTTTGCTGTTTCTTTTTTCCTGCGATGCGGCAGACACGGCGGTCAATTACAGAAATCATTGTGTGCTCGCAACAAAATAGTTGTGCACATAAGATTTGCATCGAGTCTCGTATCCTATAGAAACGTAAGGACCTTTCTCTCTCCGTCTCTCTCACTCTTTCTCTGCTCCTTCGTCTTTACTCGACCTGATGTATATAAATTCCCACACACGGACTATCTTACATTATAATCATACTCTAAGAGAAGCTAAAAAAAAAAAAAAATATATATTCGTGGACACGACAAGAGTGGACCAGCCACAGAACTATTATTTTCTCACAAAGGAAACACTCCTTACACACACATTTATTAAACTCATCTGAATAAACACGAATAAATACAGATTGGCATTTAAACGAACAACATTGTGCACCAACCTCTAACAATTTACCTCACAGTCTCTTTATTTCTTTTTATATAAAACGTCAAGGAATTCTCAATTGTTAAGTATTTATACAGTGCTCACTGCGTGCATTTATAAATGATTAATTTTTTAAACTATTTATCTCCTTACAATGCAAAATTCTCGTACAATAATCTCTATAAACTTTATAACAGTTCACATTTCTCATAAATTTGTTTTTTTTCTCATAAATTCATTAATTTTTGTCTGGAGTTCGTAAAACTAGTGACAAACTGTTTTTATTTTTTAATCTTTTTTGTTTTATCGTTGGAAACGAGTGAATCCGTAGCCTCTACTTTTGTAGGGTTGATGCGTTGCTGCTCTACGATTTTGTCTTTGATTTTCATTTGGATCGATAGCTCGAGTAATGTCAAAGTGTATTCTGCACGAGAGATTTTCTGCAATGCGTGTAATTTCCTGGAGTACCGTGGTAGAACCGGATGAGAACAGTCGACTCGCATAGTTTCTTGTTTCTCTGTAATACAACCCCTGAAGGAGAAATCTAGTGTTGACTTGGCACAGCTCGGGCGGTTAACCAAGAATCCACTATTCCTCAATTTCTCTATCGTTTATACTCTCACTATGTCGCTATTTTCATCTTCCTCTTATTCTTCTTCTCTCTTTGTTTCTCTGCCACTTAAATATTCTCGCAATGCGCCTAAATGCTCCGTCGAACCGCTCCGCAGACACTCGAAAATCATCTCGAGCAGGCGTCCCGGTACATCGATATCCATCGCCCCTTAAATCCTTTGTTCGTCATCGTTTTGTACCAGTTAGTTTGCAAACTCATTTTCCTTCTCTCCCTCGCAAGTTGAACCGAAATAACGAGAAATATCTTTCAACCCCTCGCGAGAACGTGCTTTCTTCATTTCCTGCCAAACTTTACGGTTTTAATCTGATGGATGTCGCGAAATTTTTTTTTTTTTTGGGTTTATTTCTGCATCATGCAAAACCGACGATTTTTTTCAGTCACTTTCGATCAGAAATTATCGTGGGAGGAAATCATTTACTTTCCCATCCTGCGGACGAAACGTTTCACTGGATTGTAAGAATTCGTTTGTTTCTCATCGAATGTCACGTGCTTCTCTCTCTTACCCTCTCTGGAAAGGATTTGAAAAAATAAGAAACATGATTTACCGATCGTTATATAAATATTTTGAAAAAAATGTGCCCGCCCTGGACTCAAGGGCCAAGGATTTATTTTTCTTTCTCCATTGGTATGCTTAGCACTTTTCCTTTTCTTATTCTGTTTCTTCGTTTGTAATCCAAGCAAGAATATTTAGCATTTGTCGGCGAGTGCACGCAGAAAGGAACGCGGTCTGACAAAAAAGACTCTTTCTTTCTTTCGTGCGTTCTCATTTCGACGACGAAGGTCTGAAATGAGACGAGAGACCTCCCTGGCCGAAAGAAATGAAAAAGATCTCCCTGCACGCTCTCCTTTCTGCCTCTGAGTATATAACTTAACATGTTTGACTGAAAACAAGAAACTTGAAACGACTATTTTTTGAAACAGTCGAAGAAACGCCTTGGAAATAGTTGAAAGGATTTTTTCTCAGTTGACAGGACTTTAAAGTAAACAACAACAAAAATAAACAGAAATTACTGTAAAAATTTGCTCATTAAAAAATGGACCGAAATGAATTCGAAAAAAAAACTTTTATTCGCGAAATTATCGTGATCTCCTAAGAAAATCTTCGAAGGCCAAAACTAGTAACGTCTGTAAAGTTCATAGAGACGAGAAACCTATTTCTTCTTCGTCTTTCTCCGCATCTTCGTCTTTTTTGCTTTAACGCTCGAGACCCACTTAACGACTTCCGGTTCTGAAAGTGAGAATTCGCATAGACATAGTCCAGGAAGGTTGTTCGGGTGTAATAACGATAACACGATGTTCTCGTTATGGCACACATATACTCGACAAATGAATTGGTCCGAGACATTTGAGAGTGCCGACGAGCTTTGAGAATCCTTGAAAACATTTATCAATTCTATTTACTACGCGGGCATACACTTTTCACTCGTTATTCATGCGTCAATTATAGACAAACTTATTAAACATTTTTGTATTAAAAAAAAAAAGTAAAACAAATTTGCATTTTAAGCTGAAAAATGTTAATGTAAGAGAATGGAAATTACAGAATTGTCGAGCCTTTTGACAACTTTTTACAGGTTTAAATATTTGAAAAAAAAAAAAAAGCAATTACATCGTGTACTTATTTTACTGCCCATAGTGTTCAACATTCGTTTTTATTGCTGTCCAATTCTCAATGATTTAGTTTCTGACGTTTTCGTGATTTAAAATCGTCTTTATGGTGTTTCATCAGACTTTGCAGCCCGTGGCAAAGAGAGTTGACGTCTGACCAAACACGTGTGCAGATTGTGTGTCGTGGGTTCTTTTTTTTATTATTTCTTCAATCTTCGTATATATCTGTTGCTTGAAATAGTAGTTTGTGAGATAGAAAGTAAGAGAGATAAAAAACAAAAGTCTGACGTTGGTGACATATCGTCTTTTGTTGCAGACTTCCATCACCATACAACAAACAGGCGGGCGCTGGTGGCCCTGGGGTTGGTCCAGGGGGTACGAGCATCCCATTGCCAGCGACCGTAGCTGCGACAAGAAGATGCCCTCCGGACAAGGTCAGGCCAGCTCCGGCGCCTGCTCATCAAACTCAACTCGGTAAGTTCATAAATGACGCCCACGGGGTATTTTCCAGCTGGTCCATCATCCATTAATCCCTTTTATCAGCGTACACCTACTTCAAAGATTCTCCAAAGTCTGGTCCTGCCGAGATAACTACTTCGTTATGTTCCGATACAATCTCTTTGTAATATTATTAAAACGTCAATTATAGGAAAGTGAACGTTCGAGGGGAAAATGGCCGAGAATAAAAAAAGATGAAGACTCTTTTTATCGAGTCTGCGAATGAATGGAACTTTGGCGAATTTATTTATTTAGAACGCGATGAATTAATCGATTTTATTGAAATGACTTTTCTGTTATTCGGAGAAGAAATAACCCCAGGAAATTCCACGACGAATGTTTATTCCTTACGTAGCTTTTTACTCCCAATAATTATCTTCGCTTTCTTCATTGTCCAATTAAATTTCATGCCGGATATATATATTCCATTGAAAATAACGGATGTAAGAGTTAAATGTATTTTCACGAACCACGAATTTGCCGAGCGAGTTGAAAGAAAATAGAGTTTTCATGGTCTGCAAGTTCCTCGCACATTCGTGACTAGTGAATATAATTATAATGTGAAGAATATATTATTATATGACTTTTGCAAAAGGTAAATTATACTTGAAACCTCACGAGGCTCCATTGAAAGCGCGGTAGAGAGAGGAAAAGAGACGAGAGAATAGAGTTTAGAGTGAAAAAAGTGTTCATTTTAAAGCCATACGTTTTTATACATTAATATATAGAAATATTTTTGTATATATTACGTCGCAGACTCTCCCTACTCTATATTATCCGTGTCCGGAAGATGAAAGTGAAAATGAGAGTGATACGAGGAACAAATAAGTGTAAAAAAAAAGGAAAAAACGACAGCGAATGAAATCGAGCGGGGGCTGCTGCTGCGATGCTTCTTCCAAAGTTCTCAGAGTTTTTTTTTCAGTAAATACGACAAACAAGAATGAAATGAGAGTAGAAAAAGAAAGACGAATCCAATTGAAGTTTTTTTGTTACAATGAGGGAGAAACTCTTGTCGAAACGAAAATTTAGGGGAAAAAATGCCAGAGTGGAGAAATCTTCATTGTCGTCTTTTGCAAACTGTTGTATTTTCTCTGTTTAGTCACAAATGGAGAATTAAACCTTTGAGAGTATGGAGAGATTTGTATTCCACGAAAAAACAGAATGTCATTTTTTTTCCTCTCGAAGATGTCTCTCGAAGAAAATTAACAGATTAACTAATAACTAATTCACGAGATTTCGAAGAGCTCAGATGTCTCGTTTTCTATCAAATCCAATTTAAGCCACGACCAAATCTCCCGTCAGTCTCTTCGTATTCATTCTTTTCACGGGACGTTGCTCACGTTAATCGCAAAAGACGCGTTCTCCACGCTCCCTATGTTCTCATCATTAGCCACGAGCTTGTCTCTCTTTTACTCTTGGCTCAAGGATTCGATACAAAAACGTACATTAGGAGCTATTAGTCGCGCGAATGGCTTCCGGGCTCATTGAACGAGCCGTCGTCGACGTATGTACGTCGACATCCACACATTTCGGGGGATTACCTCGGAGGAAAAGAGGAAAGAGCTTTTCTCCTTTAGATTCGTAGGAAAAATCTCATTTTCTTTCGTACCGCGAAAGGATTATCGTTTTAATGAAGAAAAAGAGTGTAGTCGTAAGAGAAAATTTCTCTCGTTTCTTTTCATTTTATTTTTATTTTTTTATTCTCCTTATTAATATTTAGAAATGTAGAGAAAATTTGGCGTCTGGTATACGACCATTAGGCCAGCCTCCGAGCTTTTAGCAACCCTTTTTAGGGTGCGAACCACCCCTTTTCATCGTCAACCCTCCGACTCTCATTTTCTCTTGTGCCCGAGACGCGGGTCCATGAAATAGTAAAAAGAAAAAAAAAAAAAATTTGCAACTCTAGTGTGCCCGCACTTCGACTCTGGCTTGAGTAGTTCCTGTTATTAAATATGTACCCGATCCATTCATCGATCAGTGAATTTGTGTTTGACTCAATTCAGGCTTTTCTTTCTTCTCCAATTCTTTTCTATTTAAAGAAATTTGACGAAAAAAATCCTTTTGATAAACAATTGCAATAAAGAACTTTGTGGAAGAACTGAATTCATTTGAAATCATCGACAGATCGGCGTTTCGATCGAAACAACAATAATAACAATTTACAAAAGAATAAAATATGATAAACTCGTGAATTATGAATGGAGACTTTCTACGATAACAAATATACATTATTCATTGGAAAAATATTCACACGTTAAATATAACATTGACGAAAACGCTTATCGAAGCTTTGGAATCGATACAGTTTGCTCCATCATGTCGTAACCGAACCACCTTCTGTGTATCTCTTTTTTTTCTCCCTCTTTCTCTCTCTCTTCCTCTGTTTCATCCCTTTGAGCTTCAGCCTCCCTGTTCCGCTTTCCCGCAACTGTTATGTGCGTTCAGGTTGCGTATGTGGCAATAACGCAAGGATCTTTGTCGATGGGAATAGGATAGAGGAAGATGGATAGAAATGGGCAAACTCTCTCCTGTGGCTGTATACAAGAGGGGGAGGTGAAAGTGCGCGTGGCATCACCCCATAGTAGCTTTATACTTTAGTCCAGTGCTTTCTCTCTCTCTCTCTCTCTTTCTCTCTTTCTCTCTTTCTCTTTCTCTGTAACCCCGCGACTATAGTAACATTTTAGGGCGCCCACGGCCAGATGTGCACCGTCGATTCCCAGGGGTTTTCAAGCCCATTCTATTGCCCCAACCAAAATTCAACATTGTAACCCTCCTCTTTGGAATATGTATATGTGTAGAATGTGTATTCAGTATAAACATATTTCTCGTTGATCCTCGTAGTACGAGACGCGTGTGTTTTCATCATAAATTCATGAATTCAGTGGAAACAAATTAATGCACATTAATCGAATCTCGTTCGCATTATACAAACAGCACCTCGTTTTCTTTCATTTAATATCAATTATTAAATCATTTAAATACCGATGAAATTACAGATTTATTCTATTTTATGAGGCCCTTTGAATCAATCGTTGAAAATTCGAGCTGAGAATCACTGCGGCTTCCAAAAGTTCTCGTGGGGGTGCGAATGACGTATACGAAGTAACTAGGGAGTCTGTGTTTGAAAGGCACGCGTGTCCTCAAAGATATGCGAGTTGTTTTTTTTTATATATATTTTTTTCAGAAGAGAAAACGCAGTCGGTTGATCCTCGACTTCTATTCGATAAAGTTTTTTTTTCTTCCCCATTTTATGTTTCTTTGCGATTGAATTCAAGATTTCTTGGTTTTTTCTTCTCCCAAATATGACGACCCTGAGATCGTGATAGAAAAATTGATCAATCAAAAATCCTCCTTTTTTGACAGCTCACCACGAATTGATGCTCGTTCGACGTTTTTTTTTTTTTTTTTTTTTTCAGGCTTTCAAAATCAACTTTGAGAATCTTTGCTAAAGGGATGTTGAACCCAACGAACTCAGTTGGCACATTTCAGAACCCGTACCGGATAAATATACGAAAAGTATCACGCGGTTGTGGCAAATATTAAACCTCGTCCAAAGCACACACGATTGGGGAGCCTGGATTTAATTGTTGCTGATGGTTGAGCACAGCTCTTCTATGTTTTCTGCGCGGGTGTTCTGGGCTTATGGGGGATGTACTCGCGTGGCTTGTATATCTTGTACCACCCCCTCCCCCTCAGGCTGTATTTTACAGAGCTTGTAAATCCTCGGAACCCTTTTAACCCTTCGGGGTGTCCAGGGATGAGACGAATTAATTAGCATTATTTGAGCACCACTGATCCAGTTTATCAAGAAAATAAAAAATGTCATGTTTCTACATATTTTTTAGCCATTGTGTCAATTTCCATCACGATATTAATCATTTCTGATTAAATCGAAAATACAACCCCCCTTTTGACAAGTTGACAATTGGAGCTCGAAAAAATCTAGAAGTTTTGAAGTTTATAAGAATTTTTACTCAGAATTGGATTAAAAAATGTTCATGCGTTCGTTTTTCGTTATTTTTTATTTGAAATAATTTCGTATTTTTTAAAATCGTCACCCCACACACGTTCCAGTGAATTCGTATGTTTTGTTACGCCAGCTTTATACTTTTTTGTGTCCCAGAGCCTAGAAAACTACACTTCGGAGCTAGGTCAGGGTTTTCCGGAGAAGGCTATGTGCCAGGGGACCGGGAAGCACCATTTTAACCCACAAGTTTTCGCTTCGATGAGTTTATACACGGCACGCACGGACTACCCTACGTCGAAAAGAAAAATAAAAAAATAAAAAATAAAATGAAACGATTATCTTAAAAGTTGGGGCAACTTTCCAGGGAAAGACCAAAAATAACAAAAGTTTCGAATCGTGACGAGCATGAGAATTCATACGAAAAAGTCGATCGTGTACATTCGATAAATTTGTTTGTTCTCGTGTCCAAGTGATTCACTGATCAAACCCAAAAATTTTTTTTTATTTTTGTTTTTTCTAATCAAAATTATTATTATCAAAATTATTTGAATTGAAATTTGATGAAGAAAACATTAAAAATTCCTTAAAATGTCTTTATTTACTAATTTCTTTATTTATTAGTTCAATTTGACCAAAAATACGATTCGACGAGTGATTTGATAAAAAATCCACATTAGCGACTCTTTGAATGATACTTTTTAAAGTTATCTCCCATGTATATATATACTGTGTACATAATGCCCCTTGGGGAAATCTCTTTGGCCGGAAAATCATCGTTTTCATAAAGGGCAGCGTAGCAAGGGTTCTTATTTCGAGAGAGCTTAGTATATATATCTGTAGATATAGTAGAGTAACGCCACGGTTTCCGCCACCCCATAAACTTGATAAATCCCAGGGGTATCAGAGCTACATAGGTATCTGGCACCGGAACTCCGTGAATTCCCTCTGTCCCAGTGCTCTCGCTATCCCTTCCTTCCTTCCTTCTTCTTCTTCTTCTCTCTTATCATTCCAGCTCTTTTACTCTTCTCCACATATACACAGGACATTTTGTGCCAAATCAGAATAACTTTCACCAAAAAGCTTTAGAAAGCTGTGATGTACAGAAAAAAATAAAAAAATAAAAAGGAACAACTGAAGAATTTATTAAGAACTTTAGAAAAGTTTTAAATTGGGGAATTCATTTAACTTGATGGATTTTTCATTTGAAGCAATTCTTTAATTGAAATCATAGAAAAATTGCAGCTTTTTGAAAAGTTAAATTAAAAAGTCGTCGTCTGGGTGAAGTTGAAGTTAAAGAGAGAATAAATTCTGACAAATTTGACATCGAACGTCATATATATTGATGTATCTGGCTGTGTTGAGCTCTTTTCATCCTCTTTCGTTTGCTCACCCTCTGGAGATGACTCTGAGCGTGTGTCGTTTTCATGCAAGGGGAAGCAAGAAAACGAGCGGTCCCTCAGCTCGATTCTCGTTTGCCACTGAGGAGGAACTCGTTGCAGATGTTACGAGACGACCCCTCTTTGCTAGAAGATCCTTCTGCGTCTTCTCCTTGGCAGAAAAGACCAGTGACTTTGTCGTCGCTTAGCAATCGCAAAGGGGTGGATACTCACGAGGGTTGAGGCTAAAAGTTCCAACTCCAAGCTCTTCCAATTAGAATAATAACGATTAACGTGACGATCAGAACATGGGGAAAAAAGTTTTCGAGACAAATCCATGCACTTGGCTCTCATTTTCACTTCTTCCAACCTTCACATCTTCTTCAAGCAATAAAATTTAACATTATTTGCTTTAAATCCTTGTTTACGAAAGTTTCTCACCAATTTTCGTACCTTTTGCTCGAACGGATCGTTAATTATTCATCACGTCATTAGAAAGTTCAACAAAATTCTTCTTTACAACGATTTTCGTGAAACATTCCCTGAACCACGATATTGTACGCTTTTATCTCGTTGTTGCTCTTTTTTTTTCCAAATTCATTACCCCAGCATTTAATCGCTCGGGAATCTTTCAACGAGTCTCTGTAATTCCAGAAATGGATGACTAAACGGAAAGGCACACACGGGACATGGAGCTTCTGCTGATATAGATATACCTTCGAGTTCGTAAATTCTTCTGCTTTCTATATTTTTTTATTCTTCTTCTTTCTCTCCCCCCTCGTCATGTTGCTCCTTTTTTTATGTGGCGCTTGTAACGCATAACGATTCTCTCCACCATTTTCACACATGCACTCATACACGCACACACTTAAGTACAGAGCAGAGCTATAAAACAAGAATTGAAAAAGGAAGATGATAAGGAGAGAAAATTGGAGTTTCGCATCGTCACAAACGTAACAACGCCACTGGGTCTTTAACCCTCTGGATATTCGAAGCTTCCTCGAGGTCTTGCAATTACTCTTCCTTCTTTTTTAATCTTATTTTTTTTTCTTCAAAAGTTCTCAACTACTTGATATTTCCATAATTTACAATAATATATATTTATTATTCAATTTTATCGTTTCCCCAAATGGATCCTGACAAAATTGACGACGATTTCTAGGGAATTGTGTAGATTGGATAAAAAAATTGTTGAAATTATGAAAATACGAGGTTGACTTGAGTTTTTTATCAGAAATGACTGCCAACTATTTCTCTTCCTTATCCACGAGCTTCTCAAGACAAAAAGAAAAATCCTCAGATCGATCAAAGTCGATTGAAACTTTGTTTTTTTTTCGATTTCTCAGGTTGAGCACCACTCAATTTTTTCTTATCCTCCTTTTTATTCCTCCCTCTTCTCTTTTGCACTCTCACACATTTGAACAGGGTGTTCGGTAGCTTACGGACATTTGTGGACCTTTAAATCTCTTTCAGGTTAAAAATATAACAGTGCGTCGTCGAGTAGGACGTCAAGTTTTGTTCACATACACCAATTTCTTATGCCCGTACAAAAGTATAGCCATAGGTTGGGGAATGTGGGGCAAAATGGCCACTCACTAAATTTCGATAGTAGCCACTCATTAAATTTCGATTTCTGCGGCGAAGTGACTCAACTTTGGGACTCAATAAAAGGCGAAGAATCGTTTGTTCTTCGATCTAGTGGATCGAAATTTTATTTTGCGGATGAAATAAAAAATTTGCAAAATATCAAGATTTTCCGTGGGAGGGTCCACTATCCCCTGTTTCTTTTCTTTTGTTATCGAAGCCTCCATTTTTCATTCGGGAAGAGAAAATTGTAACGACAGCGAGGCTTGACAATTATAGATTTTCACCGAACTGAAGAGGGTGGCCATTTTGCCCCAAATCGTTTTTTTTTTCCAAAATTTGAGAAACAAGAAGGTGGAATCAATTTTGGGACTCAAAATTAAGCAAATGGCCCTGTGCTCACCGACGATACCCGCTAAATTCTTCAAGTAGGCCATTTTGCCCCATATTCCTCTATATTTTTGCATTTATTTTCTTCGTGGCTGTCGAGGTTGCGGTTGTTGTATAGTCGAAAAACAAGGCTCGACTACTTCGTCATGAGGAGCAGGAAATAAAAATGAGATAAGTGTTCACGAAAAAAGTAAGAGAGAGAGAGAAAGTGTGACGCGAGAAGGAAGAACAAAAATAAATGAATGTTGTGTATATTCGGGGTCGTACTCGCGCGCTGACAAGGAGTGAAATAAAAGGGTCGAAGGTGCATGTATATATATATTTTTAAGTCGTTGTATTCCGTAATGAAGCGAGACTAAGGGGCTTCCTGATGAGTACCGCAAATATGCACATTGCCAAATAATCTTTAACGTCCTCGTGAGACGTGTATCCTTAACATCTTGCCACTAATTTATTATACAACAATTCTCTGACCCCTACAATTTAAAAGTAACTTATGCGGGTCGTATAAATAACTCTGGAGGGTGAAACAATGCAATAAATATTAAACTTTATGTTCACGATGCTTTTAACTCGAATTTTACAACATTTTAATTGTTTCAACTCCAAAAAAAAATAACATTCTGTTCACTTTTGTTATTCATTTGATCGATCATTTTCTCTATTATTCTCAATATTCTCATTTATCAATTTGTTGCTTATTGCGATCTGTTATAGTGTCGCAAAAAAATCAGAAATCAAAATCCTTCGTTCGAAGACATGGTTCTCTGATGATTTTAACGAAATTTCAAATTAAAATGAAATTTTTTCAACATTTTTCAACACAGATTCCGAAAAACTTTTGACTCTCAATAATTGTGCTGCTAAGTCGCAGATTTTAATGCTCTTTTCATGAATTACTTCAAGTTTTGTTCACTAAAAATAAAATTCTGAATTAGAGGATATTGCTATTGTGTTTGTGGATTCATTGGACGAAAATGAGACGTGCCTTCATCCACACATTTTATACTCATTATTACGGATCATGTGCCAGAATACCATGAGACTATAAACCCGTGCAAACCACCCTCGGTTTTCAACGCGTTATACGTCCGGACGCTTCGGAATTTGCGTTAACGTAATTTCAGCGCCACTATTCTTGCAAAGAGTATATATACGGGCGATGTACTATGAAGTCCTCGAGACGTGCTGCAAGATCCGAGACTGCAATTGCCATTATATCGCGAGGAAATATCATGTACGTGAGCTCTATTATCCGCGAGCTTCTCACTCACGCCATGCAATTTACGCTCCCCATGCACAGCAGTTTTTGCAAATTTTTTTCACTCCCTACTTAACACTGCAAGAAAAAGTAATTGAAAAGATAAATTTTTTTGAATTAGATCATGAAATTTGATTGAAAGTTAATCAAGTTTTATTTAATTATTAATATTGTTAATATTATTTCGAAAATTCATTTATTCTGACAATTTTTCACACGTTTTTTTCTCCTGTTTCTCTTTTGTTTTTTTAATTCTTATTTACATTTAATTAAAAAAATTAATTACTTTTGAATTGAAACCGAAATTTTTTCTCAGCACGGTACATATTTGCTACCATTTTTCTTCTTTTACTTCTTCCCGCTGCTTCGTTCAACGGTTTGAATGGAGAATGCACAAGAAAAGAGAAAATGAATATAAAGTTCTATGAACTTCATAAAGGACGAGAAGTTGGCTGAGGCCAAAAAGGTACAGTGAATAAAAACATCCAAAAAATACTACATTTTCCTGCAGGCAAATTTCGCATGTTTGTTAATGGAAAAATAAAAATATGACCTGTGAGTCAAAGACTCTAAGGAAATTGTGAAAAAAAAATGAAACCAAGCTCCTTTTTCTATTGCATGATTTTTGGCTCTTGGACAAAAGACAGGATTATTTTTCTCAGACGATAAAAGTACACTTAATTTTTTTTCCAATTCAGATGTTGGGATAAACTTCTTCATTTTTCAAAACATTGTAGAATTTTCGAAAAATTCTACTTCTCATCAAAATCATAGAAAATCAACGAATTTTTAATTACATTTTCAAATTGTTAAAAATATAAAATTCAACTAGAAATCTGTTACAAATTTTGACATCGTGTGTCATTGATTTTTTGTATTTTGCAATATAGTTTTAAAGTTTATTGAACCAAGAGCAGAATTTTAACGATTTTCCAAATAATGAGCAAGTGGATCGAAAGCACCAGGTTAAAGTTTTTATAGCGATGGTTAATGAGTTGGTTGGAACAGTGATTGCCATAAACGAGGTTCTATAGTGTGCAAGCACTGATTTTGCAGGAATACGTACCATCGCATGTTACATATCGTGGCTTAGCATCAACTGTGGTTACATGTTCAAACACATGTGAAGTTGTAGTATAGATATATGTATAGAAAACTAGAGCTCGTGTTGGTATACGAAAGGTTATATACACAGAGGTCGACTATTCATACAAAAAGCTTGAGTATTCACTGGCATCGACGATGTTGACGAGAGGACCACTGTGTCGAGAGATTCCGTAGAGTTCACATTGAGTCTGTGGATGTTTGCATTGGAAAAAGTCACAGAGTACCGTGCCAGCATCTGTGAGGTTGAATTATTAAAAAAAAAATAAAAGAAAATAAAGAATTACATAAAAAAGAAAGTGTGAGTTGATTTCCAAAAGCCCTGCGTGGATGTAAAATCCCACGGGGGTTATGTAGTCGCGTTTGTCGAAGCACCACGACATTTTCCACCGCCTCTTTCGCGAGTTCTTTCCAACCGCGAATCTCCGCCCCGTAGCGGTCTCGATGAAGGGGCAAAAATAAGAAAAAAAAAGAAAGTCGCGTGTATGGAAATAAAAATAAAAGAAAAGCAACGGTTTGGTTTTCTGCCTCGCAAACGCCAAGTTTCTGCGCGAGATTTCCATCGTCAGTTCGTTATGGATGTCGACATGGTGAAGATTGTGCTTTTTAATTAACTGCGGACTTAGATCCTCATGAGAAAATGTTGTGAGGATAAAACAGAAACTTTTTGATGTAAAGTATCGTGTGGTTGGTGGAATCAAGAGGATAATTCGATCTTGAGGAACGATCCTTTGGATGAGAATACTTTGTAGTGAGTACACGACAATAACAAGCTATTTATCCAAGGTCCTTAATTCCAAATGAATTTATGTTCGGAATCATGAGAGCACGTGACTTCTTGAGAAACATGAAACTCTGTAGAATTCAAATAACTCTGCACACATGTAACTCCAAATGCAACCAAGAAACCTATCGTCATATCTTTGCATCACATCCAATCATTTGCATTCGTACATCCACATAATATTTGTGTACGTGTTACCTGCAGTGTCTGAGCTCGAACACGAGGATATGTTAGAGTTTATCATTTCTGTATAAATTCAGGATCAAGAACGTTGAGTTTCATGTACGACGATAAATAATCCTCTGTATTAAAAGTTTCAACAACTTCTCCATCGTGTTTCTTCTTCTAAGAGATTACCAGAGATTTAATGCAACATCAGCTGCAGGTACCAAAGTTAATAAACGTGAAAGGAGTGCACGTTCGTTTGTCAGTTTGTGTCGCAACTGGTACACGAATTATTTCGTTATTTATACAAATAATTCAGTTCCTACAATTGTTACATATTATTCTTGCTCTCGTATATTTTCTTCATCATTGTTACTTCCCTGGATGTGGACTCGAAGCAAACTGGAAATTTAACACGAGCTCAAACCCCAGAATTGCTCGCCTGAATTCATTCGACGTTATATTACGAAACGTCGCATATATATTTTCATATAGCAACGCGTCGCAAACTTGACGCACGGAAGAACGCGCATGACGACGTTGACGACAACCCGATAGCACCGTGGACCACTCGTACCTAACGCATATATACACACCTGGAAAAATCATGCAATCTACCCCCGGATGAAAGGGTAGACACACAGAGAAAAATATATTCAAGAGCAGAGCTCTTTGAACCCTTCGTCTTGTACGAGAGGCTTTCTCTCCTTTCTCCACCATATTTTCATACGTATATACAGATTTTTTTTCACTTGTACAGCATTCTCGTACTCTTTACAACACGGATTTTCAATACTCGTAAAATCCACCTTCTGGGTTAATTTTCATCATTTTTACCATATTTTTCGTATAAAACAAGCAAAAACTAATTATATTTATATATTCTGACGTTTAGTCCTACTTTTAGATCGTTCTATTTTGTTGGGATCATAAATCATCTCATTTTTGGTACTGAATATATATTTTGTCCATTAAAGTCACTTGATTCCATTGAAAAAATCGATAAATTTATTGCAAACCATTGGTACGTTTAAATTTTGAAATATAGTTCATAAATGTTTGTTGAATCATTCGGATACCGAATGGAAAATCAAAACAAAGACAACAGAGAGTGCAGAATGTAAACATGAATGTTTCATGCATCTTTCATCCCTTTTGTAACTCGTGGTAGTGTTTCATTGCAGGAGAACACCTGGTTTACATGGTTTTCTCTTTCAGAGCTTACTTTTCACCCTCTGACGCGCTCTTAGCCTTTCTGCCTCGAATCTCTCTCGTCGTCGTCAGCGTCGAGTTATATGACGTTTTCTCTTCCTCTCGTTTTTTTTTGTTTTATATACCGCGTGCTCGAGGGGGTGGTTTTTCTCTTCTGCTCCGTTGGAACCACCTTTTCTCCCTCTTTTTACCACCAACTCTATATTTTTCTCTATACTTCTGCTGCTGTTGCTGCTGTAGGTGAGGAGAAAAAAGAGACGAAAAGAGTAGCAAAGCATTCACATCGAATTCACGATGTACCTGCAGTAGTCAGTCAGTCGTTTGTGAAAACTCATCGCGGCCCTGCTCGCACCGACCAATTCGTTGCGAATATTTTTCGCGCTTCTTTTCTTTTTTTCTTTCTTTATTATCTCCGGATTCCATTATGTTTTGCGTCAGATTTACCGGCCTTAAGGACAATGGCAGACTCGTTGCTGTTGTTGTTGAAAATGAGAGTCAATGTCCCCCCGATCTATCGGGGACCGAAACGATCGAAGGTAAGCTTTTAGTATGATCGATTCGTAGTCATTGATTAGAACTTTTTCAACCCCTCAGTGGCAGCGGAATCTAGAAATTCTCCTCATTTTTCTTTCTTTTTTGTGGTTTTTTTTTTTTTACATTTTCGTTATTGCAACGTTTTGTGAATTTTTGCCACTGTTTCCCATAAGAAAGTGTGTGAAACTTTGCAATATTTAAAAGAGTCAATATCTCGAATACTGGACCGTGAATTCTTTTTGAAATTTTACACGTAGTTTGCACGTAGTCTTCCCCGGAATGTGACTCGAAAATTTAAATAAATTGTGTAAAAAAAAGAAACTCTTTGGCATTAATGCTTTCATGAGATAATTGGTTGATTAGAAATATAATATCGATAAGAAAATGTGCAATTTAGTAAAGTTCCAACTTTATCATCGTATAAATTGGAAGAATTTTATTATTTGCCTTCTTTGGAATAGTTTATCGAGTTTTAGTGGCAAGAAAAAGGGAGGGAAAAAAAGAAAAATAAGGACGAAGTTTTTCTGGTCGGTTGCGTTCATCTCGTTGTCATAGTTTTCCTTTTCATTCGTTTTGTAACCACTTTTTGCTGTTTTTATATCGTTCTCGTATCCACGAGTAAAAGTCTGTTTAGTTGAGAGACTCGTCGCTATTTCTATACGAAGGAGAAAAGTAACTCGGTCATGGATCTCTTCGTATGTATAAGAGAGAAAAGGAGGCAAAAAAAGAAAAAAAAGAAAAGAAATCCTGAAAAGTGGCTCGATCGTCTTTATACCCTCGCGATATTTCAAGCCTCGCCGAATCTTTTTCTTCCAGACGTCTGGAATCCAATCGATGCATCTGCTACAAGAGTTGAATAACACGAGCGACTTTTCCCTCAACTATCGAATATTGCTCTTCGTTCTTAAACTCTCATTTTTTTATTCCCCGATCGTATAAATCACCAAAAAAATATTTCAATCGCAAATCCATGTACGATCAGTGAAAAAAAAAAAAAATGTGATAAGAGATTCGAAGTAAAATACACAAAGCCTTGCAATTCAAATGATATCGATTCTCGTGAAACTTGGAAGAAAATGTAGATAAAAAAACAAATGTGACATTGGCTGAATTCAAGGATTTTAACAATAAGCTAAAAACCCATGGACCATACGAATAATCGAGGAATTTTGTGCAATTTTTTATTCAGCAATGTTAATTCAATTTTTTTACTCGTTTAAAAAGTCCTGAAACATTAAAACCATTTCGAGAGCATTAGAAAAGCAATTTCCCTTGAATTTACTATCCGTTGGGAAGATTCTGAGAATACGACGTAATTGAGAAGTCTCCATCACTTTAATGAACCGTGCAAAATGTCCTGAGAAAAGTTGCAGTTCTGTAGGAAGTGCCACGAGGGTGGTAATTAACTAAACTACCCCCAACTATACCCCTCGTTCACTTATCTCGATTCTATTTTATTCGGTCAGTCTGTTCAAACTAAGTCTATCCATAATAACGAACTACGAATGAGAACGAAATAGGAGGGTCGCAGGAAATATTAGAGAAGGCCAGAGTGTGCTATCGTCATTGACTAGAGTTTTCCCATTTGTTTCATCGTCGAGGAACGACAGCTGTTTCTGACGTTAAATCAACGCTCCCCTGTCCTCCATTCTATTTTTTTGTTTGTCCTCAAAAATATATGAACGAAATTATAATTAAAAGGAATTCTCGTGCTGAAAAGTTGGGCAAATATTTTTATAGAAAAAAAAATGAAAATAAAGATAAAAAATCTGGTTTTTATAAAAACGAAAATTGATTAGATTATCAGAGTTTCAAGAAAGATATCGAATTCACATTTTACGACAATCTTTTCATCTCGATGTCAAAAATTGCCCGATTTTTCGGGTCTCTCAATCCATCCGCAGTTGCGGCTCCTTTTCATCCCTTTTTTTTTTACCCTCAACCCCTCACTGATATCTCGTGACAGAAGCATCCGGCTCGACATCCACCGCAATCTCGTATATGCAAGAAACTTCTTTTCCTCGCTGTCTCATTTTTTTTTGTTCCTATGGTGCAGAAGGGATCAATTTTTTTCACTTAGTTGAAGCCACGGGGGAGGAAATCTTACTGATACACACCCCTTGGATCTGTTCTGCTTGATTGAGAGGTCCTGATGTCGCTCTCTACCAGGAACCACAAAAAGCTGTCACTTTTATTTTTTCTCTTCATCTTTTACTTTCTCATCTCTTCCATAAGTCTCACTTCCTTCAATCATATATTCTGTACTTTTTCAATGCAAACACGATGATGAAGAAAAGCACTCACCAAATGTTCCTTACGAGAACTTTTGTGTTTTTTTTTAGAAATTAAAAAAAAAAAAATGATGGACAGGCACATGTCAAATCCATTGAAATTTTTTCTTTTAGATTTCATTAATCAATCATAAAAAATAATGAAATCTATTTGTATCAATTCCTGACAACGTTGTTCGTGAGATTTTTGAACCAATAATGTTTCCAAGTCTTTTCTTTTCTGAATTGAACATAAATAACGATTTAGTAAAATTGGTTTTTATCAAATTGATACTTTGACGGCCCTTATGGCGATGAAATGCATCGGAATCGTGAATTAATTAAATCCGACACGAATGAAGAGCTTTGAAACAAAGATAAGGGTCGTTAGGTAAATAGGGTTGATGGTGGTTTTGCACACCTGATTTAATCCCTTTCCCGATTCCTGCAGTACGCGAAAATCGCGAGGTAGCTTGATGGATATATATATATATGTTTTATAGGCGTCACGCAAGTTGCTCGGTATATCAACAAAGCGTGAAGCTATCGTAGCGATGTGTGTCGTATGCATACCCGTGCGGAACAACCTCGCGAAACGCCTCGGGGTTGGAAACAGGAGCAATGTAAACCGCCCTATTACGACCAATCTCATTCGTCTGTGTCGACATGACGTTACTTCAATTTATCTTTTGCGAGTTTAAAATGGCAGCGTTTGTCCAACACGAGTTCTGACATTTACGAATGATTTGAAGCTTTTGTATTTCTTTGTTGAGAAAAAAAAAAAAACTTTCTCCACTGCACGAACCCAGAATTCTATGATTTTCGGGGCTGAATATTTCAACAGAAATTCAAGATTTTCTGCAACATGTTTTTTGAGAATTTCCAGTATGTTTTTTTTCCCCCGTAAAAGCGAACATTGAATATTTTTTCGAGTTAAAAGGAAAAATGTCAACGAGCAATGCGCAGTGTAGCTGGACGGAAAAAATTTGTTCATTTTTGTTGAAAAGACCTTCTGCTCCGCTCACATCATAAAATTCGTTTTTTTTTTTTCATCACTGAATATACACACTGCCGATGAGCTACGTATCGACAGATTCGACGGTTGACAGGTTTATTAATTAAAAAGAGGCCTGCGTGGACCGTTGCTATGCCTTGGAGTCTGTTCATCGACTTTTCATTGACGTTCACTGATGAAACTCCAGTGAGTAGAGTAACGATTTCTCTTTCCATTTGGTAGGAACATTTTGACAGATGTTTCTTTTTTTTTCTTCAATCTCCGTCGTGAATCATTTGGATTTATCAATCTGTCGACGTTCTCGAGAATTTTCAACGTTATTAAATTTCTATTATTCTGGGATTGCAACACTTTTATTAGCAATTTGGTTAATTAATATCACGAGGAAGATCAGGTGCTGACATTAATTGTGAATGTCTCGTAAATGATGAAACAGAAATTGTTATACGTGTCAAAATTCCTCTCTCTCCCTCTCTCTCTCTCTCTCTTTCTCTTTCTCTTTCTCTCAGCTCCTATTCTCGATGTATTAAATTTTCTAGCAGATCGTAAATTAACGCTCCAGTTGTATGACAGTAGTACGAAGTGAAGCTGCAGGATGATAGCAGGCAGAGATCGCGACAAGAGAACGAGAGAGGGAGCTTAACTGGTCTGGACGACGAGAGATAGGGTCCTGAAAAAATGTAATATCGTAGGGATAAAATTCCACGTAGTATGGTGTGGAAAAATAAAAAGTGGTGGAGGAGAATCGAAGCACACCCTTGCTGCTGTCATGTTTCAACTCTCTCTTTCTCTCTTTCTCTCTCGTTCTTTTTTTCGGAGCTTTTCATAGATCGGCTTAAATTCATACGTGGATAGCTGGAGGATGAAAGTCATGAGCCTTTTGAGAGAGAGAGAGAGCGCGCATCAGGTTGTTGATCTCGTTAGAAAATACGATGTGACAGTAAAGTGCAGCCACGTATATCCCATCTCCGCAACAGCTTCTTAGCCCATAGGGATTTTCAGGGTTATCGGTCACGAACGATCTCGGCAAATATATTCAATCGCCATAAAGTATCAAATAATGTCAAACGAAAGATGAGCCGTCAAGGGATGACGATGAAATAAATATGAGCGAATGTACACACTTGAACATTAGACTATGGTGTCCATAATAAAAATATATATTCAATGAAAATCCGTGAGTCATAGAGCTTATAACCCTTGGTAAGGTATTAACAGAATTTATCCAACTCACTTGACTAATCATTGCGAACAATGACGATGGAGTGTGAGCAACAAAAATCCTAAGTTTAATCTTGTTTTCCTACATTCACAACATTCTTTTTTCAAATTTTCATCAAATTTTGCTTCCCTTTAAACTATAAACTTTAAACTTGAAGCTGAAAGACTCGACCAACCGATTAATCACCGATGCGAAGAATAATGTCATTTATGACAAATAATCGGAGAAAATCTTACGATTCGTGCCAATTTTTTTCTTCCTTCCAAACATTCCATCCATAAATCAACAACGCAACGTTTCCTGGCTATGAAAAAACCTTGAACACTTACCAAGAAAGATTTTTGCTCATCCATCGTTAGTACAGTGCAGAATTCTGATGATGACAAATATTGTCTCTGATACAAATATTCAATGAGGATGGACAAGAGCGATAACGAGCAATGTCCCCAGCGAGTGGGGGAAGAAATAAAAAGACAGAGCATCGAGAGTATGTAATGTGTGTTTGAAACAGGCGGACAGTTAATGCATTTTCTTTCTATATATATATATATATATTTATATACATGGCAAATGCACTTGAATAAACTGGTAGATGAATACCCGTGACTCAGCCCCGTGGCCTGGCGTGCTCTTCGGGATGCTTGCCAGAAACCCCACCGCGACCTCCCTCGAGGGATTTCAGGAACGCTTTGTGTCGACCACTCGCACCCTCTTGGACACATACGTGTAATATGTGCTCAAGTATATACACATCAACATATATAAACCAACATTTCCAACATTTGTCTACAAAAGGTTGTAACTCACTCGGTAAAGCCCATAAATTCATGAGTCTGAAGCCTTTTTTCAAATGACAAATAAATACTTGCGTGTGAGTAGATCTGTGTTCGTATAGATTTAGAAACCACATTCACGCTAATTCGAATCGGCAGCCGCACGTGCATAAACTCCCTGAAGAAATTGGGGAAAAAAAAAAGCAGTGAGCCAAGTATATACAGAGAAAAAGAAGGATAAGGGAAAGAGAGTGATAGCGAGGTACGTGTAAAGGCAATTTCAATGGACACTCGAGGGTTATGTTGTTTAGAGCATTATATATATATGTATGAAAGGACGTTCGTGCCTCAGAGCACTATTCCCAGATTTCACCTATCTGTGGGAGCAATGTGGAGTCTGAATCCGAGCTTAGATGCAGGGGTGATCCGATAGGGTGCAAATCATCCAGTCCATACTCCCAGCGATCGTTGCAATCTTCCAACAAGACGTTTTATTGAATATTTTATTAATAAAACGACGTTCCAAACGTACTTTCCAACGATGGACGTCATGATTCATGAATTAGGAGCTCAAAGAGAGTGTATATGGAATTGTTTATTATGTGTAATCCATTTCTTTACTTCTAAATCTATCCATGGGGATGCATTTCGAGTTGCACATGATTTTTAAAAAGACAGGGTCAGAGTTGCTCATAAATTCGTACCAAGCAGTCGATATTTCTTAGTTCACTTCGCTCCGGAGAGGATTATCTTCTGTGATCCAATAACACAATGACAGATGATGACGATTTATGAATTTATTTGAATCCAAATAGAGTTCAATTAATATGGTTTGGAAAAATGTCGAGTTCTCCTCTTCCAAATGTTGAATATCTCGTTACGTCATTTTTATTGCGATTCAAACTCTCTCTCTCTCTCTCTCTCTCTCTCTGTCGTTTGACGTCTTCTAAAAGCAACGTGTTTATTTCGCCGCTAAAGCAATAAAAGAATAGCGCGTAGAAGTAGAAACATAAAACGTTTTACGAGAGCTACAGATGACGTAGTCGTCGCTTGAATGTCTTGCGCGAATTAACACGTGTTCGAACAAAGACAAGTCAGATGGAATTAGGAGAAAACGAAGCGAAGAGTGGGCGATGGAGGAGGCAGGTATTGAGAGGAGAAAGAGAATGGAGAAACTGTAGAGGGCGATGGCCACAGTTCCGTTTGACAGTTAGCCGATAATAAGCTTTTCCTCGAAAACACGCTCTTAGTCAGCCCTCCATGCACCATCCAGTCAAACGTCAGACGCGGCTAGACTCTTGTGAAAAACACAGCATGGCCGATCTATAAGTATATTCACTTTACAAGTACATAGCAATATATACAGTTATATTTTGTACTTTTGACATCCGGGGATTGCTTAGAAGAGACCTTTAAAAAAAAAAAAAAAAATACATGTCCTAAGGTCTCCGAGCAGAGGCCAAGACCTCCTACGAAGCTTGCCTCGTTCGATAATCCGCAACTCAAGTGGCAATAAGTTCTATCGATTACGACTACCCATGGGCCCAATCATGAGCTACAAACCCCAACAAAAATTCGTTCAAGTTCTTTGAAATTCTAATTTTTATTATTTTTATCGTACTTACATCTCATTATTA
The DNA here is from genome assembly GCA_948107755.1 of Campoletis raptor. NCBI lineage: Eukaryota > Metazoa > Arthropoda > Insecta > Hymenoptera > Ichneumonidae > Campoletis > Campoletis raptor. The sequence continues at coordinate 16,716,418 of OX403627.1, read as the reverse complement.
TCGAATTTCTATAAATTCTTATCTTTTTTCAACTATTGACTGTTACGAGCGTTATAATATCGACAAATAATTACCAGGCAATTACGATTCCTCAAAGGGACCATAAAACACCAGGATTTTGGATCGTGGGTTGTCCGGTCTAGTGGGATTTATCTAAATAATTAAACAGTGGCTTACTTTTCCCACAGAAATTGACAATCAATGACAATGCACTCAGCCAATGAGTGAAGGGAATTGAATGGCTTTAGGTTCAATGACCTCCGTCTACGTTCATTGTTCAAGGGTTCAATCATTTATTCACGAGGTTCATATATTATTGAATTGCTGGGATTTCTGATATTTTAGAAACAGGAACACGTTTCCAGGATCGCAAAATTTGATTGGAATCGAATATTAGAAACAAAAAGGTTTTTTTAAAACGTGAGAAAACGCTGTTGGCTCTGGATTTGAACTTTTTTTTCATCGATTCCATTAAACCAAATGATCCTGCGTCCATTAAGCAAAAACTGCTCAGAAGCAAATGAATCGTTCTCTCGTACCTTTACAAGGAAAGGTGAAACGCTTTAGTGGTGCTTGATGCCCAAAGGAAAACCTCTCGACGATCTTCCATCAAAGTCTTTTTTTCCTTTTATCCTAGCGATGGAGGGCCCAGCCGAAGGTAAAATTTCAAGCAGTGATGGATCGTCATCAATAGCTTCAACTCTTTCCTTTGGACTTGAAATCTTCCCTTGGTTCTCTTTTACCAAAGATCTTTTGAGCATTGAAAAATTTTCTCGAGGGGAATGCGTAAGAAAATTGCTCTTTGCACAAAAAAAAAAAAAAAAAACAAAAAAGGAGTGAATGTGGAGTCGAGAGACTCGAGATTAATGTTCGGCAATATTCAGTTCGATGAACTCTCGACTGAGAAAAAAAAAGTTTAACGTTCTTTTGACCGTCACAATTTTTTTATTCCACTTTCCGGATCATCGATTTTTTGCTAATTTTTTTTTTTACATTCGTTCTAAAGGACTTTATAGAAATCCCTTAAATGAAAAATCGAGGCACTCTGCTATTTCAGGAAAATAAATAAATATGAAAAAAATACATTTTGGTTGATTTTTTTTTTTTTTTTTTTTTTTTTTCAACATAAAGCTGTTTCGAAACCATTCAATTTCAGCGAAATTGCTTCTAAACATGTCCACTGATGATAAGAGAACAAGAATCTTGAGAGCCCTCGAAGCGGAGGGTATTAAAAAAAAAAAAAAAAAAAATACGTAGGAGCACATGAAAGCCTGCGGGTAAAAAAAAGCGATCACATGACCATATCCATTTCGTTATCCAAAACGAGCGAGTCTTGGAAATTGGAGTGGCGTAAAAGCAGTGAGGACGAAGACTAAAAAAAATTAAGAGAAAAAAAAATATTTCGAATCTTTGAAGATCGGAGTCACGGAACGAGTCTCAGGCCCAATGCATCCTGCAGCGTTAATTTATAGTTTGAGCAACCAAAACGGGTGATGGATCATTTCCAATCGTTCCTTCATGACATCTCTTCATCCCCTCGACCCCCCACCCCTTTTTTTCTTTCTTTCTCTCATTCTCTCATTCTTATTACATAAATATACATATATATATGACTAAAAAGATTATTTTGAAGATCGAGGCAATTTTTCCTCGTCGCAAGGAGATTGAACGGAAATCTCTCCTGAGACGGTTAACCCGGTGATCGTGATATCGTTCTAAACGAGCCACTTCGAGTCCACGATATTCTCCTCTTACTCTCAGCCCAGCATTGCCATCCGCACCCGCTCTTCCAAACTTTTTTCTTCTATACTTTTTATCTCGGACTATTATCTTCAGTGGAACCGTAACACGAGACGTTTCGTGACGTTTCGGGATAAACTCAAACGTTGTATATAAAACGGCATGGAATAAATGTAGAGATGAGAATATCTCGACAATGAGAAAACCGAATATCGACACTTTTGGAGTCATACAAATTTTCAGCAACTAATTTGCGAAAAAGGAGCTCAAGGACTCGAAAGAATTCACAGCTTCAGGCCAAATTGACGTACAAATTGTTCTAATAAAACGAAAAAAAACAATCGAATAAGTTTCAAAAGTTTCAAGTTTTTTTATTTTTCTTATTTCGTCCACGCGTTTGTTGCAAATTCTATAAAGAATATTGAATTATTTTTATTTCATAGTTATGTATGATTTAGTAAAGTGGAGAAAAAAATTTTCATTCGTGACCAGAGTTTCGTATTCTGTAGCCAGGAAAAAAAATACGAAATGTATTCAATCCTGAAAAAGATTTAAAAAAAAATAAAAACAGAATTCTAAACGACAATTTCGACAATACAGACTTCGATAAATAACACAAAATTTCACAGAGAAATCAAAATAAAAGTAATAATTTAATGAATGAAACGTGCGGAGTATATAGTGAGTTTGCATTATTTCAAACGATTATACGAAATGCAGCAAAATATTTTTATCGTTCGTGTGTTCTACGACAGCTGCGTATCTACGATAATGGCCAATTGAGTGTAACCTCAATTGGATCAATCTCAGCAAACTACAGCATGTAACGTATATATCCGAGTGAATAGATTGGCCAGTGAAGAGGAATTGAGGAACTCAATAATTGTTGGTGGTGTATATAGAACGAGGCTCGTCGTCTGGTATTATTACGGTTGATCGGAGTCCGACCGATACACTCCTTACCTACTGAAACGTTAGCGGTACATTGGAATCATCGAAGACCGCAATAAAAGAAGTAAAAAAGAAAAAATATAAAAAAAAAAGAACGAAGGAATAGAGGGGGAGAAAGGAAACAAAACATAAACGAAATGGAAGCAGGATGCTCATTGGAGCGTTTCCTATATCTCATTTCGTGCTTTTCCCCAAGCATTCTAAAGACGTGAAGTTTTCATGGTTTAACTTTATATAGACGTATATATACGCGTCTATAATCCTATCCCGTAGTTGCGAAAAGATTCTCTGGCTGCTGAGGAGCTTGGTACCGTAAACTTCGACTCTGTACAGCCGTATGCACTCTGCACTCTCAAAGGGAACTTGAAAGGCTCGGCTCTCTTACGGTCTTGCAGTTCTTCGTGGGTTCTCAACCGGTTTTCCAATTTTTTTTTTGCTTACTCCTTACATATTTTCCTTATCGTAGTATTTGTCAGATGGTCGTTATCATTTCGTTACTCTGTCTTGTTACTTTTTCGTCTAGAATCGCTTTCGATTTTAAAACGGTTCACGCGTTAGGCATGCGTTTGACGAATTTCAAGTTTAATTCTTTTAAATTCGTACGAACCTTCTTAACAATAATACTCAACTGTGGATCAAATTTGAGAAAGTTTGAGTTATTTGTTGTGAAAAATTGTCTTTTTTCGTAACTTCTCTCAAGACCTCTTGTTAAAGTTGCCATTTTAAACACTCAATATCTCGATTACTTGACGGGGAAACCTTCTCAAATTTTTGACACATTATAATACGATGCTCAAGAAGATTCACGTAAAATTTCGAAAAATTATTTTGCAAAAAATTTTGAAGTTTTAAAAATTTGAAAAAGATTGGAAGACGACTAACTATCGCTTCGAAATGGGATTAGAATAAAATTGACAGGTTTTTGTACCCGAAGATTCGATTGTTTTCATTTTTAATTCATTTATAATGACTTTATTATCAATTTATTTGTATTTTACCAACAAACAACCTCCAGTGATCTCATTTCATGTTTTTTTCGTAATTTATGTTTATAAATAATGATCATAAAACGTTTTAGTATCGTTTATCTCATTAGTATTAATAACAAATTAATTTTTATTCCAATTATCGAAAAGTGTAATCGATCAGTGTGTTTATTGAAAGTTTATCAAAATGAAATGTGCATCGGTATTGTATTGAATATGAGGTGATACAAAATGAAATAATGTATAAAATTACATTGCGATATATATCGCGAGAACCACTGAACTTAATCGCCTTGGCCTGTCAATTCCTCGTGTGTACTCACACGCTCGTGTGATACAAACGAGTATTTACCACCACAACGTGTATCGCCGCGAGACGAGGAAAAAGGTTCGTATGTTTAAACGGCCACGAGAGACAGTGACAGAGAAAGAAAAAGAGAGAAAACGCGAGAGAGAGTAACACCGAGAATGCATTTACCCCCTACGACATTCGTTACATATACGCGTATATGCTGAAAATACAGATTTTACATACACACGTAGGAAATCTATATTGTACAGGGTGACTGAAAATTAATAAATTTTCATCGTTAATTAATCATCAATGCTATAAAGTGGAATCTTTAAAAAAAAAAAAAAAAAAAAAAAAAAAACAAATCGCACATTAATCAAAATATAACTTTCAATACAATAAAAAACTAAAAAAAATACAACGAAAGTTTTTAAATCGAATTTTTTGACTTTGAAAAAAATGCAAATCTGAGAATTCGTCGGAATAATTATACGAATTTCGTTTATTTTAAATTATACTATTGAGGTTTAATCAAAAAAAAAAAAAAAAATGTACAAAATCGAAATGAAATTAAAAACATTATTGCATAGATCATGAAAGTCTTTTATTTTTGTATCAAACCTGTAGACCGGAGCATTATTTTGCAACGAGTTCGATCGAATATGTATACTTGCTCTCATATGTATATATATATATATAAATATATAATAAAACGGTTGCACTTAATGTGCTCTGGGTGAGAAGAGAAAGATGCGAGACTGATAGACGCCAAGAGATGGCGAGAGTGTCGAATAAACGGATAAATAAAGATAGAAATATCGAGGGAGATAAGCCGCTATGTATATTGCTGTTTAAAAAGAGTGGGGCTATATATATGTATAGAAAAATATATACTGGTGTTTATTCACAGCACGGTCCATCGAATGAATATATCTCTAATGTGCGTAGTCGTACGAAAAGGCGTGCAACGCGCGGTACACTTGCATTTTGCTTCTTGTTACACACTTACCCCCACTCTTTTTATTCTTAACATTCGAGTTATCCGCGATAATAACTCTTGTGGATATCAACGGTGCATTGTACATGCACAGTTCGCCGGAGGCTGTGCAAACTCGCGAATTTTAAACATTTGTATTAATTTACTTCCTTCGAGAGTATATTTACTTACAATTTATTATTTTTTTTTCCTGTCATCGCGCTCTGCTTTCATATAATCTATTTATTTATTTAGTTTTTTTTTTTATCGATAATTTTTGTGTGAATTCAAAGGTGCTGTGTTTCGTCGTATAAAAAAAAAAAATTGTCAGGTGTTTTTTTTTTTTATCTCAGTTTCAAACGATTGTGATTTAAAACAAAAAAATAAATCTGGATATGCTGGAATATGACGTGTTCTTACGAAATATTGGATTTTTACCCGAAACATTGGACAACTCGTCCTGCTCTTATGAAAAAATCTATAGAAATCGTCAGATTTTTTTAAGGTAAAATATTTTCGATATAGAAAGTTTGGATTAAGGAGATTCATGCGTTAGACATTCGTCAGACGAATTCCAAGTTTAATTCTTTAAAATTCGTACGAATTTTCTTAACAATAGCTTTTGTACCTGAATATTCGATTATTTTCGTTTTCTACTCATTTCTAATTACTTTATTATGAATTTATTTACATTTTATCAACAAATTGATGGAAATTGTTGTTAAAATAATTATGTAAATATAACACTTGTCTACTCAGCTAAAACGAACAAATTAATTAGAGTTCTTTAGTCAAATGACGTCACATGGTAATTTGTGTGCTATAAATTGTGATGTTTGGATACAATGATCATTTGGCTTCGTAAATACAGCGTAATTTAGTCGGTAATTTTGGAGTTACACTGGTCCAGCAGGTGGTTTCACTTCTCGAAGTATATCGTTATTGGATTCTCACCAAACTCTACCAATCACGAATTCAACCAACGAAAGCCCCATTAATTTGGCTCTGGAGTTACGATAAACGCGAGATCGATTGCTCGTGTTCTGACTCCACGATGAATCATTCGAATCTCTTGACAAGCACCAAAGCAGTTGCTGCTCTTTCTATTTTCCGCTGTATGCCCAGTCACGTTTTGAATTTTAAGGTCTCTCACTGTATATTTCGAACGTTTTAGAAGGGAGAAAATAGAGAGAGAGAGAGAAATTTCGAACCCTCTAGGCCACTTGTTCCCAGACCAGAGTGTTGGTCCATTGTTGTTAGATCCTGTGCGATAACGTGTCTGCCAAAAAGCCACAACCCCAATTCTCAAAAATCACGTATTCGTCAGGCCACCATTCAAAAAAACATTAAATTTGTCATTCAAACGTCTCGTGCTGAAAAAAAATTATTCAAACATCACAAAGTCTGAAGATTGTAGCTAAAAAGGCCTTAAAATCCAATTATTTATCTACAAAAATCACTTACGAAAGATTGAACTTGATTTTAAACTTTTTTTTGACACTTTGTTTAGCAATTTATTTGACAGGAGAATAAATAAGTGAAAAATGATTTTTCACTTATTTCAAAAGTTCCAAACGATCGAAATATATTGAAATTTACGTAAAAATCTTTTTTTTTTTATTGATCTTTTATTTTAGTCTCGTTCGACTCGAACTAGAGAAAAACTAGCTGTATAAATCAGGTTTTTCTGACCATATGCTGTTATAATAAATCTTCGTATACGTTATTCCGTAAGTATTCGAGTACCGTGGGCTGTGGAGCAACCACCCAAGAGCTTCGAGTCACGCGAAAGCTCGCTGTGGCTGGCGACAGATTCGATGAATAAATTGAGTTAACCACAACTAAGTAGCGACACATGCTCGACCAACGCTGTTTAAAGTCACGAGAGAAGATGTCTCGCTCATAAGACCGCAAGAATTTACGGTCTACGTGTAGGTTTCAATAATGCATTGCATTTCCTCATTAAATTATTTAATATGCAGTTGCTCTTGAGATCGTTAGACTTCTGGATTTAATTATTTAAATGAACAACGTTAATTACCTCCAGGAATGATTAAAATAATTTATTGTCAATTAATGAATAATTTATCATAGTAATTCTTGAAAATTTATATCGCGAAGAAATATTCAATGAAAAAATAATAATCACGAAGATTTTTAATAGTTTTCTGAAATGCTCTGTACCTCGAACCGTGCACACGAACAATCTACGACTATATTCATTTAATGAGGCAGTCAATCGTCGCTTTATCGAGTCCACTATATCCAATGAGAAGAATTATAAACTCACCAAGAGGATGAAAGAGCTCAGTGAAGAAAGAATTATTTGAATGTGTGCTGCATAACTCACCGTAATGAATATGCAATTATTTCGGTGCGAATTTGTATTGAGGACTCGCTCGAGGGGACTTTAATGAAACGTGAATGAAGAATTATACCAAACGTTGCACCCAAACTGTCAGACGATCTCAGGGGTTACTTTCATTCGTGCTGTGTATTGAATTATTTGCTTCAAAAATTGAATGACTCAAATTCCAATATTTCTAGCCTGACGATCAAATTTATTTAATAAATCTTTTTTTTTTTTCAATAATAAAAGAAATAATTTTTTTTATCTGCACATATATTTTGGAAAATGGATTTCAAACGCAAAAATACCTCAAACGACTCTTGCATCAAAGAACGAAAATTTTTTGGGTTATTCCAATTTTTATCATCGTTACGTAATTGGCTCTCCTGTCTATGTATACGAAGAAAATATATAAACACTTTAGGAGTATCGTAAAAGATAAAAACGAGGTATAAAACGATGGAGGGTATTCGAGTCTCGTGCATCCACTTTGAAGCTTATCCCGGTTCTTATGACCTTTGCCCTCACTACGGTATATGTATCCCTTGGTATATTTTCCTTCCTATTACTGTATGAAGTCAAACTTCATTGTGTATAAAAGGAATTTCATTTAAAGTCGAACTATGTTTGAGCCTTTAAGCTGCTTGCTTTGTGAATTAATTTAAATTTAAAAAAAGTAATAAAAATAATCTTTTTCTAATGATGAAAAAGTTATTCAAAATAAATGCTGGGCGAGTGAGTGAAGTCGAGTTTATTGCATGAAAATTTTTGGTAGAATTTTTATCTTCTCAAAGTAACATGAAAATAATTAAAAATTCGTATAAAAACGTTGACACAGAACTCGGAAAATGAGTTGAAATAAATATTAAAATACCAGACGAATTTTCGTTTCGAATGAAATGTCTCGTGTCACAGACTCGTGTACAACTCCATCCAATACAAAGACAAGTACCGAGACCAGCAATATCACTGCTATTGCTTTTATCCTGTCTCGACGTCGACACTTGGCACCCAAAAACAAACCAAACCATCGCTACAAGGCTCCATGGCTCTCTGTAGAAACAACATTTTCTCAACAGACACAGTATCCAGTTTAAATTGCTGATGAGTATTGTGTATCCAATTTTCGACTATGTACAACAGTCGAGGTTGCAGTTCAAGATTTGTCCACAAATCCAATCAATTTTTAGTGTCACACATGAGAGCAAAAAAAATGTACATGTGATTTTTGTACTAAAAACTGTGGGAAACGTGGATCAAAGAGGTTCACGCGTCAGGCATTCGTCAGACGAATTCCAAGTTTAATTGTTTAAACTTCGTACGAACCTTCTCAACAATAATTCTCAACTGTGGGTGAAATTTGAGAAAGTTTAATCGTCTAGAAATCGAGTTATTCGTTGTGAAAAATCGTCTTTTTTCGTAACTTCCCACAAGACCTCGTGTTAAAGTTGCCATTTTAAACACTCAATATCTCGATCACTAGACGGTGAAACCTTCTCAAATTTTTGACACATTTTAATACGATGCTCAAGAAGATTTACGCAAAATTTCTAAAAATTATCTTGCAAAAAATTGTATCTGATAACTTTTTTTTTATTTTTATGACGTGAGAAGCTCGTTAAATGTCAAAAGATTTATTACAATCTTTATGAACGTCACTCTCCTGATGCAGATGTCATTTTTTTTCATATATTTTTTTTTTTTATAGAGTTTTGAGTTTTAGTTGAAAATTCGTAAGTACAGAATAAGGAGAAATATTGCGAATTTTTTCGATCCTTTTCCTTGTCTCTCTCTTTCTCTCCTTTACGTTTTACTCTTTTTCACGTTTGCTTATTCAAGTAAGTGGTCAGAAGCAGATCAAACAATCATGTTTAACCCTCTCATAAAAAATTTACGCCCTAGCAGAAAAGAGAAGAAAATAAAAAGATAAAAGATAATAGAATCTCGTTGCTTTATTGTTTCAGCAGGACTGAAACACGGAAACGGTGGTATTGGCAGTGCAAGCAGCTCGAGGAGTACCAGCCCGAGTCAACAGCACCCACCTCAGGCACTTTCCTTCATTCCACAACCGAGAAGTCAATGCTCCACGAATCGGCAACCAGCGACTACGCCAAGGTAGATTTTTTTTAAAATAAATTTTATTGCACAAAAAAAAATCATATTTATTTTCCAAGACATAAAATTTTTTATGGAAAATCACAAATTCAAATAGAAAAATTGAAACATTTAGTCGTTTTAAATAAAAATCAATCATTTCATAAATGACAATCATTGAATTAAAATTAAATTAACTAAAATCGTGATAAAAAAAATGAAAAGTTATTTATTTTACGAAAGTGGAATGTATTCATAAATAAAAATAAATAAAAAAAATTACAAATAATTTAGATCGAAGAGAAAAATGATATTTTGTGAAATTCTTGAAATTCTAGTCCTCGAGCTTCGACGGTTGGACGTCCAGGTGGTTTAAGGGCGCCGCAGCCATCGCCTTACTCGGGACCTGCAGCGCCAGTGCAGCAGACGAATAAAAATTCGGTTTTGGACAAGTTCAAGTTGTTTAATAACAAGGAAAAAAATTCGGAGCGTGGAAAAGCGTCGTCAGCGGTATCGAAAAGGACGTCGAGTTCGTCGGGTTTTTCATCGGCGCGTTCGGAGCATTCGGACAGTTCGACATCGTTGTGCGATCAGACGAAGAATCAAGTAGAGTCGCCAAAGACAAGAGCATTGAAATCGAAGCTACAAGCGAAGCCAACGAAGCAGGCGAGTCCGAAAAGTGGGAGGAAAGAGCAATCGAAAGCAGCGAGTAAAATAGCGCGAACGAAAGGGCCTGAAAAATTGTTGAACACGACATCGACGATCGAGGATGGAAAAGTATCGAGTAAAATTACAAATTCCTTGTCAAAAATTGCATCGAATGATAAAAAAGTCAACAGTCTCGATCTTTTGAAGCAATCAAGTCAAATACAAAAATCTAATTCTTCATTAACGATTCAACAAAAAGTAACGCAACAGCCGCAACAACAACAACAAATATCTCAAGACACAAAAATCCTTTCGAGTCCAAAGACCGATCAAAAAATAACCCACCGGCCAAAAATGGAATTGCCGAGTAAAATAAACGATCCGAAGTTACAACAAAACACAAAAGGGCCACCAAACGGTTTGAGCAAAGGGCTTTTGCCTGGTTCAAACGGTCTGATAAGACAACCAGGTAGCGAAATATCGATGCAAGAAAATCCAATGTGCGTGGAGAACGAAACAGCGAGTTTTGACAGAACGATAACAACGATGAATCAGGCGAATATGAATTTATCGGAAGAAAAAATGGTGGAGAGTGTGCAAAAAGTCGTGGATATTGATTCGAACATTCGTTTGAGAATCAACGAGAATAATATCGATGAAGAAAATCGTGAAAGTTTCGATTCGAACGAGCACGAAACTGCCAACTCGTTGTGTCAGCGTCAAGAATCTTTTGACGACAATAAAACGCAGCCTGAACAATCGAAAAATGGAGAAAATGTCATTTCTCCACAAAGTACTACCAACTCGTCCAATCCACTTCCAGGACCTGGACAAAATGCTCAAGGTCAAAATGTCACGGGCCCAGGAATGAGCCCTGGCTCCAGCATCCCAAAACCTACTGCTCTCGTTAAAGGCACGACTAAACAACAAAAAGATATAAGTATTCCTAATATTAATAATGCAACGAAACTCAAGGGGGAATCGTTGCATCGTAAATTAGATCCTAACACGGTCGCCATGGTCTCACCAATGCCAAGCATTTCCGATCTCATGTCCGAAAGCTCTCACAGCAATTCAAACTCCACCGGACAAAGCAACTCGAGCGATAGCAGCGTTATTTATCGACCGAGCAGCGAAAGCGGAAGTGAAATTAAAACTATACCCAATCGAAAAATCGATACGACCTTTGAACACATGGAAAAGGTTCGTTTCATTATTTTCATTGCTTTGGTAATAAAAAATTAAAAAAAATATTTATATATTTCTATCGATAAATATGTCAAGAAATCTACTTATTTATTTACTATTTATTCATAAATTTATAAATCTCAAAACTGATCGCATCATTTGAAAAAAAAAAAAAAAAACAATGTAAAGTGACTCAAATGACCCTCTCAGTGTAAAATTCAAAAAATCTGGACCCTCATCAACAACTTTTTCAATTTTGGTCCCAAAATTCGAATCCTTTGAGTCTCGTCAACGAAAAGTTTTCAAGCAATTTTTCTCATAAATGTTGTCACATTATTTTTCGAGACATTACCAAGAGGCCTGAGAAAGTTTTTCTTTAATTGTAGAACTGGACATTTTTATTCAACGACTAATATTGTCGAAATATATTTTTTCTTATTTATCATTGAAATATAACGAAATGATTAAGTTTTTGAAATGAACTTGAGATTTTTTTTAAGAAACGATATTGTCGAAAACATTTTTTTTTTTATTATTTATTATTGAAATAAAATGAAATGATTGAATTCTTGAAGTTGACATTTTTTTTAACGAAAAATATTGTCGAAATTTTTTTTTTTTTTAATTTATTATTGTAATAAAAAGAAACGATTGGATTTACAGGTCCTGACGGAAAATTCACCCTGCGTGATTGGTACTGGAGCAGAGGAAGAGGCTGAAATGACAGTAAAACCAATGCAGCCTCTTCTGCGAGGTTACACACCGGGTGCGAGATGTTTACAGACGTTGCCGAGCCGTACGACGGGTCGTCAATACACGGTGTTACATTCGTCCTCGCATCACCACGTAGGACAAGATTATTCCGACATTGACATAGCATCGGGATATCTCAGCGATGGTGAAGTTTTACGTAGTGGCGTTAACGTTGGAAGCAGAACACTTTCGGACATTTGCGATGGTTATTTATCGGAAGGAGGTGCATCACTTTATGCGAGAAGAATAAATCCTTCGTATTCTCACGATCACGACAGGTGAGCTTTACAAATTTTATCAATTTATAAATAAATATATTTTTTCTCCTTCATTTGAAGAAACAGAATTTTTTATTCATTTATTTTCTCATTAATTTCACAATTAAATATCAACCTTCAAACTTACTTCAGTTCCAACTCATTTTTTTTTATTCTTTCGACCAATTTTTATTTATTCGTAACTGTTGTTAAAAAAAATTTGGTTGGATAAAATTTTTGATAATTTTAATTAGAGGAAATGTAAGAAATGAAAATAAAGTGTTTATTTTATAATTGTGAGATAAATAGAAATATGTAGTGAATAAAAATAAGAATATTTGAAGTAGGATGTCTGTCGAGGGAGAAGGCTGTTGTACGTATAAAGAGGACCGCAAAGATCGCGTCGCATATTTGTCTCCACGAAGCGTGACACACTGTTAGGTCGCAAGAAGCAAGCAACGTATCCGCGTCTCGTGGTGGTGTCTTCGGGAGTTCGTGAGCACAAGACAGAGGAAGAAAGATGTGGAGAATAGAGAAAGAAGAAGAGAGAGAGATAACTCAGTACGCTTTCACTAACGGCCTTTAATTAGACGAAATTTGCGAGGCTAATTTCGCCACGTGCTATAACACAACGTCTCGTTTTGCCAACTCTGTCTTTCTTCCCCGTACAACGTCATATCTCAACTTGAAATACTATTGAAATACATTCGAGAGCAAAGCAACGGGAGACAGAGTAAGCAAAAGAAAGAGAGAGAAAGAGAAATGAAGAGAGTGAGTTTGTAATTGCTCAAGTCTATCGCGTCGCGTTTTCCCTTCGGATTAATTTGATTGAAAAAGTAAACGCTCGAATTAGTCGTAGAAACGTTTCCAGAATCTCGAGACCGTCTAATTAGTTCTTCAGTTCACGTGACGTTTCCAAATGTCTTTTTTACTCCACGATCCAACGTTGTCTATTCGAATTGTCAGTCAAATCAATTAAAAACGTTAATTGGTCCTTGGAACAGCAGAAGATAAAAAGCGATAAAAAGTGTGGGAGTTTGAGAGTAAAAGAGAGCAAACCTGGCAACGATTTAAAAAGTACAAATTCACCACCTTTGTCTGGAGAAAAAAAAATTGAACGAACGTTTTATCACTTTAGTTCGTTCATTTCACAATCTGCTACGAAAAAAAAAATTTGATTGAATCCGGACGAATAAACGCACGTAGATCATTCGACATTCCTTTGTATCGGTACAAACAAATTTGTTTTTTTTTGTTCCATAGAAAATCGAGACTAAGGAATATATTTGGTCGTCTCTCAAATGGGATAATCTCTGTTAGATTCGCTCGAGTGACTCAGGATTTCTTTCCTTTCAATCGGAATCTTCGTCTTTGCATAGGAGACTTTTTTCTTTGAATCTAAAAAGCTCTGATGAAGGAAATAAAAAGGATCGTAGTTAAGATTCAACAATGGAAAGAAGAATGTGCATTTTTCTGCAGATTCCACTTCCACGTTATTAATCGGAGTTTTAAATTTCATAAGTTTCCTCTGGGAAAGCACTTTTCCTCAATAAAGTTACGACGAAATTTGATTTTCACTCGAATTCGCTTGGAAGCCAATGAAAGCAATTAAAAATGCATTATTCAAAGCCAACATTTAATCAATTTTCCATGCAAACTTTAAGAAGAAAAAGTCCTGAGGAAAAAAAACAACACAAACACATAAAATTAATAGAAAAATAAAAAACGATTGAGACTCAAACAGAGACTTTGGAAACTCAATTTTCAGCTTTCACCGCATAATTCTTCTCAATGATAATTCAGTATTCATCCCCTTCGTCTTTTCTCCCCTTTCTTCTTGTTTTGGCACCAGTCCATCCTACAAACCCTTCGCCATTGAGCCCCCAAGCGTTGTTTTCACAACGCTTCAAACTCTCGCGTCTCTCCTCTCTCGTCTTCGCCTTTTTTCACCCTCGCTACGCACAGCACTCCTCACCGGATGCTTCGTCTTTCGTCCTCCTTTTCTATCACCCTGTATAAACGATTCCTCGGGCGCATCTAACTCGATCTCGCAGCAGCAGCAACCTTTAAGGACGTTTCTTCTCATCCGTTTGAAACTCGACGCGCTTTTCGGAAATTCAATATACTACGATGTGCTTTTCTTCGTTTTTTTCCCTCTCTCACATTTTCTCCGAGCTTTTCTAAGTCTGTTTATTCCCTTTCGTATATCCGTTTCTTCTTTTTTGTCTTCTTCACTCTCGTGCGACAACGTATAACTATATAAATGGCCATGGACATTTCCGGATAGTCTTTTTCTCCTTCGTGACGTTTTCTCCACTCGTTCAATCCCTCTACGAAAGTCCTCTTCGTCAGGATCAGTATATAGAGAATCGAGCGAAGTGAAGGCACTCGTGAATACACAAAGGCAATACGGAACTCGTGGCATATTTCAACGTTTACGAATCTTCCGTAGGGGACGAAACAAACACGTGGCATTAAACGACCAAGTGAGGAAAAACGTCAGATGAGAAGATGTTCGAGGGGAGACTGGAACTCTGAGCAACTTAAAAGGCAATACTCTGGAGCTTTCTCCCGCAGCAATGCCCTTAATCGTTTAATTCGATTTAGTCCAATGGCCTATTAAGAGTTCGGAGTTAATTTGAAAAAAAAAAAAAAAAAGAAACAAACAAACACATGTGCTTTTTATTGGCAACTTTTACTCAGCCGTTAGACGACGATTAATTAGAACTGACTTTAATCAATTTTTTGGCAAACTTTTAAGATAAAAAGGAAGTTTGAATAATGAATTTTTAGTAAAAAAAAGAAATTTGACACAATGAAACATTTCTGCAAATAATCTCGTGCTGTAAATTCATAAATGAATGATTTTTTTTGTCTCAATTTAAGTTTTCTTTCGATTTGGGGTGAGAAAGCATCGGGAAATAATGATAAACAACGTCAATAATTTATCTGACGTTTCGTGGCGTACGTGTGAATATCTCGAGCATCAATAAACGTCAGAGGCGTCAGAATCTGAAAATCTTGACGGTCTTCTCGTTTGATTTGCAAGGATTCTCTATTGTCTCGATGAATTTCGATGGATGGCGCATATCATACCGAGAAATTGAATGCCAGACTAGAATTTCTGTTGAACGTTCGTGTGCGAGAATTTGCAAAGCTCCTGAAGGAAAGGCTTTGATCGGTCGTGTCCTTCGGGCGAGAATATGTCTCGGCTTGAGTGCGACTCGGGACGCGAGAATTGAATCCTTGCTGCGAGATGAGGTGTTCTGGCGAAGATAACCGACAAACCTTCACGTCCTTCTCTTTTGCCAGTCTCCTGAGTCTCTCTCTCTCTCTCTCTTTCTCTCTCTCTCTCTGTCTTGGTCTTTTGTCACCCTCGCATTGTCCTTATTCGCACCAACAGCCCAGAGCATCCACAGGATATGTTTCTGCTTCCCATTTCACGGTGAGCATATGGCCCTCCCTGAGCTTCAACCGATTCCATCGTCGTTGGCTTGGAACAACATTATCAGCTAGACAGATACCTTACATACATTTATTCACATAGAAACCAGGAAAATGGAACATTACAGTATAAACATGAATTCTGCTGGAAATTAGGAACGAGATATTTCCATTATTATTGGATATTACAATTCTGCTTCGTTCTTACATTATAATTAACAACTTTTTACTCTTTTGATCTTTCTGATGTGACAGACTCATTGTTATTATTTTTAATAATATTCAAATTTAGAGATTTTGTTAACTGATTACGTTACGTACATTTTTTCGCATAAGAATCAGGAAAATTGAAGATTGCAGTAAAAATATGAATTCTGCTAGAAATTAGGAACGAGGTATTTCGATTATTTTTGGGAATTACGATTCTGCTTTGTTCTTACATTATAATTAACCATTTTTTACTCTTTTGATCTTTCTGATGTGACAGACTCATTATTATTATTTTTAATAATATTCAAATTTAGAGATTTTGTTAAATGATTACGTTACGTACATTTTTTCGCATAAGAATCAGGAAAATTGAAGATTGCAGTAAAAATATGAATTCTGCTAGAAATTGGGAACGAGATATTTCGATTATTTTTGGGAATTACGATTCTGCTTTGTTCTTATATTATAATTAACCATTTTTTACTCTTTTGATCTTTCTGATGTGACAGACTCATTATTATTATTTTTAATAATATTCATATTTAGAGATTTTGTTAAATGATTACGTTACGTACATTTTTTCGCATAAGAATCAGGAAAATTGAAGATTGCAGTAAAAAATATGAATTCTGCTAGAAATTGGGAACGAGATATTTCGATTATTTTTGGGAATTACGATTCTGCTTTGTTCTTACATTATAATTAACCATTTTTTACTCTTTTGATCTTTCTGATGTGACAGACTCATTATTATTGTTAATAATCTTAAAATTGATAGATTTTGTTAAATAATTACGTCTTTTTAGTTCGTTTGCTATGAGAATTCAATGGGGACTCGAAACACCTGGAATTTATGTATTTTTAAGAGCTACTTTGAAAAAAAAAAAAAAAACTGGAAAAATATTCGTCAAGATGTATTTTCTTCTTAATAGCCTTGCATTTAATGAAGAAAATGTTATTTTGTTGAGTAAATGAGGTGTCAAAGCCACGTTGAAAAAGTCGTTGTTTACAAAGGCCCAAGGGCTGATATTGATTAAAAAATTAAGACTCTCAAAGCCTTGGAATATTGTGTGTTTACATCTGAAGACGTTGTTGGGGATTTTGATGCAAAGCTAGAAGCATGAATAATGTATTTAATCGTATTATTTGTTATTCAAACGAATCGGTACTTTTGTTTATAAATTCACGTACTTTTTGTCATCCTATTGTTGATTCCTCGGCACAGTTTAGCACGTGAAATAAAAATGACTACATTGACCACCATTCTCACAAATACCAAAGCTCTGTTCTCACAAAAGAATCGAAATCTTTATAACTCGTGCATATTTAAAAGCGATTCTGCTTTCTCTTCTTCATTCCATTATTCATTGAGGATAAACTTCAGAATAAAGTCCACAACAAAGAACAAACGATCGTTAAAAGTTGAAACAACGATTTTACTCTCATATTTGTTGTTTTTCTTAAAAACTACTAAAAGCATTTCAAAACACAAACCCACGAAAGATTTGGTTTAAAAACATCCTCCCCTTCAATCGGGAGATCGGAAACGATAGTAAATAAAAAAGGACAATTATCCTGGTTAGCAAATTCTTGATTTTCTTGAGAAAAATATAAAAATCGAGAGTGGAAATGCGAACTTTTCGAAGTTGATTTTTAATTTGTCTACCCTACTTGGTCCAATAAGAAGCTTCAAGAAATTAATCATTGGACTTGCAGAGAAAAAAAAAGTAGAAAGTTCCCACCCCTTGGAGCCGCTAAATCATCGTTGCCAAGGTCGCTTTCTCCCACTGACACCCGACCACCCATTTTTTAGTGTCACCCTTCGTGGCAAGGTTGGTTTACACTTTTCTGACGATAGATGTCGCCACCTGAAGCATTTTGTTTCAGTATCAAGACTGGCTTCGCTGTACACGATTGTAGAACCTCCCGAGAGTCCCTCTCTCTCTGTTTTTCGCTCCCTCTGGGAGCACAAACACACCCTCACGGTTTGTGTTATACACGAGAGAGAAATTCTCTCGGAAGGTGGTTCGCAAGCCCACACATCGAAGGCGGGTGTCCCGCGACGTTCTCGGGGATGCCGATCGATCCCTGTACCCGTGGTGGCGCTATCTAACGGCCTCGAATTGTACTCATCGAGCAAATATGGTAGAGGGGCTAAAAGGAGAATTCGCAAAATGCTGTGGCGCGTCTCCGGGGGGAGGTCGAGGGTGTGCGCACGACGGACACAGATCAGGGAGGGGTTGGTCGGTGGCGGCGACCCCCAGACCGGGGGACGTGTCTCGTCGTAGAGAAACTACGAAAAGTCGAGGTTACCGGATAGTCCTCCGGAACGTTACGAAAAGAACGGACAACATTTTCTTATCGCGATCTTTCCAAACATTCCATAATTCCCCTAATTATCTATTTATTTTTCACATTTAATTTACTTTAATTACGAAAAATTTGATTTTTTTTTCCTCTTGAAAAACGTGCACGAAAACAGAAAGTGCCGGTGTTTCGAGTGTAAATTTAATAACGAAATATCGCGTTTAAACGATAAGGGGTGGTTTTTTCAGCCCTTCAAACCTTCTTCTAACTCGACGTTCGTCACGATTCTCGTATCATGTTAAACGAATATATTTTTTTTTCCTATTTCCCAGACTCAAGACTGCAATAAAATTAGAAATGAAGATAAAATTAATTAAAGAAAAATTTACATTAATGAACAAACTTTCGGCCTAAAAACGCACAACGAGTTTAAAGTTTAACTCAATTTATCGTTTACATACATTTACACATTAACATCAGGGACATGTAACTCCTACAGTGTGTGCGTACATGTGAGTGTGTGTTTTTTTTCGATACAATGGAGGGTGGATGTTTCGTGCGTGTTTTTATGTGTGTTGGGGTAAACGAGAGAGGGAATCAAGTAGTTTGACGTATAAGAGTCGAGGGCAAGGTGGCCAGGCCAAGGATACAAAGACAAAAGGTATTTTCGTTTCCTAATCATTTTTTTTGTTCTCCTCACCAACTGCACGATCAATTAGTCACTTTTTTCCATTTATTTACACATTTACAAAAAATTTTTCTTTAGAAATAATTCAACGTATGAAAATATTCAGCAAAAAGTTTATTTAGGAGCGAAATAAAATTCGAACCTTCAGTTTTTATTCAACTGCACATTTTCCCCCCTTTTTTTTTAATATTTCTTTACGAAATTTTGCTGATTTTTGCTCGCGGAATTTTTTGGAGTAAAAATACTACGTTGAAGTTTCTTGGCTCACGAGGCGGATACAACCCCCTTAACGGGGATGGTTTGTACTGAAGATTTTAGTTGTACTCGCTGCGATACCGTGGGGTTAACGTCCTGGGGCTCCAGTCGTCTTTCTTCCAACCACAGAACGAACGAACACATAGTGTTACTTATATAGCAACGTAAACGTACTGATCGTACTCTTATAGTGTATGCGAATTTAACTGTTTCGCGCTTTCTCGATTGCACGATATCAAACTAACGTATATATACACTCTTGTCATGATACTCGTTCTTTGCACGAGACATCGAACCGTATAAACCGCATATATAAACTTCGAGTTCATTCGTACGTACGAGTATCGATGTCTCTTAATGTATTCCATCATTTATAGCGAACGTAATACAGTCGCAAGGATGTTTCGCTGATATACGAGATTTTCGAATTTGATACTGTACCAAGATCCCATTCTACGATACATTTTAATTCAATAGAATAACAAAGGAACCATATTTACTGAGAAGAAAAACGAGAAATAAATTTTTCGAGGTGTCGTGTCTGATTGAAATCTAAAAATAAGAAAAAAAGGTGTGTTTTCGATTTTTTTTTTTCATGAGAACGATCATTTTATTCCTTGGATTTTGTTCCTTGGAAAAGAGAAAAAAAATTATTTTGAGGTGGACACAATTTTCAAGATTTGACGTTTGTAAACTGGGGAAAGTCTTTTAATCATGGATTTAGCGAAATATTAATTGCAAAAAAAAAAAATAATGACAGAGGTCTGTAGTGAAAAGTTCGATTTTTAGTGAAAATTAAACTCATTTTTTGTTTATCAAACGAAAACGTTGCAAAAAATTGTAAAGCTCTTTTTTTATTTTCATTTTTGGAGCACAATTTTTCTTGAGATTTCAATAAAAAGTTATAAAGATGAATATTTTCTTAAAGGGAATAAGAAAAATATCGTGAACGTATATGAGAAAACTTATGAATAAAATTTCGTTTAATTAACAGCTCGTTCTAAATGAGATTTTCTAATTTTCATTAAAATTTTATTAATGCTCCTAATTAATAAATTTAATAGTCAATGGAAGTTCAAAGCTGTCACGTTTTTATATGAAATTGTTGTATTTAATTTTAAAAAAAAGTATTTTCGTACAGAAGAAAAATATAACGTTAAATATAGAAAATATGAAAAATACTGAAAAATTTACGATGGGAAATGTTCGTGTAAAGGAAGCAGAGAAAGAGATGTTGAAAGAATCAACAATTCTTCTAACTTTTCAGAATACTACGCGTTATTCGCCTCGAGGGTTTTTACAGTTCGTATAAAATAGACCATCCGTCTTTTACGACAACTTTCGTTTCACTTCCGGAAAAGAGAAAAGTGCACTTTTGTTGTTGTTGTTATGTCGCGAAAAGCAAAGCTGACGTAAAATATGTTTTGTGGTCGTACAAAAAAGCTGTATTTTACTTGCATTGTCGAGATTCGAGATTCGAGATTGAAATACGAGAAGGGGAATGCGAAACTCGAAGAATCCAATACCAGCGCATCGATTTATTCGAAGTTTCAGAGGGGAAAAGTCATATTTTTCCTGCATTACTGCGATATTTTTCTCCTGCGATTTTCCAAACAACATTTCCTGCGTATAACAGTGGAGAGTAAAAAAACTCAGAGGATTCTTTCAAATAATAAAATTTATACAAGGCAAAAATTTTTTATCGGGAGTAAAAAAAAAATAAAAAAAATGACTGTCACGTTTTCCGGACTTTTCTTGGTCACTGCAGACCTCTGAATATTCTTAAGGGAGAATTTCTTTTCACGTCAAAAAAATACATAACATGAGTAAAGGGATTGGAAGGGAAACAAAATACGAATAGAAGGAAACAGTGAAGTAAAAGCTGACCAAGTGAGTCAGCCATTATGTCATAAGGATATGAAAAAGCTTGGATTCGGTCCAGCACTTACTGAATTCGTTTTCTCGTGTTTTCACTCAACCGAAAAGAATCTCCGAGTGGATTGACTTTGAGGGTTCTAATCTCACTAATCGAAGAGAGGAAATGTATTTGAAGATTTTGTGAGTTGTCATCGGAGCCTTTTGTACTTTATGAAACAGTATCGAAGGGATGTCAAAATTCGATTCCATTAATTTCTCAAAGAAATATTCGAAGTGGGATGAAAATTTAGGGTTGAAAATTTTTTTTTTCAATCTTTTAGACCAAGTTTCTCTCTAAATTGAATTCAAATTCTTTTTTTTCGTTTTTAACATTCCAAATCGAGAGAAATACAAAATAAGATTGTCGGAAAAAATTCTTCTTCGAATTGACGAATGTCCACGTGAAGAAACGAATGAGAAGAGTTGTACGACAAAAATTGAAGGACGCGAAAAGCCCGGAGCTTCAATCCCGTCCAATGTCCCAGCAGCAAGAAGAAGAGACTTTTTTTGACTCATTTTTCTTTTCACTTTTATCTTGCCTCGCCCATCCGGCACAACAAAAGATATTCTGGCGGACGAATGTCCATTACTTTCGTAGCCCTCGAGGGAAAGAGGAGGGAAGAGGTTGTAGATCTTTTGCCAGACGTCGATTTTCACAAGTATATAAAAAAAAAAAAAAAAAATATGATTATCAGACGCGACAAAGATTGCATGGTGAACGATTCCAGACAGAAGTTTTGGCAATCTCGCGTTTACTCTTCCGACTCTTCAACGAATATTCTTTCAATTTTCCGAGTTTTATCGCGACAATTAATTAGGAAAAAACGAAGCAGACGGAGGAAATCGTGGAAAAGGAACTGTTTGATGAATGAAACGAAATTCTTGTTACGAATTTTATTGTCGTCAGAATAAAACTTACGATCCAATTATAAATCTTCTCTATCCGCTACCTTCTCAACGAATCTAAAGCAATCTCCAGAGGGACACTTAACACACGAAATATATGCGGAGAAAATAAAAAAAGAGACGTCTATCAAAAAATAATGATTAAATTGTAATTTTTATGTTTTTTTTGCTATGAAAATATTTCCTTCAGACAATTTTGCAAATTTGGGGGATGAAAAAATCGTAAAATGTAGTGTAGACACTGTTTTTATTTTTTCCCACATAAGTAACAAAGAATCGATTCATTGATTCTCGAAAATTAATTACGACGATAAAAAAATTGAGATTTTTGTTTTTATTTTGATAATTAATGAATATTTCGTCAATATTTTTTTTAAATAACGACGTTTTTTTGGGTTTTATTATTTTATTAAGGTACGTGGGTGGCTCCAGACGAGAATTATCGGGTGTGAAGGAGCTCGTAAATTCTGGCTCGAGAAGAGTACAGAAAAGGCCGTCTGCGAGTTCGAGGGATGTTGGGGGTTGCGGTGCAGGACTTTTAGGGGGTTGCAGCGGCGGCAACGACGAACTGGCTGAGCTTACAATCGAGGACCTGGCCTCAATTCCAGCAGGCAATCACTCATCTGCTCACGGACATCCCTCTCATCACAAGGTCAGTCTTTATTTATTTATTTATTTACATATCATCGATGATCAATAAATTATCATAAAAATGAAATTTTACGAACTATAAAAACTGAGAAATATTTTCATAAATTTTCTTTCCCTTCATTAAGTCTGGGTTTTTACTTCGGGTCAATTCGACCCAAGCGAAATAAATGGAATTTCACAAAAAATCACTAAAACTTTATCGTTTCAAACTTCGACGTTGAATCAGTCGAAAATTCTGCGATTGTTCAAAAAAAAAATGTCTCTAAAAATATAAATTCTACCAGGAGTTCTAAGGATGAAAATTATCCTGAGCCAATTTGTTTCGATAAAGAAACGATGTGTGTTCGAAAAATAGATTATGGAACGTTGGCAAGACTATATTTCATCTGAAATCTTCTAATACGATCTCAAGAGTGTATTTTTCTTGTTGTATCAATTTTAATGATCGCATGTGTACGTTATAATGGACTTTGTTGGTAGACGAACACGAGAATAGATTTACCCTAGAAGGTTCATTGATTCTGACGTTCGGAGTTAATCATCCTCGGGCGAATGCTTCGCAGCAATATGTAACGAGCAAAGCTGGTCAGGAAGAAAGGGATAGCAAAGAGAACAGAAAGAGAGAGAGAGAGAAAGAGAACAGAAAGAGAGAGAGAGAGAGAGAGAGAGAGAGAGAGAGAGAAAGAGAAGAAGAAAAAAAGAGAAAAAAGGAGAGGGATGGAGTAGGATTTGTGATTACGATGCTTGCATCAGCTTAATACCCTCACCCCTTCAGCTGCAAGGCACTGTACCCTTCTGCTACATGGTAGAAGGCATTACCCATACCTCTGTCACGGTATATGCAGATGCGTTCAGTATTTTACTGCGAGGTTAACCAGAGAAACAGACAGAGAGAGAAAGAGAGAGAGAGAGAGAGAGAGAGAGAGAGAGAGAATAGAAACGATGTATATGTATGGAAGCTCGAATAAGTCACGGGGCACACGTTCACGCAACGTAAACTTTCGTGTCAGCTGTTGCATCGTGCAGCTGCACCCTTGCAAACCTCTTGAAAAAAAAAAATTCGCTCTTACATATCCTTGAAATTCCCCACTCTCGATTATTTCTAAAAATAAAGGACTTTTCTTTGAAAAATCATTTTTTCAAAAAGGTAATAGTGAAAAAGTTTAATCAAGATCCCAGGATCATAAACGTTCGAATAAATTTTTTTTTTTAATTGCATTTTGAAAAAATCGTATTAAAATAGTCGTGGGTTTTTAAAATAGTGTTTTAGCAAATGTATTTTTGATGAAAAGTACAAAATATTGAACTCAAATCCACTTTGACTTTGAATTGAGATCTCACAACGTAATTTGTCCTTAGTTCGGTGTTCAGCTTCAATTGATACAAGTTTCAATGCCGGTAATGAACGTTGGAGAAACTTTGAACTTCATTAGAAGATGTACCAAGTCCTCAGTTGATTTTGCGATACACGAGAAAGTTCAATAACGAATAGAGTTTCAATGGAGTCATTTAAAATCATCGGAAACTCCAGTTGATTGAACTAACATTCGTCTCGCAAATTTATTTACTATTTGTATATATACATAAGAAAGTTCGTATCGATGATACTCAGTTGTAGCCTAAAATGGATACAAATAAAAAAAAAAGAACCAGCCAGAGCCAGGGATAGAAAGACCTGGAGATAGAAGACCTGGAAGACCACTCGAAGTAGACGTTTCATTAGTCCTCCACTTGAAATTTCCTGCAGGGTAAATTCTAGTGACGTACTCTACCTGCTCGTCCACTTCATAATTCTACCACTAATTCTCTTCAGCCCAAGGCATCTTTCTACTCGTATAATCACGATGGCACTTTTATTCTGATAAATATACTGCTGACTCTTCGTAAGAAAATGTAAACCATCACTTGAAACAAAATAATTAGCAGTTAAAAGTTAAAATATAGTTGAAAATTTCACAAATTTTATGCTCTCAAGATTTCAATATTTTTCATCAATTAAACATTACATTTCCACTTATAATTACGACGAAAAACTTCAATGACACTACATTTCAATCTTTTCATCGAGAAAGCAGTAATTTTCTCATTAAAAACTTGTCCCATTGACAGATCGCGACAAAATTTATTTCAACATTTTTGTAACTGAATTCTGATTCGATTATGATTATCATTTCATACTTTTTTTTAATTTACTTCGGAAGTAATATCGTTGGAAATTTTTCGAGGGCCAAAGTTCTGTTTGTTTTTGCTTTTTTTTTTTTTGAATTTCTTTCGGTTTTTTTATTATTTTTTAATTGCTTTGTTTTTATATACTTGATGGAGATTTTCATAGCTCCTCTTTTCTGTCACTACCAACTCATTTCCATGATCTCTCTCGAGACTTTAACCCCTTAAACTCTACCGTGACCGGGTACTTTAATGTTCGCTGAGAGTCCCAAAGCAACGCAGTCAAAGTAGAGTCGAGATCTCCCCAGCGGCATTCTGTATACATAGATTTAGTTTACGTGAAACCTGCGAACATTTTGTTGACCTCTTTTTCACAGTTTCTTTTATTTTTATACGAACTGTCATTGTGAATATTTGCACAACTCTAATTACTTTCTTTACACGTTTTCCTCGTTTGAAAAGTTATTAAAAATATTGAAATTAAAAAGAAAATTTATACATCGAGTGAATTTAAGTCAAAAATATTTATTATTGAAAAATATAGAGAAACAGAATCTCAATTAATGAGAAAAAAAAAACGATTTTTTATATTTCACTTCCTCAATATCTAAACATATAAAAATCCAATATTTTTTTGCTATTTTTTCAATTTTGGAAATCACTTCCGGTGTAGCAGGAAGAAGATTTTTCTTGGACATTAGAAATGCTGCCAATTTTTTCAAAAAATCGATGTCGAAAAAGTTTGTGACATCGATGTCAATGATAACTTTTTGCAATTTTTTAGCTCCGTTCATATTTCGTAGCTCTTGAGTCCGGACTTGGCTCGTTCTCATTAAGTAGATGTTCCATTATATTTTTATTTCTCTCTTTTACTCTTTGACTTTGACCCACCAGTATGGCAACCCTTCACGATTCCTAGCACTAGAATTTTATTCCTCATTCGACAGATCGACGTCGTTTGAGTTGACTCGAGAGCCTCTTGGACTCGATTCATTCCATCGACTCGCCCCCTGTCTGTACAATTTTTTTGTATTATTTTTTTATTATTTTTTATTCACTGTATTTTTTGTTTTGTTTTTATTTATTTCAATGATACTTCAACTTGTCGATATCAGAATTCATGGTGGAAAATAAAAAAATTTATTATACCGTCAACTACTCGAGTTTTAAAAATATATTCTTGTGCCTCGAGGAATATCGATTGGAGGGATATCCGTTGCTAAAAATACATTTGAGAGCGTGTTTATTTTCATAGAGAAAAATATAGATACGAAGCTTCTTTTCATTGTATTTTTTATACATTTTACAAATCAATACTCCGAAGAATTAAATAAAAAAAATAAAAATAAAAAATGAGTATCAATGAGTGATTTCTGCTCGAAAACTTAATGCAAAAACATCGAGTCAATTTGAAAACACTTTTGAAACTAAAGATGCATCAGCTGATGGTCGGAGCTGCGATTTATAATAAAAGAAATAAGTGTGTCACGTGAGTAAGTGGTTTTTTTTTTTTTTATTTTTTTTTTCAAGCCTCATGCAAACTAACAAAACGTCATGTAAATTTTACTTTTCTACGCGTGATTTATATTCGCGTGTCTCACTGCAATATTTCCGGCTTCGTGATAAACTCAACTTCCGTCACATTTTTTTCTTTTCTTTTTTCATTTTTTATCCTCTTCACTCGTTACGACAGGATTACATGTCCTGCGTGTGGTGGAAAATTCTCCAGTCTGTCAAAACTTAAGAAAACCACTTTTTTAATCAAAATTGTCTGCACTATCGACGTCATCCGGATTTCCTGACAAAAATAATTCTAAACATCACAATTACAGACAATCTCGTGAAAAACTGAATTTTAAGATTTTCGCAAATTGCGAATTATTTGAAGTTTCAATTCTCAAAATGAACGAAAAAATCATAGTCTTCGTTTTTTTTTTATTAGCTTTTCAAATTAAAAAAAAATTCTTCACGCTTCTTCCCTGAAAATAAATTTTTTAGAAATAATTCGTGTTTTCGATAATTTTGAAGACAATTCCATTAAAATAAACTGATGAAAGGAAATATTGAAAAATTTCGACAGTTTTCTCACGAAATTTTATTTTACAAAAATAAATCGTAATTTCGATCATTTCAGCTGCTAAGAAGGAATATTGAAAATCTAAAATTCTTTGTAATTTTACTAACTTCACGTTACTTAGTAGAATTCAAAAATAGAGTAAAGTAAATCGATGGAATACCCTCTGATCGAAAAGGGGAAAAAAAACAAGAAAATTATTTAACGCCATATCAATGGGAACTTATTCCCATAGAGACTTGAAAAAATTAATAAAATAAAAAATATATCAAAAATATTAAAATATTAAAAGAAAATTTAATTGGAAAAAAAAAAAATTTATAATAAAAAACAAAACTTATCAAAATACACGTTATTAATGAAATCTTGAGCTTATACCGGACTGTAAGCATAAAATTTAATAAAATCTTCCGCATGGTGTAAAAATATGCAAAAAAGGAGGAAAAAAAAACATTATATTCGTTTGACGTGTGAAGAAGACCCGAGTCAGTAGATGCTCGTCTTACAATGGCTTCAAAATTAACGCTATTATGTATATACTGCGAGCTCCATAATAATATGATCCATTGTGGGAAGTTCAGTGTTTCGTTATACTCGGGTCTAATAAGTTTCATAGTCGGGGTCACGTCAGGTCGTCTCGACAATAATAATCGATACATCTATCTCAGTTTATCTGACATTTATGAATACTTTAATATTCATTCTTGTCTTTTTTTTTGTTTCTGTCATTCTGTACCTCGTCGGAAAAAAAAAAAAGAAATTTGACAGTAATCATGGTAAACGAGTACAATGTAAAGTCGATGAATAATTTTTCTTCCTCCTTTAGTTTGAATCTGAACACGAGAAAAGCTCGTTACTACGATTTTCCATCTTTTCGTTTTTTTTTTTTTCTTTTTTCAAGAACTCTTCCGACTCTGTCTCGCTCCCTTTTTTACTCCATTTTTTTTTTATATACTTATCTCGAAGGATTTCTCCGAAAGCCACGACGAGCAGGTAATCCACTTCGGATAATCCTCATCCCACCATCCATTTTCCTGTCACGTCTAACCGCTGATCGTCAGAATATCTTTTTTGAGCTCTGGAATTTTCTCTTCAACATGAAATTCGATTTCTTGATTCAGACGACGCAGAAATTCATTTTTTTACCCAACAAACCCGATTTCAAGTTCAAATACATTTTCTTACTCGATTTTAACGAAAAATAGTTCTTCCTACTCAATTTTTACGACCCACGAATTTAGACTGTCGAGAAAACTTAAAAAGCTCAAACATAAAAAAAAAAAACAATTTCGATCTAAAATATTAATAAAAACCATAGAAATTGTTTCGTTTAAACGACGTTTGCACTGATTATAAAAATATATATATATTTTTTTATTCATCACCATCCAAGTTCCAATTAATGACAATTGCTCAATTATTATTTGAAATAATAATAATGTATCCCAAGGCAAATTAGAGAGAGTAATAGATTTTTTTGTCACAACCGATTCATCATCGAAGCACCGAGCTCCACTTCCGAGTGTATCAAATTTCATATAAATATTTTCACTCCGAACATGATCGATTGTTTGATTAAAAAAAAAAAAGAGAAAAAAAATTGGAACAAA
Organism: Campoletis raptor; assembly: GCA_948107755.1. Lineage (NCBI taxonomy): Eukaryota > Metazoa > Arthropoda > Insecta > Hymenoptera > Ichneumonidae > Campoletis > Campoletis raptor. Next base: position 16,687,955 of record OX403627.1, on the reverse strand, counting down.
ATGATAGGGGTATCTGGCAAAAGTCTCAGATAAAAAAAAAAAAGAAAAAAAAAAACAATAGTCCATTAAATAGCCCAGTGTGTACGCTCCAGTGAGTATCACGATTATAGAGGGGCCTTTTCACTGGGCCATAGGGGTAGCAGTCGCTTTTTTTTTTTTACTCCCAATGGACAAGCGTGTGTATTAGGTTCTTATACAGCACACAGTGTTGAGAATGGCTTTTAAGTGGGGGAGTACGACCGGTGAGCAATGGATCGTCGACCCTCGAACGTCAGTCGTCGCTTAACGTCCGAGCGAAACGTTACGACTCTACGAACAACAAAAATATTCACAAAAGTATAAATCTTTCAAAAATAATCAAAAATCGTTTGAAACTCTTAAAAGGAATTGAAGAAAACTTCGTGAAGTTTATTTATTTTCATTACGTGTTTTTAAAAAATGTGTTGACCTCGAAAATCTTGTCTCGGTCGAGAGTTAACAAAAAAAAAAAAAAAAAATCGTTGAAATTGAATTTCGAGTTTGTTTTGGAAATTTTTTATTATCTGAAATTTGATGGTTGTGATAGAAATAATTTTTCTAAAGAATAAATCGACACGTGGTACATAAAATTTTGATTTGAACGAAGAAAAAGGAATGAAAAGAAATTGTTTGTCCGGCTAAGTTTGCAATTTAAAAATTCACGAGCTCACGTGCCCCCGGAACTGAAGGCAAGGTCGATGTCCTCTCTCTTATAGGCTTTTCCAACCCCTCGTCAGCATCAAACTCTCCTTTGCTTTTTTATACTCTCCTATTTTTTTCTCATATAAAATGCTTCCTGCAACTTTTGCCTCTCTTTTTTTTTCTTTTTTTTACTCCCCTAAGAAATGTCCGTAATTCGAGATAGAAGCAAAAAGAAAAAAAAAACCTGACATTCCGATCAATAAAACGACCAACAAAAATAAAGTGTTTGAAGATTCGTAAAATTGTCGTCCATTATTTCCTGCAAATTCGAATGGACCATCAAATCTTTAGTGTCACTAAAAAGAGGTTATCACGTAATTAAAATAAGTGGATGACATTTCCTCATTAATGAGGGATAAACATTTATTGTTGGAGATAAAATAATGGTGAGTAACAATCTCCTGTTTCTCATAAACGTCAAAAATAAATTAACGTTTTTTTAATCTCAATAATTGAAGAAAAAAAAGAATTCGATTTCCATATTTTCTTTTTAAAACGACGAGAATAAAATTTCTATTAAAAAAAATCAGCAGAATATTGTAAAAAAACATTTCCATGTGCAACCGAAAAGTTTTCGAGTTCAACGTCGAAAGGAACCACCTTGAACAGTAGCAAAAAAAAAATAAAAAATAAATTAAAAAAGGAAAGAGATTGTTGAAAGAGCCAAAATACTTGACGTGGTTGTAACGTGAAAGAGTAGAAAGACACACGTTTCTGTAGAAGTTTTGATTATTTATATTGCTCGTGGGTGCGGCAAATCTTCAAAGATGTGAAATTTGGAGTCGAATGTATTTATTATTTTTCCTCGTAAAGGATATATAGGATGACAAGATTTTTTTGCTTCTTCTAATTCTTCAAGACTATGGAGTGGAGTTTAAAAAGTGAGAAAAAAGGGTAGAAACGGTTTGTGCGAAATGTGCTTTGTTTGAATGCTTAAAAATTCTGCTGCTGACTAACGAAAGTCAGTCTAACGTTGTTTTAATTTTTTTTTTCTCTGTTTTTTTTTTTTTTTAATTTGATGTAGAGGTTGATGTGCATATGTTTCGTTGTTCGCAGTTTCTCTTTCGTTTACTTTCGCGATATAAACCCTCTCTAAGTCGTCGTTCAGACTCGAACGGTTTGAGAAGTGCTATAATTCGTAAAAACCATGGAAAAAAGAGAAAATAAAACGAAGAGTAAAAAAGCAAAACGGTGGAACGGTGGGAGAGCAAACCAACTCGACCATTCCAACCCCCATGAGTCACACAGTTCCTTATACCGATTCCAACACATTCACCTCAACGTATACACACACGAACTCTCCCGAATACGAATTAAGCTGAGGGTTTGGAGCGAGACGAAACCTCGTGGCTAAGGTTAACGTAAAAATGAGATAGAAGGCTATACAAACCGCACTCCCACCCCGAAATGGATCAGGCCACCCTCTTCTGTGTACACACTACGTATAGCTCGACGTATAGCGATATATAAATATGTACCTATATAAACGCGAGACTCTGAATCATGCCCATCCAGCTACGGGATGGGCTCTTCCGTTCCCCTCGTCGCCAAAAATCGATATATTTATCCTGTACTCTCGACATTACAGAATAAAAATACATTTTTTGAAGCCTGACTCTAAAAAATCTTGACCCAGGACTAAAAAACATCGAAAAATTCGATTTAGGAGATCACGTGTCTTCCAAATGTCAAAAAAAACGTCTTTTTCTTCGAGTTTTTTATTACTCCCGATTAACAATTTAATTAATATAATAATAATTGCTGTTTATTGTTTGAGGGAAAATGGACATTGAAAAAATAAAAAAATACGCGAAACACAAAAATTTTATTGTTTTTTTTTTCCAAATAATATTAATAACGAGTTTGATATTTTTTTTTTGTATAGAGGGTGCCGGGTGGGGGGAACGTGGCTGTGGGGGGTGGCGTCGGCAGTGGTTCGGCCACCCCCCCAGGGACACAACAGGTTTACCGTGTGGTGACGTCACGACATCCCGGAAGCGGTCACCATCAGCACGTGAAAAAATCTGACAGTTCCCAACAAACGGAAAATTCAGCTTTTAAACATCAGCAACAACAGCATCAGCAACAACAACAACAGCAACAGCAACAACAACAACAACAACAGCAACAACAACAACAAAGTGCAAATTGTTCACCAAACAGTAATTCGAACAGTCAACAATGGAAAAAATACATCGAAGCTGGTGCTGCGAGGGACAGAGACAGGGAAAAGGACGTTGTACCTTCGAGTCCTAGTCCCTCAAGGCGATCACAAGTAAAAACATTTTTTAATTTTTTTATTTCTGACACTTAGACATCTTTATTTTTAAACTTTTATTCATTTGTTTATGAATCTTAATTAAATGAATTAATTAAAAATTGAATTATTTAAAAAGATTTATTATTATACTGGAAACTCATTAAATTGATTCATTTTCATGAATTATCGATGACAATAATTCACTTTATAAAATAAAGCATTCAGATCGAAAGAAATATTTGCAAAATTTTTTCGATTTTGTTTCAACGCTCGAGAAAAACTTTGTTGTTTACGATTTTTTTGTTTTTTTTTTCTTCTTCTTATTAACTCTTCGATCTTGAAATCATTAGGAAAAACATCGGAAGCAAGCCATGGCTGAGTACGCGAATGGAGAAAAACCACAAAAAGTATCTTCCGGGACGTCTACGAGCAGCGGGAGTAGCAGCAAAGTTAGAGTCCCTTTAAGTTTTGGTTACGTCAAGAGACACAGTGCAGGCACCAGTCCAAGTCCCAATGGTGTTCAAAATGGTGGGAAAGACCCGACCAGGACGGCACAAGTCAGTGCCGTGCCGCGAACAAAGGTAAATAAACAAAAATCTTTTTTTTTTTTCAATTATCGTCAACATGAAATTAAAATTATTCCAGAGATTCCGTTTTTGACAATTTAATCTTCGAATCTATTCTCCCAAATAATCCATCAATTATTTTTTTAATTCTCTCCCACTGGAAACATGAATGATTATTATAATTATTCTTCATTGAATTCTAACGGACATTGAAATTATTCATAAATGACAACTCAACGAAATTAGAATCGCCACTTTAATTAATTACATGTTTCCCAGTAATCGAATAATCGATAACAGATAATTGGCATAATTAACAACGAAGAGATACACGATTCACATATCGATTCAAAAATAATATATTGCTACAAATGACAGCAATTACAAACCAATTAAAATACAATGAGTAATTGAAAAAATTGATTAAAAATGATTAAAATGTCCAATTAAAAAATAGAATGAACCTTCAATTTGTTTTAAAATAAATGTATGAGAATTGTTTTGAAAAATAATACAAATAATTCGTTGCCACGCACAACGGTAATTACAAATTAATAAAAATACAAAATTTAATTGAAAAAATAGATTAAAAATCATAAAAATGTCCAATTAAAAAATAGACGAAAGCTTCAATTTTATTAAAAATAAACGTATGAAGAATTGTTTGAAAAATAATAAAAACAATTGATAAATAATGGAAAATAAATTTACAGGTCAAAGTTTCCGGAGGAACGCAAACTTGTACGACGGAGTTACAAGCAAATTCAACGACGAATTCGAATCAGGGTCATCATTACAAGAGCTACAGTTTGACGGGACCGAGTGCTAGTCAATTGTCACAGTCGGTGAGAGATCGTCTGATGCTTGGTTCGCAGAGCCTTCCTAAGCCAGGAAGTCCTGAGTTCACAGCCCTTTTCGCAGCTGCTCATCATCGGGATCGAGGAGGTGGCAGCAGTGGCGGTGGCTCAGGACAATCAGCTTCCAGTTTTTCTCCACGTGTTTTAAAACCTTCGGACGGTAGTCTTAGTGACACCTGCAGTAATTACGCTGCACCCGATCTTCAAGGTTATTATGCACCGAACAGTCCGTACTCCACTTCGTGGATGAGACACAGCAATACTTATACACCGAGCGGTCGATCTCAAGGTTCGTTTAATCGGATCAGAGTCAACTTTTAATCTTTGATAATACTCCAATGAAGCAGTGACCTCGAAAATCGTATTTTCTTGTGCATTTTAACGCTTAACGACGTTTACGCGCTATAATTATAATATTATGTACAAAGAAACGACAAAATTATCAGATACCATTTTTTTCAAGATAATTTCTAGAATTTTTGGGTCAATCTTCTTGAACATCGTATCATAATTTGTGAAAAATTTGAGAAGGTTTCACCGTCTAGTGATCGAGATATTGAGTGTTTGAAATCGCAACTTTGACACGAGGTCTTGTGGGAAGTTACGAAAAAAGACGATTTTTTACAACAAATAACTCGATTTCTAGACGGGAAAACTTTCTCAAATTTTACTCACAGTTGAGTATTATTATTAAGAAGGTTTGTACGAATTTTAAACAATTAACCTTGGAATTTGTCTAACGCGTGAACCTCCTTAAACATCATTAAAAGTAACAAACGTTTATACGAGACTCACGTCATATTTTAAAACTGTTTAATTTGCCATAAAATCGATATTTTTTACACACTTTTTCAATCTGTACAAATTCTGACACTTTGTTGTACAAAAATCTATTTTTTTATCTTCGTATTTTGCGAAACAATCGATATGCAGATAAATGCGAAACAGTGACGAGCCAAATAATTGGACGATTGAATTTCGTTGAAATTGTACTTTGTGAAAAAAAATAAATAACGATGGAAAACGTTCTCGTGAGAAAAAACACGTGCGCTTGAGAGAGTCGAATGTTTTGTGTGGAAAAAGAAATGCTCTTCCGAGTCATTAAATTTTTCGCGATAAACTGAAAGTGAATTCGAAAAACGTTTGGATTTAAATGGAGCTGCGTTGATTAATTGCTACCCAAACAATACCAAAGCGTAGTACACTTTGTTGATTGGATTTCTTTTTGTTTTATGTCGATATTTAGGGATGGGGCTGTGCGAAGCTGACAGCGTCGAATCTCTCGGTTCGCATCGAGCGAGCCTCACGCATACACGGTTGCTCATGCATCAGAGAGATTCATCAGGTTCACCTGCTCCGCCACGACTAAACCGAAGCAATTCCATCAGGTAAATTATCGTTGGTTACAAAAAAAAAAAAAAAAAAAAAAAAATCTACACCGTCCCGACGTGCTCCAAACGAGCGAACCAACTTTTTTTTTCTTCTTTTTTACATTCTTCTTGTGTGTGTTTAAAAAGTTTTTCGGTATTGATACGAGGAAAAATGAATCGCGATGGAAAAATGTCATCGAAAAATCGTTTAACTTGTATTTCTCACTTTCGATTAACACCGAGCGTTTTTAATACCATTTTAGCTTTCTGCGGGACCGGACTTTCCCAAGGTAGTTGAGTTATTCCCATATGCGTTAAAAAAAAACAGAAGCAAATCACATGAGAAGTTATTATTCCTCGCGTTAGGACAAATGTGCTATTTTTTATCCACTTAGACATTTTTATCTTAATTTTGATTGATTTTGTAGCTTCAACTTTTTACACGAATCATTAATCGTAAGGCAGCCGATCAGAGAAGAAAAAATTCGAATAAATATTGAGAAGGCGTTTTTTTGTTATTAAAAAAATCCGTTTCACAACGTAATTGTGCTGATTATTTAGTCGAAATCTGTGAATTCATTGAATTGGAACGTAATTTGATATTCGAAGAAATTTAAATTGTTTCTTTTTTTTTACTATTAATTTTACTTCACATCGTTTTTTTGGGAAAAATGAAATGTTGGATTTGAATTAAGTGAAATGTGAATATTTCGAATGTTTGTAAAGTGGAAAAAATGGTACATTTAGCCTATTTATTTCACTCGATGTGCTATTTTCAATCTGTACTTGTCTCTCGCTGCTTTTTTCCCCTTTTTATTATCTTCCCTACTGTATTCGCTGAAATGTCGATACTTACACTTTGTACACTTGGTTAGTTGACTTTTACACGTTGTGTGATGCTTTCGAACAAAACACAATACAGCACCCACGTTCTCGAGAGCAAACATGGTTAATATTACATTCATACTATTGTCGTTGTTCTTTTTTGTTCGTACTTAGTGTTTCTCGTGTACTAAAGTCGTACAATTGAAAGATTTGATGTATCGACACTACGTGTACTTTTTATCGACACAAAACTGTACGATTCCTCGTAAAATAGTTTTGCATATTTTTTAATCATTTATAAACTTTCGATTGACAAGCTTTATTCAATTTTCTTCAAATAAGTTCATTTCAATGTTTTAAAATATAGATTTTTTGTACATTAAGATTCTGTTGAAAATATTCAACGTGGCTTTATGGTCTTTCCTGTAATTTTCATAGCAATTGATAAACTTTTTGACGTATCAAACTTTCGTAATTCGGATTTTTTTTTCTTCTATTATTTAATTTTTTTTCAGTAAGAACTTAATAATGATTGAAAAAATTGCTGAATTTTTCTCAAAATTGTATTCGTAAATTTTGTAATGTAGGATTCTCTCGCTGCTTAAATGTCTATATTTTTTTCAAAGCCTCGCAAGTAAATAAATCTTGCGAATTTAAAGATTTATAATCTTTTTAATAACAATGTGAAAAATTAATGTAATTTTTGTATTGAATGACGTTGAATTTGATTCTTAAATCGTATGGCAAATCGTTAAACTGATGTTTCGATTTCCCAGTGTCGTTGGACAAACACATTCGTTAAGCTCGTCCAATTGTACTTAAACTTTTTTTTCTCTTTGTTTTTCTCCACATCTTGTTCGTTGATCCATTTCTAATCAATCCGATTAACAGATATGTTGATACACAACGATATTGAGCGTTATACGAGTTTAGTTCGTTCTCTCGGTCCTCGATATTGGAATCGACACCATCGATTGGCCCCGAGAAATTTATTAACGAGCAGAATTGAGTGCACTCGTCATGAACCTTTTTTCAAACCCACTTTCCATGACACTCTTTTCTTCCGTATTCTCCTCTTCTCCCTCCATTGAAAAATCTCTCTTTCTCTTTTAATTCGGAATAGAAGACAAGTGGCTGAACAATATTGTCCCTACGAGACGGAGTTTTAACCCTTTCATTACTTTCCAGTCTCTTTGTCGTGTCGACCAATCGTTTTCTATCGAGTCTTCTCTTTCCATTGCTCTACTTAATTACCAATGGCAAATGAGAACGTAATTTTTTTTTCTCTCTAAGTTCGGAGTAAGCGATAGAACTTAATAATTATTTTATTCAATCCTTTTTTTTTTTTTTTATTGTATTCAATCGATTTTTACGGAGTTCATAAATTAATGTTTTCTGGTAAAAGCATTTTTTCGTATCAGTAAAAATTCTGCAAATCTATGAATTATAATTTTTAATAATTCGTGGAAAATTTCAATTTTGCAATGTGGATTTACCAAATTCTTCAACACTTCAACGTTCTATTTTAATTGACATTCAAAATTATTGATGGAAAGAAGAATTTATTTTATTTTTCTAATCAATTAAATGCTCCGAAAGTTTGAAAACATTTCTATGGTTTATTATTCATTAAATATTTCGTCGATAAAACTTAAGTTTGATGGAAAAAAAAATTGAACTATTGAAAGAGAATTCGGAAATAGGGCTTCGTTCGAAAAACATTTCAATAAACATAAAATCATTGATTTTCTATTAAAATCTTCTGTGTTCGATGTCCATTAAACTTTGAACTATTTTAGATCGAATTTACATTATTTTTTTCAACAGCATTGCATCCGATATTTCGTATTCTAATGTGTCTTAAAAAATTTATAAATATATCGAACTGTATTACTAATTCTATGTTTTTTTTTCGTTTTTCTCTATTGACAGATCGACCAAGAGCGAAAAAATGTATCCATCGATGCTCGCACGAGGAAGCGGAGCTTCCTCGTCAGTCGGCGAAGAAGGTGTCGGTATGGGAATCGGCGTTGGAGCTGAACCTTACTACAGTGTTCCTGTTGGTTCTACCGGCGGCGCACCTCAACATTGGTCTCAACCAACTTCACCAACTCCCACACACTCTTCGAGACAACCACCAAATCTTTATCAACACGTTCACAAAGATGATGACAGTGAGTGCATTTGTTAGTGACTTAAAAATGATTTTTTATTATTTTAATAAAATAATTTATAAATTAAATCATTTTAATTCGATATTAATTCAATTTTGACCAATTTTATGATCGAGTCAGAGACTCTTTTTGTCATTCAACCATTTTGGAAAGTTGAAAACATTTTTAACAAGAAGTTCGAGTTTAAAAAAATGTTATAATGACAAATTTTCGTTACTAATTGTTCCCTTTCGTTTTTTTTTTTTTTTTTTTTCCAGTTCATGGTTCTTCGGTATCTTTGGTATCAACAGCAAGCAGTCTTTACAGTTCAGCGGAAGAAAAACAAGCTCACGAGTTGAGGAAACTGAGGCGTGAATTGTTGGACGCACAGGAAAAAGTGCATTCGCTAACGAGCCGTCTTTCCGTGAACGTAAGTCATTTTTATTCCAACCAAGAATTCTTAATCGTTTTACAATTTTTTTATCAAATATTTTGTTCCTGAATATGCAACTGAATGAAATTACGTAAAAACCATCAAATGGAATGATTTACAGTTTAATTGTTTTTAAGAAAGAAGAATTGAAGAATTCCAAAATAAATTTACGAGAGTCCCCACCGATCAAATTGAAAAAATTCCAAAAATTCTAAAAATTCGAATTTTTTTCATTCCAAATATTAGACTACGGTAAAGTCGTTTGAACCAGGTACGATTTCTCAGCACTGTAAAGTGCTGCCAAATGGAGAAGAGCGAGTTGAGCGGAAGCTCGTCGTTGTCTTCTCGGCCAATGGGGAAAGTCTTTTTTCTTTTTTTTTCTGTGCCCCTCGTACTATAGCCATAGCGTCTCGATCTCTTGAGGATAGCGTGCACAACGTTATGGGCTTTGAATACGACTGTGTGTAAGAGAGAGAGAGAGAGAGAGAGAGAGAGAGAGAGAGGATGAGAAAGAGGGGATTTGGTAGGAAGCGTTGGTTGCCAGTATTTTGTACACGTCTAGTCTGCTCCGAGACACGCGCGTGTCCACATCAAAATAAGCAAAAATGTCTCGTATTTTCATTCGACCAAAATATCACGTTGTTGTGTATCGTCGTAATTAATTTTTCATTGTAAAAAATGAATAATTAGTGTAAGGATGTGTAATTCGTGAGAGTTGTGACGAATCGTTTGCAGCAGGCGATATAATCAATTATTACGATTAATTCGATTATTATTACGTTAAAAAAAAAAAATCGATTTTTGACATTCCACGTGCAATTGATACGGAATACAGTGACGACGAGTGAAACGTGTTGCTTTTTTCGATTTGTTTCTTCTTTCATGATAATTTGTTCATTTTATTCTCCCCGAGTGTTTTTTTTTTTTTTAATTCTTTATTTTTGTTTTTTAACAATTGTTGTTCGACTGTGACAAGATTCTACGTCGTTTTTATTTTAGTTTTTTCTTGCGAGAAACGTCACATTTGTCAGAGTAAACGAATGTGCTCGTGCTGTTCACAATTGTTTTATTAGTGGAATGAAAAACTCGCCATGTCGAGAGACAACGAAGTTTTTCAAATCTTCGATACACTTCTCTCGGATTCTTCGACACAATACAGGTTTGATTTCAACGAAAAAAAACAAAACAAATTTTTTGGAGTCTGAAAAAAGACACTTTCGCACTCTATTGTTCTATGTCCGAAATTGCTCTTCGATCTTACGTTTATTTCCATTTTTTTTTAAACTCTCTACGTGTACATTCGACTTTTTTTTCTTATCACCAGTCAAGAGTTATCGATTTTATTTCCTATCGATAAAAATAGAGTTTCTGGCGTACCGTCCTTTTTTTTTTTTTTTTTTGTTTTATACCCCTTTGAAACCACAGCCGGTGGTAAAGATAAGAGACTCTCAAAATCAATATTTGAATAGAGTTTTGGGAGTCTATGAATCAGATAATTCAATATTTTATCAAGTTCTCGTACAGACCAATTGGGACGATGATAAAAACGGACTCGTAAACTCTAATTTGACGTTGAATTGAAATGATTTCTGAAAATTAATATAAACAATTGAATTTTCAAGCTTTTTAATGATTACGTTAATTTTTATAACGATTTACTTCGAGTTTTTCTTTTTTTAATGAATTTCCTTTGGTCCAGTTCACTTTTAGAAAAAGATTTCGACGTTTTTTTTTCACTTTTCAATATTTTGTTGTCGTTTTACACGAGTCGATGGACGATTACTCCAAAATTTGACGTTCCAATTGTTTTCTCGTTTATTTCCATCATTCGATTCGAAGTTGGAAAGTTTTTTTAAACCAGGAAATAGGGTTTTGTGGTAATTTACGAATACATCGTTTAAAAAATGACTTTTTCGTTATTTCGATGATGGGAATAACTTCGATAATTATTCTAACAAAAAAAAATGACAAATCAAAAGAGTTTTAAATTATTACGATAAATAATACCAGACACAATGCTTTCTGGACAATTATTCTGAACAAATCTTTCTCAAATGTCACTGAATATCGTTTCTTAGACGATTTTCACACACAACCGTTGAACAGTTGGAAATAGTTCGTAAAAGGCAAAGTCTGCATGTCTTCTGGTGTCTTTTAATCCGAAAGAAACTTGGTAGATCCGCGTGAGCATGTGAGTAGATATAAAAATGTGGAGGAAGGTTTCACGTCGCTCTGATGGCAAAACTGCTGCCAAGCATCCTCGGAAGAGTTTTAGATAAGGACAGGATAAGAGAAAGAGAAAAAGAGGAAGAAAGAAAGAAAGAGAGAGAGAGAGAGAGAAGGATAAAAAATAAAAAAAGATAAAATGAAGAGCCACCCCGAAGGATCATCATAGATTCGCGACGCGTTCTCGTGAGTCTCGTGCACTCTAGTCTCGTCTCTTATTTTCTTTTTCTCTTTCTCTCTCTCCTTCTCTTTTATTCTTCTATCATTTTCCGTTTCTACGCTTTGAACACTGTTCTTGGCCATCTTCTTGGTGTCAGTTTGTTGAAGAAATTCACTGAGTTAAATAGAGAAGGAGATAAACAGAGAGAAAGAGTAAAACCGAGTGAAAAAAAAGAAAAAAAAAACAAACAAACGTTCTTGAAATGAACTCGGTCGTTCGTCACCGAGCTCTGGACAGTGAGACGTTTGAGAATCCAGTCTTCGTGTTGTTTCCAAGGGTCTAGGAATGCGAAATAACGACGAGAGAAAGGAGGCCGGTTGAGATAATTGATAGAAAAGAAATTAAACGCTTTTAATACTCTCGTCAAAATAAACAAAACCTGCAGATAAATAGCTGATAAATTCAATAAAAATAATAAAGATAACAAGACGATCTAAGGGTCATTGAGATCAACACCGAGTCGAAGATTAATCAAAGAATATTATCGAATTTCACTGCAACACTGTGAACTTAAATTTCTCATATTTTCATCAAATTTTCTCCACCAAAAGTGTCAAGAAATAAATATCCAAAAAATTATGACAACTATTAGAAAAACTAAATTCCTCACGAGACAAGAATTTATTAAGAACTTAAATTTCTCTGTATTTTCATCAATTTTCTCTACCAAAAGTGTCAATTAATAAATATAAAAAAAATGACAATTATTAGAAAAACTAAATTCCTCAAAAGAGACAAGAATTTAATAAAAACTCAAATTTCTCTGTATTTTCTTCAATTTTCTCTACCAAAAGTGTCAATTAATAAATATCCAAAAAAAATGACAATTATTAGGAAAACTAAATTCCTCACGAGACAAGAATTTAATAAGAACTTAAATTTCTCTGTATTTTCTTCAATTTTCTTTACCAAAAGAGTCAATAAATAAAAATCCAAAAAAAAAAAAATTACAATTATTAGAAAAACTAAATTCCTGAAAAGACAAATTAACACTTCAGACTTCTCCTGTTTTTCGATCATCAATGATACGAGATGTTAAGCATTTATTGAGACTACGTGATGTTTTAAGAATGAAATTGGATGCAACTCACGTATCGATAAAAAGGAAGAACAAGGTTGAATGGTGATAGGACTACCTGGCTTTTAAAAGTGTCTTCTCACACCTGTGCTTCTTCAACTGTGGTAACTCGTGGCAGGAGGGGAAACGTAGACTCGTGGGAGAAACTTCTCATCGTTAAAGTGCCATACGAGAGGGAGGCTTTGAAAAGTAAACGAAGTGAAGAGAATAGAAACAAAACGCGACGTGAATTTCGATTTGAAAGCCTTCGTGGTTTACAAATTTTATAAATATATACTGTAATAGGTCTCTGTGTATTTACGTTCCATATTTTTTTTCACTAATAATAGACTTTTATGTACTCACTTGTCTGTGTATTTGTTTCTCTTTATTTCAATTCTATGGGAATATTTTCGACCATCTAACAACGTCACGTTACCACGCTTAACATATCACATCCAAAGAATTCTTCCGCCTCGGGAAATTCAATTTTCTCTCGAACTGTTAATATTCTCGTTAAAGAATTCAATGCCTTATACATTCGTGTTGCTTATTAGAAAAATATTCCTATTTTTCAACCTCGTTCAGACACTTCAGTAAATATTTTTCTATAATCATAAAAACAAAAACACTGAAAATTCAAAAATTGCACGCACAACAGTCATTTTTCGACGATTGTGTAATCGTTTATCTCTAACTCGTGATTTATTATTCGAAGCAAGAAAATTGCATCATGAAGCAAAGCAGTCAGTGCTGAAGAGGCGAAAAAATAAATCGTGTTTTTTTTTTTTTTACTTTTATTTGTTTTTTTTTTTTGAAGTCCTGTAGGATTTAGAAGAAAAAAAATCGATCAGATTTCTTTAAATTTTGGTTTTTGAACATAAAATATTTGGAAATAAAATGAATTCTGCAAGCAGACAAATAATTCCATGACTTTTTGACATTATTAAATTCTCAGCACGCCTGAAACCTTCAAATCGTAAAAAATTATTCACAATTATTATCGTGCTCGAAACAAGAGTCATAAAAAATATGTTTGAACGATCAAATAAACACAAACGTGAGATGCATTTTTAGTTCGTGTTTTAAACTGTTGACTTCCTTCGAGTTACTGAAAGTATCGATTTGGATCGACACGCTGCTGTCTCGGGAGGGGAAAAAAGGGACCCTCCATATTTTTCTCGTCCAAAGGACAATATTCTTTTGGAACCAAATTGTAGGCCCGTCGGAGACCCCGAGATCACGTTTGGTCCAACGAAATATTATCCCCCCCTGCTGCTTTCTTATATACACTAAGAAATACAATGATTGGCCTTAGTTATTGGAAAACATAAAATTTCAGCTTAGAAAATTGTAAAAAAAATTTTTAATACAAATTTTCTAGACGTCAATAATAATTGCATCGAAAAAATGATTTTTTTATACAAATATTTGACAATTTACGTTTTTATACATTTCGATTTCAGAAAATTGTAATTTTCTGAAAGAATAATCGAAGTTTCGAAAAAAGTTTTAATCAAAAATGGAAATCGATTGTAAAAGTTTTAGTTACTCAAGACTTTGTCGAGTGTTGCTATTTGCGGGGATCGAAACATCTGAAAATTTCGTTAAAGTGCCAATAAATGTAACGATATGGTTGCTGGGTGACCGTAAGTCGAGAGTACGAGGTACTTGAGATTTACGATCACCTTTGCCTTCTGTCGCTGACCCTTACGAGGGCTTAAGACCGAGGTACAAGACGAACGAGAGTTGGACAATCGATTTCTTCGTGTACGAAGTTCAGCCCCGTCGTTTTGGTGGCTTGCACGTGTAGAAAATTTCGTTGGTTGGGCCATGAATCGAGGCAAAAGAGAATCTTTATTCTTATTGGATGGATACGGTGAACGAATGTTGAACCGAAAAATTGTGGAGCTGTTGGGATCCCTTGAGAAGATCGAGAACGTCCCTTTACGTTTTGGGGGAAAGTTTCCATGTGTTTCACGATCGTGTTTCTTTTTTTCTCGACTTTAAAAAAACTCACAAAACGTTGCACGAATGCGTCACAAAAAAATTGAACAAACCATTTAAACCTCGTAATAAAAAAAAAAGAAAAAAAAAGAATTTTATTCTGAAAAAAATTCATTGGCAAATAAAAATCAACATAATTTCATCAAATATTCACAAAACGTTGTACAAATGCGTCAAAAAAAATTTTACAAACCATTTGAACCTCGTAATAAAAAAAAAAGAAAAAAAAACAATTTTATTCTGAAAAAAATTCATTGGCAAATAAAAATCAACATAATTTCATCAAATATTCACAAAACGTTGCACAAATGCGTCAAAAAAAATTTTACAAACCATTTGAACCTCGTAATAGAAAAAAAAAGAAAAAAAAAGAATTTTATTCTGAAAAAAATTCATTGGCAAATAAAAATCAACATAATTTCATCAAATATTCACAAAACGTTGCACAAATGCGTCAAAAAAAATTTTACAAACCATTTGTACCTCGTAGTAAAGAAAAAAATAGGAAAAAACAAATTTATTCTGACAATAATTCATTGGCAAATAAAAATCAACATAATTTCATGCAAAATTCATGGTGCAATATCGATGAAACGTCATTGCAGAATTTCCGCAATATTAAAACACGCCCAACATACCAGAAAATAGTGTCTCATCGTGGTTAGAATGTCCAACAAAGTGGTGATGCTGTAATAAGAAAAAATAGAATCGTGTATGTTAAAAGCAACAAAGCAGCCTTGATCGGTTACAAACTCTGGACATTTGTCCCTGTGCGTTTCAAATACTTGCATTAGCAAGTCTTATGAGATGGTTTTTTTTTTTTTCATCAGCTATAAACCATCACGACTATTTATCGAAACACACACACATCTCTATACGTTTCAAAACGACAAATTCAACACCAATACATATTAAAAATAATTATATATGTTAAACGATCGTGACGAGTATCGAGAATGCGGAGATTCCACAGTCTATCACCTGTTGACGAGACCAGAGATGGAACGATGATGCGAACGATTGTGTAATCGGAAGCAAATTCAATTTTTTCCTCCCACCGAGTCAATCCGAGGCAATCCTTCAGATCATAAAAATTCGAAGGAAAATCAATTTTATCTATTCGATTTTAATCTATTGACAATTTTTTACGAATAATCTCAAAAAGTTTTCATCGATTGTCACCGATTAATCATTTTCTGGCCAATTTTTTCGTCACGTATTCGATCAAAAGTGTAGTCGAATTTTCTCAGATTTAATAAAAAATATCAATCTTCTTTTTTTTTACGTTTCTGTATTGTAGAGAATTTTGATGATGGATCTTAAAGGTTGAGAAAAAATTGTCAACAGTTGGTCGTTACTTGCAGACAGGAGAATCATTTGTAATGATAATTCTCCTGTCGTCTCTTTTTCTCCTCTCTCTTTCTCTCTTCACAGCATCTCTGATCCAAGATTGATTTCCCAATGACGACAAAGACGACCATGAAACCCCCTCTTCCTTGGAGCTGTAATGTGATGGTGAAAGAAATATCTATATCTATAGAAAGTAACGTACCAGAATTGGCCCTTATTGTTGTCGTAGACTAGGAGAGAAAGAAAGAGAAAGAGAGAGAGAGAGATAGAGAGAGAGAAACATGCCGTCACTATTTTACCCGGAGGGCATTGAGTGGGCCCTCGGTTATTAATATAATTCTCAAATGATAAACGATTGACAGTATGAAGAAATGTTAAAAAAAAAAAAAAAAAAAACAAGTCGACAGATCGAACTTATTAAAATGTCCCACATCGATCGACATTGCTACTTAAAAATTCCATGTCACAAAAAGTCTAGGACAATAGATCGTAAATCAGGTTACAATAATTTTTAGTTTGAAGGAGTGTTAGTGTGTGTAGATAAAGATTTGTTCAATAGTTGAATAAATCAGGTTTCGAATCGACGAAAACCGTGACAAATTTGAAATATTATTCTTTAAGCATCGCAGTAAAAAATGCTCCAATGAAATTCTCTTAAATTTAGAAAATAAAGATTGTAGAGATCGTAAAAAAAGATTAGGCTACGCCTGTGAAACGTGAGGCCCTTTTTTCCAAGGGCCCGGATCCTGGCTACTGTCGTTACTTTACTTCACAATTTACAATCTTCAGTACCAGCAGATTCTGTCAAATAAATTTTACCAGGAGCTAGAAATACGTCAAAATGATAAATAAACAATGTGAGAATGAAGTTTAAAAAATTTGAATGACAATCGATAACAACGGAGCTCAGATTTTTGTTCCAGTCGATTCCACCTTTTCGTTGATTCATTTATTCTCATCTGAGTCGATAATCTCTCTCCATTTTGTCCTTTTTGGCTCGATCTCATAACGAGAAGTATTTATTCTCGATTTCTCTATTCTCGAATATCGTCCGAGCGAAAATAATCGCCAAAGAGGATTAACGAATGCTCATTCGTAGCATTTTCGTCTACAAAACTTGGCAATCTCTTTTCGAGCAGAAACTTTCTGCGAAATCTTTTATTTCGTGCCTCAAACTTCGTCCCATAATCCTGTCCCAGGAAACCCGAATGATTTAACTCTTTTTTCTACAAATTTGAAACTAAACTCCAAGAAATAGTTCTCACAACAGGAATCGTAAATCAATATTTTATCATAATAATATTTATTTACACTAAATATATTTGTAGAAAAAAAATAATAATATTTGACGTACAGATTTTTTTTTAATTCTGACGTTTCTATCATTTTTTGCCTTTTTATTAATTGTCCTAGAAGGTGAAGCCGCGCGGCACGTCTGAGTAATGACGGTACACGATAATAACGCATTCGCGGCGTTCTTCGTACTCGTATCTTCACTACCAATGATTCTTTCGTGTCCCTTTTTTTTCTTTCTTTCTCTTATTCCCCCTCGTATAGACTCGAGTTTAATTCGACTCCATCGAGCTCTCTTTCTCGTCGCTGTGTCTCGTAGTAACTTACTACTAATACTATCATTTTTATTCTCTCGTAAAATACGTCTATATATATATAGACGTGAGTGAATATAACTTCGTATCACATATACATATATATACAGATACAAAGATCTACGAGAGCCTGCAAGCAAAGATCCAAGACCCCGGTCTCTTGATTGAAGCCAACTGGTCGACCAATCCAGTCTCTCGACTTATTAAAACTCACGTCGTCGTTATGTCTTTTGTCTCTCCTTATGACGCCAGGGATATTTGAGACGTGTACTCAACAATCCACTCTCTGTATCTTTTAACATGTTTTTCAATTTTTTTATTCAAAATTACCACTTAATACTCCTAAACATTAAAACTTACTGCTCAAATATCACCAGGACAATAAAAATTCATCAAAAGTATGAAAAATTCTGTCCATCTATGCCCAGAATTAATATTATTCAAAATGACAATTCAAAACAGCAGCAAAGTTCAGTTATCACTAAATAATGAATTCCAATTTCCTTTTACAAAGAAAACGCATATTAAAGTTAGGAAAAAAGTTCAGCATCCCTGAAGAATCATTTTTAAAGAACTTCTGGAAAAATATTTCATAAATTAATCAAAATTTGATTAGATTTTGATAAGGAATTTGCAATCGCAAAGTAGATTTTGAGTGAAGCCTACAATGAGAAAAAAAAAAGTTTATAAAAACCTAAATCTAATTATTAAATGATTTTTAAAACAACGTGATATCGAACTATACTCATGACGATCGTTTGATTATTATTAGCCATCTGGGAATCTAGATTACGAATGTGTTGTTCGTACTCTGGGTTTTAATTCAGCAAGAGGGGTTTTTTTAAATGAAAATGGGAGTAGGTCATGAAATAGAGCCTCGTAGACGAATATGATAATTTGTTTTATTCTTTATAGATCTATAGATGCTTGTAATCGAAAGATATAAACACATAAGAAGTATATATTTGTGTGTGTATATTTATAGAAGGTTTGTTAGAAAAGGATTCTGGTGCATGGTGGGCCAGACACGAGCATTGTGTTGTTGAGAATGTGGGCACGGTCGGTGCAACGGGGATAAATGAAGGAATAGAGAAAACACGATGTAACAGAACACTAGTGTAACAAAGTTTACTCGATTTCTCCCTCTCCGTCGCTGCTCTCTGTCTTTCTTTCTCTTTAGAGAAAGAAATGCATAAAACGAGCACACATATCGAAATATAGCGTTTGGCCTTATTTGCCTCTTTTGTTATGGGCTCTTCGAGGCATTATTGTCGAAGGAAAATAATGGAAATAAGTTGCAAAAAAGGTTGAAATCTCTTTTGGTACAAAACTGAAGCCCTGGGGCAAAAAACAATTTAAAAGGATACAACGAACGAGAGAAACACGTGTTTGAGGAAATCGATGACGAAAGCATTTGGGTCTCGGTCGAGAGAGACAGGTCTTTTTCCATCAATAAGGAAAGTTCGCTTCTTAGCTGATGCCTTAACGTTATGGGTACGTACGCATATGTACTTTTTTCTCGTACATACAAAAAGAGAGTTTCCTACAACACTTATGTGCACAGCAAAGGACGTGCCTTTCGTGAGTCTTAAAAATTATGCTGGACTAGTGAGTTCTTCGTAAATTGACGATAATCCACGACTCTTAAAGTTGTCACGTTTTTGTGACCGAGGAAAATCGTTTCTTTGTTGTACTCGTACCTTTAAAATAAATAATTTCATAGAAACTTTGAAAAATTTTTTTTAGTGGCCGTACGTGCCAAATGTTTGTCTAAGAAAATCATTTTCTTCTCGTTCTAACTTCGTTTATGTTTTTTAACGAGTTTTGTCATTTTTATTATTTTTCGTATATTGAATGAAGAGGATTTTTTTTCTTTTTTTTTTTGAAAAAAATTGAAGACACGAGGTCGTTTAAATTATTGCACTTTCGGAATATTCTTAACGTGTTTTTTTTCTTTTCTATTTTTTTACTCTTTAATTTCTTTTTCCTCCTTTTTTCTTAACATCCCACACGGTGTTACAAGTTCACGAGAATCTCACGTTTAGCGTTTTATGTCCGATTTTATTGCTGAGATAATCACTCTCCAACGATAAGTCGTACGACCTCGCCTCTATACTCGCCCAACGTTTTCTTTTTCGTTTTTTTTTTTTTTTTTGTGTTCAACCTCAGTTCGACTCTATACACAATGACTATGCTGTACGCATTAAAACTCCCCAAACTTCCGCAATCGAAAGGTGCGTCATCCTAGCATTTTGGAACAAAGTTAATGACACGGTCGTGCCTATTACGTACGAAAGTTTTTTTTTTATCGGATAATCCATGAATCAGTTGTCCAGGTGTTTCTGATCGATAGTTTTTATCGTCATTACCATCGAAAATAATGATTGATAAGAAAATGTGAAGAGTTATCTTTCCAGCTGCAGAAACAAATTTGTTTCATTATTTTAAAACCATTAAGAGGGAATTCCAAGTTTAATTGTTTAAAATTCGTATGAACCTTCTTAATAATAATAATCAACTGTGCGTAAAATTTGAGAAAGTTTGACCGTCTAGAAATCGAGTTATTTGTTGTGAAAAATCGTCTTTTTTCGTAACTTCCCACGAGACCTCGTGTCAAAGTTGCGATTTCAAACACTCAATATCTCGATCACTAGACGGTGAAATTTTCTCAAATTTTTGACACATTATAATACGATGCTCAAGAAGATTGACGCAAAATTACTAAAAATGATCTTGAAAAAAATTGTGTCTGAATTTTTTTAATAATTCGGAAATTTTCTTATTTTTTTTTTCTCTCGATTTTCTATAAATTGAAGTCAAATTGAATAATTTGAATGAAAATCTGTTAAAATGTGGGGAAAAATATCTAGGTTTATCACACGATTCAGTAGTTCCGTTGAATTTTATCTTTTGCTGTACTTTTGATAACATCAAAGATGCACGAACCTCAAACGTATGCACGATAAGTTTTAATCTTATCTCGAATGCTACGTTCCACTAATGCTGCTAAACAGATACGTTGTTAAATAAAGATTCGAGAAGAATTATGTTTCCTGTGTCATTTTCTATAGTTGCACTTTCGAGGTCTTTCTGTTAAGAGAATTCGACTATTTTTTTTTTTTTTTTTACCATATTCACGAAATTTTGTAGATTTTATTTTATAATAAAATAAAGAAAAGAAAAGAATAAAAGAAAAATTGAAATAAGGAAAAATGAAGAAAAATCAATCAATTAATTCATTCATCGGATTTTCCTAATCATTAATTCGTCGATTGCAAAAAATCGTTAGGATATATTTGTGATTTATAAAATTGATATTTTTATGAAAGTAGACAACTGTTTAGTTTTCTGCTTGTAGCGGGTGAAATTGAACATAATCCCAGGTCTGTGATCGTTCAGAAACCGCAACCGGAAATTCCTCGGTAAACGTTTATTCGATCGTGGAAAAAAAAGAAAAAAATTGTAAGGAGGATAGAAAATGAGTTCGAACTACAATAAAAGATTTCTCAAAGATCTTGCACGTTTTTTTTCTCAATTTTCAACGAGATCGTTTTTATCCAACCCTCGATTTTAATTTCTCACTCAAATCGGATTCACCGCAAAGCAATAATAACGTTTTCTAAACGCAACAAAATTGCAGAATAAATCTTCCGTGAATGATTTGCTCGGATTTAATGGAATTTAAACATTTCGTATTAATTTTTTTTTTTTTTTGTTTTTCGTACTGTTCGGAGATTCGAAAAAATTGTGGTTGAAATAATCGAATTGGAATATAAACGTCTGTTTAAATGATTATATCGCGATGAAATCAGACGCGCAATCATATCGAAAAAGGATAATAATCGATGAATGTGCACAAGCAGGCGGAAGTCTCGTTTACCAGAAGAATTTGCCTGGAGGCGCGATCGCGAGGAAGATGAGAAAAATTCTCGATGTCTTGGCGAGAGACGTTGTGTGGCAAAATCACATGAATACGAGTGTCTCGGTGAAGAATCTTCTTCGCTTGTTGGAAACGAGAAGTCTTCACGGATCATTCTCCAAGAGATGTTCTAAAGAAACTCGATCGTATGTCTCCCGTACCTCTCTCGAGCCACGGGCAAGCTTCTTCCACTTTTTCCACACACGATCCACTATTCTCTACCATACTAAACAATCTCTCCTCCTTTTGCCTTCCTCCTTCGTCGTTCGAGCACTTGTGTTTATTCTTCTCAACAGTTTTGTGTCAAATGTCCACCTGCGATCGTTCATCAACGTTCTTGAACTTGGGATTCCGGTTGAGACACTCCACGCAATAGATTTTTCTTTTTATATTTTTTTTAATTTTTATCTGCAACAAATAGCACATACGTTTTTTTTTTTTTTTTTTTTTTTTTTTTTTTTTATAAAATGGGAAAACACGTTGGAATTTTCAGCGACAAAAAATAAGTTGTAATCATTCACCAATTTGTTGATATTTTAACAAATTTCTCTGATCATAATAATTTTGTAAAACGAAAAATAAAAAATTAAAAAAAAGAAAAAACATCGGTAACGTGCCATTTTTGAAGTTTTTATGAATTATGAAAATTTTATAAAAATTGCTCGCTCGTCGATCGCAAACTACTCGAAGCAGTGAATCGATCAATTTCGTGAGAAAGATGTTTTTTATGAAAGAGAATAAACGATGTATGGAAAGTCTTAAAAGTGTGTAAACTGAAGGCGTGTTCAAAGAGTTATGGTTTTAAAGCTGCAAGGAAGTGATGTTTAAGGCAAAGTTGAGTTTAGATGTCAAATGTAATAGATACGTTGCCAAGGATCATCGATCAAGAGAAATCGTAGCCCGGAATCTAAAAGTTGAATTTTTTATGCGCAATTGCGATGAGGCATCGTGTCAGAAATTGATGATAATTTTATATTAACCTCTGAAGCAAAAACTTCGATGAAGAACGAGCCTGGAAATTTTTTTCTTCATCAATTCCAGGCCATTGGATTAAAATAATTTGTTTTTTAATCAACAATTATACTACAACGATTAAACAACAGCATTTTTTTCATTACCAACAAAATTTTGACACATTTTATTTGGAAAAACGTCGTAAAATGTTGGAAATTTAAAAAAAATGCAAAAAAATCTTTAGCACGTGATAAAAAACGACTGGCAATTGGATCAAATTGCAATTGAATTGGAATAATTTGCTTTTTAATCACCAATTAAATTACAACGATTAATCAAAAGCATTTTTTTCTTTACCAACAAAATTTTGACACAATTAATTTGGAAAAACGTCGTAAAATGTTGGAAATTGAAAAAAAAAGAAAAAAAATTCTTTTAACACGTGATTAAAAACGACTGGTTGCAACTTTCCATTGGTTAGTATAGACACTGAATAATGTTCTATTTGTGTTACTGAAAATGCTAGATCATTGACTGGGAAGCTTTGCTAATGCTATAGACGTGATCACACACAACTATTATACTTCGTCGAGCTGACAAGGCATCTCTCTCGTTCTCTTATTCCTTTTTATTTTCATCACTGCTTATTTCTATGCGTGTATTATCGCACACACCGATTCGTGCATCTCTGTGGACTCGTGTATCAGGCGTTAAATCGTCGTTCTCTTTGCCTGCACGGTAAAAGTGAGATTACTCCTCGCTCACTCCGCGGTGTACTGTCGATCGCATGGTTGTTGCAGCTAATCGTTAAATATAGATGAAGCGAACGCATAAAGCCGCTTTTACCGATCTACTCTTTATTTATCTCGCTTTCGTTACCGTTCGTTTCTACTACCACCATACTATTCGAGATGAACAAAAAGACATAAAAACAACTTACACAAATGACTGAATTAAACAGCTTGAGCTATTCTGAATATCTGTTTTAACTTGTTACGAAATTTCTCTATATTTCGTACCAGATTTTTCAGACTTTTATTTTTTATTCTTAAATTTTAATTAAATCCCCATATAATTGATTTTTATTGAGAAAATTCATAACTTTATTCATTCAAATTAACCAGCCATAGAAAAAAAGACTATTTTTGCATAAAAATTTATCATAATCTTTTAGAAATTACACTTAATAATAAATTTTGAATTTACCATAAACTTCCCTTATTTTCGGACGTAAAAACTTGTTTTTTTTTGTTTTTTCTTCATTAAAGATTGATTTCTTTTCTCTCGCTTAATCGATTTTATAAAAACATAAAAATGTTAATAGAGGACAAAAGGTATGAAGAAAAATATAGAGTTACATTAATAACGGCATAGAGTTGAATAATAGACAACGTTTCAAGCACCCAATTCCCACACCCTTTGCGCTGTCTTTATGGAGCGCATCCCATCATATTATAAGCTTTAGTACAGTGCATCACGTATCAGATGCAACATGTGTGTATATACAGCAACTACTGCTCACAACTAACAATTCTGTGGCTCGATGATGACGAGTTATGGGTTAGCTCGATTGGCTACATAACCAACAAACACACACAAAACACACAACACACAAAACACACACAGAGTGAAGAGTGGTCACGCTGCCGATGAAGTGGGTTAATTGAGGCGCGTGAGTACCCGCGGGAGTCTTTCGGTTCTCGCGACGATCAAATCCGATCACCTCTTCTATATGCCTCCGGCTCGATAGGGTGTGGGCACCAAGATTTACCTCTCGACGAATTAATCATCCGTATTAAAGATGAAAAATCAACTCTCGTAATCAATGAGCACAAGATTTTTTGTCTTAACTCAAGATAAATTGCGTTGAACTAAAAACGGTTGAGCTCGAGGTAAAAAAAAAGCGTTTCGCTTCAATAAGATTTTGAGAATATGAGGAAAAAAAAATCGTCTAAGTTTCTTAATTAAATCGACGAGGAATTGGGCGTTTTTTTTCATTGATTTCAGTATAATCAAAACCTTTTAATATATATATTTTTTTTTTCATTTATTTCATTTTTAGTTATTTATAGAGAATAAAAATTCCGTTAAACCACGGAGTGTGGTTTTTTTTTTTTTTTTATAATACAGAAATCGTGGAGTTTTGGAGTTACGTTCATAAATGTATGATAAAAAAAAGCGAATATCAGAGGAAAAATAAAAAATAAAAGTTAAAGCTCCAAACCGCCGGAAGGCGTAACTGATTTATACCAAAAAATCATGATAGTTGGTTGGCATTGTTATAGCCTTTGGGGATCTGGTTCGTTGCCCCTTCGAACGTGCGTGGCTTCGGGCCATAAAGTGCAAACATCGCGATTACCTAACATCAGAGAGAAGGAAATAAAATACCACGTGCGTGTATGTCGTTTGTTGGAAAAGGAACATTTGCCGTTAGGGGGAGTTCGCGATCTTTGGATCGCGATTTTCCAAACTCCGAATTTCTAAGGGATCACCATTTTTTTTGTTTGTTTTTTAACCATTATAAAGGTTCACTGACTTGAGAGAATGAAACTCGCTGCTATTGAGGAATAAGAGAAACAAAAGACTTTTGAAGTCTTTATATGCCATAGCAGGATAATCACAGGGCGCCGATGGCAGAGCCCTCTTTCTCTCTATATCAGTGAGCCGCGAACGCAGCTGACCGAGAACAGCAACATAACTATCGCTCCGGAAAGTCCACAGAATCCGGACATTCTCTTGAGCTTCTCTTTCTCTCTCTCTCTCTTTCTCTCTTTCTCTTTTTCTCTCTTTCTCTCTTTCTCGTCCTTTTTTTCTCTTTCTCTTTGTGATGGTAACTTTATGGTGTTGAAGAGACCCGATAAGGCCTTATGGCAAAAGTCTCACAATAAACCGCAGCCATAAAAGCGATGTTTCTCTTCATATGAACTTCAGTATTCAGCTACTTGATATATTGACTCCAAAAAAGTGCAAAACCATTTTCCTTCATTTTATTTCAAGATAAAAAGCATTTGCAGTTTATCAAATAGACGAGAGACCAAATTGTGCAAAAGCTTCGTATTAAAAATTCCCAAAAACACTGTGGAACCGAAAAATCGAATAATTTGTAAATCTTCGAAATTTAACAGTCGCTGAAACAATAAATATTCTTCGTGCATTCAAATCTCTCAAGAAAATGATACTTGACAGATCGAAATATTTAAACAAAAATGTCCAACCACCACAATTCCTTATTTTCTTCTTCAACAAGGTTTACTGACCACAATATATTCTCAGCAAGAGTCAATGTACAGTGAACAGACTCGTAGTTATATTTCTACAGCACTGTAGACTCACTATAAAAATATACAGGTTAATTCACAAAAAAATTACGATATTTTATATCATAAATCTCAAAACACAGACCAGTTTTTCGAAAATACTGAAAATAACTTCCTCAAATAAAAATAAATAAATAAATAAATAAATAAATAAATAAATAAAGTAAATAAAATAAGAAAAATTAATAGAATTAATAAAATTAATAAAATAAAAAAATAAAAAAAATAAATACATAAAACAAAATTTATATTTTCATTAAAGAAATTCTGCAAATAAAAATAAAGTGTTCCTAAGCAATCAAGTTCCAAATTCTCCATAAAAATGAGGCGTTAAAAAAAGTCTGGCACTGTAGAGAGAGAGAGAGAGAGAGAGAGAGAGAGAGAGAGAGAGAGAGAGAGAGAGAGAGAGAAAAAGAGTCAAGAATGAAAAAAAATTCAGGAACTAATGTCCCGATATAAAAATCCTGTATTTTGTATAAAATTTTGCAAGTTTTCGTCACAAGCAAGTTTTTTTTTTCTCCATTAAATAAAAATTCAATATGGTTCTCATTAAAGATACATAATAATTTATGAATGAGCCTGTACGTGTGTTATAAAATGTACAAAAGTATACAGTGTTAAGCAGACTATATGATCGTGCAGAGAGCTTCAATATTTCCTGACTAGCTGTAGAGCTGTAGCCAAAGAACCGTTGGATTCAAGGTCTCTCGTGTATCTTTCGCGGGGGTCTATCCGATGTCTTCTCGTGTGGACATACGCGATCCAGTTTCGCTAATGATCATCTTATAGCCATACGCAAATAAACGAAACTGAATGGAAAAAAAAAAAAAAAAAAAAAAAAATCAAAAAAAAAAAAGATCTTTTTTCTCTGTACGTTTGGCTTCGTGTGAGTTATATGTGTAGCACGAAACAATGCAGCGACAATATCTGCTCCGATTTTGCGCCACTCCTTGGCCATGCCCAATGTGGCCACGTCAGTTAGAAATCGACAAAAAAAAAAACAAATAATTACATATATATGCATCAGATATAATGATACGTGAGCCATGGACATAAAAATAGAAAAGTAAGAAAGTCGTGAGGTCATTGGGGGATAATAATAATAATAATAATAATAATAGTCCCATAATCTGTCACTTATATAATTAGTGATAAAAAAAAAGAAACACAGATATTAATATCGTGACGTAATTTAAAACGAAAATTTGGTAACCCTTATCAATGAATTAAAATCCAAATCCAAACTGATCTTTGACATTCAATAAAAATCTTATTAATCCGATCGAAAATGCTTATAAACCGAAATTGGGCTAAAAATATCACAGAGTTTAATTCACTCGTTATCCTCGTATTTACGATGAAAATAAATACTAAAGAGAATAAAAAAAAGGATGAAAATAATGAAAGACTCGTGAGTAGTTCTCGGGAAAGCGACCCCAAGACCTATCCGAGTAATTAATACAAAGCTGAAGACGCTTCGTTTATCTAAGTGGTCGATCGAACGAGCTGCGAGGAAAATAGTAGAAGAACGAAAAGAGAGAAAGAGAGAGAGAGAGAGAGAGAGAGAGAGAGAGAGAAAAAGTTGGTATATTTATTTTACAAGGAAGCAAACGTTCCAGATGTCTTCGCAGCTATAACACAAACGCTCTTGGCTGTAACACGCACTTGGAAATTAACCCGCAGGCACATTATAGCCCCACAAAGTAATTATTATTACTCGCACATACGTTTTTTTTTTTTTTTTTTACTCTTCGATCTAATCGCACTTTTTGCCTTTTATAGTTCCAACATATTTTCGCGTAACTGTGTATCGCTATGCTTTAACCTCGAGGGCTTGTCTTATCAGGGATCCCGGGTTACGCGTCTTCCAACCGAAACGAAACGATACTCGAAACGATAGTAAAAAAAATACTCAGTAACACATTTAACAGTAAATAGATCGATTACCAAACAGCAAACAAACGTTTAATGCGCGGATTTCAAACTCTAGAAACTTGAGAATAACAAAACCGTTCGTTCTCCAAGAGGTTCCTGGCTATACAAAGCTTGTTTATATTTATGTTAATATTTATATCTATACCTTTCAAATGTATAGAAACTTTAAGGAGCGACTGAAATGCAGAGACTACACTCTGTAATGTAATTTCATCTCGGTAACTATCGTCCGCATGATAAGAAACAAAATCTCTTCTGTATACGCCTCGCAGACCAAGTTACTTGCACTCAATCTGGGTCAGACTTAACTAAGGAATTAGGCCTTTATTCTTGCCATTTTTTTACTTATGATTCTAGGGGAATATTTATGACTTTGAGGACTTTTGATATAAAGACTGTTTAGTCATTGTTTTGAATTTGGATAAATTACAAAGATTTTGGAATGTGTTTTATCACTCGAGTAGGTGGAGAACAATTACTTGATATTTGCAATTTTTTTTTATTCTGGAGTACCAATCTCGTGCTAGGGGAATATTTATGACTTTGAGGACTTTTGATACAAAGACTGTTTAGTCATTATTTTGAATTTGGATAAATTACAAAGATTTTGGAATGTGTTTTATCCCTCGAGTAGGTGGAGAACAATTACTTAATATTTGCAATTTTTTTATTCTGGAGTACCAATCTCGTGCTAGGGAAGTATTTATGACTTTGAGGACTTTTGATACAAAGACTGTTTAGTCATTATTTTGAATTTGGATAAATTGCAAAGATTTTGGAATATAATTTATTAGTTAAGTAGGTGAAGAGCAATTTCGGATAAGACTGTAGAATAAGACATGAATCTTGATCGTGCATATTGAATATTCCACTCAGGTCACTGTGGTCGTCGTCGTCATCGTCGTCGTCAAATCTAATAAAAGATTGTCCATGGTGCAAAGTGTCGAACGAAAAAGTGTCAATTTCGTGATCGTGAAGTACATGCAAGTGAAGAACAACGAGCCAACAACGAACAGTTAAATTTTCTTGTTTTTTTTTTTATTTATCGTTGACGTGAATATCTCGAGGAAAAAAACTCGATCGCCCACTTTGGTATAATAATCAGTGTTCCGTTTGTTTGGAATAAGTTCGCCACGAAAAAAGTTGGACTTTCGTAAACATAAATATTTAGATGCCATGAATATCGTCGATTGAGAAGCAAATCGAAAGCTCTTGACACAAGAAATAATAGTGAAAAAAATAAAATAAAAATAAAGATAATGGATCTCAACGTTTGCTCGAGAAGAGTTCACGATGGTTACGCGACCATACGATCTCGTGGGCGAAATCGTCCACGCGCTGTTTACAGATCAGACTCAGAAGAGTTGCTCAAGGACGCCGGTGGTCCTTACGCTCTTCCTCGACTCTCGAACAATCCATTATCGAACGAGCAAATTCATCAAGTGCCAAGATGGACGGATACTGGAAAAAATAAATTGTCCGAGAATTATGGAACGTTAAGAAGGTCCAAAAAGAATCCTGATGTTTGCCTGGATGCAATGAAGGGAGAAAAAATTGTATTGAACACATTTTCCAGTAGCAAAAATCAATTGGATCGCGAGCATGGCAGCGTCAAGGACGAGAGAGAAATTCATGAGCGTCTGTACGACACTGTTCCCCTAGAAAATCCTCAGGAGGATCATTGCCCAGGTCGATCATCAGAAATCGGTAAAAATTCATTGAATTTCATTCGCAACGAAAGGCTCAAAGCTGTTAATAATCTTTACGACACTGTGGCGGATGAAAAAGTGTCAAAAAAGGTAACGAGACGAAAATCGTCTGAAGATGAAGGTAAAAAAATGAATGGAATTTCGAGACAACCGATCTACGCGGTGCCAAATATTCCGAGGCAGTGCAACGACGAGAAATTTGATTGCCGATTAAGCAACGACGGGAACTACGTTCCAAGTGGCGATCTTTATCGAACAACGGCTCGTTACATCGAAGATATAAATCGTAACATCGCTGAGATTGATAAAAGTTACGAAGAATTACGATGTTCATCAAACTCGAGTTCAATCAATTCGGCGTACGGTATAATCAACAAAGTTCCAAGATCTAACGATTCCTCGATCGAACAAATCGACGACAATGTTTATTCGGGATTTCATCGCAAAAGAGATATTTTAGCACCAATGCCACCGATATCACCAAATTTTGGTGAAAACACCGAAATCCCATCAACTCCAATATTAACGAGAAATGACGGAGAAAAAAATAACGAACAAGCTTCAAGATTCGATTTTAAAATACCACGGAATTCTGATCAATGCCGAGAATCTGTTAGAACGAGGCCAAATTCTTACGGTAAATTACCACCAAAATTACTGCCTCGATCCTCGTCAATGGACAATAATTCATTGAGACACTCAACGGGCTCAACGACCACGAGCTCTTCAACTAAATCGACGGAATCACTTTACGCCATAAGCGAAACTCTTCTGCTGGAAATGCCAAAAATCAATGATCCCGATAACGAAATGAAATCAAGTAAAAAATTAAAATTTCCAAAAAGTTTAGAGAACGATGAACGGGAATTAAATAAAAATGATTTACGTAACGCTATTGATTTGAGACTTCGAAGAAATCGAAGCTTGACTCGAGAGGATGATGCGACGAGGATAAATAACGATAAATGTAAAATAAATTGTCGTAACAGCGGCAGAGTTAACCGATCGCGAGAGGACTCGATGACCTTGAGCGAGAAAGATCAAAGATGCTGCTACATTGCGCCAAACGCGTTGAACGTTACGAACAAACCAGCTGCTTGTACTCGGTCACGTTCTAGGTGCGTCGACCTTCTCGAAGGAGACGACTCGAGGATAAACGACTCGAGGAGAGTCAACAACAAAAGAAGAAACGTTGAAAATAATGGCGTCAGTGAAGCGCCGATCGCCTCCAAAGAACAATCTCATTTAATAAATGATCATTCTACTGGAACGATTCGTCGGAATCGTTGTTCATCTAGAATGGAAGACAATGACGATTGTTACAACGACGACAATGATGAAGAAACAACTTCATTGATCGCGAGTCCAAAACGCCAAGCAAAAATCACGAGTTCTCAGAGTGATTTCCGGAAGAAAAAAAATGCTTCTTTATCAAGAAAGAGCAGACCAGGCTCCGAGAATGGAGAACAGGTTCACATTGAATGGAAAGATTTTGAAGAGCGACGTTACGGCACTTTACCAAATAGAAGAACTAAAAATTCAAGACCTTTGCACAAATCCAGCGAAGACGTACTCGAGAGCGAGAGAAAGTGTCAAGACGATTCTGTCATTGTGCAAAGATCGTGCATCAGTACAATGGACGTTAGAAACGAAGCTGAGAATCTCAGAGAAGGTAGAAATCCAAATTTGCTTCCACTCTACCTCGTGGACGCTACGGAACTTATTATTCAAGGACAAATGCACCGAAAAGTTCAAAACAGCGGTACAATGAATGAGGAACCTTTGGAGATCGACGAAATCGCATCCTCCAAGTCCTCCAACTCGGTTTTCAATGACGAAAATGATAAAAATCTCTTCGATTCAAATAAATCAACGAAAAATCGATTTTCTTCAACGGCCTCTCGGACGAGACACAATTCTTTGGAATCCGATGATGTCGAGACGGGGAAAAATCATCATTCGAGTTCTTTGAGTCCTGGCAGTTTTGCCACTTTACCAAGACGTGCAAATTGCGGCAAAGAACCACGTGCCAATGCCGAGACACCGAGACGTTTGTCCGGTAATGTTCCAGTGCTCGAACCACTTTACGAACACGCTGTTAGCGACCCCGTCAAACCTCGATCCAACGACAATAACGTTATCCCTTGGTGGGAACTTGCCACCAGGAAGTACAGACATCGAAGCTGTCCGGCGTTGCAGGTAAAATAATAAACAAAATATATTCAAAAAAATATATTGAATTTCAACAGTCGTTGAATTAAAAAAAAAAAACCACAAATTTATGCGCTCTGGAAGCTGATGGCAAGGAGCTCGCACTAAAGGTCAAAGGTGCGAAGAATCTTCAACCCGAAATACGGGTTTTTAAATTTCTTCATTTTTTTTTTGTAACTCCTTTTTTATTCATCATTTTGTATTTTTTATTAAGTTTCAACTTAAATCATGTCAGTTTTATTGCATCATTTTATTCAAAATGAATAAATCATGTTTCCTCATCAACGTTTCATTCGATAAGTCTGCAAGAAAAAATGCGCAGTAGTAAAGTTGGAAAAATATTGTTTTACAAAAGTTTATTGACGTAAAAAATCATTGTTACGAATGATTTTCGATATTATTTACAACAAAAATTGTATTAAAAAAAGTAATTAAAATTGGAATTCTCTTATTTTTGATAATAAAAATTAATATTATTACTCGCATATTTTATGAAGCTTCTCTTCTTCGTGGATATAAATTCTCATTAGCGAATGGTCATTAAAAAAATGAAAAAATAAAAAACCCATCATAGGAGAAGTGTAAATAAGATTTGACACGTTTGAAATCCCGTTTGCAATAATATCTAATGAAAATATTTGCTCGAGATAATTTCTATAATCCGCTGGTTGGATAAGCGTTTTATACGTCTCTTTTGACGTTGGCAGGACAGGTGTGTGCGTACCTACGAGCATGTAACAAAGTGAGCAAATATATTAGCGTGTTCCTGTTTATTTACATTTTTTTTTTTATTTCTTTTTTTTTTTTTTTTTCGAACGATGCAAACTCTCTTCCGTGCATCGTTCACCTGTCATTTTTATTTCCATTCGATATATACCGCGAAATCTTCAAGTGTAAATGACGTTGAACGTTCGAGCTCGATATCCAGCAATGACTCGTCCAGTTATTCAGGCGTAAAGGGAGTTTTTGTAAATTCAAACACAGTCGATATTTACTACGTATCAAAATTTTTAATAATGAAAATAAAAAATTTTCGTCCGAATAGACTTCCGTCACGAAAGATCGTTTTTTTTTAATTCCATTGTCAAAATTATTAATTATTTATTCATTTCACGCAGGATCCTTTTCAAAGATTCTTTTTTTTTAATTCCATTGTCAAAATAATTCATTTTAATGTTCATTTGACAAAAAAAAAACTCTTTTTAACAACTCTTTTTTTTTTTTTTTTTAATTGAAAAAAAGACATTCTTTCGGTCTCTGCAGAAAGTAACGCTAAATAGTGTCTGAGTACGGAGAAAAATCTTGCGAGTGTATAAGAGAATGCTGCTGCACAGCCGTCAAGATGAAAATTAAAGCGAGGCGTGAGCCCGCATTAAAACGTCAAGAAGCTCAAAGTGACGCGATGTGAGACGAGCTCCATAACGATGCGTGGGCTGTTAATGCGAGTTCGTGGAGTCGATTGAATAATTAGACGGAGGAACATACGTATATACTAAACATAATGTCAAATAAGTGATTGTAGGAACTTAAACATATTTTTTATTCGAGCCTTTTCCCGGATACTTAAACTTTCATAAATCATCGTTAAATAAATCTTCAATGTAGGAGCAGTGATATGAATAATTTCTCGATTATTTTAGGCTCGTTAGAATTTCTAATCATTTATCGTATTTATCATCGTTTTCATTAATTAATTTTTGATGATTATTAATTCAAAAATATCGTCATTCGTCCAATGGAATTTTTGAAAACGTTTGAAAAACTTTGAAAAAGTCATTTATTCTGGAAACTTTTTCTTTTCGTATTCCACCTACATTTCTCTCCTCGAAATATCGACATTCTTATGTCTTTTTACGATCACTTCGAAGGGGGATTTTAATGATGAGAGGAAGAGGAAAAATGGAAGAAATTCTTATAAAATAGTCCTCGTGGCAGTCTCCATACGAATCCTAAAAAAATATTCATGTTTTTTTTCCCTCAATTGACCCTTCCCGTGAAAACGGAGACTCGAGAACGAGGGAAAAGTCTGTTTGAGATTCGAAGCAATCCATTGCGGCAGGTTTCCTGACAGAATTTTCTCGTACTACATAAAAACGACGTCATCTTTTTCTTCTTTTATTTTTGTATTTGAAATGAAAAAAAAAAAATGACAAAAAAAAACAAAAAAATAAGAGAAACTTCAAACCGACGACAGAAGGAAAACGTCAACTGCAGTGTCCCTGGAGAGATCCTTCGAAAATTTTGATTTACGACTCGTCCGAGTGTTTCTCTCACATCCTTCATTTTTTTTATTATCAATTTCTACAAATAGTTTCCATCTTTTTTGTTTTCTTGTATGTAAAGAATGAAAATTCCTTTATTTTTGTTGCAATCTTCGTTGATTTTTCATCGACGAATCTTTGAAAAACATTTCTTAAGAAACTTGCAT
Organism: Campoletis raptor; assembly: GCA_948107755.1. Taxonomy (NCBI): domain Eukaryota; kingdom Metazoa; phylum Arthropoda; class Insecta; order Hymenoptera; family Ichneumonidae; genus Campoletis; species Campoletis raptor. Next base: position 16,653,831 of record OX403627.1, on the reverse strand, counting down.
CGGAAACTCTTTCCAAAAATTTCCTGCAACGTATCAAAGTGAATTTAATGTTTCAACGACGTTCGTAAAGTTAGAAAGTTTCTCTATTTCGACTTCCAATTGATTTCGTTCACGTTTCAGTGACAAAAATAAATTTTTCCTCCAATTTGGCAGACGACGACTTTCCTCGGCAATGAGAATGAGAAAAAACAAATACGCAGCCCTTTCTTTACACCCTCGATAATAATCCAGCAGTCTGCTGGTCACGAGGACCAAAAGAATTTTGATTTACGAGCCTCCGTGCCAAGTTGGTAGTCCGTAAGACCGGATACGACGACCATCGTGACAAAGAATAAAGTAATTGTCCAGCGACGTCTCCGACAAATCTTGTTGTGGACTTGAAGCCGTAATAACATAAAAAGTAACGTTACTAATGTCATCGTGCCACTCCTAATAATGAATACAAAAGACTCCGAGCCAAAAAAAAGCCAAAAAATAAATAAAAAATCTCAAAAATCGCAGTCCGTCAAAAAAGCTGTCATTCTCGTACACGAAAATTAGCATATTTCGAAACGAATAAATTTCCATACGAAAAAAATATAATGAAAAAGCTAGTGGAAAAAAAAAAGAAAAAAAAAAAATTCCACCAAATTCTGCGACAAAAATTTACGTGAAATTGAATGCATTTTTAATCGAATTTAAACAAAAATTTTTTTTACCCGGAAACAGTGACAATTATTCTAAAAAAAAAAATTTTTAATGATTTAAAGAATAAGAATTAATAATAATAATAATAATAATAATAATAATAATAATAATAATAATAATAATAATAATAATAATAAAAGAATAAGAAGAAAAAATGATTTTTAAAAATGAAAAAAAATTAATGAAAATAAAAAAAGAATTTGAAAAAAAATGATAAAATCGTTATGGAATTTCTTTGTTGTATTTTATTTGTCACTGAATGAAGAACACCTGCGACAGGTTGCGCGTGTATACTATGCGTCATTAAATACCTTCGCAATATATAAGCATCATAAAGATATTCATACTCGCGAGTAAGATTCAAACACAACCCTTTGAAACATAAAAGTAAAATGAAGAAAAAAAAACGATGAAGTTGAAAGTGAAGCAGTGCGAACTCGGTTCTCTCAATTTCGAGGCACTAAAAAATAATGAAATAAACAAACGAAGGTAACACAGCTTTGCTGTTGGCTGGATTACGATCTAATAGACTTCAGACTTATTCGCCAACAAGATTATACATCAGAGAGAAATAGTCTCGAAGAAACAGCACACACGTGTTAAGATTTTACTCGGTTTACCCTCGTCACACATCTTTTATTCTCCGGCTGTTTATAATACTTGACTGTGCTTCAGCAGCCGAGCTCTTCGCTACCAAGATGGTCATCACGTGTTCGACCTCGGTTGCACGCGTCGACCAACCTCCGCAACAAACTTATCGTGTGCGTTTTCACCGGGTCTCGATAAATTCATGGGCTTGTGCGTTTTCGAATCCATACTACTGTCTTCGGCATGCGTGCTCTAGACACATTCACGCTTCGATGCCCAGACACCTTTGTCCCTCGACACGAAACTCGTCGAAAAACATAAAACCCTCAAAAAAAGGGCGATGCGCTCAAACAAAAAAAAAGGTTGAAAAATAATTGATTTATTTTCGAGAAAAGAAAAAACTTCATGGGAATCTCTTGACAAACGAGCCTTGCCCTTGGGTTATTGTAAAACCAGTGACAGCTAAATTTATAACGATTCACTCAGAAACATGATTTCGTTGATTCAATAAAATCTTACTAATTTATTTAGTTCTATTTATTCTCAACCCTCGTCTTAGTTACTCAAGAAATATTGTCGATTTGATGCAAAAAAAAATGATCATTTGGAAATCGAGCCAATTTCGATCGATTCACCAAAATTCACTTCTCAATTATCGATTATTATTGTCCCTGATCCTTAATCATAAACTTTTCGATATCAAGAAATAATTTGAGACACAAAAAGTTCTGGTTAACTTTACTCATCCAGCCAGCAAGTCATGCAAAAGGTCTCAATCATCGATTATTATTATCCCTGATCCTTCACCATGGACTGTTCGATATCAAGAAATAATTTGAGACACAAAAAGTTCTGGTTAACTTTACTTATCCAGCCAGCAGGTCCTGCAAAAGGTCTCAATCATCGATTATTATTGTCCCTGATCCTTCACCATGGACTGTTCGATATCAAGAAATAATTTGAAACACAAAAAGTTCTGGTTAACTTAACTTATCCAGCCAGCAGGTCATGCATAAGGTATGCATGCACATCGTTTCGCTCAGTGACTTTATCTCACAGTATAGAGTTACACGATGCGAGGTAGAGAACTTACGTTAGATTCCAAAAGAGAATTTCGTGCGTATGTATAAAGTAACGTGAAAGAGTTGAGAATGAAGAGAAGGTCGTGAGCACGAGAGTCACAGCCTGAGAAGAATTGTTACCCCACTTAAATGGACTTCGTAACGCTTCGTAGAATATGCAGTTCCCATACCGGATCCTGGTGTTATAATATCCCATGGGATTGTTACAATTATTACGAGAAAAAAAAAAAAAAAGTATAAAGTTACGAAATGGATGGCATCGAATATTTACAGCAACAAAAAGTGGTATCAATAAATAAAAAAAATTAAAGTTTCCTATGGCTTTGGACCACTTTACAGTTCATTTGTTAAAAATAATAAATAAAAAATTACATTTTTTAAATAAAAAAACGTAAATAAAAGACTGCTGTGGGGTGGAATTGTATAAATTAAAACATTTTTCTCTTCATTTTTTCAACTTTCACACGAAATTATTTGAGATTATATCAATCGGTCATTATTTTTTCAAATACTTTTGATTTATAGAAGAAAGAATATACTTCCTGAAAACTCACTGGTGCGTGAGTCCTCCTACACAGAATGCGTGATGGGAAGCACAAAAAAAATTATAAAGATTTGTGATATCATGGCATTGGAGCGATTTCAATGAAATTATGGTTTTTTTTTTTTTTTTTTTTACATTTGAATATAGAGAGGACTCAATGAAACAACGTGAGACATGCGTGTGGCCCCGACCAGTTGATACTTTTTTCACGCAACTCTTTTTATACAGCAGCCCTTTACGTCCTTATTTGACTGTCTTTTTTTTTATCACATCCACGATTTCGATTTCTATATCTTTTAATTCGAAAATAAAATTGAATAAAATTCTTAAAATGAATTAAATGATCGCGAGGCTTGGTGTGGAATATAATTTCACAAGAAACTTATTCAAATTTGGAGGACTCAAGGCCCTTGCTCTGTTTAACACACAAAACATTATGTACTTCGAAACAAGTCGGAGAACCGAGAAAGAAGGCAGTAAAAAAGACGACCGGAAAGTTGTTGAAGCAAAAACTTAATGCGGTAATGCTCTTCGTGGAGCTGTTGCTTATGGTGAAATATATATATATAAATAAATAAATTATACATATATACATATATATATTCGTTTATGGTATTAAATACACTGCTCGGACAAAATCTCATCAATATAAAGCCAAGAGCTAACAGTAACGTGCTTTGTTCGAGAGTTAACAGAATATTTTTTTATTTTTCTCTTTTTTACACACAACATTTATTTCGCCAAAGCAGAACGTGATATCCCAGTGTAAATTAAATGCACGAAACATCGTAAATTACATGTCGTCGATGTTGGACTTTAGATTTGAATTATTGAGAAATAATTTATTTTTTATTTTATTTTTATTTTATTTTTATTTTATTTTTAAATATAATAATAGATTCACAAACTAATGACGATCATTAAGGACTCCTTTCCAGCTGGAAGAAAAAAAAACAGCAATGAAAAATGTTTGCTTGACTAGTTTGAAATGTCAAAATATTACGAACGATATTTGCACTGGTAGAATTTTTTCCTTCCTCAATCCATTTTGTACGTTCCAAGATTTTTTTGCAAAAAAATAAATTTACTGCGGGCGTCTTTTGATCCGAATAACGATGGGAGAACGTTTCGTTCAATGGCAACTACAGAAACTAATTAATTAGGGGGTCTCCGGAGCACTGAGATCTAAAATCCATTTGGCGAAATGGTCTCCTTGACGGGCTTGAACGTTTCAAAAATATTAAAAAAAGAAAAAAGAACAAAGTAAAACAAAACAAATTGGCAAAACGACGAGTAAGAGAAATAAGAATGAATGGAGAAACGAGTTCGGTGCTGAGGGAGGGCCCAAAGGCCAGGTCCGCAGGGAAATCCGAGCGACAGGAACGTCCGGCTCCCAGGGCAAAAAAGTCCCTGTCCAGCTCCATCGAAACGAAATATATGTATATGGGCTAACATTTGTACGCGATATTAAAACAAAACGAAATATAAAAAAAGAAAAAAAAAAGAAAAGAAATAAAACAGTTCGTACACACACGCATGTCCATTCGTACGTTTACCAGCTCGTTGCAAAGTCTTTGGCGAACAGTAATGATACGATATAGAAATGAGGCAAAGAAAAAAAGCAAGCAAACCGGTGCAATTGTATAGTGAACATCGAGAGAAACGACGAGCCACCTACGCTTCGATCACTCTTTGCAATTTGCTTACCACCAACTTACATACTAAATTATAACGATTTGCCATACGAGAAACTCTACGTTGTAAGTTGTATCGTACCGGAAATGGCCAATTTGAATTATTTCACGATTTATTATTAAATGTTATAACGAAACATAAAAAAAAATAAAAAAATTTCACAGGTTGGTTTAAAAAAAAAGTTAAAATCGGTATAGACACTTTTTTATCTCGAATTCTCGTGCAAATAGTTCAGTACAATAGAGACTCTTGGACTTCTGCATCGCGTACAAAAAAACACATTAATCTGCGAACGTATCAATCGATAAGAAATGAGATCGAAGTATAGGAGAAATTACAAAGATCGATATAAAAGAAAATAAATGAAAGAAAGAGAAATGATTAAAAAGAACACGATGAACCGGTAGTACGAGACCCCATGGATCGAGATGAAAAGAGTAAAAGTATAATCGAGCAGCTTGATACTTCTGTAATTAAGATCTTTCGTAATCGATCTGCTCCTGAGGTCGAGCTAAAGATAAATCAATATAAAGACATATTTAAAAAACTGTGTCTCTATATAAAAATAGTGAGAAAATACATGTATATGTCGTAATAAAAAATACAAAGTTAGCTGTAAAATGTATAAATCATTTGAAAAGCATCGAAGCACAAGTCTGTGAAAGGTGGCAGCAGCCAATGCAGATGAGAATCGAACGTGTAACTTAGTAAATTAACGTTTTACGTGGGTGTGGACCATGCTCATCTGGAATTTACGAGCTGGTGTTCCTATATCGATACTGTTTATATAGTAACGTTGTACAGTCTTTACTGGACCTACCGGTTAACCAGTTATTCCATACACAGAAAGATAGTGTGCAATTTTATTTTATTTTATAAGGTGTGCATCGTACACGATCCTCGTAACATCCTCGTCTCTAGCACCCCATGGGTTCGCACGTTACATAGTCCAGTTTCTCTTTGGATAGACATCGCGTTTCTTCAAATGTTATTCACAATGATCTCGATCTCGTTGATAAATCCTTTTGAAAAAAAAAAAATTGATTTCCCAATATTGTAACGAATGCAATAATTTGCCAACATTAACGTCAAAAAAATGGGATCGTAAAATCGTTTCGAATTGAGAAGAACGTTGTCGATTTTTTTTTTTCTTTTTTTTTTTATGGTTTAATTCACCTGCGATCTCTTATCAAAGATTTTAACTTTCGTTGGAGAATTTTGGAGAATGGAAAACTGGTTTTTATTATTTAAATGAAAAAATTTGTGAATAAATTCTTCTCTGCTCCTATACAGTCCAATCGAGCAACACAACTTTACATTCCTCTCAAGTATTTATCGTTCTATGTATACATTCGTATATAGAACGAGACACAACAGAATTGATATCGTATTTGAGTCATATATACAATAAGGACAATTTCTTGCTCTCCTGCTACTCTCACACGTACAAAATATTCCTGCAACGATGAAAAGTGTAACTCGTGAAGCGTGTGGGTTGCATTGTAGGTCAATCGCCTACGTTGCACAGTTTGAACCACAACTACAACGTTGAGTTTTCAACCAATACTACGAAAAGATGTCACAGTCTTCTTCTATCCTTGTTCCCTCTTAGTCACGAGCCAGAATTTGTTTTTTTTTTTCAAAATTGTCTTTTTTTTCTTCTTCACCTAAACCTCTTTGGTATTCTCGTGGGAGAGTTTGCTCTCTTTGCTTCTTCTTGTCACTGGTTCGTGTTGCTTTCGTTCGCAATATAATCAGAGTCTTAAACCATCGGGATTCCGTGTCCGAATGAGAGAGAAGGTTAAGGAACCGATAGAAAAATAAAATGAAAAATAATATTCGAGTTTGTGTATGTGTATTTGTGTCATGCAAACAACGAAATTGAGAGGAGTATCAATGTCAGCTGACTGGCGTCAATTTACGCCTGAAACTTCGTCTGGCAACCAATCTTCTCCATCTCATATACTATCCTGTCATTTTATTTCATTTTGTTTTATTTTGTTTCATTTTGTTACATTTTATTTCATTTTATTTCATTTTATTTCATTTTATTTCATTTTATTTCATTTTATTTCATTTTGTTTCATTTTATTTCATTTTATTTCATTTTATTTCATTTTATTTCATTTTATTTTACACTATATATGTATATACAAAGCTCTGTATGTAAAAAATTGTCTGAGAAGCCAAGTATTGTTGGATCAGACACTTTCGAAAGGAGACCGACTGCATTATAACGACTGATGATAGATTATTCAATAGAAAAATGATAACTGGCACTCTCTCAATTGCATTTATATTGTTACCATAAAAAAGTCAGAGTCTGACATGAATCTTTTGAGCTTTTTTTTTTTTTTGTATTAAACTAAGACTAGACTGATGAAGCAACTTTCATTTGTATCACAAATTGAACGTCATCGGTTAATTAAAAATAAAATATATTTTTTCGCATATTTTTTTTTGTGTAATCGCAGTTTCTCTGATGGAATGAGTACTCGAAGATAATACGACTTCCGTTTCGCCTGATAATTAACTTGTTTGTAAATATAACGAACGATGACGAAGTACAGAAATCCCATGTACAGAATCTTTTTTTTATCAGTTTTTTTTATTTTTTTCGAGTGGCTTTTAAATAAATTCACTCTTTTAGTGTCTCAAGTACATGGAAAATGTCTTCTGGTTAATCTCCGAAATTCTTTCTCGTCCATGAGGACTTTTGAGACTTGACTGCCTTACCACAGCCAACTTTTATCTTTCGTTTACACTTGAGAAATAAGAACAAGTGTTTGGATATATATAGAGAACGAGAGAGAGAGAGAGAGAGAAAGCTCTCAACGTTTACGCACGATATAGAGTTTGTTATAATGTTGGTTAAAGTTTGGGCTACGAAGGGGTAGATAAAAAGTTGCGCCATCAGTTCCAATTTTTTCCACGTCGTTGACGCCGTTCAACTTCATGGAAATCTTTTTATGGTTTCTAAGTTTGTGAACTTAAAAAAGTTCGAACCATGCGATTTTCTTGGTTTATTAAAAACTATATTTTTCAACGACGTTGCGAATGGTGCTCGTAAGAGGATTCCAGAATTTTTACTACGTGCTTGGAAACATTATCATAATCTATTTTTTTTTTTCTTTTTTTTTTTTTTTCAAACTCCTTCTCTATCTCGGAAATTTTAAACTCTTATCCTAACCGACGATGATTCACGAAAAAACTATCGGACGTTAAAATAAAAATAAGAAAAAGGGACTGACGAGTTTTTCTTCACTGGATTAGTTTACTGATCCTTCAATGAACCCTCGAACTTTTTTTTTGTGTAGAACTACACGTGGAAATATTTTTATTATCTTTTGTACATCTGTCAGAAATCCATTTTTATTAATTACTTAATTATGACGTTTTTCAACGAGGTAAAAAAAAATTAAGAATTATGGAGTCGTAGAAAACGTTCGAAAATATGTTCGCACTGATTTTACGAGAATAAAATTATCCTCGATTGAGGGAAAAAAAAAAAACAGTGTAAATAATTTTTAGCACGAGGCCGAAACGTCAGTTCGTCGTAAAATTATGTTCTTTGTAAAACCTTCGTTTTTCCATTCCAATCGTATCACCTATTCATTATTCCACGTTTTATTAACGCACATTATTTTTTATTTATGTTACAGGACCACGTAGTACAGGCTTTTGAACAATCCCTTTCAAACATGAACCAGAGACTCAAACAACTCACAGCGACAGCCGAGAAAAAGGTAATTTATTTTTATCTCATTAGCTGTACTAATAATGAGCTCATATTCCAATAATTGTTTTTTAAGTCATTCTGAATATCAATTCCTTTGAAAATAATTAAAAAAGCGTTCAAGTTCGATTACTGTTATCGATTTTACTTCGACGTGAGTCAAATTAAAACCCAAACAATTTTCACCAATTATTTCAACATTTTTTTATATTCACATTGAAAAATTGATGAAATTTCACAAGTTTTTAAATAATTGTTTTCACTTCGTAATTAATGATGGAATTTCTGTCTGTAATTAAAACATTTTATTTCCACGTTTTTATTATTCGCAATTACTCACGAAACAATTATTGTCTAACTTTTATTACGTCAAAGATAAAAAAAAAATTAAAAAAACAAATAATTATAACGCTGGAAGTATTTTCTTCGGGAAATTTTCAATTTTTCTTCAATTTATTCAAACTTTTTATTTACACTTGTTTTTTTTTTTTTTTTTTAAGTTTAATTTGAAGTTTAAAAAAAAATGCCAACTGCCGTAAACTGAACGTTAATTATGTACGTTTCGATGGACAGACCCTCAGTGGGAACTAATTTACTTTAATCTACGGTTCTCGATCGCATACATTACGCCCGACGAGTTATTTCCAATCTATCCTTCCAATCGTATCTTTTCTATTGCTTCGTTTTATCTCAACCCTCGAACAGACTCCCTCGCCAGCCCTATCCTATTACTTTCTCCTCTCGAATTTTCTTTCTCTCGCTTTCTCGAATATATACACATCAGCTACTGTATTATGTACGACGACACGCTCCAGGATTCCAATTAAATTTCCAGACTCTCCTCGAAAACCCTCCAATCATCAGACTAAAAAAAAAAAAAAAAAAAAAAAAACAAAATACAAGTGTTCTAGTCGAAAGCAACAGAAGAATAACATTTTTCGATTAACCTCAGAGAATTGGAATGGCTGCTTGCAACGAAATATGAAATTATTTAAAAACAAACAATTTTAATAAATACAAAAAAAACAACAATTCGAAAAAATAATAAATTCACAATAAAAATCATCATTTTTAATTGTTTTCTCGTGTATTTTACTTTAAATTAGAAATATTTCGATATTGAGATCGAAAAAAAAAAGAAAATCGATTGTTTTTCATCAGCTAAATTCATTCCGTCATGTAAAACCTTCAGAAAAATGATAAATTCCGTCAAAATTTCAAGTGACACAATTTAATATCACTAAATTCAAATTATTTCGAATAAATGAAAATTCAATAAAATTTTTACGACTCAGAGTTAGTTTCGTGCGTGAAATTTTTTATTTGGCATGAAAAACAACAAACAGTAATGAAGCCACGTATTTAAAATGGCAAAAGATCAAAAACGGAGTAATTAAAAAATGTTTTTGAATGGAAGATTGGCGAAACGAGAAAAAATATTTATTTTACTCAATGAGACGCCCCAAGCACGTGGGTCACTGCTCTTCGCTGTCAAAATCCACGTCATCGATGTATTGAGCAACGAATAATTATCTTTGAAAAAATTCCAAGAGACCTCGATAACTTGACGAGAGTTAATGATCCAGGAAAGTGAAATGACGATGTTAAAAAAAGTAAAAAAGCATAAAAAAGTGCGATGAAGAGAGTGAGAAATGAGAATCACAATGAAAATATTTTGGAAACGCTTTTGCTGTTACGAACGACATCAAAAAATAATCGAAGATTGGAACGTCCGAGAAACATCGAAAAGTCAGTTTACGATTTTCGGTTAAAAGGTAATAATGGAATTTTTCAAAATGTCAATTTTCCAACGATGATTCCAATTCCACCGGAAGATGCCAAAATATTGGGTCTCCGAATTCCCGGAAGTGAATTTGCGACGAAAAGCGAAGAAAATCGTGCGAATAAAAACACCGAAGATCGTAGAACGAAAAAAAAATCTTTAAAAATTCATCCATCCGTAGAAAAGCAATTAAAAGGATCGAGAAAAATGAACGGAAATAATGATTCTCGTGGAAATCGAATTTCGATTGAAAACTCAAATAATACTACGAAAAAAGAACCCAAAAGTACGAAAGAAAATGTGGGAAATGGGACTGGACAGAAAGAAAATTCGAAAAGTTTTCAGGCTCGATTGGAACGCGGCCTTAAAACAATAACCAACAAAACCGCGGGTTACAGAAAAGCGAAACTCAAATCTGGAGCCAATGGAAAAAATGTGACAACAGTTTTAACCAAAATCGATCCAATCGTTCCCACTAGAGGCGAAAAAATTGAGGAAATCGTTAACATCGCATCGCTCAAGACTGAAAAAGATATCGGTGACAAAATAAGCAAGAAAAGCAGTGCAAAATCCATGAGACAATTGTTCAGTATGGCTGATTCATGGAGCAGTGATTCCGTAGCTAGTCATTCCAATAGTTGCACCTGTTGCGCCATTAAAGATACAAACAGACGTCAACCACCTTGTCCAGTGCATGGAGCTTCGAGCAGTTTCGTCAAGAAACAATAAATCCTTTTTTTTTCTCCGAATAAAATCAAATTTTATATTTTTTTGTACAATTTACAAATTTAAACACAATAAATCTTCTTCGATAAACCTGCAACCAAAATTGAAATAAAAACAATTTCGATCTACATGCTGTTTTAGTTCAAATTATTATTTTATTTACAAATTTTTGAAAAATATTACCATTAGACTTTCCAACTGGTTTTGGTTCGTTGCAAACAGTTTCCTGAAAACCCAACACTTGTTTTCTTCGAATATTACAAACTCTGGTTTACCTGCAACTAAAATTCAGGATAAAAAACTTTCACTTACGTTGTTTTGTTCAAATTGATTATTTTTTTCAAAATGATTATTTTGCCCAAATCGATTATTTCTTTCAAAATGATTATTTTGTACATTTTTAAACAAAAAATTTTCTCCTCAAAAATTTTTCTCAAAGTTTCGAAATATACTTTTAATTCGTTGAATAATTTATAAAAATTATATTTCCAATTCCCAGTCTCTAAATTGATGTTTTTTAAAAATAAATTTTATAATTCTAACTATTTAAACCTGTTTGAAAAAAAATAAAGATTATAAGTGTAACTGTTAATAAATGATTAAAAAATTTTTTTTTAGGATTCCGAGTTACAAGAGCTGAGGGATACAATTGAAAGGCTTAGAAAGCAAAGTGCTGAGGCTGGTTTGAATGGTGCAACGTCAAACGGACGTCGTCACACGCTCGGTGATTCGGATTCGGGTACAACAGGTTGTGCGGGTTACAGCAATAACCAGGCGCCAACAATGGCCCGACAGTTGTCAGCGGACAGTGTGACATCGTTGAATTCATTAAGCAGTGCTTGCTCGGCAAGTAGTCATCGCAAGAAAAAAGGATGGTTGGGTTCATTTTCGAAAAAGTTTTCAAGAGCGAGAAAAAATCGTCACGGTTCGGTATCGGACGCTGAAGATTGTAAAGATGGTCATACGATGGGCGATCTCAGCGCTCCGAACAGCCCGAGATTACCAACCGCTGCGAAACACGAAAATTCACACAACCATAATCACAATTCCAAAGCAAATGGTCAAAAATCACCCGAACACGAAAATCCAATGACTGGAAGCAAAAGTAGCTCCGCACTCTACAAAAAAGAAGACGAGGAAGATGTCGATGACCTTAAAGAACAACTCAGACAAAAAGATCTTGTACTCACTGACATCACCCTCGAAGCACTTAAATCTTCTGGCGAACTTCATTCACTCAAAGAAAAAATTGCAGAAATGAAGGTATTTATTTGGAAAAAAAAAAAAACATCATTTTCTAGTGTAATAATTATTTTTTAATTCCAAAGAATTTTTATAATAAAATTTAATTTTATATTCGTCCTTCAAAAAGTGCGAAATCTGTATTTAAAAAAAAATGTTTCCATTTTTCAAGAAATCATAAAAGTTTTTATTCCCACGTCGTACAATTTCAAAGAATCAAAACATTTTTTTGACAGCAACCAATTTGTCACATTGTCAAATTATCTTGAGTAGCCGTTCAACTTGTTTTTTTTTTTCTTTAAATTTTATCAACGCTGAGATAAAAAAAAAAACAGGATACTCGCTCGAATGAGTTCTGGATAAAACTCTATACTCACATCCCGAATATTATAGTCTTTGCGATGACAATTTCATGCTCCAGTCTTCCCTTTTTCTTGCTCTCGTTCGTGTACCGAGTCGCAGCAATTTTCAAAGTTCGACTGTGACGAAAAAAAATGTAGCGGTTGAATAATAGCAGGGCACCGGATGAACTGCTGTATAATTTTACGGTAGCTAGTTTTAAGAAATAGACGAGCTTATGGTCTCACATAGAAATTATGGAATTCTGCATGATGCACATCCAACTTGATAAACACATGAATAAAAAAAATCACATTGGAACGATAAAGAAATATCCAAATCATTGAATTTATCAATAAAATCAAAAAAAAAATGTCACTATTTCGAAAAATCTGTGCAATTAATTCAACGAGTCCTGCTTTTTATGACGTTTACTCAGGGAAAGAAAGCGACGAGTTTTTTCTAAAACAAATTCAACAAAATAAATCTCAAAACCCAAATTTGAATTAAAAATCATAAAATTATTATTAAATAAATTAAATTAAAATAATTTTATTGAATTATTGAATAAATTAAAATGAATTTAAAAAAAAGAACCCCAAAAAATCGACTATTCCAACATTTACACCAAAAAAAAGAAATGAAAAATAAATTTTAAAATTAAATTTCCAGAACGAGATGAAAAATCTACGAGAAAACAACGAGCGTCTGCAGCGTTTGGTAACATCAAAATCATTGACCTCGTCACAATCATCGATGCCGACTGATCCGGAGCGTCGTTACAGTATGACGGAAGTAGCTTACAGCGTGACAGCAATGTCGAACGGAGATCATCATGCGAACAATGGAGATCAGATGGAGGACATAAATGTAACGGAGCACACAGTGGTATCGACGTATACGACGACACAGAGCGAGACAGTGATAGAGCAAGACACAGATGGGAAGAGAATAAGCGTGGCAGTGTATCTGGGGAGTGAAAAAAGTTTCAACGTTAATCTCGTCTCCTGTAACAATGAGGAAGGGGTTGGTGAACCGCCACATTGTATAATAGCGAGTGTTTGCATATCGAACAAAACCACGTGGGATTCGTTGGACAATACAGTGAGACGTTGTTTCAAGGATTACGTATCGAGGGTTGATCCTGTGACGAATTTGGGTTTGGGCGTCGATCACGTCGCTGCTTATCATCTCGGAGAATCTTCAAGATTCACCAACGATGCTCAACATCCAGAACTTCTTCCCTGCGGTTATCTCATCGGTCACGTCAAAACAATTTATCTCGTTTTGACCGGATACTCCTGGCTGGCGATTGACACTTTGATACCAAAATCCATAGTCCAACGCCTACTCTCACTCCTCACAGAACATCGAAGATTAATTCTCTGTGGTCCAAGTGGCACTGGCAAAAATTATCTCGCTGGAAAACTCGCCCATGCTCTCGTTGACGCCGATTCCGATTCTGATGCCAAAGACGCTGCTGCTGTTGCCACTTTCAACGTCGATCATAAATCCAGCAAAGAATTGAGACAATATCTTGCACACATCGCAGAAAGATGCGACTCTAATGCTGCTGACGAATTACCCAAAGTAATTATTCTTGAAAATCTTCAACATGCCGCCTCCCTTGGCGAATTGTTCAGTGGATTATTGGGCACACGACATTCTACTTGTCCTGCTATTATTGGCACCATGAGTCAAGCTACTTGCAGCACTACGAATCTTCAATTGCATCATAACTTTAGGTAATTTTTTATTTTTCTTGTAATTTTAATCAAGTTTTTGTCACTACATTCATTTCTATAGCTTCGAAAATCTCTGGAAGTGTAAAACCAGTTTTTATAATAGATTGACGAAATATTTGCCATTTTAACGTCATCACAGAATTTTTATTTATTTTTATATCAACATTTTGAAACTTATGAAGATTTTAATTGAAATGTTTTCTTGAAAAACAGATGGGTACTGTGCAGAAAAGACATGGAACCTGTCAAAGGCTTTTTAGGACGTTACCTCAGACGCAAACTTCTCGAACAACAACTTCGCGATACCACTGGTACGAGAAATCCTGAGATGGCTGCTGTTGTCGAATGGTTGCCAAGAGTCTGGCTTCATCTCAACAAGTTTCTCGAAACTCACAGCAGTTCTGACGTTACAATTGGTAAATTCACAAAGTTTTTATGAAGTATTATCATTTTTTTCACTTAAAAAAATATCCTCTTTCCTCCTTAAAAAAAATGAATTTTCAAACATTTTCAAGAATTCATTTTCACTATTTCAAAACTGATTTCTTAGATTTTTTGACGTCACACGATTGTAAATCGATTCCCAAGAATTCTCCTGAATAAAAATGAAGCAACTTACAGAATTTTATTGATTTTTTCAGTAAAATAATTTGAAAAGAAATTTTTCCAGACAAACTCCTTTCCCAAATTATTGATTTGTTTTGAATTTTTGGAAAATAATGTCAATTTTTATTTTTTGACAGGTCCCAGTCTCTTCTTATCCTGTCCGATGGAAGTCGCAGGTTCCCAGGTGTGGTTTACAGACCTTTGGAATTATTCGATAAGACCATATCTCGTCGAGGCAGTTAAAGAAGGAACTGGTGAGGTTGCATGGGAGGATCCAGCGCAATTTATAACAACGACTTATCCATGGATCGCTACACACGCTGTGCACGGTGGACGTGATGCTCTTTTGCGTTTGAGGCCAGAAGACGTTGGCTACGACGTCGTGAGTTCCGGACACAATTCTGGTGTCGGTGCTTCGAGCGTTAAAAGTTTGGGCAGCACACACAGTGACACGGAAGGTGATCCACTGGTGAGCTTTGAAACTTTTTATTAATTCATTTTCATTCAGAGATAAAGAGTTTTTTTTAAATTAATTATAATCTCAATAATTATAAAATTGTTGTTCTCTCTTTACGTACAAAATTAACTTAAATACAATCGCGGTCTTCCGCTTCTGTTAATTGCAGTTGAACATGCTGATGAGACTACAGGAAGCTGCCAATTACTCGAGTCCGCACAGCAATGACAGCGACTCGGTAACGTCTATGGACTCGTCACATACGAGACACTCCGAGGATCTAAGTACATCGACTTCGTCGTCGAGGGGAGTCGAATCTGCTCTCTAAACATTTAAACGAATCGCAATCGTGTTTTTCCACGTGACTTTTAACGAGTCAATGTCAAAGACAGTTCAACGGATGAACGATTCTTCATGGAGGAAGACTCTGCCTCGAAGGTCAAGAAAAAGAAGAATTTTTTTTTGATATTTCGTTATGAAAAAACGTTTGGCTTCACAATTGTCTTGTTTTTAATTTCTTAAATGTACTCTGAAGCCATTTTTAAGACTTTGCAAGTCGTCTGCGCTTTTTAAAAAAGTCTTATTCCAATGTTTTGAAAATAAATTGATAGAAACTTGGATTTTTATGATGAAACGAGGCAGAGATATAATTCTTAATAAAATTTCCAAAAGAATAGTAAATTTTCTTATTATTGCAATTGATACGAAACATTTTTTCTCTCACATGTGACGTTAATATCGCAATAATGTATAAAGATGAACAAGTGAAATGATCAATTGCCAATCGAAACACGTTTAGTCCACGATAATGAGACTGATCAATGCCAGATTTAAAAATTAAAAAAAAACGACGACTTTTCTCTCCATCGGTCAAACACTTTCGAACTTTTTTAAATGTCAATACCGCCTGTGCCGATGAATTTTCTTAACGCATAGAATCAGTAACGACCAAAGTTGCACGGACCCAAAATAAACATAGCAATACTACAACGGTCGAAACTTCTATTTTTGGCACGTCAATCAAACAAGCAAATCTCAACATTACGCTCATTCTAAATATAGTACGACGCAAGTATAAAAGGTTGTGAGTGCGGTGGCCGAGAGAGTCGTTAAAACATGAAAAACAAAAGTATAAAGCAAAACTGGCCAATGGTTTCCACGAAAAAAACCTAATCAATGCAATGAATCATTGCCAACGATTTGTTTCTCGGTCTAACGAGAGTGAGTGTTGGGTGTTTTTTGTTTTTTTCTCACGGCGATAAATCAGTGTTTCGATTTAGAATCTTAAGGTATCATCGATATATACAATGCAATAAATAATGTAATCGAAAATGAAGAAAAACTAAGCCACCGACAAAAATGTGCACGTTTTTTTCGTCAACAAACGAAATAACGATTATATTTTACGAAAATACTTATTATACTCTTTCTACACCGATTCTTATCACGCGTATAATTGTACGATTACAAAAAAAAACGATGAAACAAAAGAAAAACGAAATATTACAAAGTGGCGATAAAAATAATGGCGCTCATCGAGGGCGCATCCTTCATTTCTTTCAAACAGGATCGAATCACGATCAATTTGAATTTCCTTAACGGATGCGTACGTACGTTGACAGTATTATCAAAGCGTTTTTACTCTAATCGAAATTTTCGATGTTTCAATCGCGAATTTCGTAATTAATCGATCCAGGAGTTCGATCGATCGGCAAACTTCTAAGTGGAATATCATTAAAAATATATATAACTCTCTTTTCGATAAATGTACAGTGAAAAAAAAAAAAAAAAAAAAAAAAAACAATTGGAAGCCCTTCGGTGATGCGACAAAAATTGATCTACGATTACAAATGAAACGTAACACACACGGTATGACAGAATTGTTTTTTACCGTATGAAAATTAAAACTCGGAAATGGTATATTTATATAGAATTTGCTATAAAAATCCCTATTTAACAGAAACAAAAATCTAATATAAATAAATCTATAAATATATATATAAATATACATACTTTAACGATAATGGCGCTAAATTTTATATAAATGTATGATCATTATATATATTCTGAGTAAAATTTATATCGTTAGGCGATAAGTGAGTAATTCTGGTCATTTATAATTGTACATATTAACGAAGGTGAAAAAAAAAAAAAAAACAATGAAACGAAGTATACATGTTAATGGGCCATGGAATCGAAAGTTAATGGCCGATCGTCACGGACTTAATCCGTGAAATTCATCGTAGAAAAAAAATAAGAAAAATGATGGTCTATGTTGTGTATAAACAAAATAAATGAAACAAACGAAAAACAAAACCTAAAACCGCTTTATACAATACGCTCAGTTTACAAAATAACAAAAGCCTTTCGCGCGTTATGCGAATGCGTTTATCGCACGCCGTCATTTGTAAATGCCATTGCTATAAGTATCAAATTTTATCGAACTCTCAAGTCGACAGACTCATCGTTCGCTTTCAAAAGTCATTTTCAACGATTGAGCCAATGGATGTGAGTTTAATATTAAAAGATACGGAAATTAAGGAGATAACTCAAACTCATTTACAGGTTTTTTACGTTTGTACCGTATTTATATGCTGTACGGCGCTGCACTCGAACACTACCGAAATAATAATAAATATTGTGTCATAAAAATAAAATGTTAAACCATAATTCTCTCGAATTTATTTTTCTTTCATATTTCCATATTTTTTGTTAATGAGAACTGTATTGATTGAGGTGACGATAAAAATAACACAATATCTGCATACGAATCATTTTATTTCATCAAAATTTCCGTAACGCAATGATTAAAATATCAAAATATTATTAACAATTTAGTTTTGAAAAAAACTATTTTACAAATAATCCAGTTATTATTGTTTTTTTCGTTATACAAAATGAATTTCTAGTTCCAATAAAAATCATTTTTTACACAGTTTCTTGACTTTTCGATTGAAATCCTCTCCGTCATCATTTGTAATAATGATTTGGATTTTTTTTTTGATGCTCGAACATGGAAACGAATTGTCGAAAAAGAATGTTTTTGATTTTGTTAATAAATTATTTAAAAAATAGAAGAAAATGATTTTATTTGGTAAATCATTTTGATTGATTCTACTCGTTCGTTCTACTTGATTATTCAAGTTATAATGGCAATGTCAATAATTTATTTATTCTTAGAACCTTCATCACATTTAACATTGTTATCACGTTAATAGGCTTATTGTTCGTGTTTCACTGTATCATCGATGATCTAATATAACATTGGAGGCATATTTTTTTTCTTTTATACAATATTCAACTACAGCATAAATAGTTAAAAGTCTACGATCCATGGCGTTCAAATGATCTTCCGTTATTAGTGGAAGAACATCAGCCATCGTTGCTTCGTGGGCTAAAATTCTACCCAACGATAAACTGAGTGCACCACCGCTCAGGAGCCTCAGTCTGTCCCAAGTAGTTTTGTGAATGCTAAAATTTCAAAAAATCACAAATTTCATTTTCACTTTTTTCTTCACTTCCAAAAATTTGACTCGAAAATAAAAATGTGGAACTTACATGCAACACTGGTAAAGTGGCGCCAAAATATCAATGTGATCAACGTCCGGATTTGCAAGACTTTTTCCATTGTCGATCAACAACACCGCTGGATTATGAAATACATTTTGTGTCAACTCGTAGTGATGACGATCACCGTTGTCCATCAAAAAATCAAAAATGGCAGTGTCTACCAAATCGAGCAGTCGGCTTGAGGATTGGGGCGCATAAGTCTTACTCTCTTTCACCTAATCGAATAAAAATAAATAGGAAAAAAAATGGTTTGAAGAAAAAATCATAAAAAATGGTGAATTAAAAATTCTGCAAATCTCTTTAAAAAAAATGTATCGAAAAATTGTACTATTTTTTGAGGAAAATTCTAAACTTTCACAAGTTTTTCACGCTGTTATTTGCACGTATAAATTTTTGATAAACTAAAAATAATATAAGTAGAAACGAAGCTGAGAATTGAGAAGAAAAAGAAACAAGAAGTTAATTAATTGTAAATTTCTACCTTATCGCAATAACTAGTATCTGTTTCCCAAAGTGCAAGTTTGTTACGTTTGTACGTTCGTTGCCACGGATGTCGATGTTTCATAAGTTTTAGGTAAGAAGGTAGCCAAAGTATGAGAGAACCTTCCAAAATGTCACCAACACCACAAACGGGATCGGCTGGTGAACAATAATGACAAACACCGTACAAGCACGTGTTGTTAGTTTCTTGATAAATTGTTGCATAAAGTTGAGGTGTTGCACGGTTACGAACTTCTTCCGTGAGGTTCACTGAAAAAAAAAATCATATTTTCTTTTTATCATTCATTTTAAACAGTTTTGATTTTAAGTGTTGGTTTATTTTTATTCAAAGCAAATTATAAATTTGTTACTGAACATTTTTTAATAAATTTTCTTTGCATAAATCGTTTTATATTTTTCTGTGCTGTTCATTTTTTTAATTAACGAGGTCCAACGATATAATTCAAAGGATAACAAGCGTACGTACACTTTCTTATGACTGTAAGAGGAACTCTTCTCAATGATAACAACGACGACAAATGAAAAGCGACAACTTCTCCATTGTGTCTATCTTTTCCATAATATACAGGACCTTCGAGGATCGCATCTCTTGTGTACCATTGAGGCTTGAACATGGCTTTGACACCTTGTTCTAACGTAAGCATGAGCTTCAATTGTGTACCCACAGGAGCATTGTCCGCTCTGGCTATTTTGGCTCGTCTAAGGGCATCAAGAATTGTTCCAAGTTCTGGAGCTGCTGGAGGTAAAAGGTGATGGGCATCTGGCCACTAAAATGATGGAAATGTATTAAATTGTCAGTTGAATTCCAATCCTACATTTTTTTCTTTAATTCTAAATTTAAAAAAATATTAAATTTGTTACAGAACTTTTTACCAACTGTAATAATTCGATTAAATTAATAAATATTTAATTTTTGATCAATATGAACAAAGTACTAAAAAAAAAACATTGAATTGTTTGTAAAATCGTTTCTAGACGTTAATGTCATTCGCAAAAAGGTTTTTGCTATTTGTAGCAGCAAAATATGCAGATTGCACTTTTATACAATTTGTGATACACGATTTGAAATGACTCTATATTTAGGCGATGCCATTTCGAGTGTATTTTCAAAAAGTTTTAAATAAATCGAAAACAAAAAGATTTTTAATAGAATTTTCAAAAAATAACGTATTTAATGTAGTAGTCTCGACTTATCGTCAGTCAAAATATCAAAGAAATGTCGAAGTATATAAATTTTCGGA
The DNA here is from genome assembly GCA_948107755.1 of Campoletis raptor. Classification (NCBI taxonomy): domain Eukaryota; kingdom Metazoa; phylum Arthropoda; class Insecta; order Hymenoptera; family Ichneumonidae; genus Campoletis; species Campoletis raptor. The sequence continues at coordinate 16,633,289 of OX403627.1, read as the reverse complement.
AAAAATGTCTTTTTTTTCACGTCTCAATACACAGAACGCATTCGTTATATAGCTGTATCTCCAAAACTGAACTGTCACAATTCACGATTTTTTATACACACTTCGTCTTAAATTTCTCAGAAAATTAAAAAAAAAAACAAATGAATCTGTAGCAAAGTTTCGGAGTGATTTCATGAAAGTGATTTTTTCTGTTCGATTGCTGCAAATTTTAAGAATTTTGTATGGAAAAACTGACTGGCGAGTCTACTACGTTAAACAACACGATACGATTGAGTAGTAAAAAAAAAAAAATACGAACATTATTGCTTGGTATGCTCCAAATATCGTCTTGAACATTTGGCATAGTTTTGAGCTCAGTGAGCAGTCTGTCAAGTAAAACGATATAAGTGGAATTTCGTCTAAAATATTTGGAAGGTAACAGTCGCATTTCAGCTTTGATTTTCTCTTCCATTTCGTTGGCAACAGATTTTTTGATGCCGCGTAAATTATCATTATTTTTGGCAGCAGTGTCATCGTTGTTTGTTTTTTCATCAGAAATAGGAAAATTTCGTGAATCCGTTTTTTCCGGTGAACTTTCGACTATCATTCGTATAAAATATACGTTAACTGTGAGGACAAGAATCAAAAGCCCGCTGAGCGCGAACAGCGCACAACGCCGGCCAATCATCTGCAAGAAAAAAATGTGTGTACACACAGTTACAAACACGGACGAAGGAACCTTCGAAGCCTCGATGTGACAGAGCCCGGAAGGAGTGGGGATGGCTGTTACGATGGAAACGACAAACACACTCAATCCATGTATTTGTAAGCGTTCGAAAAAACTTGAAATTCGTCAAAACGACGAAAATAATGATGACAAAAATGGGCTCCATTTACCTCACAAAAATTGGCCTAACTCTCACCGTCATCTGACACTCCAACGAACTCTCATAATTCACTAAACTCTACACAACTTCACGACTCGAAACACTCGGCGGCGAGCTAACGCCGCCATCTTTGTTATTCTCTCGAACGGGAAATTTGGGCCAATATTTGTGTGTGCAACATCGTATGTTCAACGTGTCAATTATACTGAAAATTCAGGCAGCCAAGGCCGGTTGGATTATTTAATCGGTCTAATAATATGAGTGTCATTCTCGTTGAAAAAAAAAAAACAGGTTTTAGTCTTTTTTTTTTTTTTTAGGAATAGCAAAAAGTGAAAATTTCGTTCACCAATCAATACTACACTCGAGGGTTCAATTCTTTTCTTTCTCGAGTATATAGAAATTGGTTTTTCGCGGGGGAGGAGTGGAAAAATGGAGAAATATCATGAAAACATCGAAAAATTTGAGGTTTTTCTTAGTAATTCACGTAAATAATCGTACACGGTTGTGAATTTGTATTTTTTTATTATAAAAAAAAACATGTAAACTACATCGTGATAAAATTAATAACATTACGAGTTGAACTAACTTTAGGCTACTCTTACCAATACCCTTACCAACAGGTATCACTTTCGCGTACAATGTAGTTGTGTGTTGAATGGCTCGGTTCTAAGTTTCTTGTATTTTCTTTTGTTTATTCTTTTTTTTTCTTTTTTTCTTTTTTTTTTGGGTAATGTTTTATGCGAAACTTAATGGATTCATTTTATGTTCTCTCTGATTCTTTTTTTTCACAGGAATCTTTCGTTTCTCTTACATTTTCAATTAGGTACAATTGTACAAACGTTACATCTTAAAATTACTCAATCTCTTCGTTGCCTTTCACGCTCGCGCGCCAATTCCGTTGCGTAGTCAAATGGTGAACCTCGGCTGTCAACAGATTAAAAGAATAAAGATATCAAGAGATTGAAAATAAGGCCCGAAATCTTTAATTAAACGGTTACGACGTTTTTGACCAGAAAAACAGAAAAAAACGTTTTTTGTCCATTTTTACGGATCGAAAGTTCGGAAAATTTTCAATTTTGTGCTTTTGTTCTTTGTTAGAAAGTCAGGAATGAGAATTTCTTTAAAAAAAATGGGAAATAGCGAAAAATATAGTCAAAATATTCGTCATTTTTAAAAGATTGAGACTTCAGCAGTTTTGTTTGATTTGGAAATGGATTTTTTGAGAAAAACCTACCGGTCTCGATGTCTGTCTCTCTCCCGATACTGATCCCTGCTACGATCACGATGAGATCTTTCTCTGCTGCGACTTCTGTATTCGCGTTGTCTTCGATTTCTGTCGCGACTGATTGATCTCCTGAAGTGTCGGTCTCTTTCCTTATCCTTGTCGCCGCGACGTGAATCCCGTTCTCCTCGATCTCGCGATCGTTTTCTCTCGCGTTCTCTTTCCCTGTGTTTTTCTTTGCGATCCTCATCGGATCTGCAATTCAAGAATTCAACGAGAAAGCTTCGATATATAAATGTGATTTGATGTGATGATTTTGACATGAGGAAGAAAAACGACCTTCAAAGAGTTGCGAAAACGTGTGAAACACACAAAAAAAACACATTTATCAATTTTTAATAAAATTCTTCGATCGTAACGGACTCTTGCGTTTTCAAAAAAAAATTGGAATCCAAAAAACAAGTTTTGTAAGTAAAAATATACGATGTTGAAGCAAGAACATTGGAATGAAACGAAATTTCGTTTTTTTTCTATATCAAAGCCCAATATTAGAAATTTCATTATTTCGTGAGACTCAAAATCTGAATTCACTACCAAAATTCGACCGATGTCGAGAATTTATAGAATGCTGATGAAAAAAACATCCAATTTGAGATTGCGATGATTTTTCATTGTTTTAGAAAGAGAATTCGAATTTTCTTCATCCTTAGATCGTCCCTCATCAATGTTTTCTTTTTTTTTCGTTTTTCGGGTTTTTTGGTCACATTAATTATCTCGAATGATGAATAATTAGTAACGTGATTGTATTCATACCACGTAGACGCACCTGGCTCGCCACTGGCTCGTTCTCTCGGCCTCTCCCCACTGTGCCTCGTTGTCCGGTATATGCCTCGGCTGTTGATGATTTCTCGTAGTTCCATTACTGTTGGTCATACGTCCTGCGTTATTACCGCCGTTATTACTACTGTATTTTCCACCGTGATTATTCAAAGTTATAGGTGGCTTGGCGTTTCTCGCGTTTGCTGTTTGTTGAGGAAATCTCTCGCCCAGACGATGTTCCAAATCTTTTTGAATAGGCACCGGTATCCTTGGAAATAGTGTCGAAAACCACTCGAGCTTCGTCAGGAACTGTTTCAATATTTCGCCAAGTTTCATCACTTGACCTCCACCCGCTTTTACATCCATTTCCTCCTCGTCCTCGAGGTACTCATCGTACCAGGAAAACAAATCAGCTGGAGGTTGTGTGTATCTGTTTTTCAGAAGAAAAAAAAAAGGTAGAAAAAGATCATTATGTGATAGACAATCTTGATAATAAATATTTATTATAAATTTTTTTTGTTCCTTTCGATGCTTTCATAAGTTCTGTTTTTTTTTTCGGACGATTTGCAAATATTTCTCGAGTTTTTGTAAAATTTCGACCTACTTTCGTGGTCTGGAACTTCGAACAAGGTTTTGGGACCGAAATTTTGTATTTTTTGTTGAAATATCGAGTTTTTTAACTTACCTAATATACATAAATCCAAGTGCTCTGATATATGGAGAATCCGGATGATTGATGAGACCATTTAATTGTTTTCTAGTTAACCTCAGAGTGAAAAGCTTGTAGAGAAGACAGTATGCCGTTGAAACAATCCCACCAGCTCCGACACCACGAACCTGAATGAAACCATAAAATTAGAATCATAATTTTCACAAATTTTAGATTCAAATCTGTTACATGAACCATTGCTTGTTTATATTTAGTTTATAATAAAGCAAACAAGCATCTTGAAGAAAATAAATTTGTCAACAATGTCCTGTACAGTTTTCAGGAGTTGGCAAATGTCAAAAAGGAAGTAATTTGTCGAAATCGTTGGTCAGAACACAAAAATAATTTTGAGACTTTGGTTTAATATTATTAAGTGTATTATTAGTAAAAATTGAGACTTTTCATTTTACAATTTTGTGAAAATTAGGTTTTCCATTTGAAAGACTATCTGGAAACTTTATTCAACCATTTTTTTCGTTCGAATCTCATTCGATTTTCTGTCAAGAGACGCTGTTAGAAAATTTCTAAGATGTAGATTTATTTTAGTCGTAAATGACGCAATGAACGATTGAAAGAAATTTTTAATTTTTGAGAAAATGGAATAAAAATTCTGCGTTAAAAAACTCACCCCTCCACACATTCCGGTCTGTCCGGCAGTTTTTCTACTGCCTTTTTCCCAGGGTTCCAAATGCGATACTTTGTAGTAAATTTCGTCAATGACTTCATGATAAGTTTTAAGCTCGTATAGATTAACTTTGAAGTAGTGAGAAGATTGTATATTGGTTAAAATCAATGGATTCAAATTCATGGTCCTTTCATTGCCCCATAGGGGTAGAACGTTCGATTTTTTACCCTCTTTTGGATTAGACCTGCGGTCTTCCTCGCACCCGCTGGATTCGTTCCACGGCGAACCTGTTTGGAATGAAAAGAAAAAAAGCAAAAATTTAATACGAAATTCGGGTGAGACGAACCCGAGAATCGAAATAATGAGAAATGTTCGATTAAACGAACGTTTCGGGTATCGATTTAATAGCAATCTGCATTATACTAAAAAACAGATGCAAGGTTAAGCGTGACATCGATTTTTACACGAGAAACAAATTCGAGTTCTGTTATTTATCGGACAAATTAAAAACCATTAAATTTTCACGAAAGTAATGATAATTTGATAAACAATGAGATTCTTACCTCCGTCAGCAGCCTCCATTTCTTGGGACTGCATATTTCGTCGATTTATGTGTAATACAAAAAAGCCCTTGCATACAAGATCGGGCCTCGGCGTTTCCTCGTTGCGAACCGTCGATGCTTTTCCTTCTACTCAAAAGATCCCATAGGGAACGCACCTTTCTTTTGAGATTTTGATTTCGAGTTTCGAATATCCGTCAAAATTGTGGGATATCAAAATGTGAATGATAAATCAACGCCAGCCGCTTCCTATGTTCAACACACGCGTCCTCGTACCAATGAATGCACACTACACAGAAGCCTGCTTTATAAGGATTCTGTGTGCTGTCTTTAGAGGGGCGGGGAGCGGTGGAGATATTCCCCCAGTTTTAGTTCTCAATTGGTGGTGCTGACGGTAGCGCATCAGTTTTGCTCTCGTTTTCTTTTGTAGGCAAAGTAGGATATTTGTTTGGCTTAGATGGGGACTTTTTATTGTGGCAAATAAAATTTTGGGCATTGTTTAGACAATTAAATGACGTTTTTATAGTATTCGTAATAATAGTGTGTAATTAATAATTCATTAAAAAATCTAAGGGACGTGTGGTTAACAGAACGTAATGAGGAAAATAAATAATTCGTTCGATCGACTAGAAATCAATCAGTAAACACATCAATAATGTTAGATTATAATCTGTCAAACATACGAATATATAATAAATTTCTCCTTTTTGGCTGCCCCCGCAATTAATATGTCGAGCAGTCGAAGTCGGTAAAGCACTCACCATGTCAAAATGGCGGTACTTATAAAAAAGAAGCATTTATTTAACTGATTCAACTCAATTGTGAGACCAATCAAGTGTAACAAAAAATCAACCATAAAACGAATCGATATTTTCGTTCTTTTGGGAAAAACCCAATCCCAAACGAACAACAAAAACAGATGTAAACAACAGACGCGTTTTTTTTGTCAATATATAGATTTAATTAACGACACAGCAAATCCAACTGCAAACAAACACTTCATTGAATATTAGAGCGATGTTGATAAATACGAAAATGGTTCAATTTTGAAATTGCAAATCCATTTATCATTATGTACAGGGAATGGTGGAGTGAAGCATTTTTTTCTGTCAGTGATATTGAAGATTGAAGAAATTCGCCATTTTTAATGTTTTACTCAATAATCATTAAAACAAGATATTCTTAATCTTATTCCTTGATCTTTTTTGTTTGTTTCATTATTCAAAGCAATTATTCTGATAATAAATGTTTTTTTTTTTTTTTTTAGATATTTTAATGCAAATTTTCAATGTAATATTAAATGTTTATTTTTATTTTTTAAATTCTTCTACCGTTTTAATACGTGAAATAATTAACTTATAATTATTTTTCGAATTTCTTGGACGACGTCAGCAAAAATGAGCGTAATTAATATAATTTTTTCATGAAAATGAAAGTTCTGTATTTTGAAAATTCGTACGAGTCAAATAATCAAACTTTTCAATAACTTCTTGAGTCATTTGTGACTTCCATTGATCTTTTTGCCCACTTCTCATGAATTTACCCTCGATTTCAATAAGTTTCAATTTCCTGTTCACTTCAACTACGTCTTCGTAATTGACAGCCGGATTATTTTTCATGCTTTCGAAGCTCAAATGACGCAGTAATCGTTGAATATTCTCGTCACTGTTGTCCATTACATTTTTTAACTTTCCAAGAAAATTGCCAACTTTATGGATCACCGAGGCGAGATCCTATCCAACAAAAAAATTCAAAATAACAAAAATCATAAGCATAAAAAAAAATAATAATTAATACAAAATTATATCGAATCATAATCTTACTTCCTTCATATCTTCGTACTTGAGGAACAAAACATTTTCCTCGTTTCTCTTGTTCCAAAAGTCGAGAATATGTTTCCAAAACGGTGCGTAACAAACTTTAATATAAAAATTAACATTTATTTCTTACTCACAAAGTTTTATCGAAGAAAATTCGATAAAATTTCCATTGGACGTCATTTTAATGTTCAAGTAAAAATTCCAATGGGGAAAAAAAATTGAAAAAACAAAGATCTTACGTTTTCCAGCCAGGAACAGGGTACAAAATTCCTTAAAATTTCCATGATATCCTTCGAGGAGTTTGCAATGATTGTAATACGAAATACAAGTGTCCTTAGCATTTCTCGCGACGTATATAATTTTTGGTTTTTTTATACCATCGCGAATTTGACGAGGTAACAAATCGAAGGGCAAGTGAGACTTGATGAATCTTGGGCTCGGCAGATTGTCGACGTAAGAAACGCTTTGTTCGACCAACTCCGGAAATTGGAAACCGTCCGTCCGGGATAAAATAGTCGTGTAATCGAAAAGTGCTGAATGTCTGTAAAAATCGAATTATTTACAAAAATATGAGAAAATTTCAATTTTTTTTTTTTTACTCCAAATGCGAATAAAAAATTCAAAATTTGAATTACTCCAAAAATGGGAATCTCTCTGAAAGAACTACTTTGGCTGCTTCAAAATCAAAATCGTTTGCGATGCACCAAACCATTTCTTGAGTCCAAGTCGTGCCTTCGAAATATCATTAAATTAATTTATTATTAATATTTATATTATTATTACATAATTTACAATTTTTATGGTAATTATACTTTTTTTTTTGTAATTTCAGTGTCTTGACACGGTTTCTCACCACTTTTTGGAAAACTGCAAACCCAAACATCGTCATCACGAACTTCAAAGTTCTCTATAGAATTGGCAAAGTTTTCGTAATACGCTGGCAAGCAAACTCCCTTAAGAGTCATGTAACCGGTGCGAAATTCATTGGTGAAAGTTTCTCGAAGCAGACGATCAACGTCTTGAATTTTAGTTTCTTCAGGCATTCTATTTCGATGAATTATTTAATAAAACATGGAATATTGTATTTTATAGTCGATTAATGAAATTTTTTGACCATTTCTTTGAGGTACACTGACAGATCGCGAAAATACTTGTTTCGCGTAATTGTTAAAGTGTTCTGTCGTTCGCGTGCTCGAACGATTGACATTTTATACACATCGGACCAGGTCCTTCGTGCTAATTGCGACACTAACTCGTGACCTTGAATCAGCTCAGAAAAACGAGACTTTTTTCTCAGAGTTTTTCCTCCCGTTTTAAATTTACTTTAAAGCGCACAAGGTTAATGCCAATTTCACGCTCGTTTCGTTTCTTCCTTTTCTTGGAGAACGAGACCGAGCGAAGTAATGCGTTCACAATTTATTGTACGATTTTTTTTCAAATTTCGGTAAAAAATATAAATAATTGAAATGTTGCTCTTAAACTGGAACGGACTTATGATTTTAATCGATAATCGTAATATAATTTTTTTTTTTTTTATTGAATACAACGGTCACGAGCAATTTCTTTCAATTTCGATGTGACCACGTTAATGAAATTTTGACATAAATTCCGTCGTGTCATGTCGTTTTAAATCTTCGCACACAGACACGGGTCTCCCAGACCCAATAGATGAAAAAAATATGAGTTTTTTTGTGAATATTTTTCAGATAATCGAAACTTCAAACTTGTGGCAGTTTTTGTAGTGAAAATACATTCGTAACGTAAAATTTTACTCGCATAAGTCACTGGTAACATAATTCAGTTATTTGTGTCAGAAAATATATTTCGAAAATGAGTAATTTCCAGTCTTGAGTCTGGTGAACGAAATAACTTAAAACTATTAAAGATTATTTCCATTTTGTTTTTTTATATCGAAACAAAACTGTTCGAACGATTGTCAAAATAAAAAATAGTTGAAAAAATATTGACTTGTCACTGGGACATGGAAAGTCTGTGGTACGGGTCTCTCAGGCCCAGTTTGTACAATTAAAGTGCAATTTTGAATGTCTGTACAAAACAGAATAATTGTCATTCTTAAAAATCGAGTATTCGTATTTAACACGCTTTCAAAAGTAAAAGATTTCTCAGGCGAAATCGGTCAAGGAAAAATGCTCTCGTTTCGAATCGTAAACTTAATAATTTGCATATAAATCGAACGTGTGATTAAACTTTTCTTATTCTCGTAATTCGACGTTCACAAATTATTCATTTGATGCTAAGGCTACGTTTTTTCTAAAAAAAAAAAAAGTAAAGCTTGCACTATAATCGTTTACTGCTAAATTTGGCATCGATTAATTCAATTCTAATTAATTGCATTTACATTAAATTTTCGCCAAAGAAAAATTCCGATTTTTTGAGATTATTTGAATGAGAAATTTATAAAGCACTTTTCCTTCAATTTAGGACTGAATTTTGTATCGTTGAAATCCAACGTAATATTTTCCTTTTAAATAAATTTTCAAATCAGGTGAACTTTCAATTTTTTCCAAAGTAGAGATTTTGACGTTTGATCTTTTCTAAATTGTGTGCAGAAAAATAGTAAAAGATTTACAAAAACAAAAGATAACGTTACACTTCAAACTTTAATTATCTTTCAAAAATTTTCAGATCTACAGCTTCAATGGCACAAGGATTACAATGTGGTAATTTTCTCCTTTAAGAGTCTAAAGCTCTGGGCTTTTTTTTGTGCGCTACATTCATGCAGGAGTCGTATTATAAAATCAAATGTTTTTATGATTCACATATATAAGCATTTATGCATTAATATATGTATATATTAATATTTATATATATATATATATCTATACTTATGAGAATGCATATACTGTTTGTAAGTTGAACACGTTACTCTTGGAATATTAAAAACAAAGAGAATCCTAATAATACGAATTGAAAGATTAAATATATTGGACACACCAAATGCTTTTCCCTCTTTGTACATTTTTGTACTTTTTCATTCGCGCTTCGTCACATCGCACATTGTTTTTTTGTTGATTAATATCAATTAAATGTCATGGATTGAGAAAAAAAATTGGAGATCTTACAGTCGAGGATCAAAGGTTCGATATGACACTGACGCTTTGTGAAAGATCGACCTGTCCCTTGAGTACTTTTTGTTGCAACTTTTGACCAAATAATTTGGCCATCAGATGATTACGTCGGGCATCTTCTTCCTTCTCACGCTGACGACGCTTGTTCCGCACCTCGTTCAATCGGAGATAACGCGTTCGCAGCCTCAGCTTCATCTCGTACTCGCTCAGTTTTCTCTGGACGTTCGCTGTTGCACGTTTCAATTTTTAGTTTCATTCGTCTCATGTTTTCTTTCCTCATGTATGTATAATTCGATTTTTTTTTACCTGCTGGACCTTTCGGCGTACGCTGAGGCTTAAGAAAAACCGAGGATCCAGCCATCGCCAAAAATTGCTTCCGCTTCTCACGCTTCAGTTGACGCAACTCTGATAATTCGCTCATGTAACGACGACGCGTTTCCACACTCTCGAGAAATTCTGGCCTGTTTGTAGCTAAAAAGTCCTGGAAGTATTTTTCAAGTATTTTTATATACAAATAAAAAAATTATGATGATTTTTTATTTAAAAGTTCATTTTATTATTGAATTAATCAATTATTCATTATTAACTCTGTTGCGTATTATTTACTATTTGCTAATTTCTTGCTTTTGCTCCATTATTTCTTTTTAAAATTAATATTAAAGTTTAGAAATGAAAATTACTTTTTGCATCAAAATAAATATTTGATAATAACTGATAAATTGATAGATAAATAATTAAACAAATAATTTTATTGGAAATTCATAAATTTCGTAAATTAAGTTTCTTTCTGTAACAGTGTAACAATTTTTTTTTTCTGTAACACTCACTTTAAGGGTTCCTGGAAGTTCGACCTGACTGATATCGTCGTCGCCATCTTTTTCATTGCTTTTTTCCTCCTCTTCGGCGCAAGGACAATTTTTCTGTAGCTTTTCGTTGATAGCAGCGGACTGAGTAGCTTTAGATTGTGTTTTCGTGTTGGTGGACAAACCTTTGGTGACAATTTTCTCGGTTCTTGCAGATTTCTTACCGCCGATATTTTTAGGTTTGTCTCTGATCGTTTCATCGAATTTTAACTCGTAAGCAACCGGTTTCAAATAATCTTGAGAGCATTTACATTTCCGAGAAGGATTTTTGCCATCTTTGACGGGCCATATCGTGCCGCAGGTTCGACAAGATTTGCAAGTCTTTTCGACACTGCCGTTGGCTTCTGCGGTGGAAGGATTTTTTCTCGAATCTTGTTTATTTGCGCCGCCACTCAGTCTCTCATGAATCCATGGATTATCTTCAGTTGTCGTGCACGCGCATTTCGGGCAGGACGATAAATTTTCAGGCCGAGTTTTGTTTTCGGTTTCCATAGCACTTTCGCAGCTAGAAATTGGAGTTTCATCCTCTTTTTCACGATTTCCTTCGTTTTCTCCAATTTCGTCTCCTCCCCGATCAATGCAATTGCAATCTGTTGGAAAAACGGAAGCATCGCTCGAGTCGTTATCCTCAGAAGATTTTGGCAAAGTTTCAATAGTTTTCGTGGCTTTTTTCGTCGCGGGTGAAATATTTTCCTCGTCGCATCTCACGCAACGAGCTTTATTTTTAAGCGGTAATTGTCGAATCGCATAATTGGATTTGCACGTTGCGTTTAATTGGTTTTTAGCTTCTTTACGAGAATCCATGGATTTAGAATTGGAAGCAGGAATTTGACGAACGGTGGGTTGAGTTATAATCGGTCTCTCGTCGCTTCTGGGCTTTCGAGGACAATTTTTCGAATGTTCACGTGTTAATTTTTGTGGCGAGTGTATTATACAAGCTCTGTGTCTACTGTGAGCTGCATATCTTTGGCAATAACAAACGTGTCCTCCTTGATTCCTGGAGTAAGTTTTCTCGTCACCGTGAGTCTGCGTTTTGTTGCGATTCGGACAATTCGACGAGTGCATTCTCGTCACTGCTTCCGTCACAATTTGGTTCGACGTTGAAACAGCGGTTGATATTTTTTGTGGAGAAATCGAACGAGTTTGAACGCATACATCGCGCATTCCTAATCCCATTTCTTCCGCCATTTTAGCTGAAGACGTAGAAGCAAAAACTGGTAACGTCGCTGAAACTATTTCTCCACCGGTTTTTGAATGTCCGCTTGGCTCGCCGTCGCTTCCGGTTTGCGTGCAACTGTTTCGCTTTCTAGTGTGTCCCACTCTTTCCACTTTTTCGTCTTCTCGCTTTTTTGACGGTTTTGGATCCGAACGAGCACTCGCTAAGTTTCCGTGCGAAGACCATTCGTTCTCCAAAACTCTTTTCAATGGCTCTTCCCTCTGAATATTCTCATTTGCTGCCTCACTTCCGGTCCCTCCGGACCGATCATTGCGGCTGGAATACTGCACAAAACGTAAAGAAGAAAAAATAGATTTTTTCTGTTATTTTCTATTGGAAATACTTTGCAGTGTCATATAATGGTTTTTTGAATTATGGATTTGTTTTTTCCAATCCTGGGTCTGAGAGACCCGGCTGTGAGATTACTCTTATATTGTCGACAAAGAAAATCATTTGAGCCGATGAACATATTTCCTTCCGGGTTTCTCAGGCGCAAAAACGTAAAAAAAAATCATTTGATTTTGAAAATTTAACGATTTTGAATGCAATTTCTTTTGATCTGGATTTTGTTTCTTATCAAAATGAAAAATTTGGTGAATCATTGAAATATTTTTTGAAGAATTTAGCCAAGAATTTTAAAAACTAATGTAATCGAAGATGGTTTTGTAAATAAAGATTATTTATACTTACGTTTTGTTCAACGTGAGCTTGGTTGACCCAACGAGTAACTGGCAATTCAGTCGATCGTTTATTCGGTAAATTTTCACCTCTTGAACGAGTCTCATTTTTGTTGGGTTCTTCGAGTAATCGTTTCAAGTTACAAAGATGACTAATTTCATTGGTGATCCAAACGAGTTGATTTCTCTTTTCCATTTCAGCGTAATTGATGAGTTTGGCATCACCGGATTCAGAATTGCTGCATCGTCCAAGTTCGAAACGTCTTTCGGACATGGTGGTCGGTAATCTCCAGTCAGTCTCGTTGGTTTCGGTTCTCCGTCTCTCTTTGACCAATACAATTCTATTGGAAACTAAATTTCTGTGAGATGTGCTTGTACTCGTTGCGCTCGTGGTGCTCGCTGTAGGGGCGGAAGTTGTTGTCAAAGCTGTTGCAACGTCTCTGGCCAAGTTTTCCGACGAAACTCTAGTTTTTTCGTTGCTTTTTTCAATACTATAAAATAAATTTGTACTTTTGTTTTTGTGCTGATTTTGTAACTGTGGCATGAAGCATTCGGAGCTTTGGCTTTTTTCGACATCCGTATTCGTGTCTCGTCTCTGGTCTTCGCTTCTTAATCCCATGCGAGCTTTTCTACCGTCCATTAAAGTTCTATCGGTGTGACCGTCGAACGGAAATTTGTCACTGTTCATCGTACTCTCTCGACTGCTCGCCGCGAGCTCGATCATTTCTTTCAACGCTCGAGTCTCTTTCGATAAATTTTTCTTCGGACTCGCCGAATTTCCACGCGCACTGTTACGCTTACGTGGCCGCCAATCCTCCGCCGATGAATCTGTCGTGTTTTGCTGTTGTTGCTTGTTATTCACCAGCGCTTGGATTATGTCGTTACGGTAAACTTTGTTTCTCGTGTCCGCTGGATTCCATGGAACATTCTCCTCGAGATCATGCTCTATTCTGTCGTCCGTATACTTTGCTGTGACTAGCCTTTTTATAACGTGATGGATCAGTCTTTTTTTAACCTGTGATCAAAATAATGATTTAAAAGACATTTTTTTTTAGGAAATATTTATTTTCGAAGAAAATTTATGTTTCTTTCGTCCAAGAGGAAAAAATAAAGGACTCTAAAAATCTTACGATACTCGATAAAGAATTGTATTTTATTGGAAACTAAAATGCTTGCTTTGAATTCACAAAAAAATTGCAATCATTTGTCAAAATATGCTCCAAGCGCTCCAATCGATTTTTCATTAGAATTTTCTCCATTAATTACACTTTTCTATTTCTGGAATGAAATGTATAAATAAAATAAAGAAAAAGAGTGAAAAACGAACCTGTTTGTCACACTTGTTGGCGTCTACGAGACTCTTTAAAATATTAACGCTGCGTTCAAGATCTCGGACCAAACTGTCCGAGTCACCCCAGAGTTTTTCATCGATGCTGGAGCTTGTGTTTGGCATAGTAGAACATCGTGATTCGCGTCCAGTGTCGCAAGTAGAGACTTGGCTGGTGCTACCGTTAGCCACGTTTTGATAAACGTGACCAGGAAAGTATTCGAAGCTATTGGAGGCACGACCAGTTGCGTTTTCCTCGGTTATTTCCTCCACAAGAATTTCTGATCTTGTACTCGACGACTCGTTTCTCGATGGCTCTGACGAACTGTTGCATTCCATTGTTTTTCCACCTCCTCGTGTTCGATATCTTGCGCGAGCCCCATCGCCTCTACCGTCGTTTTCTTTCGAGTCATTATTCTCTTGAAAATCGTCAGATTTTCCTGCAGCATTTCGATTTTCTGGAATGGATAGTGGAACATTGTGATCACGCACGGTGTACGTGTTGCTGGAATTTTTGAGAATGGAGTGCAATGATTTTGGTACTAAGCTACTGGCCCTCTTGGGCAACGGAGGTTTTTCTTCTTCCTTTTCCTCTTCTTCTCTCTTCTCCTCTTTCTTTTCTTCGGCTCTATTCTCATCCAACCCATTTATTTCATTGTTGGCTTTTTCGCTCTCGCTCTCGCTCACCTCAACCTGAATCCCTATAGATTCTCGAGAGCAAAATTCTAAGCTAGTTTGAATGAATTTATCGCAAGTTAGAGGTTTGTTGACGATCGTTGCAATGGAAGAAGTGGAATCGAAAATAAGCGGCAAAATCTTTTTCTCTCGAGCCTGCAAATTGAGCTCGCTTTGACTTCGCTTCAGGGACAATCTTGACAAAGGTAAAGCAAGTAAATTCATAGAAGAACTTTTTTTAAGAGGAGACAACTGGAGTCTGTGTCTTGTTTCTTTGGACCGTGAGCCTTCGGTAGGATATTTTATTTGTACAGAAGGTGCTCTCTGACTTTTCCTCGACTCGGCAGTACCGTCATCCTCGCAGGAGGCAGCTCCTTCGTTGCAAACTTCTCGAGACTTTTCATCGCAGACTTTAATCACGGCGGGCGAGTGATTTTTCACAATTGGCGTTATTTCTATTTCGCTCTCGGATTCAGCGGAAATGTGGCCAACCAACGGAGTAGAATTTGCATCTGGCTTCATAGAACTTTTTGTTCCCATTCGTGAGCTTGTGGTCGATTCGTTGGTTCCTTCAGGATCGAGTCTCATTGCGACGGAACAGCCTCTCGCCAGTGCCATGCGTTCGATGGTACACAGTTTTTTGTCCTTTTCTTTGGACCGAGGAACGAGAGCATTGAAATAACCGACGTCAGCTCCGCTGTCCCATTCTAATGGTTTGTGCGACGCCACGCTCGATGTTGGAGAAACGCTCGGCTTCGTTTCGTTGTCTCTTGGCTCTACGAGCGTTTCACGACTACTTTCGTTTCTCTCCTCTGGAATCGTCTCGTTAACTGGACGTTTACTTATGGGAGACGGTGTTCGAGAATCTACAATGTAATTCGATGTCACGGCGGTGTCTGTCGATGACGGTTGACCGATGAGCGGCGGTCTTGCCCATCTACGCCTCTCCCGTGGAATTAACGAATTTTGTCTCGCTCTTTCCTCGTCTGCAAGAATCACGTAACTCTCTACAGCCGCTCTAGAGTCAGGAATGGCGCCGTACGATCGTGAATGGAAACTTGTGCTCTGACACGACGCGCCGGGCTCAGGCAACGAAAAGTAACGCCCCAAACCGGAATTTTGCGAATATTTTTGATAATACTCCATGACCTGAGAAGAGAGAGTCTTTTTGGCGACTACGGGAAGTATCGTTGATGGTTTGACGCTCGAAGACTGCTCCACGTACCAACGGAGCGACGTGGAGGGTTGCATTGACGTTTCGCGTTCCGCTCTGTCGTTGCATCCGTCAATTTGTTCAGGAGCATTAGAATCTTCTAAATCTTTAAGGCGGCCTTCGCAACTGGAACCAGAATCGTATTCCATTTTTTGCTTCGTATATTTTGTTTACATTTTTCGAATTTTTATTTGAATTTTCGTCTTCGATTTGAAAGATCGAATTTCTTTTTTCTTGTTGATACTTTTGTCATCGCACAAAAATGACGGAGATTTTTTTTTTCAGGTTGTTTTACTTTGAGGGGTAATTAAATGTCGTGGAAATCTCGGTTTTTCTTGTTCGAGTATCTCGATGACGTCTGCGCGGCGTCAACGATACTTTGTGACGCTCTTCGACGACACTTCAAACGTTTTTGTACCTACCCTAGCAAGCGTCACTTCGTAATTACATTCCCTTTGCGTTATAACTACTTTATTACAACACACTATGGTTAAAAGTTTTTGGAACTTCGTAAAAACTATCTTTCACGTTAGATTTCGTTAACGTTAATTTTCTTTTAATTCGATTCTTCCACGTTTGTACGCGCACCAAAGCTTCGCACATAATATTCAAATTATTGTTTACATGTTGTGTAATTTGGACAGGCGAACGTAACCCTTTCCAGAAAGTATATAATTATAGTACGCACTAACGCTACGCCGGGACACGGCGTTGGTCGAACGCACGCCACAGTCCGAACGCCATGGAAAATGACGTCGTTGGCGCGCGCAATCGGTACTTTCTTGTTTTAATCAAATGAGTGCTTTTTTTTCGAATGTTATTGCAATTGATTTATCAGCTGTTATCCCTTCGGTGATCATAATTCCATCAAATTCAGCTCCAATTCTCGAGAAATACGTTTTGTCAGAATAAAAATGGCAATAAATCACTGTTCTCGCCAAATGTCAAGAAAACAAAAACATTCTTTCACATATTTGACTAACGTACTCCGAATCTGAAATTTCATCAGAACCAATAAAAAATAAAACCAACAATACTACGTTCCAGCCAAAAAATTGACAGAACAAAGAAAATACAATAAATATTTGTCACTGTCATTGATTTTGAAATCACTTAACGATCGTATTATTGTATACCCAATAAATTTAAAACTGACAATACGAGTGGAAACACAAAAATAACTTGTGAAATCTAAATTCGTAGGACAAAGAGGTTATGTTCGTGCTGCAAAGTTTTAAATAGTGAAAAGATTGTTTATCGTTATCGGCGATTGATGTATGATTTAAAATGTTGAATATACGTCAAGTATTTCGAGTGCTCTCATCAAAGTGCAGCAGCAATTTGTTGCCACGGTCTGCGACACCAGTGTCTTTCGAAATAGCAAAAAATTCTTCGTTTTTTCATCGAAATTCTATACAACAGAAATTTAATTTTCACACGAGTGTGGTTACTCCAAATACTGCGAACGAAGCTGTCGTCAAGAAAAAGCCGCTCGGAAGATTGGAGAGAAAACTGAGGTTGAGTTTCACATGCAAACGTTGCAACACGAGAAATACAAAAACAATATCGAAATTGGGGTACGAATCGGGAGTCGTTATTATTCGTTGTGACGGCTGCAAAAACAATCATCTGATTGCAGATAATTTGGGATGGTTTACTGATCTCCGTGGAAAAAAAAATATCGAACAAATTCTTGCTGCAAAAGGAGAAAAAGTTCGAAAAATATATAATTATACCGAAGGCTCTCTACAAATTATGGAAAATGAAGTCATCGAAGAAGATGTGAAGATTACCCTTGAAAGTGAATATAACACTTCGGAAGAATCTGTAAATCAAGAAGATATTAAATCAAAAAGCTGATTTCAAAAAGTGAAAAAAATATATATATCGATTGTTAATGGAAGTCTAAAGATAATAAAAATATATAATTTAACTGTCAATTATTAATTGTTTTGCCAAACCAAACTTTGAAGAATAAAAAACAATATTGATAACTTCGAAAAAACAAATTCGATTTATCACGTATTTATAACTGTGTAATCATTTACGTGTTAATTGCAACATGCCAAAACAAATATCCTTTTTCTGATCGTATAAAAGTTTAAATAAAAAAAATAAAGCAAATTATATTTTTTGCTAATTTTTTTTTTTTTTTCACTTGAGCTACGAAAAATTGTTCAAATTTTGTTTCAGGTCCACAGTAGATGAAATAAAAAAAAATTTTAAATGCTGGTCATTTAAAAAACTTAAAAAATCGAATTTTCGTTGCATTTAAAATGGTCTTATTTTACTTCGTAATTTTCAAGTCAATTTCTTTTTTTTTTTTTTCAATGTTAATTTGACTTCACACAAATTGTCAAAAATTCAACCAATCTGGAATTTTTTTTTTTTTTTTTAATTGGGGAAAAAATTCTACCTATTCCAACGATCGTTCAATTTTGAGGAGGAAAATGGAACATGTATGCGTAACTGACACGAAAACACACGTGGAGGGTAATTTCAATGAAATAACAAACAAATGAATAAAATAGTCAATTGGATTGTTTTTATTAAATGTTTTTTCAATTTTTCATTGCCTAGAAATTCTCTGTACAGTAAAAATCGCGATCTTTGGTCCGCTATAAAATACTTAAGGTAAAAACTTGTGATGATTGACAACGTTGAATGGCAATGTAAATAATATGACCGTATTTATATACGATGTTGATTGCTTGAGCGATGGTACATCTTGAAAAAAAGAGTCCATATCACGTAAAAAATATATACTATAGTAAAAAATATACTTAAATATAATACAAAAGAAAAAAAAGAAAAAAGAAATATACATATTGATCGTTGTCTTGAACAAGGTAAAAATGTCGACAACGAATATTTAAAAAAGCTATAAGTTTCGATAAATCTGACACCCGCGCACGTACGAATTGGCAAAAGAAAGTGGATTTTCGATATAAATGGTAGTACGCGCGGACTCGATTTCTTTCAGTGCATTTAGTAACAGTATAAAAAAACTTTTGGCACCGTAAATGAATTTTGGAGATAAATATCTAATAAGGCACAAACGAGGAAGGCATCGATTCGTTGGCTGCAAGTTCTTTTGTCCAAAATATGAAATTTTTCAATTTTTCAAACCCTTTTGGGTTTTGAAACGATGGCATATTCGCTATCATTGAAAACTCTCTGTTTAGGTTGACCGGAAGTTGCGGAAGGATTGTTCGTGGCGTTAGTCTTTTTCCGAATGATTCCATAGCCGTTGTGAGTGTCGTCGGCGAGTCGAATGCCACACAAGTCTTCGACGACGTCATAATTGGGCCATGGACCACCGGAGTCGTCGCCCGAAACGACGGAATTGCTTTGACTGACGTTGGGAGTTTTGTAGCCAGGATTATTGTTGAGTTTGTGCATGGAGCCAAAATGTTGGAGTTTGTCGTAATTTGGATAATCGTTTTTGGTGGTAAGGTTGTTATGGATTATGGGAGACGCTGCGACTGGTACATTTTGTGTTGACTCCAGGCTTGGTTTACGTTTGGAAGAATTATTGAGCCCGAGATTCGGGGCAACGAGAGGGTTCATCGTTTCGTATTGAGATTCGTACTCGTTGTGTTCGTCGTTGTAATTTGAAACAGGGTTTGTTTCGTTGTCCATCGATTCCGTGGGGTTTTCTTCTTCATCGGAAATCCGTTGTTCGACTCGCTCGGTATGTGGAATATTGTCGAGACCGAGTGTTCTCCAGGCGTCGCTTCGGACTTCGACGAGATCGTAAGGATGTTGTTTGTCGTCAGAGCACTGACTGGCGGAGGATGATTGCGGGAAATTTTTATGGCTCACGTCCGGTGAGCCACTTGTGTTTAATTTACGATATTTTCCACAGGCCGGTGCGTCCCCAAACTCACCTTCGAAATTTTTTTTCTCCAACAATCCTGTGAAAATGTATTTTCTCGGTGGTTTCGCTGGTTTGGGTTTTATAATAGGAGGCGGCGGTCTTATGAAGGGGATGGAATCGAGACTCGAAGAGGAACACGAAACCAATAGTTTTTGAGAGTTTTGTGATATCGTTGAAAAATCTATGTCTATGAGATTATTGGAACTGTTGGGCGAGGGCGGCAGCGGCGAACGCGAACCAGCTTCCATGGAAAGCGCCGCGTGGTATTGAGCGTCGTTGCACTCAATGCTCGGACTGTTTTCACCGTTTAATAATTTTTTCATTGATTTCATCTTGGAAGATATACAGCGAAATATTTCCTGCTGATTACTGTGTTCCAGGCGAAACGAACCTTCTCCCGATTCGCATTTTCTACCAGCTTCAAACGTAAACTTTCCGTCTCTGTAACCATATCTTCTTATGTATCTATAAGGCCACGTGTACATCACCGACTCTCCGTCTATGATTTTCATCTCAACCGCCGCCACTACCAACGTATAAGTCTTTGACTCTAATTTGCATCGCTTCGAAGCCTCCGTCTCTACTACTTTTACTGAAAAAACACCCTCGCCGCTGGTACAGTAAAGATCGTTGTCTTCCTCGATGGTTTGCCCAGACGCGTCACCTTTGAACGCCACCGATTGAAATGCATCTATCCAATTAGTTGTTTCTGAATCGGAGAAACATCCAAAATGATGGACTCCTGTTTTTGTCACTACCTGTCAAAGATATATTTCGTTAAATACAATTTTGATATTTGTGACTCGAATTATTGAATTTAATTGAAATTTGATAAATTGCATTATTCAAATTGTTATAAATACGATTTGGATCCATAGAAATAAATTTTGAGACACAAATTTCAATTTTATGATAAATTCGATCAAATAATTCGCATATTGGAAAGAAATATAAAAACTCACGGTGAAGACTCTGGGCTGATTGCTCGAAGCAATTTTGATGCAGGCTTCGAGGGTAAGAATCCTCGGTGAGTGTTGCTGCGACAAAATTTCATCCTGACTGTCATAAATTTCGAGTCTTTCGATCCCATATTTGCTGGGTTTGAAAATCTGACAGAACTTCTTGTGCCAAGTTTTCTGAATGCGATGAAAAGTAGAAGAGACAATAAAAAAGATGAGTGATTGAAAGTCGTTTGAAAAGACGATACGAATATCGCTGTTTTAACCTCCGAGAGATTGAAAACACATGAGACAGACATGTGTGACTAACCTTGAGTTGGCCGAGCACTCCTTGTGGCGGAAAGAGTAATTGTCCTTGGAAAAACGGTTCGTCTTGAAGATCCATTATTAACGTTTTTTATATGACACTGAAACAGTTCACTTTTTTTTCCGAAACACTCAACTTGTTATTTTACTTTTTTTAACCACAAAAATTTAAGTTTGAAACGTAAATTTCTCGTCCGTCTCGCGCACGAGACGTGCGAGAGCAGCTCCTTTGTCCCTCTCTCGTATTATACACAACAGACGTCGAGAAGAGAGAATGCAGCGGCTAAGGAGGCCGTATCCTCCCGTACGTGTGGTGCATCTAATCTCTCTTCGTTTATATATACGCGTATTATTACTCGGAGAATTCTAACTTTCGGTCTCGCATAGCACACTCACTATATCACTAACACATTCACCTTTTTGTATATGTATCGTTTGAATGCTTTAGAACAAATGCTCGTTTTATAGTATCCATATCACAGACAATCGTTTCTAATACGTACGTTCTCTAGTTCAAGTCTAGACGTGTGTATGTTCACCACATGTATGATTTCGTATGTGTGATCGCATGCGTGCTACACATTGACTTTTCAGCTGTATTGCTCCCAGGCTGTCATTCGCTCCCGCAACTTCTCTCGACCAACGTTTGCTTCGGCCCAACACCAACAGGATCATATTGTAAATGCTAATGTATCCTTTTATCTCGTCTATGACCCTTCTCTCGTTTTAGCTTTTCTCATTCAAATATTTAAGTTTCTTTGAAAACATACACTTTGACCAGTTCGAATTTTATGTCACGATTTTCGCTGCCATAATTCATTGTTATTCAACTGACACTTTTAAGATTTTTATGGGCAGCCATACTGTTTTTCTTCTAGTCTACACAATGTGTGCGTAAATAAACAACAACAAAAAAATACTTCGCAAATGTTTCTTGTGTCGAAATATTTATGGTTTGGTAATTAAAGAGCGATGTTTTTGTTCTCGTAAAAATTCCTCGTTGCAGTTTCTTTTAATAGGGTTTTTAAACCTCGAAATCCGTTTTGAAACGCTTTTCAACTGTCATTTTTTTTATCGGCACTTGGATATATATATATATACAAAAATCGTGCAAGTTTACACACTATAGCACGTTACAGCCTCTGTGTCTGAGAAACGGGAAAGGAATTCGAGGGATTTCCGATATGAGACTGTAGTCAACCGTGGGCAAAACAGACACGCACTCAACTTCCTATATATCCTTGTTTTCCTTTTTTCTTCGACGATAAGATAAATATTTTTTTTCGCTCAGCTACTTTAGCCATAAAATACAAAAATTCAAAACAATTGCACTGTTTTTATTCTATTTCGAAACTACGATAAGACCTTTCTTCCATATTTTTTTCTCGTTTTTCTACGTATAGGTGAAGCACGTGTGTATTTGTATTTTTCTCAATAATAACACGATACGTGGAAGTAATCTTATCTTTCAGACAATTTCATTCACGGCTGTCAAAATAATACACGATAATAAATGTCAATTCCTTCAATTTCATTTAATTTGAGGGGTTATACTCTGACGGAAATTTTAAAGATAATATTTTTGGATTTTCACGTTTTTGGTAAATCAACCAATCTGTTATACGAGTCAAAATATTGTTAATTCCAAGAAAACTCAGTAAATAAACGTTGACCATGATTCACAGACACTTCGACACAAAGTTTGGTAGTTTTATCGAAAATCCAAGACTTCACTGTGAGGACGTTCATTATTTTCGTTTTGTTAGGTATTTTATAAAATCCTGAGATGTTTGACATTTCGAACAATCGTTTGAGCAACGAATTTTTTTTTAATATTGTTTTTTCTTCAATTCGAATATATTTCATCTTGAAAACGAAGCAAACGTTCTGAAATTTTTTTTTTTTAATAAACGATTCTTTGATTCATAACTTTTTTAGTTCTTTGTTTGTTTTCATTAAATGAGAATATAATTTAACGTTTTCAACGATTGTTTTTATTCCACGAACTGTTTCTATTTCGAAGAAAGATCGAAAACTCGTTAAGGGTTTTTTTCCCATTTTTCTATCCTTTCTTCGTTATTTATTAATCAACAACTGAGTTATTTATCGTTAATCGACCTAAAAACACATCGTACGTTTCGTGTCGTGTGTTGTTTCAAAGATCGATTGTTTCGCGAAGGAGCAAATCGTAACGAGGTCTAGTCAGTCGACGGAGAGATTTTGATGGATAAAAAGGATCGAAAGAACGAATATGGAAAATGTATTTTATTTTTATCTTGGGTTTGGTGAAAATTGAATTTGGTGGAGCGTTCAATGATTTTCCATCTCTCATGATCGCTAATGCCACAATGGGTAAAATTGTAACTCATTAATAATCGTTATTAAGGTAGTAGTTTCGCCAAAATCTTTTTCTACAGATTTTTATGGGGAGCAGTGAAAAAATTCACATTATAACGAATAACTCTGAAACTTTAATACATTTTTTTTGTTTTTTTTTTTTTCTCCAAGTTGGCGATACTTTTACCTCGAGTTGAAATTTGTATATTTCTTAATATTTTGTTAAATTGACTCGACATTATTTATATTTTGATTAATTTTGAATAAAATATTGAATTTTCCTAAAAATAATTCAATTCTTTTTTAAACATTTTTTAATTATTATTAGGAAGTAAATTGTAATAGAATATTCGAAATTTTTTGTTTTTTCGTTTATTTTGCAAAAGCTGTCGTAATTGAACGACCTTTTTTTGAGATGAAGGCCGTAAAAAAAAGAAACACACATAATGCTTACGAGAAAAAACTCGAAGGATTCGTGAAGACGATAACGGAAGCTGCAAAAGCTCGAAGCGTAGATAGCAACGTTGGAATGGAGATAAACGTGTTTCAGGAAACGAACGTGAATCTCGCCAGAGGTGAGTCACTGATTACTGATTTTTTTCTTTTTTTTTTTTAATTCTTTGTTTTTTAAATTGTGTCATGATCCACATACCGGTTTTAATATCAAAACGCATGTATCGTGTGTCATTGATGATTTCACATCGTCATTGAAATAACGTGAAGCAGATTACACTGTTTTGCTGTCGGTTGCGAGCTGCGATGAAACTTGGAACTTATTTCAACGTGCTCGGAAGGAGAAGCTCGTTCATCTCGCGATAACCGGTTAGTTTGCAATTTCAAATCAATTTGATTTTCTTATCAGTGACTCAAGGAGTTTGAGAATTCTTGAATTTCGATGAACCAACAAACCAAAATTATTATTTAATTTTAGATTTTTTTCCCATCCCTTTAATTTCTCAATAATTGGAAAAATAATGACAAAATATTTTGAAACTCAAAATAAATTTATTCAATTCGAACGTAATGATAATTTGAGTGATTGGAAGAAAAAAAAATATACAAAATTTCACCTCGAAATTTTTTTTATATTTCGAAATTTCTGGGACAATTATTATTATTATTATTATTTTTTGTATTTACTGCAATGACAAAGGAACGGAGGAAATTAATGAATTGTCGAAAATTTATAAATTGTAGGCACCAATAATTTTTTTGTTCGTCGTTAAAATTTGTTGAACTTTTTTGATTTTTGAAATTATTTGAAAATTCTTCGAAATATTGGATTTTCATGCCAAAAAATTAATTTTTTTTTTTTTTTTTAATATTGAATCTGTATTTTTGAACGATTTTTTATATTGAGATCGCGATTGTCCACGATTACCGATCGCCTATGGAATAAGTATTCCGATGGTAGAACCGGGTCAAGAGTTGCCTCAGATGTTATTGGACTTGAGAGTGGACAGAGTTCTTTCTTGGACAAAAATGAATATTCTTCACGATCATGTATTCGGTAAAGACACTTTTTGAGCAAATGTTTTTTTTTTCCTTAATCGATCGTAAAATTGTTGCATAAAATCTCAAAGTTAAATTAAAAGAAAAAAAAATAATAAAAATAATGAAAAGATTATTCGAAAACTTGATTTTCCATGAAATAAACTCGATTATTAAAAAAATTAATTTTCCTCAAAATAAAAACAATTTATTAACATTTTTAATTAAATAATAACACGAAATTAGAGAGAGACACGATCGGCAGATCGTTCAGAGCCTTGTTCGGCGAGATGCCGAACATTTCTCATCTCGGATTATCATCAAAGTGTTTTTTCTCCACCGAATCATCAAATAATTCAGTTTCGATGACAAAAGAATTAATTATCGAGACTTTGAAAAAATTTCCACACGAAAAATATTCGGGAGATCGGTTCCTCGTGATCGTCAGTCTCGATATTGTGACATTGGTCATTGAATCCGTGAGTTGTAATAAATTTTCATTATTTATGACATCCAGTTGAACGAAAAAAAAAAAAAAAATCAAAAAAATTTTTTTTTTTTTTAAATCGATTAATTTTTAAGTCTTCGATTTTGAACAAGGCACGATCTTTGGGAATGTTGCATCCGGAGAGCCAATGGCTTTTTATTTTATCGGACAGTGCTGAGAATCCATCAAATGTGACAGATTTCAAAAAAATTTTATCCGAAGGTGAAAATATTGCTTTTATTTATAACGTCACGAATTTTGAAGACGATTGTAAGGTTAAGTATCGAAAATAAAAAAATATTCAAAACTTTTCAGAATTCTATTCGCTTGAAAAATTCTTAAAATTCTATTAAGAATATTTTTAATAGAATTAAAAATTCTAAATAATCAATAATGTAAAAATTCAGGTAGGTCTGGAATGTCATGCGAAAGAAATGGTTACATCTCTTACCGCAAGTCTCGAAAATGCTTTGAGACTAGAAATGGATTTGTATGAAAAAATAACTGACGAAGAATTCGAAGCTGTCAGAATGACTAAAGCGGAGAGATGTCAACAACTTATTGCATTTATTCGTGTAGGTCAATTTTGTAAAATAAAAAATAGACAGAACCTTTTTTTTGTCAAATGAACTAAAAAAAAAAAAAAATACAAATTTTCAATGAAATCTGACGAGACTTTGTGTCTTTGGAAAAATAAATTTCTGTGAATTTTTGTAAAAGGATTGAAAAAAAAATCTCTTTACATTTTGACAGGACAATTTGTACAATCCCGAAGGAGAAAAAGGGAAGAGACAAAAATGCGATAATTGTATAATGTGGAAAATGTTGGCTGGCATTACTTGGGGCAATTCGTTTAATCATAAAAATAAAAGTGAATCGCATCAATTGATCGATGCAGGCTTTTGGACACCCGGACAAGGCTCTGCGCCAAAAGAACTTCTTTTTCCGCACACCGAGTACGGTTTTAGAAGCAAAGCTTTGCCAATCGTGACGTTTCACGTAAGTCTTTCAAAGTCTTGAATTTAAGCTTTTGGGCCATGTACATTTTTCGATCTATGGACTCGAAATTTTTCAATTCAATTTTAATCGTTTCTTCATTTTTTTGAACGAAAACCACTCGACAATAAAATCTGAAAAAATTCTGTTAAGTTCTTTAGAGTGTTCGGAGTCGGGGAAAAAATTGCATTTCGATGCTTTTGGTAGTTTAGTAGAAAATAAATGTTTTCATAAAAAAAAAGTACAAAATTTGATTATATATTTATTTGTCTTATTTGTGCATTTAAAAAATAATGATTTTTTTTTTTTTCATTGACGAATGTTCGGGGGACCATAAAGTATCGAAAATCTAGAATTTGTTGTTAAAAAAATAGTTTAATAATATAAAAAAAAAAAAAACATAAATAAAAATACGTGGGGAAAGTAAGTCCCACCATGGCTTATTGATGAAATAATTAATGAAATAATAAAATGGCAGAATCCTCCATGGCAATATATATCGAAATCGATGGAAACTGGTAAACCAAAATGGAATGGTTTAGTATTTGACATCGTCAATGAATTGAGTCGAAAACTCAATTTTTCGTGTAAACTCGTTGAATTAGGAACGAAGACGATTGAGCGTGAAATGCGTTTAGAAAATGCGGAAAGCTTGAAAAATCGTTCTGTCGCTAGGATCAACCACGAGGTTGTATTTTGTTGTTAAAAAAAAAATTGCAGTGTTCGAAAAAAAATGAAATTATTAGTGAAACTTGAAAAAAATCGTGTTTTTTAATCGTATTAGGAATTTATCAGAGCTTCGACATCATCGGGTGAGAGAATTCCAAGTGATGTCATAGAGCTTGTACACAGTGGACAAGTTTTTATGGCTGCTTGTGCTTCCACTGTCACCGAAAGTCTCAAATCGTCAGTCAATTTTACTCTTCCCATATCCGTACAAACTTATGGTCTTTTGGCATCAAGGCCTAAACCATTATCGAGAGTAATGCTTTTTGCATCACCGTACACCATTGAGGTTTGAAGTTTTTTTTCTTTTAAACCAAATTTATTCGTTGTAAGAACGTTACATTAGTTTTAAGATGAGAAAAAGTACACTGAAGCAATAGTATTTCAAAATGATCGTAAAAGTTATTAAAAAACAGAAGCAAAACACGAAGATCATGAGGTCTGGACACACTCTGATTCAATAAACCGAGGGAAAACGTCATTTAATCTCATTTTTCACCTCTCGTCTTTTTATAAGCGCCATAACTTTTTATCAAAATACTTTTTAGGTTCACTGATTATATTTTCGTGTTAGTCAGAGTCTGGTGTTTCCATAACACTATAAATAAACTTTAATAGGCCCATCCGTTACAATGTTATAAAATGATAAACGTCGGTCTGACAGATCAAGTGTGACGAAGTAAGGTACTAAAAACATCATTTTGTATTTAATGGTAAATCGATCAAATTGAGTCGAAAATTTCATGATATTTTGCTGATGAAGGTCACAAGTCGATTAATAATCGATCCTCCAACCGATTTTATTGTTTTTTAATGTTTAAAATTACGAAAAAATTACTTTACATTCGATTTCTTTTAGCACGAAATGCAATAAATAATAAATATTTATTAATTCTTGAAGTTTGTGTTTTTTTTATGAACAAAATTCATAGTCCTGGGGCTGTCTCGCTGGAGCTGTTCTCTCGATCGGACCGATATTGTATCTCGTGCATGAATACAGTCCATCAAATTTAAATGCTCCTCAATCAAAGCACTTTGGTCTCAGCACACCAGCGAAATGTCTTTGGTATATTTATGGTGCTCTCCTCCAACAGGGTGAGTTTTAATTAATACCTTTAATTTAATTTAATTAATAAAAAAAGATAAAATTAATTTAAAAAAATAATAAAAATAAAAATAAAACGATGAATTTTACGTTTTTTTCGAAAAATAATCTTAAAAAAGTGAGAATAAAATGAAAATTGTTGAAAAATTCGTTCTTAAAAGGAGGAATGCACATTCCGGAAAACGACGGCGCACGTTTGATCGTCGGAACTTGGTGGTTGGTTGTAATGGTCGTAGTAGCAACTTATTCCGGAAGTCTCGTAGCTTTTCTGACGTTTCCACGAATGGATGAAAGTATTTCCACGCTCAATGATCTTTTTAAGCACAAAGAAAGGTTAACGTGGAGTTTACCTTCGAAGAGTTTCCTCTTCGAGTATTTGACCAGTGGAAAAAGTGGTCCTTACGATGGTTTGTTGGGCAGCGATGAGCATCAACTGGAGAAGCACGACAGGAACAATTTTGAGACAATAATAAATCGTGTTAAAGGAGGTACACACGTTTTGGTCGATTGGACAAGTTCCTTAAAGATGCTCACGAGAAATGACAATCCATTAACCAACGATGGAGTTTGTCATTTTTCCATTGGCACCGAAACATTCCTCGAAGAATCCATTGCTTTGTTTTTGCCTCTTGGCAGTCCTTATCTCTCTCTCATAAATACCCAGTAAGTTTATTTGCAAAAAAAAAAAACAAATCTCATTATTTTCGTGTAAAAAACACTTTTACACATTTAAAAAAAAAAAAAAAAATTTCTTTGATTTTTCTAAAGATTAAAAAGAATGAAAGAAGCTGGTTTGATTGAAAAATGGACAAAAGATCGAATGCCAATGAAAGACGAGTGCTGGGAAACATCAAATTTGAGTAACCAAGTGAACAATCACAAAGTCGATGTTTGGGACATGCAGGGAATTTTTTTTGTTCTTTTTCTCGGTGAGTTTTTGTTATTTTTAAACAAAAAATTTAAATAATTTTATTAATTTCATTAAATTCATTAATTTCTCAGGATATTTGATCGCTTTGATTTTTCTTGGCTGGGAATTTATTTCTCATTTTCGACAAATTGCGAAAGAACGAAAAATCATTCGTCCTTTTCTTTCCTGAATTTAGTGAGTTTTTATTCGATACTTATGACAGATTTTTTAATTGAAAAAAAAAAAAAAAAAAACGTCAAAAATAGAAAAATTAAAAATTTATTACGAATATACGTGTGAATGCACTTTATAAGTTACGATTGCGTGACTTCGTTCGTTCTTTATGCACATTTCGCTTTATCCAATCGTGATAATTATACAGTATCGTGGATTAATCGTCCTCGTGTGTGAGCGCACTAATTCCATTGCATTTTGCTCCGGTGAAAAAGGGTACAACGGTATACATACTGATTATACAAAACAATTACGTAACTTCGTATATATAGCTGCGAAAGAGTTTAACGCGATCCTCGCTCCCACTCGAACTCCGGATTTCTTTTCTCTGTATTATTTTTTTGTTCTCATCCTCTGTATCGTGTTGTGCGAAATTCACGTGACCTCCTTAAGGGTTCACGTGCATCTGAAAACTTTTGTCAACTTCTACTCACTTTTGTTAATCAATTTTTTTTTTTTTTTTTTCTAAAATCAACAAAATTTCATATATTTCAATGAAATGGAATGAAAAATTGAGGCAGTTTTATTTTGTCATTGAATTTAACGACCGTTTGCAATGAAATCGAAAGTTTCCAGCAATGAGCTATCTTTTGAGAAAGATTTTTGCAAAAAATTACTAGAAAATTGTAATTTTTTGAAAAAGAAAGCAAACGAAACAAAAGATTGTAAGAAACCAAAAAATCGATCGAATTTATTAATTTAATTAAACTTTCTACATTATTAATCATATTTTCTATAAATCTGTTTCAATTTATAAAATTTTCACTTTTCGAGGCATAAAAAAAAACATTTTGGATAAATATTCACAAAAAATGGACCCAAAAGTTGGGACTTTTGGCAACGAACCCATGATTTTCTATCTAGAGACCAAAATCGCGTGAATTTTTTGTGAGAAAAATAGAACAAATAATAATAATTCCTGTAATTGAAACAATTAGTAATTAATTTACCAAAAATTTCTTTGTGTAAGTGAATTTTTGATCGCACTGTATAACAAAAATTTGAAATAAAGTGAAAAAATGAAAAAAAAAAACTGAAAGAATGTTGTTTTTACCGCTGCAAAAGCCACGATTTCAGGATCGCACTTTTTTTTTTAACTCTTCAATATCCACAATTGTAATAACTGTCGTGTCGAACATCCATGGAGAGAAAGAGAGAGAAAGAGAGAGAAAGAAAAAAAAGAATCGCTGACAAACGGAACTTTGTAAAGTGGATGTAACGATAAGAATCTAGGAGCGTGACCTTGCTTTTCGATTCGTTCGAAACAAGTTAAAAGTGAATAAAAACATTGTTAACCGGAGACTCCTCTCTACGAATTTTTCCCTCTCCTTTGTTTCCCTTATTCGTAAACGAGACTTAACGCCAGTTTGATCGTGGACTGCAGCGCAGTCGTTGCTTAAACGTTCTTTCTGCAACAAAAGCGATTTTTTTTTCTGTTGCGATTTGAACGACGGAGGAGCCGATGGATCGATTAAGAATTGATTGGACGAGACGATCGAATTCAGTGGTTCGATTGGTCAAAAGTGTTTCTCTGTTCTGGTCGATAATAATAATTTTTTTACAGCGTGAGTCTCCAAAGTTTAAGTTGATCTTCCAAGCAGTTTCTTTAGTTAATTAGTGACGGAAATTAATGAAATTTTGAAAAATTGAAGTAACCAGCTCGACGAAGAGCTCAAGCGTTCCTTCGCCCGACCATCAACTCCATCGTCACCAATCCCCTCAAGGACTTCATTACAATGCTGTACGATGGAACAAATCTCCTGAAAATTCTCGTCCAGGTCGTCCAGTTGACGTTATGACAGATGTCATCAATGATCTGGGGGTGAAAATTCTCGATAGATATCTCGATAACACTGGAAATGTTGCTTTTTCACCAAGTGGTCTTGGATTCGTTCTGGTTGCCCTTTACGAAGGCGCTGCTGGAAGTAGCAGTCGAGAGATTAGTGACGTTTTAGCATTACCACGTGACAGACGTGTCGTCCGGATTGGATTACGTGACATCCATCGAAGACTTCGAGTAAGTTTTAGAATTACCATTAAACCACAAAATCCAAATGTTTTTCCTTCTCCCCAGCAGTTAAAAGTAAAAAATAACTAACTAGAAAGATAAAAACGAATAAATGAGACTCCTTTTCATTTTTGAGAGTTACCTCAACGCTGACGCGTTCCTTGGAGGTTTGACACTCAACCGGGAGGACATAAACCTTCGTCCCGATTACGAGGAAACTTTACGATTCTACGGTTTCGATATTTCCGATTCCGGAGTTGAAAATGTCACTATGACGTTTAACGACCTTACGACTAACTCGACAGACTCTACGATGACATTGACTACGACAATGATTCCGGATTTTAATATGACCAATAATCCCATCGATACGACCACTGACAATCCAACTACGAACACAGCCTTGAACGATGCGGTCGAAGTCGTGACGAACATCACCGGAGACCCAAGCTCCGCAATGTCCATCGTAACGAATGGCACTTTGTCAACGACTCCTATAAATTCGACCTTGACAACGGTAACAAATAGTATGACGAACATGACGAACATTACGAACGTAACAAATTTAACATCCACGACCCCAATGCCAAGCGGTTCAACGACTACTCCTGCCACGATTTCGAGCACACGATCATCATCCACGACTTTGGCCAATGTTCCAACTGTCTCGAACAACAATACCAGCAGCACGAATACCTTGAACACGATTATTCCGACGTCGAGCCTCGTGGGAATCTCAACCGAGTTCGCCAACACGCAAACCCAAAGTTCAAATCCATCGATCACTACACCAATGACTTCTACGTTAACAACCATTTTAAATTCTACTCCAACAGCAACGACCAACCTTTCAACCAGTCCTATGACCCCTACATCGACCTCTACATCGAACCCAAACTTTAATGATACCAATGAAAATTCAACGACAACTGTTGATGACAATCTTACGACAACGATCGTTAACAATCTTACGACTACCGTCGTTGACAATCTTACGACAAACGTCGTCGAAGACACTGCTACGAACGTCGTTCGCAAACGGAGAGGTCTCTTGCATCAACCGGGAGGATATTTCACCAGGACTGCTGGTAATTAATGCAAATTATTGCGACTTTTTTTTCGTTTTAATCATTTTTGACATTTTTTTTATTATCTTTATCATTTTTTTGAAGTTTTATCGATCTTTTTTATCGATCGAGTGGAGTGGAGGAAGAAAATGATTTTTTTTTTCAGAAAATCAGTTTTTTCAATTATTTAAACACTATTTTAACAACTAATATCGAGTTTTTTAATTCTATTTGGTCCTTGGGACATTAAGCAATGTTAAAAAAATATGAACAGTCATTATTTGTTATTTGGAAAGATACGACGTGTGAGTAAATTGTCGATTTCCGAACTTTTTCATTAAAAAATTGATTTTCTTGTAAACTACTATGAACATCGAGATGCCAATTTTTTTGTAACTTCAATAGACTCCAAAGAATTTTACAGAATTTTTTCAGAATTTTTCACCCGTTGGTTTTTGTTTAAAAAAATTAAATAAACAGTTTATTTTGGATTTTCTTCGATTTCGGGTTCAGATTCGTCAAAAAACCAAATCGATTTGTTCTTATAAACTTTTTTTTCAGACGATGGTATTTGGCTCGACGAATATGGCAGATTTAATAATAATCACAACGACTATCAATCCCAGAACGACGATATCGCCGCCGACCCGAGGCGCGAAACCGAAATTGCTTTTTTGGTTAATGGTTGCCAGTATTCTCGAGTTACTGGCGCTGTTTACACAGCATTTTTACCTTTTTCATATTTTCCCTCGTTACGAGCTTCTTTACTGGAATTTCCACTGGACGTAAGTCACAAAAAAAAATTAAATAATTAATTATCGCTTGATAAATAAACTATAAATTTCAAATTAATTTCATTTTTGAGTCTTTATTATTTAAACAATAAAATTTGAGCAATTTTCAATTATTATAATGTTTTTAAACTGAAAATATTTACTCCAAATCGTCAACGAGAAAAGGTCCATTTTATTTTTCACGTTAATTACGATTTAATTATTAAAAATCATGTTCTCACGATTTTCCGAAAAAAAATTGACCGAAGTATTTCGAAAAATGGTCAAAATTGTTGTTAAAAAAAAAGTTCTTATTAAAAATCCTTAACGTTTTTTTTTTTTTATAAAAAGATTTGAAATTATTAAGTTCAAAATGAAAATTAAGGAAAATATTTCTTTTTTTTTTTTTTTACGATAATTGCGATTTAAAATAATGAAAAAATTATGATTTATTTTTGAGGATCCTCGTTACAAAATACTCATTATGTTGCCGAGCGACGAAAATGGTACGAGACGATTGGCAAGGACTTTAGTAACGAAACCAATGACACTTAGAAATTTACGTCGATCTCTCCAATCCGCTTGGGTCACTGCAGTCGTACCATCTTTCATGCTTCGTGGATTCGTCACTTTAACTCCGTACTTGGAAAGGGTGAGCGAAAAATAAAAATCACAATCTTAAATTATTCTTAATAATTAGTCTCGAGGTTTTTCATGGAAAATCGGCAAATAATTATTCGTAAATTCTGCCAGTCGAGACGATCTCTCACACCAACAACTTGTAATCCATATTATTACTCCATTTTGGCATTAGTTTCGCTCGTTGAGTTCTCCACAGTCCTCCTTCACTGCGCTTTTTCACTTCTTTATATTTTATTCTAAATACGTAATACTTCCGCTTCTCGTAAAGTTGCTTTTACCTTCAGGCTTTGTTGCCACTATTTAAATTTTCTTCGAATTCACACGAACCATTTATTTATAATTGATTTTTTTTTCTCAATCAATTCTTATTATTATCTAAATTTAAAAAAATTTTTACATTTTGTGATTTTTTAAATGGAAAATCTTGAAGAATTTAATAAAAAGTAAAAATCGTGAAATTAGGTCTACGATTTTTTGAATTTTATTTACTGAAACGTTTTGACGTTGATATTCAGATATTTTGACATTTTTTACTCAATTTATCGTTTTTGTTATGCGAAATTGAAAAAATTTGAACATTTTGTGATTTTTTAAATGGAAAATGTTGAAAAATTGAAAGAAAAGTGAAAATCGTGAAATTAAGTCTCCAATTTAAAGAATTTTTATTATCCGTTCATACGAATAATAAATGAAACGATTTTCAGATAAAAAAATGTATAAAAATTTATTTATAAAAATTGTAGTTAGGAATTTCTGACGTATTCGATCCTCGAGCAGCCGATTTGACACCGATGAGTCCAGATCTGGGAGTATATGCGCGAGATATCCAGCAAAGCATAGGCGTGAATATAAGAAACAATGTAAAAGGTGGAATCGGTGGGGCAGATGGTGGGAACGAGGATCAAAGGCAACAGCGCGACGACCTGATTCGTCGTGTGCGTGGTGTGCACGGTGTTCTGCCATTTTTCCTTGGAGGAGGTTCAATTTCACCGCGTCCGCATCCTCCGCCGCATTATCCGGTTTACCCTGGAGGAGGTTAGATCGATTTTTGTTAATTTTTGAGTTTCAAATCCCGATGCTGGTCCTTCGTATCTTTGTTGCTTTGAAAAAATATCGAAAGCTACAAAAAAGTTGGAATTTATAGTTCTTTCGTAAGCTCGAATCACCGCGAAGCTTTAGTGACGTTTCCACCCGAT
This sequence comes from Campoletis raptor, assembly GCA_948107755.1. Classification (NCBI taxonomy): domain Eukaryota; kingdom Metazoa; phylum Arthropoda; class Insecta; order Hymenoptera; family Ichneumonidae; genus Campoletis; species Campoletis raptor. Next base: position 16,598,491 of record OX403627.1, on the reverse strand, counting down.
GGCGCTCGCAGCGCGACGCGAACTCTTCGCGCTAACATTCTTGTCTTCTTCGTTTGGTTAATTGCCGCGTGAACCTCTTCGGCGAGAGATATTTTCTCAGTATTGTTGTAAAGTTCGTTGAATTTAACGACCGATATCCTGCGTGAGTCAAGTCGAGAATAAACTACGAGAATAACGCGAGAGCGATGCATCGGTTTTGTTGTTGTTTTGTGTTGTTTTGTTTTTTTCTTTACGTCGTCTTTCGTCCACAGCCAAAGTCTCTGCCCAACACTGTGAACGTTCACCATTTAGCCTCTTGCGCAAATTGTTACGAGGGCATAACACCAACCTCAGTCTTTTGCTCTCTTCCATAAAATTCGTATGTCGATATCGATTGTTCGGGTCGTAAGGCATTTTTTAAGTATTCTCAAATTTATCTCGACGATTTATTGACACTTTGACCTTAAATGCTTTTTTTTTTTTTTTTTCACTGTTCAACTAACATCCGGTTGAAATTAAGTTTCACTATTTTTTTTTACGACGAACCATTCGGAAAATTATGATAACGATCGAAATTATCTTCGAAATGGGCCTTGAAATATTTAAAAACAATTTTTTATGAACAATTCAGCGACTTCTGACACATTGAAGTCGAAGGTTTCAAAATTTTATCCGAGATTTAATCATTTTTGTAGTTCTTGATACTTTTATTCTTTTTTTTTAAATCCCTAAACTCAAATTTTTCCTCAAATTTGAAAATCGTGTCACAGGCACTGGTTTGTACGAGAGAGCTCCTCCAGTACCTTTCGTGGTCGATCGTCCATTTTTGTACTTCATTATCGATGACGAAACTTCAGTGACTTTGTTGGCTGGTCGAATCGACGATCCACTAAACTCGAGAATGCTTTGATTCGTCAAATACGAAGAGAACAAAATGTAAAAAATGTGAAAATAAATATTAAAATAAATGTTGAAAGAAATATTAAAATAAATGTTGAAATAAATGTAAAAATGTCTTATTATTAGGAAAAAATTATAGTTTGAGATAATAAAAAAGAAAAGAAATAAAAAAATAAAAAAAATTGAAGAAAATACGACGTTAGTGAATAAATGGTTTTTTCATAACCACGTGAAATTTTATTAATTATTAATACTTAATATTAATAGCTCTCCATGTAGCATTATAAATATTATCGAGTTTCACGTTATTCGAGAACATATTTTATTTATTTATTTTATTCTCTTTTATTCGTTATTCGCTCTCGTAGATTATTTTCTTTTGTTGTTGTTGTTTTATGAATTAAAATAAAATTCGTCCCTCTTCGTATAAAATATTACAAAAATATCGTACGGTATATGAATTATTTCGTAACTTTAATGCTTATTGTTAATAATCGATCTGTACAAAATTCACGTTATACATGAATAAACATTCATTTATGAAATAATATAAATACAAGCCACTCGGGGTACTAATCGCGTTTTCTCTTCTTCGTTTGTTTGTTCGTATTTTATTTTTATTTTTTCATGGACAAAAAAAAGAGACGATTAATTTTATCGATTTTTTACGATTACAAAAAGCTTATTTCATTTATCTGAAATCGGCAAGAAATTGGCTTCGCGAATTTTCATTATTTTCATTCGTTCGAGTACAAAAAAATTATTTTATTTCAAAAAATCACGTTTTCGTCAATTTCGGATTGAATTTCTTCGAAAAAAAATGCATCAAAAAGTGTATTATTTCAAATTCAATTAATCGAAACGAAAAAAATCGATCCAATTAAACAAAAACGTAGAAATGACTGTCAAAAATTTTCTAAAATCAAATTTTTCAATAAATTATATTAAAAAACGAATGAAACTTGAATAAAATTAATGAAAATTAAATGAAAATGAATGAAAAATTGAAATCAAATGATTATTTCGATAAATCGTACGAACATTTTTTCAACTATATTTCGTCACGAAATTTATCGTCTCTTTAGCGCAAACACAACTTAACAAAAAGTCACTCAACTTTGGCCACCTGTTCTCACCAACAATAAAATTACAAGAATACATACTCGCTTAAATATTACGTCACTAAAAAAAAAAAAAAAAAAAATTAAAAAAAGAATGAAGAGGAAAGAAAACAACATACAAATCGTCCAGCGTTTAAATTAACAGTAAAAATACAATAAATCTAATAATAGTCTGCTAGTCTTTGACTTAGGAGCTACGAGCGAATATATTATTAATCATCATTTAATAATTAAGATTTAATCGTTCTAATATGCAATTATATGAGGAATAAACAATCGTGAACATTGTAAAAAAAACTCACGTGTTCTTCGTCAACGATAAAAGCACTATTTTCATGCGTGTTCGTTCATCTCTTTCGTTCGTGATTGAGTGTCGATATGAAGGAATGACAAAACACGAAAGGAAAAAAGTTAAAGGCAACTAAAAATCATATTTTAATTAGGAGTTTGAAGGGGCTATGAGATTAAATGGAATGAGCACGACTACCTTGATAAATTACTATGAACGCATTGTTTACACGATGAACAAAGTCGCGATCGTATTTAATTCACAGACGTTCGAATTTAAATTGCTCCAGAACTGTTTTTTTTTAAATGTTTCTGGTTTTTTTTTTCACTTGAATTTTGTCAAATTTACTTTTTTTTCGTGATTTTTCAAACGAAATCACAGTTTCGTGGAAAATGTGTATAAAGAAAAATGTTCGACGACGAAAAATCGACTCCAAAATGTTCGGATTCAAATTGCTCCAGATTTTTTTTTTTTTCTTTCCAATGTTTCTGTTTGTTTTTTTTTTCACTCGAATTTTGTCAAATTTACTTTTTCTTCGTGATTTTTCGAACGAAAAAACAGTTTCGTGGAAAATGTGTACAAAGAAAAATGTTTGACGACGAAAAATCGATTCGAAAATGTCGAAAAACAAGTGAAAATTGTTTTTTTTGTCATTTTTCGTTGTTTTTTTTTTTTTTTTTTTTTTTTTTTTAATAATTAAACATTGACTGCCTTCGAGCGATTATACACTTATCAGGAATCTCACGATCTTCGTTCGATAAAGAGCAGGACAGGTAAAAAGGAAGAGAAGGAAAAATGAGGATTTATAAAAAAAATGAAAAAATGAAAAAAAAAAAAAAAATTGGGTGTTCGATATTCTTAATAATCAAGTCACGTTCTTGAGGATCCAAGGAACGAATTTGGAGATTCTCGTACACACGCCAGGCAAATTAGCCTCGGCACAGCCTATTCCCCACGATATTATTCCCGCGAGAAAGTAACGACCATCTTTGCCACGCACTTGAAGCGGACCACCCGAATCACCCTGTTGAACAAAAAAGTGTTAAAAAAAAGGCTTTAAAGTGATAAATCTTTGACGTGAAATATAAAGGACGAAAATTACGATGAAAATAAAGAGGAGAAGCATAGAAACGAAAATTAAATTCTTGCCTGACACGAGTCTTGACCACCGGTCTCGTAACCTGCGCACAAAAATATTTCTGGAATATACTCGTGCCTGTCAGCACGAAGAAACATCGTCTTGCATCGATCGTTGCTCACTATCGGCACCGAAACCTGAAATTTACATCGCTTCGTATTAATATTTAGATTTCTTTTCATTTTTCCCTCATTTTTTCAATTTAGATATTATTTTCGACGAAATATTAATTTTTTTACTACAATTTGGGAATTTTAACAAAAAAGTATTCAAAAAACTGACAAAAAATGGTTCGAAATCCATTTTTCGAGTAATTTTTTGACAAAAAATAAATAAAACGTCATTGTAAAGTGGAAAATTTTGTAATATTGTACGAAATAATTTATGATAATTTGTAAATATTATTTTTTTTCGGTTTTGTTTGATTTATTTTCAAATTTTGATTAAAAAACTTGATTGAAAGATTAATTTTTTATTTTCGAGCATTTTATTTCCTGGTTTTAAGAATTTGGAACCAAAAAATTCGTGTTGTGAAAAATTAAAAATTAAAATAAAAAAATAGTTTACGAATTTCCTTCACGATGTTTTCTCGACTTGGAATCTTTTTCCAAACTTTAAAAAACATTCCAAACCCTCTAAATGGTCTTTAAATACGATGCAGGAAATTTTTATGGTGCGAGACTTTTTGACAGTAAATTATGGACGTTAAAAAATAAAATTACTTCTTGTAGTATCGAGGGAAGCGTTCCACCTTCGCTCAATCTTCCCCAACCCGTGACAGTCGCGTTTTCGCCGATAAGAAGATCGTCCGTGGCCGGTAAACAAATTGGTGAAATATGAGGAGCAAATATTAATGCACTTTCCAATCGAACCAGAGCCAAGTCGTACTCGTACGTAAAAAAATTGTATTTTGGATGAACAACTTTTTTAGCTATTCCACGTTCGACGTATGGCAAACGTTCTTGGACGGATGAAAAATCGTAATCGCCGACTCTTATCCGTATCTGCGAAGTCAGTAAACTGAAAAAAAAAAAAAAAAAAAAAATTTAGACGATTTTTCATTTTATATCAAGTTTCAAGAATTTTGAAAAATTCTAATACATCGATAGTCGTAGAAAAAGAAAAAATACCTCTCGACTTATCGATTAAAGCCAAATCTCATTAAATATTGTCAACAATTATAAAAAAACTGAGAAATTAGTTAAAAGTCGAGACCCAGAAACCAAAACACAAAAAAAAATTCACAGAATTCATAATTTTCTAAGTTTTGAATCAACGAACAAAGATGAAAGAAAACCGTTAAAAAAATATTGACTCGTAAACAAAGGTGGCACAGTGGTCCACAGGAACAAGGAATTGGAACTGAAAAAGCCATAGAGGCATACGCAGAAACAATAATAATAATAAAAATAAAAAAATACTTACTCGTCAACACAGTGTCCAGCAGTAGCGATCCAATTAGCATTGAGAACAGCGCCACCGCATCGATGAGTGCTGGAGAATCCAAAGAAGGAAGTTCTTCGAACAGACACTTGCCATGGCCAGCGTCCAAAAGAAGCGTCTTTTCCGCCAACGATGCGAGTTTCTGGTCGTGGAAAAAGTGGTGGAACGCCACATTCAGTTTTGTCATTTTCGCCAACGGCTGAAACGGTTGGTACAGTGCCTAAAGTTTTTCGAGTTGTTGACGAGGGAGTGGTGGTTGTAGGGACAGTGGTCAAAGTTGTTGTTGTTGGTGGAAGTGTCGTAGTGGTGGTTGTGCTCGTTGTTGTTGTCGTGGTGCTCGAGGACGTTGCTCTGGTCGTAGTCGTCGAAGGTTTATTCGACAACGTACTTGGACTATTGGAGGTTACAGTGAGTGTTGTGATCGTAGTCGTTGGAAAAGTCATCGCAGAGGTTGGTCGATTTTTTAATCGATCTGTTGCCAAAGCTACTGTGCTGCCACTTGGTAAAGACGGTTTTTTCCTTCTCGTTGGCCTTGGTCGCGTCAATGCGGTGCCAAGATCGTCCGTTGTTATGTAGTGGGCGGAGCCAATCGATGGCTTCTCGTGTTCCGTGTTCTGAAATTACAAATTCGATGTATGAGCGACAACCAAAAATCTGATTAAGGAGTTTCACGGGTTAGGGATTCGTTGGACGAATTCCAAGTTTAATTATTTAAAGTTCGTACGAATCTTCTTAAGAATAATACTCAACTGTGAGTTAAATTTGAGAAAATTTAAACGTCTAGAAACCGAGTTATTTGTTGTGAAAAATGGTCTTTGAGTCTAAGATCGAAGAGTGACAGATGGAAAGAAAAGTGCATTGGAATCAGCAAAAAAAAAAAATGTTCTCGTCGAGAATAAAATTCTCACAGCCTCGAAGGGAGAAAAGCGAAGAAAGAAAGTTTTGGAAGAGTTTGCGAAAGCGATAGAACGATAGAGAGATAAGAGAGTTAAAAAAAAACAAAAAAAAGAGCCGGAAGTGACGGAGTGGTAATTGCCATGTTCGATTGGAAAGTACGATGAAATGGGATGGGAATAAAGAATGCTTGTAAGAGCAGAGCGTGTATCCACTTATGGGTTTTAGTGATTGAGCGAGTTGACCAGTTGGCAAAGGCGAGAGACAAATAAATGGTTCTCGCATCTTCATGGGCATTGACATCAAGGTCGATGTCTCTTTACGTTGAAGTCGACACTTGTATTAAAAAAAAAAAAAGAAAAAAAAGAAAAAGAAAAAAATCATGTACTCAAAGAGAAATAAAGTTGTTTGCTTACGTGTTGTGTCTCTGTGGACTCGAAACTCGGTCGATTCTGATATCTCTCGGGTTCGTTGTCCAATAGATCCTGGACATCGGTCCAATGGGGTTTAATGGATGAGGCAAGTTGAGGAGTCCAGCTGTGATCGGACCAAAAATGAGGTCCATTTTTAACGCCGGATGTTGTGATTGTTGAACTGATCATCGTCGTTGTTGATAGTTTTGTTACGAAAGCTGGTTCGGTCGTGACTTTCCAGTGAGTCGTTTGAACCGACGATGAAGATCCACTGTATATATATAAATATAAAAAAACATAAATATAAACGCGATTTAATAATTAACGAAGAATTTAACGAGAAGGGAAACGACAGGAAACGGAAGAAATGTTTAAAAAGATTAAGACGAGTTGTCAGAATTGCTTCAGTCGCCTATAGAGTCGTTTAAATCTCGTTACGGAACTCATGTGCCAACTTTTCTCTATTATCGCATCGCCAGCTTCGCGGATATCAACGATACAGATATATTTACGAACTTGAAACAAACGTCTATGGTTTCTTCGTCTTCTTCTTTTTTTTTCTTTCTTTCTTTTTCTGGTTTTCTCTATTTTTCTTTTTTACTCTATTCCTCGTCATTCTCTATTCTCTTCACTGTCTCCTACCCAAGAACATGATACAAGCAGTTCATGAAAAAAAAACTTACCCGGTTGATGTGTGTACCTCGTGGCCGTACTGATGAGCCTCCGGCTTCGGGGTCGTTCGACTCTTTGTTGGCTTCTTCGTTATTTCTGGTCTCGATACAAAGTTCGGCCTCGCATCGTGGTCGATTATCGGTCGATACGTACTCGTTATCTTCACAACACACAAATTTCATTTTTTTATTTTTTTATTAGATTTTCTATTTATTATTTTGGATGTCGCGACAATTTTTTTATTATTTTTTGGTCGAGGATATTGTGGAGTTGGATCAACGTGAAAAAATTTTAATGACACTTTGCGCAAACGACGAAATATTATGGAAAAAATAAAATAAAAATTGGTGCAGAATTTTATGACAACTTGTGATTTTTGATCGAAGATTTTGGATCGTTGGGTAAAAATAAAAAGATTTTAATGACACTTTACAAACAGTGAAATGTTATGGAAAAAAAATGAAAATTGGTGCAAAATTTTGACATTCTGGAGAACGCTTCGGAAGTTTTTTTATTAATTAATTAATTCGCTTAGACTTTCATTGAGTTTTTATACAAAATATCTTGACAGAAGAGCTTGTCCATTGTCTTGAACGAAATAAAAAAGCATTATTCAAAATGCATAATAACAACGAGGGACCCGAATGGATATTTTTGAAAGAAAACGAGGATTAAACGAAAAAAATCGGGTCAACGACGTAGATGATTATGAAGAAGAATAGTTCTGCATATCGGGAGCAGAATCGACAAAACGGTGTACGCCGATTAAGCAAATTATTCATGCTTAAAATTTGCACACGTAAAGAAGGAATTACTATGGAGATGGTCGTGACGAATGGGGATTGGTAGGTTAAACCATACAAAAATTTCGTGAAAGTATAATATTTCAAAAAAAATTTTATAACGCGTTTAAAACTCGCAGTTATATCTTCGTAGAGGAAAAACTTAAGTGTGCAGATTAATGTCTTTTGTTTTAAAAAGAAAAGGGGAGAGTTATTCCCGCGGTATGAGTGGGCAATTCTCCTTCATTTATATTTTCTTTTCTTTTCTTTTTTTTTCTTTTTTTTTCGTCTCTCACCGATCTCTCTCCATTCACTTCATTACAGAGACGTAATGTGCACAATTATCGTTAACACATTCACGTATGTATGAAAAATGTTTATAGAGGGTGTCTCATTTTAAAAAATCCATATAAATATCTTCGAAATTTGAAAATTTATGAAAATGTCTTGCAGAAAAGGTTTGTCAGACTCGAAGGGGGACTTTGATGCAAAATTGACCTTGAAGGGTGTCTCGCTTTAGAAAATCCATATAAATATCTTCGAAATTTGAAAATTTATGAAAAAATCTTGCAGAAAAGATTTGTGAGACTCGAAGGGGGATATTTGATGCAAAATTGATCTTGGAGGGTGTCTCATTTTAGAAATCCGGAAATTTTAAAAAATCCATATAAATATCTTCGAAATTTGAAAATTTATGAAAAAGTCTAGCAGAAAAGATTTGTAACACTCGAAGGGGGACTTTGATGCAAAATTGACCTTGAAGGGTGTCTCGCTTTAGAAAATCCATGTAAATGTCATCGAAATTTGAAAATTTATGGAAAAGTCTTGCAGAAAAGATTTGTGAGACTCGAAGGGGGATATTTGATGCAAAATTGATCTTGGAGGGTGTCTCATTTTAGAAATCCGGAAATTTTAGAAAATCCATATAAATATCTTCGAAATTTGAAAATTTATGAAAAATCTTGCAGAAAAGGTTTGTCAGACTCGAAGGGGGACATTTGATGCGAAATTGACCTTGGAGGGTGTCTCGCTTTAGAAAATCCATGTAAATGTTTTCGAAATTTGAAAATTTATGACAAAGTCTTGCAGAAAAGATTTGTCAGACTCGAAGGGGGACATTTGATGCAAAATTGACCTTGAAGGGTGTCTCGCTTTAGAAAATCCATGTAAATGTCTTCGAAATTTGAAAATTTATGAAAATGTCTTGCAGAAAAGATTTGTCAGACTCGAAGGGGGACATTTGATGTAAAATTGACCTTGGAGGGTGTCTCATTTTAGAAAATCCATATAAATATCTTCGAAATTTGAAAATTTATGAAAAAATCTTGCAGAAAAGATTTGTGAGACTCGAAGGGGACATTTGATGCAAAATTGACCTTGGAGGGTGTCTCATTTTAGAAAATCTACGTTAAACATTTTCGAAATTTGAAAATTTATGAAAAATCTTGCAGAAAAGATTTTTTCAGACTCGAAGACGAACGTCTGATGCAAAATTGACGTTGCAATTGACCTTGAAACTTGACTTTTTCACAAATTGTCAAATTTCAAAGATATTTGAATGTATTGTCTAAAACGGAACACCCTGTAGATATGGATATGTAAGAGTAATTTGTACTTGGTACACAGAGAAAGCTATGATAATGCATACGAAATGTGAAGAAAATAAGTAGCTGGTGTATATAAATATGTGGAAGAAAGCCAGAACTTACTTTTTCTTCCGGTTGATTGTAAAGGTAGGGTCTGTAGACGGTTTCGTGCGCTACCGAATCCTCCTCCGGATCTGTTTGAAGCGTGTGAGCGTTATTCCACGAGGAGGAGGAGGAGGAGGAGGAAGAGGAGGAGGATGTGGGCGGTCTGGTACGTAAAGAGTCCTGGGGATGAGTGGCTTGATTTTTGCCTGGTAGCCTTGCGGAGTTAGTGGTGACAGAATGTTGATCAATTTTGTCTTTTAGAGTGTGAAAGTTATCAAAGGCATTGGTAGGTCTATGAAGAGGTCTTGCAACGTCCTGGGGTAATTTGGACCAGGCGTTATTGCCGTTGGATGATAAAGTGAATGGTTTTTGTTGTTTGTGTTTTTGCAGTTGATGCAAAGTTTCGTAATCGTTGAATTCAGAGCTGGGTTTAGCTTGTGGTCGTTTTTGAAAAGGTCGAGATGGTCCACCGACGTAAAATAATGAGGGGGACGACGACAACGGCTTCAAGGTCGAGGCTCCGTTAGCGAAATTCGTATTGGGAGCTTCCGTGTTGTGGAAATATTGCTGTCCGCCATTTAAACGATCGGTATTTGGCTGCGGACTTGTCAGACGTAACGTCGTTGGGGATTCCGTTGTTGTTGATGTTGTTGTTGTCTCGTTGTGCACGCAACAACTTCCGAACATGAATGTATCGACGCACACACCAACGTGAGTCCCCTCCGACTTTATACACTCCCATACGAACATGCACGTGCCGTAATTTACACTTCCACTTGGACCTGGTACTCGGCACGGTTTTGGACTGATTTTGTAGCCTGTGAAGATAAAAAAAAAGTTAAAAAAAAAAAGGTTTCTAACAAATTTTAAGAATCGTGCTCGTAAGAGAGTGGAAAAAATTGCTTTGATTATTTCGAATTGTGAAAAAAAAATAATGGGGACCATTAAAAGCGGAGTTCGGAAACTTTGCTCTCGATTCAAAGCTCGTCGATCTCATACTTTGTTCGTCTTTTAATTAGCAAGGCATCAGAATTCTCATTTGGGATGCCAGTAAATAGTGAGAAATATAAAAACTTCTTCGTTCAAGTTGCTTACGCAAAAAAAGAAAAGAATGACAGGAGTTTGAAGCGAAAAAAAGGGCAGAAACGAGAGTACGAGAAAGACAGAAAAAGAAGAGGGAGAAAGAGAGAGAGAGAGAGAGAGAGAGATAACTCTTTAATTATCGTCTCTGGTTTGACTTCTCAAAGTTCTCACGCTCCGGAGTCATAATGGCTGGTCTGTTTGTCGGTTCTGCAAGCCCGAAGAGCTTGCCTGCAAACGCCTGCTGCACTCTGGCCCGAAGAAGAACGCTGCCCTCGCCGCGTTCTTCTTCTTACCCAGTCTCAAGCATTGAATAGGATTGTCAGACAGAGAAAAACAAAAAATAAATGAACAAGCAGATTTAAAGAAAGAAAGAGAAAACAAAAAGGGAATAAATATAAAAGAGTTGCTCGCTATTTACCCCCAAAGACCATCTTTTATCTCCTGGAGTGCAACTTCAACTCTTCGTAGAACAGAAACCAAAAGATTGGTATCGAAAGAATAAGAATCCAAAGAAAGAGAGAGAGAGAGAGAGAGTAAAGAGAAAAAGAAAGATTCACATAAATAAAAATATATAAATATATTATTAGGTCAAAGGTTAAAAGTTGAAATTTTATTAATAAAGAGTCACGTGTATAATTGCTGTGAAGAAAGAAAAAAAAAACAAATTTCAAAGAATAAAGCAACAAATTTTATAAAATTTTGTAAAAATTTGACTTCCGGTGTGTCCTTTTCCAGGATTTTTGAAACATCGAGAGAAAAGAATCGAAAAATAAAAGTTTATTAATAAAGAGTCACGTGTATAATTCCTGCGAAGAAAAAAATCGGGAAGAAAGAAAGAAAAACCAAGTTTCAAAGAATAGATTAACAAATTGTATAAAATTTTGTAAAAATTTGACTCTCTGTGTGTCCTTTCCCAGGATTTTTGAAACATCGAGAGAAAAAAATCGAAAAATAAAAGTTTATTAATAAAGAGTCACGAGTGTAATTCCAGCGAAGAAAAAAATTGGGAAGAAAGAAAGAAAAACCAAGTTTCAAAGAATAGATTAACAAATTGTATAAAATTTTGTAAAAATTCGACTCCCAGTGTGTCCTTTCCCAGGATTTTTGAAACATCGAGAGAAAAAAAATCGAAAAATAAAAGTTTATTAATAAAGAGTCACGAGTGTAATTCCAGCAAAAAAAAAATTGGGAAGAAAGAAAAAAAAACCAAGTTTCAAAGAATAGATTAACAAATTGGTATAAAATTTTGTAAAAATTTGACTCCCGGTGTGTCCTTTCACAGGATCTTTGAAACATCGATAGAAAAAAAAGAATCAAATATTTTCTCTTCTTCCTTACGCAATTGATGCCATAGACATTCTTCATGTTGTTAAAAGGAATTTCATTAGACTCAAGATTTTAATGAACGAATAGAAATATGTGAATCAGAGACGAATGATGACAGAGCAAAAAATGATCTCCGGCTGCTGTAAGTACAGTCGGTCGGTTAGTAGTGCGCTTCCGCGATCGCACGATCCTCAATCCTCAATTCGCTACGGTGTCGAAGCGTAAAGAGGAGCCCCCTTTTTCCCCTCCGTGTATGCGACAGGACGATAGATAGCGAGAGAAAAAGAGAAAGAGAAAGAGAGAAAGAAAGAGAGAGAAGGAATAAAGAAGAAAAAAAGAGAGAAGCGCGAGACTCAGCGGGACAAACCGCGTAAAACATAAAGAATTACTGACTGTGACCTCGATTGAGTGAACTGAGAGACCTGACGACGCCCGACCACCAGAGAATCGTCGCCACGTAACCGATCCACCGCATCCTGGTTCCTGAAAAAAAAAAAATATCAATAATAATAACAACAACAATAATAATAATAATAATAATAATAATGATAATAATAATCTAAAAGTATTTAGCACGGTGTCAGAATTATTTAATTTTTTTTTCAACTCTGAATGTTGACTTTGAAGGAATAGTCCTTTGAAGGATGAAAAAGCCAAAAGAAATGAAAGATAAATATTGTACGAGAGAAAGTTGAAATAAAAAATAATGAAAATATCAAACAGCAGCAACATTTTTGCTAAATGTAAGGAATTATAAAACGTGGACTTTTTTCTTTTTTTTTTTTTTTTTTTATTTTAAGATGATCCTTTAAAACGTGGGGCAAAACCTGACGCATATTTCAAAAACACTTGGCAGATTCTTCCTGTCAGTTTTTAAGAGACGGTGAGTGTCGGTTGCGCGAGAAATTGGCAAAAGGTATTCATGGGCCGATGGGACATGATGCCCGAGGGGACGCAAATATTTTTGCAGGTTTTAAATTAACTGATGCATCGATCGCTTTGGATCGGAATAAGAAGGACGAAAAGATGATAAAAAAAAAGGAAAATTAAAAAAAAAAAAGAAAAATAATGGAAAAAGGTCGGAGATCCATGAACGATTGGAATTCCTTGTCTCGCATACCGGGTCAATCGACGAACGATTCGCCTTCGGAGAATGCATCGACCAATGCAACCACAAGCATGCACCGGAGTCGCTACCGGCTACTTCATTTCGCCGTTCGTTCCTTCACCTTGATCTCTTTTAATCTCACGTACGAGCGTTCCCCTTTGCTCTCGAATCTCGTAAATACACGTACACAAGCGTAACGATCGATTTTTTTCCAATCGTTTATTATTTCTCTTCTTCTTCTTCTTCTTCTTCTTCTTGTTTGCCCTTAAAAAGCTCACGAGAAAGCCCAGAAATGGCTCTTACAAATAATGCGATAATTCATGGTACATCGAGCCCAAACATACGCGTCTCTCAAAAGCATCACCGAGTCGCTCGCACAGACGTAAATCGTTCGTTGAGTGATCAACGCTGCGGTCCAGACCGTGCGAAGGATCTCTCGCCTCCTCCTCTCA